>CM030363.1:261078501-261678501 GCA_017893485.1 Hemerocallis citrina
ACTCAAAACCCTCCACCCGAACCTGAGCGGGTTTGAACCCGAAACTGGATCGGGCGTAACTGGTTTCTGAACCCGAACCCGAACCCGCGATCAAAACCGGGTCGGATTTCCCTTCAGCAAATTGCGGGTCGTTGACCACCGGGTTCCCCAACCTGGTCGGAGGCGAACCCGCAAAATAGGGCGGCGACGTGGCCACTTCTCCACCCTACAGAATTACCAAACCATTAGATCCCTTTCTTGCAGATTACCACCAAACAAATACAAAATTTCATAAAACGTTGACGTAGATTTTTTTTTAAAAAATTAACAAATTACCTTCGTCAGAAAAATGTCGAGGAGCTCAAGACTGGATTTGTCACAAAGCTCGGAGTGATTACTGTAAGAGAATAAGGAAATAATAAGAACAAAGAAGTAAAAAAGTTGAGGTGTTATTTGAATAAAGGAAAGAAGAATAAAAGAACATACCTTGCTTGCCAACAAATGGGTCTAAACGGGTCGGATCCTGAAAGCTGCCCGACCCGTCGGGGCTTAGGACAGAAAACAGGGATGGAAGTAGCGCCCCTTGTCTCGTCAAACGCAAAGTGGTTCATTTTCTAAGGTGAAATACTGCAAATAATATAAAAGACGGGTTTTAAATGATTTTTTGAATTGAGAAAGAAGAGAAAGAACATATGGGTTGCAGCAAATTTGAATGTTGAGTGTTCATGTCGAAAACAATACACTTTTTGGGAAATTAAAAGAGAGTGAGTGATAGGTGCATTCAAAAGATTGCAACTTTGAAGAGATTAAAATGAGCATATGGGCAGTCTAAAAATTGGACTCTTAGCTTATGGGTAATCAAAAGATTGGATTTTTAAGAGACTCATATAGGAGTTAGAGAGAAAAAGATGATACCTTAAGAGAGCTTAGTTGGCCAAACAATACTCTTTTTGGGAAATTAAAAGAGAGTGAGTGATAGGTGTATTTAAAATATTGCAACTTTGAAGAGATTAAAATGAGTATATGGGCAGTCTAAAAATTGGATTCTTAGCTTATGGGTAATCAAAAGATTGGATTTTTAAGAGACTCATAGGAGTTAGAGAGAAAAAGATGATACCTTACGAGAGCTTAGTTGGCCTCTTTGATTGAGAGGAGAGACTGAGGAGAGCGTAGAAGGGAAATAGGGAAGGAGAGAATATATATAGATAAAGGGGATGTGAGATATAAGGAAGGAAAATTAAATAATTTGATTTTTTCTAATTGTTAAATATGGAAAGGGAAAAAAATCTTGTATTTATTTATTTATTTTCTATTTAGTTCTTGGTAATATGTTGACAGTGATATTTGGGAGAATCTTTTATTGGGCATTTGAAGAAATTAATTATTGTATGTATGAGTGAAATTTATTAATTTCCATGTGTGTGTTGTATGTACGGTCACGCTTACAGCACATGGGTTGTAATGAATTGAATGAATTGTGTTAGATTATTATGGTTCAAACTTTTTTTTTTCGATGATTTATTGATTTACCTTCAGAGATAATAAATGCGAAAACTATTTCCGGACTGTTTTATATTAGTAATGAATTGTTGGTTGTGTGATCAATCCGAAATTGTTTACTTTATAATTAGTAAATGAGAATGAATGAAAAAATTTGAATGAAATATGAATACATGAACATGAGTTATAAAGGTATGGTACTCCAAGTTGTTGAACATGAAAAGATATTGATTCTAGATGTTTAGTGAGACCCAGGTGTCGGAAAGTATTGAAAATGAATAATTGATTTGAGAAAGGGCCAGTATGGGCTATCGTTCTCGTTATTTTGTGTAAGTCCAGTAAGGGAGCAAGCTAGCTTTAGTGGTGTTACCGCTGAATCTGGTGTGGGGGCAAACAGATAGTATTTGTGGATTCTTTGGGGAAACTGAATAGTCAAACCCTAACTTCTTCCGCTGGAGTTTGACTGTTGACTCCCACCGTTCACCTGCAAAAAGTACAATACACCGGGGTTGATCCCGACGACGCACCCTCCGACGCCCAAGTCAGTAATCAAGAAAGATTATGAGAGAGCGTAAATTAGCAAAAGATTGATTACCTCTTAATGGTGGTGGATGGGGGGTATTTATAGCCGCCTTTGGGATCTGATTAGGAATGAAATCCCTAATTCCCAGTGAAAGGATAGAGCGAATCAGGGCCGTTGATTGAATACAATCAGAAACCCTAATTCTATCCTGCTGGACCGGGTTTGCTGCGGGTTAGAACCTGCACCCAGTTGAGGGGATCCGTTCGCGGATTATTGGGTCTTAGGAGAGAAGACCCAGTTTCCGTTTTAGACCCATTTGTAAGTGAAATTACCATTTTACCCCCAAGCTTTGAAATTCGCGCCTGATTTGGACGGTGTTACCGCTGATTTCGGTGTGGGGGTAAACAGATAGAATTTGTGGATCCGAGGAAAACCTGAACAGCTGACTCGGCCCGCTTGCTCCTGCCGCAACCTGCAAGGAAGTGCGAAACACCGGGGTTGATTCCGGCGACGCACCCTCCGACGCTCTTGTCAGTAATCAGTAAAAGATTAAGAAAGAGCTTGAGTGGTGAAAAAGTGATTAACCTGGTCTTGGTGGTAGAGAGGCTGTATTTATAGTCGCCTTTGGAATGATTTGGGGCCTGATTTCCTGCCTAACAGTTAGGAGCAAAATCCTCCTATTCTGTTTTAGGAAAGTAGGCCTTGATTCCCTGGTGAGAGCGAATCAAGCTTATTGATTTGATCTAATCAAATCAGTGGCCTGATTCTCCCTTGGTGGATCGGGCTTGTATCGGGTCGGAACCCGCGCCCAGTTGGAGTGGATCTATTCGCGGGCGGTTGGTTCCGTGAGGCGGAGACCCAGTACCCGTTTTGGATCCATCTGTATGTGAAATTACCTTTTTACCCCCGTGCTTCAAGATTCGTGCTCGATCTGGACGGTTCCGATTTAACCCCAATTTTAGCCATATCACGAGCCCCCCCACTCCTAAAGACTGAGCGTGATCAGGCTTTGAGGAGTAGTTCAGCAGTTTCAGTGGCTGGTGGAGTTGTATCGGAGTCCAAATGTGGGATTTTGAATCTAGAAAAGGGGGTAGTGAGGTAACTCTTGGTGCTGCGTGGGGTATCTGACAGCCTTTTATCTACTTTTTTCGAAGTATTTGTCTAATTCTGCGGCGTGTTTGCTAATCGTTCGGGGGCTTTAGCGGTGCATTCTGGGCAATAATTGTTCGCTCCGGGGTTCGAAAGTGTGTCCCCGAATTTTCAATTATCTCCCAGAATTTTTAGCTAATTTTCTCGAATTTTTAGCAATTTTCTCGCAATTTTTAAACAAATAAAACGATTAAAATAAATAAAAAATGATTTAAATATTGATTAATGACGTGGCTCGATCTGAGCCATCGATCGTGGACAGGCGCGAACTTCGGAAAGATCTGATGGACGTTACCGCTCGGCAGCGTTTTTCTCCGTTTACGAGCTCGGAAAGGCACTTGCTCGGCTGCCAACCGAAGGCTAGGGGGTTCGGCATTCCGAGCGACGTGGCGCAATCTGAGCCGTCGGATGGTGGTGCTCATCTCGAGACGGGCGCAGTTTCCAAAAAAACACTATCTTGTCTTTTAGCGCACGTGGCGCGATCTGGGCTCTTTATCATTGGGAGCGCGAATTTTTGAGAGATCTAGTGGTCCACGTAGCTCGGTGCCGTTTTTTCTCCATTTACCAGCTCGGGAAGGCACTTGCTCGGATGCCGTCCGAAGGCACTGGTGTTCGGCAGGCCGAGGGACGTGGCGTTATCTGAGCTGTTGGATGTGGGCGCGCATCTCGAGACGGGCGCAGTTCCCAAGAAAACACTATCTTGTCTTTTAGTGCTTTCGGCGAGATCTGGGCCGTCTGATTGAGATCAGACGCGAAAGTTGAGGGGAAAGTGAGTTTTTCCCATTTACCAGCTCGGGAAGGCACTTGCTCGGTAGCCGACCGAGGGCCTGTGGTTTTTGGCAATCTGAGATGGCTCTGTTCCCCATGGTGTTAATGGCGCTTCGTGACTTGTGTGGCGTTCCGCCTTCCCAACGTCACTGAGGATAATTAATGCGTGGCGTTTCAGCTTCCGAGGGTCAGTAATTCCCTTAATTAAAGCGTGGCGTTTCGATTTCGGAGGGTCATAATGGCTGGTTCTAGGAGGCAGGCTATAAGTACTCCACTCCCTTTGTCATTTTCGTCACAGCCAAATTGGGTTCCAGACCTCGGGGGCGTCTGCCTTGGTTAGCTTCTCTCTTGAGGTTCGGGGAGGTGGTCGCTCTTCTGCCTGGTTTTCCCTTTGTTCCTGACGGCCCCCAAGTGGATGTCAGGAGCGAGGGGAAACGAGGTAGTAGTGGTGACGACCGTAGTCCGAAGCCGGGGGATGAGTTATCTCCGAAGGACTGGTGGTCGCTCTCTTACCTTTATCTTCTCCCGTTCCGGACGGTCCCTAAGAGGATGTCAGGAGCGGGGGAGAGTAAGGCAAGAGTGGTGACGACCATTGTCCGGATCCGAGGGATGGGCCTTCTCGGAAGGACGGGTGGTCGTTCTCTCACCAAGATCTTCTGCCTTCTTTGGTTGCTCCGAAGTGAGTGCCGAAGCAGGCGGAGGTCTTGGTGGGAGAAGGACGATCCATGTCCGATGCCGATCTCCGGGCCATCCGAGCCCGTTTGTTGCAACTGTGAAGGTGCCGCTGTCAGAGTCCTCTGACAAACTGATCCTTCCAGTTACAACCAACTAGCTCGGGATGGCGCGCTTCTCTATCATGGGTTGCAGCTCGGGCCTCTGGACCGTCCGAGCCCGTTGTTTGCAACTGTGAAGGCGCTGCGGTCGGTGTCCTCTGACATGCCGCGCCTTCCAGTTGTAAACAACAAGCTCGGGACGGCGTGTTTCTCCTGGTTTCTGAGTGTTGATGGGTCCCCTCTCATCTCTGTCTTCCTTCCGGGCTGATGGCTTCTGATGGATGTCAGCCCGGGGAAGTTAGAGATGGGGGGAGCGCCTATCTGTTCCCGACCGGGTTTCGTGGTCGGTGGGATACCGACCGATGCTCGGGACCTGGGGGGTGTCCGCCGAAGGCGGCGCCTCAAAACTGAATTAAAATTTTTCCAGGTTCCTCTAGGCATAGGTGAGGCGTCCGAGGGTCCAATCGTCCGAGCGACGTGGCGCATCTTGAGCCGCTGGATGATGGCGCGCATCTCGAGACGGGCGCAGCTCCCAAGAAAACACTATCTTGTCGTCTAGTGCTCTCGGTGAGATCTGAGCCGTCTGATCGAGATCGGGCGCGAAAGTTGAGGGGAAAGTGAGTTTTCCCCATTTACCAGCTCGGGAAGGCACTTGCTCGGATTCCGACCGGACCCTGCTGTCGGCGCGTTCGGATCGCTCGTAGGTCGGATTTGGATCCTTCGGGGCCGAGCAGTTGACTTGGTGAGAGGGGTAGTGGTGATGGGCCTTCGTGACGTTTCGAGAGTAGCCCAAAAGTCGCGAAGTTTCATTGGAAGTCCAAGGGACGTTCCAATTTTACTATAAATCCTCACCCCCCCAAGACCGAGTCTTCACTTTTCACTTTTACTCTCTTTCTCCCGTTTTTACTTTGCTTCGCAGTTTTTACCTCCCTGGGTGGCCTTGCTAGCTGTCGCGGTAGCGTTCTTTGCTCCGGTGAACTTTCCGACCGTACCTGTCACTTCGAGGTCAGTTTCTTTCCCTTCTCTTTTTAAGAAAACATGGTTAAGATTTCGGCTGAGACCCCCGCCTCGGAGCAAGCCGTTGGCCGAGGGGACAAAGGGAAGGGAGTGATGGTGCCGAGCGAGCAAGACGTTGTTCGTCCGGATAAAGAGGGTGAAGTGGCCGAAGTGCCAGAGGAAGTCGCGGCGGAGTCCCGAAGGGGTAAAGCCGTGATCACCATAGTGGAAACGCCGAAGAGAGCAGGGGCGTTCGGTCGGCAACTCATCGCCGTATCGACCGTGGGAGGTGTCCGGGATTACACCGAGGATGACTTGGAGAGGGTCACTCAAGGTACGGCAAAACTGGTGGAGGAGAACGAGCCAAGGGAACTGTCCGAGGTCGACCACAGGATCTCGACTCTCACCGAGGCCGATCTCCGCACGATCCGAGAGGGTTTCCGGATCCCTCTCGAGTATGCCCTGCTTCTTCCTGGCCCGGGGTTCCGTGCCAACACAAAGTCCTTGCCGGATATATGCGTCTTCCCGGTCGATTCCCTCATCGCCGGGCTTCGCTTTCCCCTACACCCGTTCGTGGTCGAAGTCTTGGTCTGGTATGGTCTGAGTCCTGCCCAATTGATGCCGAACACTTGGAGGCATGTCGTGGCGTTTCTCCTCCGATGTCAAGAGGTCGACGCCAAGCCGACTATGTTCCTCTTTCGGAGTCTTTTCAAACCTTGCCAGCCGAGGCGTCATGAACAGAGGTTTTTCCTTTCTCCTCGGACGGGAGTTAAGTTGATCGAGAACCCGAACTCGATCAAACATTGGAAGGATAAATACTTTCTCGTCCGAAATCTGACGCCGTGGGTGATACCGACAGCTTGGGCGACGGACGGCCTGCCTAAGCGTACAAAGAAGGACGTCCCGCTGAATGCTGAGGAGGCTGAGGTCCAGAGGAAGCTTCTCGCCCTGCCAGCGCTAAGCTGGAAGGATATTACGGAGGAGCATCTGTTCCGTGGGGGTCTCAGTCCGATCGACCCTCGTATGCTTCTGGTATTTATACTCCTTGTTTAAAGTTTTTTCCTCCGGCTTTTGCAGAGACAATGAAGCTTGACTACAAGGCTCTGGTGGCGAAGGACCGGGCAGAGCAGGAGAAGAAGAAGAGGTCGGCGGCGGAGACTCAGGAGAGCCGGCCAGCGAAGAAGCCTTCGGTCGTGAAGACCGCCGAGCAGCCGAAGGTCGCGGTCCTCAAGGAGGGGGAGATCGAGGTCCTCGTCTCTCCGACGAAGGTCGTGGTCCCCGAGCAGGGGGAGGTCAATATCTCCGATCCCCCTGCCTCGGATGCACCTGTGCCGACCCCGGGGACAGACGCTCCGGGTTCGTCGAGCGGCGTGTTCGGGGTGAAGGATGCGCTGTCCATGCCGGTTCCGCCCCTCACTGCCGAGGCGGAGAAGATCTTAACCGAGCGTCACAAGCAGATCTTCGTCCCCGACTGGCAGGTGATGAACGCCGATGGTTTCCTGGGCGACGGGAACATCTGCATGGAGGCGATAAGGCACTTGCCGACCCCGAAGGATCGAGCGACCCTGAAGGCCGGGATGGCAGGGGACGCCGTGATGCAGATCGCCCGGGATTCCATGTCGGTAAGTAGGCTGATTTCTTCCTCATCCACAATTTCTTCCTTAGAAAATTTTCTAAGTACTTGGATTCGGATTGTAATTCTGTTGCTCTCTTTCAGATCATCTGCCACTTCAATTCCCTGCTCGAGGAGATGGCGAGGAAGGAATAGGAGAAGGAGAAGGAGAGGACGGAGCGCGTCAAGGTCGCGAAACGGCTCGATTCCGAGTTGCTTCTTTCGACGAAGAGGGCCGCCGAAGTGGAAGGGTTGGAGAAGCAGCTGGCCGATGCCGTTCAGCTGTCGAAGGATGCGGCGGCCAAGCTCGAGGCTTCGGAGAAGGAGGTCTCCAAGCTGAAGGATTCGGCGGCCAAGCTCGAGGCGTCGGTGAAGGAGGCTGCCGACCTGAGGGAGGAGTTGGCCAAGGCTCGGTCGGAGGCGGAGGATGCTCGGAAGAGGGCCGAGAAGATCAAGGCCAAACACCTCAGGAAGGTGAAGAGGGTGAAGAGAGCCGTGCAGGAGGAGGCCGCGATGCACATGACCCAGAACATGCTGGACACCTACGGCCGTGCCCTGCAACATGTGGTCGCCAAGAACCCGGGCTTCGACACGTCCACCTACAACTTCTATGACCTCGTAGAAGGGGAGGAGGTTGTCCCCGAGGAGTTGATCGGCCCCGAGGGGGAGACAGAACTCGTCGAGGACCCGTGGAAGGCCGCGTCCGAGGAGGAGAAGGAGGACGACTCCGAGGAGGAGGAGAGCTGGAGCGAAGGAGGTGGCGGAGGCGAGGGCAAGGACAAGGCTGAGGGGTCGACGAAACCGAACGACAAACAGGTCGACACCTGACTCGGTTGTCTTCTTTTCTCCCCTCTTTTTTTTTGTTTTTGTAAGCCTAACTGTGGACTGGCCACCGCTGTTGTAGAACTCCTCGAATTTTGAATGAAAAAATGTTTTGTTTGGCCAAAATTTGCCCAAGTGTTGAGTCTCGGACTTAGTGTTTGTTTTGGCGTAACTTTCTCCAAGTGTTAGGCCTCGGATTTATCTCTGCATTTCAGGTGAGATTCGGTCCGATCACGGAGGCCGAATACCTTCGGCAAGAGCTGGTGAAGACGAAGGACGAGCTCTCTCAGAGCCGGTATAGGCGATATCTCCTGCTCGGCAAGCTGGAGGATACGAAGGCGGCTCTGCGGAGGTATGGTCGCGAGCTGTACCAGTACCGGAAACGCTCTTCAGTCTCCTGTCCCGAAGGCGAAGTTGAGAACCTCCGTAGAGAACTTACGGCCGTCGAGCAGAAGAATGACGACCTTTTGGCCGAGGTCCAATACTTGGAGCTAGCTGAAAAAGAACGTTCGGCGGAGAGGGAGAAGCTGGCTTCCGAACTGGGGAAAGTATCGACCGAGCGCAAGAGGCTATCGGCCGAAGTCGACAGGCTCAGAAGGATCACAATAGATAGGGGGATTGAAGTCACCCATTATCGACGGCTCGCGACTGATCACGCCAATACCTCGGGCTCGTTGTCGGCTCCGCGACCGAAGAAGTTGGCGAAGGACGACGTCTTGAGGGATAGGATTATCGAGTTGGAGGAAGAGATCGCGTCGCTCAAGCCGGCGCCGGTCAGGGCTAACGTTCGCAGCACTTCGTGTACTCGCGAAGAAAGCGAGAGGAGGATTACATTTCATGAACTTGCGATGCGCTCGCCGTTGACCAGGCGGAGTCCAGCCGACGCTCAGAGCAGTGCCGCCGCCTCGTCGAGCGGGGCTTCGGCCGGCATCGCCGTTAGAGCTAGCAGCGAAGGGGGTTCGCGCTTCGTTGGTTTAGGGACGGGTTCGGAGGGCAGACCTCGCCGTCCTCGTGTTTCCCTAAACCGAAGCATTCCCCTTCCGAAGAGGCTCTGATTCTGTCGTTTTTTCTATTTTTGTTGATTGTTGTAACAACTTAGCTGTAGGGTCGACCGACCGTCTGTAACACTACCATGTCTGAATGCAAATAATTCTGAAAAATTTCCAAGTGTTAGACTCCGGCCGTGTATTGAAACTGTGTTATTCGTTTTCTCTTCTTTTCAGCTCGTTGTGACGATCCATGGCTCGGACTCCGAGCGTTCGAATGATGGCTCTGAATCCGGGGCCACCTCTGGAACAGTGGTTCTGAGCCCTAGGAGCGCCGATATGAAGTTACGCCGAGCCGAGAGTGAGTGGGACCACCTTTCGTTGGTCCTCAGTCTCCGGGAATCCGAGATCCAATGCTTGGAGAACAAGATAGTCGAGCTGAGCCTCGCAGGGGAGGATGAAGACTCGCAGACCGCGTTCAGCAACGCTCTTCGGGTCAAAAGTATTCGGCACATTCAGTCGAGGATCGTCTCCGAGCGGGATGACCTGCTCTCAGAGATGGGGCATCTGCGTGGTGTGATGGCGAGGCTCCGGGGGGAGAAGGAGGAGTCGTCAGCCGAGGAGGACGAACAGTTTAGTGAGGATGTTTTTGTATGAGAGACAAGTGTAGTTGGTCGGGCATTGCGTGTTTTGTTTGCCGACACTTTGTAATGGAATGTTTTGTATTATGCACCGACAATTAATAAAATTCCCTTTCGTTGCTTTGTATGTTTGTTCTTGCTTGCAACCGTATCGGTCGTGCCGAGAACTTTGAGCCGAGCACGTCTGTTTAGCCGAATGGATCTCCAGGGGTGCGGCTCTTTGTCATTTAGTGGATCTGACACGGTACGGCAAGGTTCTGTACCAAAAAAGTGTTATTTTGTCGCTTAGAGTAGGTGGCGAGATCTGAGCCGTCGAATGTAGGCGCGAATCTCGAGGCGGCCCAGTTCCCAAGAAAACGTTATCTTGTCGTTTTGTGCTGGTGGCTTGATCTGGGCCGTCTGATCGAGATCAAGTACGAAAGTCGAGGGGAAAGTGCGTTTTCCCCATTTACACGCTCGGGAAGCCACTTGCTCGGAAGCCGACCGAGTTTGTGAGTCTTCGGTCTTCGGCTAGTAGTTAGGAGTGTTCGGTCTTTTGTGCCCGGACGGACGAAGGTCCGACATTGACCTACCGGAGTGTTGGACCCCGGGACCATCGCTGGAGTTCGGCGGCTGTAGGAGCAATTCCGAACGGCGATCTACCCCTGGTTCGTCCGGAGACGAGCCGAGGAGGTAAAGTCGAGCCGAGTGTTGGACTCCGAACCATCGGTATAGTTCAACGGCTGTAGGAGCAATTCCGAACGGCGATCTACCCCTGGTTCGTCCGGAGACGAGCCGAGGGGGTAAAGTCGAGCCGAGTGTTGGACTCCGAACCATCGGTATAGTTCAACGGCTGTAAGAGCAATTCCGAACGGCGATCTACCCCTGGTTCGTCCGGAGACGAGCCGAGGGGGTAAAGTCGAGCCGAGTGTTGGACCCCGAACCATCGGTATAGTTCAACGGCTGTAGGAGCAATTCCGAACGGCGATCTACCCCTGGTTCGTCCGGAGACGAGCCGAGGAGGTAAAGTCGAGCCGAGTGTTGGACTCCGAACCATCGGTATAGTTCAACGGCTGTAGGAGCAATTCCGAACGGCGATCTACCCCTGGTTCGTCCGGAGACGAGCCGAGGGGGTAAAGTCGAGCCGAGTGTTGGACCCCGAACCATCGGTATAGTTCAACGGCTGTAGGAGCAATTCCGAACGGTGATCTATCCCTGGTTCGTCCGGAGACGAGCCGAGGAGGTAAAGTCGAGCCGAGTGTTGGACTCCGAACCATCGGTTAAATAAGAAGGGAGAGGAACATGCAAACTCACGAATATAGAACTTTCATTTATTGATATTTGACGGCGAACCGTTTTACATAATACAATTTGAGAAAAAATGGGTTACAAGTTGGAGGAGAGGAATGGTTCGACACCTCGGATTACTTAGAGAGGCGCCGGAGCGCTCTCTTGGTATTTCAGGAGGTGGTCGGCATTCCAGGTCCTCGGAAGCTCTCTGCCGTCCATGTCTTCGAGCCGGTATGCCCCAGGCCGGACAACCTTTGTGATTCGGTACGGCCCTTCCCAATTCGGAGCTAGCTTGCTCCTCTGACTGGGGAGGGATATGGCTAGCTTTCTCAACACCAAATCTCCTTGCTCAAGGTTGGCGGGTCGGACCTTCTTGTTGTACGCTAGCTCGACTCTCCTTCTGTAATTCTGCTGCCGAATCGATGCCCTTTCCCTCAGTTCATCTATCAAGTCCAAGTTTCCTCTGAGTTCCCTGGCATTCTGCGCTTCGTCATAGGCGATGAGCCGAGGGGAAGGAATTCCGACCTCGAGGGGTATTACGGCCTCGGCCCCATAAGTAAGGCTGAAAGGGGACTCTCCAGTGGGCGTCCGCTTGCTTGTGCGGTAGTTCCACAACACATTAGGGAGTTGGTCGACCCACAATCTCAGCCCATTCTCCGTCGACATCAGCAGCCATGCCGCCGAAGAAGAACAGATCCAGAGGGTCGAACCATGGGGGCAACCCCACCGACCCGGCGAATGAAGTTCCGGTCAATCCTACCCTTCAGTCCAACCTCCCTCCGCTGACCCAGCAGGTCCCACCTCCTCCTCCTCCTCAGCAGCAGCCCAACAACGGTCCGTCCGGTCCTAATGGTCGGAAGGAGAAGCAGCCTGTCAATCCATGCCACGTCTCGGTCCACAATGGGTCCTCGGACTCGATGGCTTCCCATCACCCCGACCTCCGCATCACACTCCAAAACCGCCATAAGGACGACGACCTCCGTACTCATCTTGACGAGAGGCGGGCCCGAGAGGGAGCCTCCCGCCAGCGTCAAGGTGAGCGGTCGCCACGTCGTCGGGACGGCAGAAGGTCCCCGGAACGCAGAGGCCGAGCGGCGTCCCCTGAGCGCCGAAGGAGGAGGTCCCGGTCCCCCAGGGATCGGCGTCATCCGAGGAGCCGAGACATGCCCATCAGCCGAGCCGAGTTCCTCCAGTGTCAAGAGACCGTTCTGCAGGCCCTCAATCTCCGACAGAACGGCCAGAATGCTCAGAGGGTTCCGACGCCGCCCAGGGATCCCAGTCCCCGGCGCCGAACCCGGAGTCCTTCCCCGGCTCCCAGCCAACAGCAACGGCAACAAAGTCCTCGGCGCTCCCAGGACTACCGGCGCCGCAGTCCACACTCCCCTTCCTACGAAGAGGAGTCCGGAGGGTCGTACGACTACCAGCGGAAGGACGATGCCCTCATCCGCCGTATCCATGAGGTGGAGAGGCGCATCGGCCGCATGGACAGGGAGGAAGAGTCCCGAGCCGGAACCTTCCGTCCCAGCCGACCCCCCTTCTCTCGGTCGATCATGGAGGCCCATATACCGAGGAACTTCAAACTGCCGCAGTTTGAGACATACTCTGGGGAGTCCGACCCAGTCGACCACGTCGAGAGCTTCAAGACCCTGATGCTGATCCATCAAGCTTCCGACGCGGTGCTCTGCAGGACCTTCCCTGCCACCCTCCGGGGGTCGGCTCGGGAATGGTATTCTAGGCTCGCCCCCTCGTCCATCTTCTCATTCGAACAGTTTGAGACACTGTTCATTACTCACTTCGTGAGTAGCCGACGAGCCGAGAAGACGAGTCTTTCCTTGCTGAACCTGCGGCAGGAGAAGCAAGAAAAGTTACGGGACTATGTGAAGAGATTTACCGCGGAAGTCAGGTCGATTGCCTCCTTGGACCAGTCCGTGGCTACCGTGGCGTTCCAGTCGAACGTCCTTAACGCCAACCTCCGATCATCCCTGGCCAAGAAGCCCCCGCATGACTTCGCCGACCTCCTCCTGAGGTGCGAGAAGTACATCCGGGCGGAGGAGGCCGAAGCCCTTCCGAGCTTCGGGGGCACCGCCGCGGGGTCAAAGAGGAAGGCGACGGGAGAAGAAGGGTCCAAGAAAGCTCAGAAGGACATGGGCGGTCAGCGCCGCCCTCCCCCCAGGTTCGAGAAATTCACTCCCCTCACCACTAATGTCTCTACTATCCTCATGGAGGTAGAAAAGGAGGGAATCATCCCTCCGGCCCCGAGGATGCACACTCAGGCGAAGAGGAGGAACAAAGATAAGTGGTGTCGTTACCACCGAGACCATGGGCACGACACAAATGACTGCCGAGCTCTGAGAGATGAGATCGAAGCACTCATTCGGAGGGAGCACTTGTCCAACCTCTTCTTGATTCCTGCGAGGATCTGCTTATTAGCGTTCTCAGCCTGTCCGTTCGATTGAGGGTGTGAGACGGACGAGAAGCGCTGTTGAATAACGAGGTCGTCGCATAGGGCTCGGAATGCCGCGCCAGCGAACTGAGTCCCATTGTCCATTACGAGGACGCGGGGGACGCCGAATCTGCATATGATGTTCTTCCAGAAGAACTGCACCACCTTGTTCTCGGTTATAGTGGCGAGGGGCTCGGCCTCGACCCACTTCGAGAAGTAGTCGATGGCTACGACTAAGAACCTGAGCTGACCCGGAGCTGGAGGGAAGGGCCCTAGTAAGTCCATTCCCCACATCGCGAAGGGGATAGGGCTCGATAGGGAGGTGAGGTTGGCCTGGGGGAGACGTCGGATATTGGAGTGTCTCTGACAGGAGCTGCATTGCCGAACATGTCGCTCGGCGTCCCGAAGAAGGGTCGGCCAGAAGTACCCATAGTTCAAAGCTTTCCGGGCCAAAGACCTGAATCCGGAGTGTGCCCCTCCGATGCCTTCATGAAGCTCCTGTAGGGCATATTCGGCCTGATCCGGGGAGAGGCACCTTAGGTAAGGTCGGCCATCTATTTGAGAGAAGGAGCGCTTGTATAATATGCCCTCGATCAAGACATATCGCTCGGCTCGGGTTCTGACTCGGCGTGCTTCTTTGGGATCTGAGGGCAGAACTCCATCCCTTAAGAATTCTACCAGTGGCTTCATCTAATTGTCCTGCAGCGTGACCGGCAATGACTCCACCGAGCGAGGTGTCTCGTCTTCGATGCTCGGTTTAGAGAGGACTTCAATCAGTACGGTCTGTTCGAGACCTTGCAGAGAAGACGAGGCTAACTTGGAAAGAGCGTCAGCTTGTGAGTTCTCCTCCCGGGGGACCCGTTGGATGATGGCTTCTTCGAACCGGCCCATGAGGTCCCGGACCTTGGCGAGGTACTTCGCCATTCGCTCGTCCCTAGCCTCATATTCGCCCAAGACTTGGTTCACGACTAGTTGGGAGTCACTGTGAATCCGGAGGCGCTGCGCCCCAGCACTTCGTGCGAGTCCGAGGCCAGCTATGAGAGCCTCATACTCCGCCTCGTTGTTCGAGGCCTTGAAGTTCATGCGGATCGCATACTGCAGGACGAAGCTATCAGGGCCGTTCAGGATAATGCCGGCGCCACTTCCTTCACTGCAAGAGGATCCGTCTACAAAGACTGTCCAAACGGGGGGTCCATTCGGGACGTGGCCGACCTCAGGGATGGTGGATTCTACAATGAAGTCAGCGAGAGCCTGTGCCTTAATTGCCGTCCGAGGCTGATAGGAGATGTCGTGCTGACTCAGTTCTATAGACCACT
This sequence comes from Hemerocallis citrina, assembly GCA_017893485.1. NCBI lineage: Eukaryota > Viridiplantae > Streptophyta > Magnoliopsida > Asparagales > Asphodelaceae > Hemerocallis > Hemerocallis citrina. Next base: position 261,093,279 of record CM030363.1, read on the forward strand.
TCATCAGCCGGCCCGAGGTTTCGGGCTTATGGAGGACTTGCTTGAGGGGTTGATCGGTGAGGACGACGACCGAGTGAGATTGGAAGTAGGGCCGAAGCTTTCTTGCTGCCATGACCAAAGCGTATGCTATCTTCTCTATCCTCGGATAGCGGAGCTCGGCGTCTCGAAGCACCTTGCTCACATAGTAAATGGGCCGTTGGGTCCGGTCTTCTTCTCTTACCAACACAGCGCTCAAGGTCTGCTCGGAAGCGGCCAAGTAGATGAAGAGAGGCTCGCCCGGGACCGGCTTACTGAGCAGAGGGGGGTTCACCAGATAGGCTTTCAGCTGGTCGAACGATTCTTGCTGTGCCTCGCCCCATTCAAATCCCTTAGCGCCTCGGAGTGCTTTGAAGAAGGGAAGGCACTTTTCCCCTGACTTGGAGAGGAACCGACCGATGGCTGCGAGCCGACCAGTGAGCTTCTGCACCTCTTTGACGTTCCGAGGCGGGGCCATGTCTAATATGGCTTTAATCTTTTCGGGGTTAGCTTCAATCCCCCGCTGGCTCACCATGAAACCGAGGAACTTGCCAGAGGAGACTCCGAACGCACACTTGTTCGGGTTTAGCCGCATGTTGTACTTCCTCAACACGCCGAAAGCCTCCTGGAGGTCGGCTACATGGTCGGTGCCGCGGATGCTCTTGACGAGCATGTCATCAACGTACACCTCCATGTTTCGGCCGATCTGATGCTGAAAAACCTTGTTGACGAGGCGCTGGTAGGTAGCGCCTGCGTTCTTCAAACCGAAGGGCATTACTCGGTAGCAGTAGAGGCCCTGGTCGGTGACGAAGGAGGTCTTCGGGATGTCCGGAGGGAACATCCGGATTTGATTGTACCCCGAGAAGGCATCCATGAAGCTGAGGAGCTCATGGCCCGAGGTGGCGTCGATTAGGGTGTCGATGTTCGGGAGAGGGAAGGGATCCTTCGGACACGCTTTGTTGAGGTCGGTGAAGTCGATGCATATCCCCCACGAGCCATTGAACTTCTTGACCATTACAACATTCGACAGCCACTCGGGATAATTCACCTCCTGGATGAACTTGGCCTTCAGCAGCTTATCCACTTCCTCCTTGATTGCTTGCTGTCGCTCGGGAGCGAATTTTCGCCTCTTCTGCTGAACCGGTTTGCACCCCGGTTCGACGCTTAGGTGGTGGACGAGCAAGTCCTCGGAGATGCCGGGCATATCCGCGGCCGACCAAGCAAATAGGTCGCGGTTATCCCGGATGCACTTCACCAAGTCGGAGAATAGCACGGTCGGCAAGGACTTGCTGACGAGGAATTTTCGGCTCGGATCCTCGTCGGAGAAGAGCACTTCTTCTAACTCGTCCGCCGGCTCGGACGTTGGATGGGCCTTCGGCTCGGGGATCTCTAGTGTCTCGAGCGAGAGCACTGGTCCCCCGGTGGAAGTCATGTAGCACTTCCGAGCCGTTTCCTGGCTTCCCCTGACTTCCCCTACTCCCGAGCGAGTCGGGAATTTCATCTTCAAGTGGTATGCCGAGGGGACAGCCTCCAGAGCGGCTAGGCCGGGACGGCCTAGGATGACATTGTATGCTGCCGGGACGTCGACGACCATGAAGTCCATCGGCTCGGTCCGGGTAGTAGGGGTGCTTCCTGCAGTAACGTCTAGGGTTATCACCCCTTCGACGGTTACCGGGACCCCCGTGAACCCGTGGAGAGTATAGCCGGTCGGCTTAAGGCGGTCCCGGGACAGCTGCAGGCCTTGAAAGGCCGAGAGGAATAGGATGTTGACCGAACTCCCATTGTCCACCAAAATCCTCTGCACCTTGAAATTGGCCATGCGGAGGTCGATGACGAGGGCATCGCAGTGGGGGGTTCGGACTCCTTCAAGGTCGGCATCGGAGAAAGACACGGGGACGCCGAGACCCTTCGGGGGAGGGGCACTGTGGACCGAGTTGACTTCCCGGACGAAGGCCTTTCGGGAGGAATTAGAGGAGCCCCCCATCGGGCCTCCGTGGATCAGGTGCAAAACCCGTTCTTCTTCGAACTCGAGTGTCTCCTCGCGCCGCTCGGAGCGCTTGTTAGCCCCCCGAGGGGGAGGTGAGTTCCGATCTGTTCGATCGTTACCTTTCACGAACTTGGCCAACTGCCCCCTCCGAATGAGTGCTTCGATCTCATCTCTCAGAGCTCGGCAGTCATTTGTGTCGTGCCCATGGTCTCGGTGGTAACGACACCACTTATCTTTGTTCCTCCTCTTCGCCTGAGTGTGCATCCTCGGGGCCGGAGGGATGATTCCCTCCTTTTCTACCTCCATGAGGATAGTAGAGACATTAGTGGTGAGGGGAGTGAATTTCTCGAACCTGGGGGGAGGGCGGCGCTGACCGCCCATGTCCTTCTGAGCTTTCTTGGACCCTTCTTCTCCCGTCGCCTTCCTCTTTGACCCCGCGGCGGTGCCCCCGAAGCTCGGAAGGGCTTCGGCCTCCTCCGCCCGGATGTACTTCTCGCACCTCAGGAGGAGGTCGGCGAAGTCATACGGGGGCTTCTTGGCCAGGGATGATCGGAGGTTGGCGTTAAGGACGTTCGACTGGAACGCCACGGTAGCCACGGACTGGTCCAAGGAGGCAATCGACCTGACTTCCGCGGTAAATCTCTTCACATAGTCCCGTAACTTTTCTTGCTTCTCCTGCCGCAGGTTCAGCAAGGAAAGACTCGTCTTCTCGGCTCGTAGGCTACTCACGAAGTGAGTAATGAACAGTGTCTCAAACTGTTCGAATGAGAAGATGGACGAGGGGGCGAGCCTAGAATACCATTCCCGAGCCGACCCCCGGAGGGTGGCAGGGAAGGTCCTGCAGAGCACCGCGTCGGAAGCTTGATGGATCAGCATCAGGGTCTTGAAGCTCTCGACGTGGTCGACTGGGTCGGACTCCCCAGAGTATGTCTCAAACTGCGGCGGTTTGAAGTTCCTCGGTATATGGGCCTCCATGATCGACCGAGAGAAGGGGGGTCGGCTGGGACGGAAGGTTCCGGCTCGGGACTCTTCCTCCCTGTCCATGCGGCCGATGCGCCTCTCCACCTCATGGATACGGCGGATGAGGGCGTCGTCCTTCCGCTGGTAGTCGTACGACCCTCCGGACTCCTCTTCGTAGGAAGGGGAGTGTGGACTGCGACGCCGGTAGTCCTGGGAGCGCCGAGGACTTTGTTGCCGTTGCTGTTGGCTGGGAGCCGGGGAAGGACTCCGGGTTCGGCGCCGGGGACTGGGATCCCTGGGCGGCGTCGGAACCCTCTGAGCATTCTGGCCGTTCTGTCGGAGATTGAGGGCCTGCAGAACGGTCTCTTGACACTGGAGGAACTCGGCTCGGCTGATGGGCATGTCTCGGCTCCTCGGATGACGCCGATCCCTGGGGGACCGGGACCTCCTCCTTCGGCGCTCAGGGGACGCCGCTCGGCCTCTGCGTTCCGGGGACCTTCTGCCGTCCCGACGACGTGGCGACCGCTCACCTTGACGCTGGCGGGAGGCTCCCTCTCGGGCCCGCCTCTCGTCAAGATGAGTACGGAGGTCGTCGTCCTTATGGCGGTTTTGGAGTGTGATGCGGAGGTCGGGGTGATGGGAAGCCATCGAGTCCGAGGACCCATTGTGGACCGAGACGTGGCATGGATTGACAGGCTGCTTCTCCTTCCGACCATTAGGACCGGACGGACCGTTGTTGGGCTGCTGCTGAGGAGGAGGAGGAGGTGGGACCTGCTGGGTCAGCGGAGGGAGGTTGGACTGAAGGGTAGGATTGACCGGAGCTTCATTCGCCGGGTCGGTGGGGTTGCCCCCACGGTTCGACCCTCTGGATCTGTTCTTCTTCGGCGGCATGGCTGCTGATGTCGACGGAGAATGGGCTGAGATTGTTCGCGTGGCTTTCCCACAGACGGCGCCAATCTGTTACCGCTGATTTCGGTGTGGGGGTAAACAGATAGAATTTGTGGATCCGAGGAAAACCTGAACAGCTGACTCGGCCCGCTTGCTCCTGCCGCAACCTGCAAGGAAGTGCGAAACACCGGGGTTGATTCCGGCGACGCACCCTCCGACGCCTTGTCAGTAATCAGTAAAAGATTAAGAAAGAGCTTGAGTGGTGAAAAAGTGATTAACCTGGTCTTGGTGGTAGAGGGGCTGTATTTATAGTCGCCTTTGGAATGATTTGGGGCCTGATTTCCTGCCTAACAGTTAGGAGCAAAATCCTCCTATTCTGTTTTAGGAAAGTAGGCCTTGATTCCCTGGTGAGAGCGAATCAAGCTTATTGATTTGATCTAATCAAATCAGTGGCCTGATTCTCCCTTGGTGGATCGGGCTTGTATCGGGTCGGAACCCGCGCCCAGTTGGAGTGGATCTATTCGCGGGCGGTTGGTTCCGTGAGGCGGAGACCCAGTACCCGTTTTGGATCCATCTGTATGTGAAATTACCTTTTTACCCCCGTGCTTCAAGATTCGTGCTCGATCTGGACGGTTCCGATTTAACCCCAATTTTAGCCATATCAGACGGTTCCGATTTAACCCCATTTTTAGCCATACCACGAGCCCCCCACTCCTGAAGACTGAGTTTGATCAGCCTTTGAGGAGTATTTTTACTGTTTTAATGGCTTGCAGGGTGGTATCGGAGTCCAAACGAGGGATGTTGAATCTTTGTATGAGGTATTATGGTGATTTTCGAAGCTATTTGCGCACTCGAGGTTTTTCTTGAGCTCTCTTCGACTTCTGGTGATTTTTCCTAACTTGGCAAAGTGGTGATTTGTCATTCGGGGGTCTCAATTAACCTTTCTAAGCAATAATTATCTACCCAGGGTTTCAAAAATATTTCCCCGGATTTATAATTAATTTTTTAGAATTTTTAATTAATTTTCCTAAATTTAAATCATTTTTTTTGCAGTATTTAGGTAGATGATTTGGTGTTATTTACGTCGTTTCATGGCCGGGATGCTTCGGCTTCGTGATGAACACATTATTATTCACTTTTTAGAGCAATAATCTTAATATAATTAGACATTTAAAAGCTCTATATGTGGTATTTAACTCCTATTTTCTCTTTTCCATAGGAAACAGCTTATAACAGAAAAACGAAGCAGATTTAGGACTTCAAGGATAATACACAGCAAACTGCAGAGGATCAGTCGACTGGTTCCCCAACACAGGCGACTGGACAGGAGAAGCTGATTTTCCACAACTCTCGATACAGTCGACTCACTCCCAAGAGCAGTCGACTGGCCTGATCAAAGAGGAAATCTACAGAAGTCTCGACTCAGTCGACTGGTCAGAGATAAGTCGACTGGTCTGCGGCGGAGTAAACAAATCAAATCTTCAAAGATACACCTGAATCTGATTTCAAATCTATTTGAATCAAGATTTTATGCAGCGAATCAAATCTAAAGACAGGGTATTTTCCAAGTGGACGTGGTAAACAAATAAGGAAGGAAAGGAGAAAAGAGAGAGATATTAATCATCAAATCAAATAAAGAAGGATCTTCCTGAAAAAGTGGAAACCCTAATTCTCAGCCGTGTTCTATAAATATCAGAATACCATCTCCAGAACATCTCTCCGCTCTCTCTGGACTCCACGACTTCATCCAAGGATCAGATATATCTCTGGGAAGCGACTCAATCACGAAGTTCCTGAACAAGCATCGAGAGCATCACTCCATCAACATCGAAGAAAGAGAGAGAAGATCCAGCAACCAGAAGGCAGTCGACTGTGTGACAGCCAGTCGACCATATTGCCGGAATCCATTAGTTTATTCCTTCTTCTCTCTTTATTCTTTTTATGTTGATCATGTATTCAAACTTGTTAAGCAATAAAGTTATTATTATGTGGAACTAATTTCATAGTTGGGTAGATCGAAACCGTAGTTATGTAGTGCTATATTCTTCTGAGATCTTCTAATTACTTATTGATTGAATCTGGTTGAATTGACATAGATTAATGATCATCAAACTTGATCTCGAAGTCTGAGAGCAGTCGACTGAGGTGAGAGCCAGTCGACTGACATACAGCACGTGAGAATATCAAGTTTATGTTATCCTTTATCTAAATCTGTTATATGAAGCATATTGAGACGACCGAATCTCGTGCTCATAATTTGTAACAAAAGAATCTTTAGGGGTTCTTGGTTCAATCAACTTAAGGGATCTAGATCTGATACCAATTTCTAGAACCTTGAGTGTTTGTTCGTTTCCACTGATCTTATGTTTTCTTCAAGTACAACTTAGTAGATACCATGCTAAACACTTGATGAAAGAAACGAATTAGAGTAGATACCATGCCTAATTCTTGGCTTAGGGAAACAATACTTTAAGGAGTAGATACCCTGCCCTTGAAGTGAACAACATGAGTAATTAGAAGTAAATTCAGAAGGCACATTAGCATTACTAACTATTGGTGGAGATCAACAACCCAACTATTCAAGAGATATTTGTGATTCAACACCTCTCATCTTAGTTTTAATCTTTTAGTTCTTTTAGATCTTTACAACAACCCTTATTCATTCTTATTATTAGTTTTATTGATTAGTAAGTTGAAATCTACAATCTCTGTGGGATCGACCCTTGCTATTACTACGATTCGATTCGTGCACTTGCGAGGTTTTATAATTTGTGTCTAGTTAGTCTATTTATTTAGGAAGCTAGATTTCCAACAACAAGTTTTTGGCGCCGTTGCCGGGGATTGTTTAGTATTTTAACTTACAAGTCAGTAGAATTTTTTTTTTATTAGTTTTTCTTTTCTTTTATTAATAATTTTTCTTTTAGGTTACAGGACTTCGGTGAATGCACGGTAGACGATCACTTCGACCAGAGCTACTACCTATTGACGCAGAAACAGAACGAACTTTGCACAGACTAGGTAAGCTAGTTGCAGCCAACCAGTCGACTGCTGTACTGATCCAGTCGACTGCACAGAGACAAATTTCACAGGAAAGAATGGCTGAAGAAATACAAAATCGAGTGCCAATGCAGGACAAATTCACTCCTAAGAATATTGAGCAACCTTCCTGCATTGCTTTTCAACCTAATGCTACAGGGAACATGCACCTATCTCCTCATTTACTTAGTATGGTTCCCCACTTTAGTGGCAAACCAGATGAAGAGCCTCATCTTCACCTGCAAGACTTCTTTGATCTTTGCAGGACACAAAGCGTCCAAGGGCTTACCGCTGAACAAATCAGGTTAATCTTGTTTCCTTTTTCTTTAAAACTTAATGCTAAGTTGTGGTATAATTCTTTGGAACCAGGATCAATTAATTCATGGGAGCAATTGGCAACGAAATTTTTGAAAGAGTTCTTTCCAGCCCAGAAAACCAAACAGCTAAAAAGGGAGATTCAACTCTTCCAGCAAAAAGATGGAGATCTATTCTTCGAAGCATGGAAGGACTTCAAGAGCAAGCTTCTCAAGTGTCCTACTCACAATCTGCCTAAGGATGATCAGGTACAAGCTTTTTATGAAGGTTTAAATGACACTAACAAAGCAATTGTTGATGCAGCTTGCAACGGAATTTTGATGAGGAAAAGTGGAGAAGAAGCCATTGAACTTTTTGAAGAACTTAGCGAGAACTCCCAACAATTCTCAACAAGAAGGGGACCTACGAGAAAACAGGGAGTTTACGAGATCTCTAATAATAATAACATTCAATTAGAAATGGCAAACATGAATAAAAAAATTGATATGCTTGTTAATGCAATGTCGACAATGGGTGGAGTTAAAAATCAAACAAATGAAATGTGTGCAATTTGTTCACATTTAGATCACACAACTGATACATGTCCCATGTCTACTTTTACAGATCAGGAGCATGCAAACTATGTGGGTCGAGGAGTGTTTCCACCAAAGAACAATCCATACTCGAACACATATAACCCAGGATGGAGGAATCATCCAAACTTCTCATGGAGCAATAATCAAAATAATCAAGGGAATCAATTCACACAAGGACATGCAAGGAACCCTCAGATAGGAAGTGGATTTGAAAGACCAGCTTCAGAACAGAAGAAGTTGGATTTTGAAACCACTGTTCTTCAATTGCTCCAACAACAACATCAAACCAGCAACCAACAAGGACAAGCAATTCAGAAGTTAGAAACCCAAATTGGTCAGATTGCAAAAGAGCTAAGCGAAAGAAAAGCAGGTGAACTCCCTTCACAAACCATACCAAACCCAGGAGGTCAAGAACAACTCCAAGCAGTGACTACTTTAAGAAATGGTAAGGTAATTGATAACAAGGTTGGAACACACACAGACAAGCCAGTCGACTGTTTTTACAAACCAGTCGACTGCACAGACAAACCAGATACACAACCATCAAAAGCTTTGGGTTCAAGTAAGGTAAGTGAAAAAGTAGGGACAGTCCCACCACCATTCCCTCAAAGGTTAGTCAATAAAAAGAAAGAACAACATTTATTTGACGTCTTTGAAACTCTCAAAAAGGTAGAAATTAATATTCCCCTACTTGATGCTATTAAACAAATTCCTTCGTATGCCAAATTTTTGAAAGATTGTTGTACTCACAAAAGAACATTTCAGGTTAAGGAGGATGTGGCCTTGACAGAAGAAGTGAGCGCTGTATTATTAAGAAAACTACCACCTAAACTGAAAGATCCAGGTAGTTTCACCATTCCTTGCAAAGTTGGTGAGCACTTCTTTGAAAAAGCACTGCTAGACTTGGGGGCAAGCATCAACCTTCTTCCTTATTCTGTTTACGAAAAGCTTGGATTGGGGGAACTCAAGCCAACATCCATCACTTTGCAATTGGCTGATCGCAGCATAAAAAGACCTAGAGGTATTTTAGAAGATGTCCTAGTTCATGTAAATGATTTTATTTTGCCTGCTGATTTTGTTGTGTTAGATATGGAGGAATCTTCTATGTCATCATCTCTACCGATCATATTAGGTAGGCCCTTTATGAGTACAGCTGATATAAAAATTTGTGTTAAAAAGGGCATTATAAGTATGAAGATAAACGGAGAAAAAGTGGAATTTAAAATGTTTGATACACTGAAATTACCACAAGATGATCATGAATGCTATAATATTGATGTGGTGCAGGAGATTGTTGATCAAACATTTCAGGTACATAGCGTTGAACCACTACAAGCCACAATCACTCAATCTCTAACTTTATCTCATGTTGAACAGGAATACGATGACTGGGAGATAGCAGAGACAGTACATCACCTTGAAACTCCACAGTCATGTTCAGGTAAGCCTGCACCTTTATTTGAAAACTTTGTGTCTGATAATCTTTGTTTTTCTACAGATCAGGCGCCTGGTGCACAGAGCAAGTCGACTGGTATTCTAACCAGTCAACCGAATCAAGACACCCAGACCAAGTCGACTGCTGTCATGGACCAGTCGACTGTACAGAAGCTTCCAGATATAGAACTCAAGCAGTTGCCCGACCATTTGAAGCATGCATTTTTGGGCGAGAACCAGACACTGCCGGTGATAATTGCTGCTAACTTAAGTGCACAGGAAGAATATAAGTTGCTGAAGGTATTGCGAGAACACAAAAATGCAATAGGATGGACCATTGCAGACATCAAGGGAATAAGTCCATCCAAATGCATGCATAGAATACTCCTGGAGAACGATGCAAAACCTAGCAGAGAGGCACAGAGAAGGCTCAACCCCAACATGAAGGAAGTGGTAAGAGCAGAAATTTTGAAGCTACTAGATGTTGGCATCATCTATCCTATCTCAGATAGCAAATGGGTAAGTCCTATACATGTAGTTCCTAAGAAAAGTGGAGTTACAGTGGTAACAAATGAAGAGAATGAACTTATCCCAACAAGAGTAACCACAGGTTGGAGGGTATGCATTGATTATAGGAAACTGAACAATGAAACCAGGAAAGATCACTTCCCTCTTCCTTTTATTGATCAAATGTTAGAAAGATTAGCAGGATATAGTCATTATTGTTTTCTAGATGGTTATAGTGGCTATAATCAAATTGCTATTGCTCCAGAAGATCAAGAAAAGACCACTTTTACATGCCCTTTTGGTACTTTTGCTTACAGGAGGATGCCGTTTGGATTGTGCAACGCACCAGCAATATTTCAGAGATGCATGATGAGTATATTTTCAGACATGGTGGAAAGGTTCATCGAGGTATTTATGGATGATTTTAGTGTTTTTGGATCTTGTTTTGATGAATGCCTTAACCATTTGCAGCTTGTGCTTGAAAGATGTGAAGAATGCAATTTAGTGCTGAATTGGGAAAAGTGCCATTTCATGGTACAACAAGGTATTGTGTTGGGACATGTGGTGTCCAAAAGGGGAATAGAGGTAGACAAGGCAAAAATTGACATCATATCAAAACTACCCCCTCCCACTACAGTTAAGGGTGTTAGGAGTTTTCTAGGACACGCAGGTTTTTATAGACGATTTATAAAAGACTTTTCAAAAATCTCCAAACCCCTTTGTGACTTGTTAGCCAAGGATGTTGAGTTTATATGGACTAAGGAATGTACAAATGCTTTTAATACATTGAAAACTCTTCTCATTTCTGCACCTATTGTCATGGCACCAGATTGGAGCCATCCTTTTGAGCTCATGTGTGATGCAAGTGATTATGCCTTAGGGGCTGTTTTAGGTCAAAGAATCAATAAGAAACCCCATGTTATTTACTATGCTTCTCGAACTCCAAACGATGCACAGCTAAATTATTCTACCACTGAAAAAGAAATGTTAGCTGTTATTTTTGCTGTAGAGAAGTTTAGATCATATTTAATTGGTTCTAAAGTTATTGTTTTCACTGACCATGCTGCCTTGAGATATTTGTTGGCTAAAAAGGAAGCTAAGCCTAGGTTGATCAGATGGGTGCTGCTGCTTCAAGAATTTGATCTTGAGATTAGAGACAAGAAAGGATGCGACAATGTTGTGGCAGATCACATGTCCAGACTACTTCAGGAGGAAGAGAGAATTGTGCCACCGCTGAATGAAAATTTCCCAGATGAACATCTATTTGAAATAAATGCTCAAACTCTCGGGGCAGTCGACTGGTCCTTCCACCAGTCGACTGGACTTTCTGAACAGTCCCCCTGGTTTGCTGATATTGTCAATTTTCTAACTGCTCATGTTTTTCCTCCAGGTATGACACATCAGGAAAGGAAAAGATTGGTGGATCTGAGCAAACACTATTATTGGGATGATCCTTATTTATTCAAATTTTGCTCTGATCAAATTATAAGAAGATGTGTGGCAGACGAGGAACAAAGGAGTATTCTACAACATTGCCACCAATATGCATGTGGAGGATATTTTGGGCCAAAGAGAACAGCACTTAAGGTATTGCAATCTGGTTTTTATTGGCCTAAAGTATTCAAAGATGCTTTTTCTTTTTGCAGGACTTGCGACAAATGCCAAAGGACAGGCAACATCTCTTCTAGAAACCAAATGCCACTACACAACATACAAGTAATCGAGCTTTTCGATGTTTGGGGAATCGACTTCATGGGTCCATTTCCTAACTCATTTGGTTATTTATATATACTTGTTGGTGTGGATTATGTGTCTAAATGGGTCGAGGCTGTCCCCTCACGAACTAATGATCACAAAGTTGTTGTCAAGTTTTTGCAGGAGAACATTTTCACTAGGTTTGGTACACCACGAGCAATAATAAGTGATGGAGGGAGCCACTTCAATAACTACCCATTTGCTTCTTTGATGAAGAAATATGGGATTACACATAGAGTGGGAACTCCATATCATCCTCAAACCAGTGGGCAGGTGGAGATTAGCAACAGAGAGATCAAGAGCATCTTGGAAAAGACAGTCAACACACGGAGGAAGGATTGGTCGCTACGCTTGAACGATGCCTTATGGGCCTACAGAACCACTTTCAAGACACCCATTGGCATGTCACCATACCGTTTGGTCTTTGGAAAAGCATGTCATCTGCCGGTAGAATTAGAACACAAAGCTTATTGGGCTATCAAAAAGTTCAACTTTGATATGAAACAGGCAGGTGACAAAAGGCGATTGCAACTAAATGAGCTTGAAGAATTGAGGCACGATGCATATGAAAATGCCAAGCTATACAAGGAAAGAACCAAGTTGTACCATGATAAGCAGCTAGCACGGAAGGAGTTTTATGAAGGACAAAAGGTATTGATCTACAACTCAAGATTAAGACTCTTTCCAGGCAAGCTCAAGTCAAGATGGTATGGACCATATATCGTCACAAAAGTCTTTCCACATGGTGCATTGGAAGTTCACAGCGAAGAACGAAATCAAACATTCAAGGTGAACGGACACAGGGCGAAGCCATACATAGAGATGAGTCTAGAACCGCAAGAGGAAGATGTGAATCTTCAAACCATTCAATACATTGCATGAACTCATCATGTCTAGCTGAAGACATGAAACACAACGCTTATTGGGAGGCAACCCAATGTTTCAGGGAAGTATTTACACTTTCCTTTATTTGCTTTCAGTTATTCATTATTATTATTATTTTTTTTTTCTTTGCGTTATTTTTATATTTTTTCTCTCCTACCTAGATGTGACATATGCCTATTTTTACGTTTTCTTTCGAACATTGAGGACAATGTTCCATCTAAGTGTGGGGGTATTAGTTAGTTATATAGTTATATTTGGAATCTTTTGAATTTTTTTTTAGTATTTGGAATCTTTTGAATTTTTTTTAAGATAAACAATTTCTTATAAAGTAAGAGTAAGGATACTTATTTACTTTAGGATTGTTGAGTTTCATAATTCCATACAAAAATTGTGTGCGTCATGCGATTATACATAATAAACAAATGTGATGCTTTTTCTGATAATTATTCCCTTCAGATCTAGTCCTAAATCGAGTTTAAGTAAATAGAGTGATACAATATATGTATATATATTTGAATAAAGTCAGTCTACTCCAATGTTTTGAGGGCTTAGTAACTAGGGGTATTCATCACCAATGTTTACCTTTACGTCAAACGGCAACTTGAAATATGAGTATGCAAAGCACTTTAATGTTTGTGACTTGTTGAGTAACCGGGTGGATACATCACAAATGTTTCGCATTCGCGTCAAAAGACAAGTGACAACTTTAAAGAAGAGACTATAAAAAAAAAAAAAAAAAAAAAAAACTCTAGTTTGCTACTGGATTTGTAGTAGAGAAAAGGGATAATCACAGACTGAGTAGATGCATACTATAACTACATTAATCGCATGACAAATATGATTAAGTTTGGGGATTATGACTGAACAATTGCACTGGAGAAAATGGGTATGGTTAATTTTACTTTATCTGAAATTGTTTGTAGTTTTATATTTGTCATTTTGATGTCCACATAATAAGAAATCTTGGTGGTTGAGTCTATTGTTGTTATTATTCTCCCTATTCATAAATTCACTTTTTGCTTGAGGACAAGCAAAAGCTAAGTGTGGGGGTATTTGATGAACACATTATTATTCACTTTTTAGAGCAATAATCTTAATATAATTAGACATTTAAAAGCTCTATATGTGGTATTTAACTCCTATTTTCTCTTTTCCATAGGAAACAGCTTATAACAGAAAAACGAAGCAGATTTAGGACTTCAAGGATAATACACAGCAAACTGCAGAGGATCAGTCGACTGGTTCCCCAACACAGGCGACTGGACAGGAGAAGCTGATTTTCCACAACTCTCGATACAGTCGACTCACTCCCAAGAGCAGTCGACTGGCCTGATCAAAGAGGAAATCTACAGAAGTCTCGACTCAGTCGACTGGTCAGAGATAAGTCGACTGGTCTGCGGCGGAGTAAACAAATCAAATCTTCAAAGATACACCTGAATCTGATTTCAAATCTATTTGAATCAAGATTTTATGCAGCGAATCAAATCTAAAGACAGGGTATTTTCCAAGTGGACGTGGTAAACAAATAAGGAAGGAAAGGAGAAAAGAGAGAGATATTAATCATCAAATCAAATAAAGAAGGATCTTCCTGAAAAAGTGGAAACCCTAATTCTCAGCCGTGTTCTATAAATATCAGAATACCATCTCCAGAACATCTCTCCGCTCTCTCTGGACTCCACGACTTCATCCAAGGATCAGATATATCTCTGGGAAGCGACTCAATCACGAAGTTCCTGAACAAGCATCGAGAGCATCACTCCATCAACATCGAAGAAAGAGAGAGAAGATCCAGCAACCAGAAGGCAGTCGACTGTGTGACAGCCAGTCGACCATATTGCCGGAATCCATTAGTTTATTCCTTCTTCTCTCTTTATTCTTTTTATGTTGATCATGTATTCAAACTTGTTAAGCAATAAAGTTATTATTATGTGGAACTAATTTCATAGTTGGGTAGATCGAAACCGTAGTTATGTAGTGCTATATTCTTCTGAGATCTTCTAATTACTTATTGATTGAATCTGGTTGAATTGACATAGATTAATGATCATCAAACTTGATCTCGAAGTCTGAGAGCAGTCGACTGAGGTGAGAGCCAGTCGACTGACATACAGCACGTGAGAATATCAAGTTTATGTTATCCTTTATCTAAATCTGTTATATGAAGCATATTGAGACGACCGAATCTCGTGCTCATAATTTGTAACAAAAGAATCTTTAGGGGTTCTTGGTTCAATCAACTTAAGGGATCTAGATCTGATACCAATTTCTAGAACCTTGAGTGTTTGTTCGTTTCCACTGATCTTATGTTTTCTTCAAGTATAACTTAGTAGATACCATGCTAAACACTTGATGAAAGAAACGAATTAGAGTAGATACCATGCCTAATTCTTGGCTTAGGGAAACAATACTTTAAGGAGTAGATACCATGCCCTTGAAGTGAACAACATGAGTAATTAGAAGTAAATTCAGAAGGCACATTAGCATTACTAACTATTGGTGGAGATCAACAACCCAACTATTCAAGAGATATTTGTGATTCAACACCTCTCATCTTAGTTTTAATCTTTTAGTTCTTTTAGATCTTTACAACAACCCTTATTCATTCTTATTATTAGTTTTATTGATTAGTAAGTTGAAATCTACAATCTCTGTGGGATCGACCCTTGCTATTACTACGATTCGATTCGTGCACTTGCGAGGTTTTATAATTTGTGTCTAGTTAGTCTATTTATTTAGGAAGCTAGATTTCCAACAACACTTCGTCGCCGACCCCCTCCTAACACTCTCTACGAAGGAGGCCGAGGTCCCTAGGGGTTCGGCACCTTCTGCTGAAGCGCACAGATACTTCGGCCAGGCTATAGGCGCGTTCGGCGGATCTTTGGCGGAGTTCGGAGTGGTTTCCTCCCTGTACGAGGGTCGATGCCGAGAGCGCTCGGCAGCATGTGCCGAGATCCACTTTTCCATGTAACATGATCGGTGGCGAGAGCGCTCGGCGACATGTGCCGAGGTCCACTTTTTCCATGTAACATGGTCGGTGGCAAGAGCGCTCGGCAGCATGTGCCAAGGTCCACTTTTCCATGTAACAAGGTCGGTGGAGAGAGCGCTCGGCGACATGTGCCGAGGTCCACTTTTTTCATGTAATATGGTCGGTGGCAAGAGCGCTCGGCAGCATGTGCCGAGGTCTAATTTTTTCCATGTGACAATTTTTTCCATGTAACATGGTCGGTGGCAAGAACGCTCGGCAGCGTGTGCCGAGGTCCAATTTTTTCCATGTGACAATTTTTTCCATGTAACATGGTCGGTGGCAAGAGCGTTCGGCAGTATGTGCCGAGATCCAATTTTTTTCATGTGACAATTTTTTCCATGTAACATGGTCGGTGGCAAGAACCCTCGGCAGCGTGTGCCGAGGTCCAATTTTTTCTATGTAACATGGTCGGTGGCAAGAACGCTCGGCAGCATGTGCCGTGGTCCAATTTTTTCCATGTGACAATTTTTTCCATGTAACATGGTCGGTGGTAAGACCGCTCGGCAGCGTGTGCCGAGGTCCAATTTTTTTCATGTAATATGGTCGGTGGCAAGAATGCTCGGCAGCATGTGCCGAGCCCTTGGATTGCGATTTTTAGCAACATACGAAACGTCAGGCTGAGTTGGCGACTGCTGAACTTCTGACAGATGTGATAGTAATTAATGCGATGGCTGCTGATCTTCTGACTACTCTGATAGATGTGTCAGCCATTAATGCGATAGTACGGCTAAGCGCGGTAAATAATGTGACGGTTCAGGTCATTTTGTCGCCTTATGTAAATGGGCTGGCTCTGTGGGCCCATTATCCTCGTTTCGCGTGCCAAGAACTATAAAACTTCACCCCCCCCTCTCATTTCTCATTTCTCCGAATTTTTACTCAGGCAGTAATTTCTACTAGTGAGAGCTCACGGTGATCGTCGATTGCTTTTCCGGTGAAAATTCCGTCTGTTCCCATCAACTCAAAGGTAATTTATACTTAGTCATTTTTTAAGTATAAATATGTCTCTTTCTCCTATCTCCGAGCCCTCCCCTTCTGCCGCCGAAGTCTCTTCTCCGAGTCAGATAGGTCACCAAGACAAGGGCAGGAGGGTCTCAAGCCGGGACACTATAGTGGAGGACCCAAAGCATATGGGGGAGTTCGGCAGGTTGCCAGAGCCGTTGACAGGACTTCAAAGAGTTCGAGAACTCCCGGGGGAGGAGGCTGAGCGCATTATTCACGGGAGGGGGAGAGCCTTCGAGGAAAATGAGGCAAGGGAGACCTCCGAGGCCGATGAAACGGTATCGATCCTTAGCCTGGAGGATTTGGTAGTGATCTGGAGCTGCTTCCAAATTCCGGAGGAGTATGAGCTCATGTTGTCGGGGCCCGGGGTTAAGACAAATTCGCCGATGCCAGTAAACATGTGTTTCTGACCGGTCGATGCCTTCATCGCCGGGGCTCGGCTACCTCTCCACCCGTTCGCGATCCAAGTGCTGAGGTGGTTTGGGGTCAGCCCCGTCCAACTGATGCAGAACGCGTGGAGAGTTATCAATGGGTTCGTACTCCACTGCCAAGTGGCTGGGATCGAGACGGAGCTGAGGGTACTCCGGACTATCTACCGGCTTCATCAGCAGAACCGGTCGGAGTTCCGGTATTACCTAGCTCCGAGGCACGGAGGTCAGCTCGTCGTCTGCCCCGACTCCATCAAGCACTGGCGAGATAAATACTTGATAGTGCAGAGTGCGGAGGCATGGCCCATACCTATTAGTTTCGTGGAGGAGGTGTCGAGGCGAGTGAGGGAGTCGCCGGTGCTTCACCCTCAAGAAGAGGAGGCAGTGCATAATCTTCTTGACAGGCCGAAATACGATTGGAGGGAGCTGACCGAGGACATTCTCTTCACGGGAGGGCTCAGTCGCGTAGATCCCAGTACGCGGCTCTTTCTATGCTCTTATATATATATATATATATATATATATATATATATATATATATATATTATTATTATTATTATTATTATTATTATTATTATTATTATTATTATTAGGAAAAAAGGGGTATGAGCAACTTGCTCATTTAGCAAATAAGCAATTGATGATGTGGCATACATGTGATTGGAAAATTATTAAAAGAGTTAGTTGTCCAATGTATCACATGCATGCCACATAATCAATTGCTCATTTATTAAATGAGCAAGTTGCTCATATCCCTTTTACCCTTATTATTATTATTATTATTATTATTATTATTATTATTATTATTTACTTGCCTGTTCCAACTTGTGTCTTTAACCGGCTTCTTATTTGATGCAGAGGCAATGGATTTCGATGCGGTGATGGCGCAGAGGGCCGCTCTCGAAAGTAAGGCGCCGAAGAAGAGCAAGAGGGTTTCTACCAAGCTGCTGCCCGCGAAGGCTCCGAGGGGCGTGAGCGTAGCCGAGGGGGTGGAGCCTTCGGCTGCGGTGACCCCGACCCCTGCCACAGGAGTAGCTTCGTCGTCGACTGCAGCAAGGGACTTCTCGATCTCCGCAGCTCTCGGAAATGGGGACCCCCCCGCTGACGGTGTAGGCCGAGGAGCTCCTAACTGAGGAGCACAAGAGGATCCATATTCCGGACTGGCAGGTTCGGAAGCATGATGGGTTCCTCGGCGACTCGTTGGCGAGCATGTAGGTGGTCAAACACCTGGCGACGCCAAAGGACCAAGCCGCCATGGAGGCTGGTCTGGCGGGTGACGACGTTATCGAGATCGCGCGCTCGGTGGTTTCGGTAAGTATCGAATTTCTGCCTTTATTGGTTACTTTCCCTTTGGATTTTTCTAACTCTTTGTACTTTTTATTATTTTCGTTGTAGATCTTCGTCCACTTCGGTCATCTTTCAGAAAAGATGACAGAGTTGGAGAAGGAGCTGAAATAAGAGACCGATCGGGCTTGGGCTGAAAAGGCTCAAATGGGCACTGAGCTCGACAAGCTGAGGGTTGAGTCCGAGGATAGGTCGATGAGACTCGAGTATCTTGAAGGCTTGGTCATGAAGCTCGAGGCCAACCTTTTGCGGCAGAAGGAGGAGTCGGCCAAACAGCTGGCCGAGGCGGCGAAGACTAAGGACGTCGCGGTGAAGGGGGCCGAAGAGGCCACCATGGCGAAGGCACAGGGTTTCCTTGCCCAAAACATGGCCAAGGCCTATGCCCAAGCCATCTCTCAGGTGTCGGAGCGATACCCTGAGGTGGACTGCTCGGGGTGGAGGCTGTTCCCGGGCCATGTCGAGGATTTCGACCCTGAGTCGGAGGGAGAAGAAGAAGAAGGCAACGATGAGGACGACCGCGAGGTTGAGGTTGTCGGCGAGGTGCAGATCACCGAAGTAACCCTGCTGGCAATTCAGCCCTCATCGGGGGGGTCCGTCCCCATCCAGTCTTGACGCCCCGGGAAAGAGGTCGACCCTTGATTTCACCTCCGCTTGTTTTCTCCCTTTTTTGTCTTGTCCTGTATTGCCTAATTACGGACTGGCCACCGCATTTTCTGTGATAAATGAAAGAAACTTTTGAGCTCTACCCCATGTCGCCTTTGACTAACCCCCCTAACCCCCTTTTTTTGGCTTGAAATTCGACCAAGTGTTTAGACAAAGAACTTTCGCTTTAGTGCGTGTAGCTTTTATTCAGGGGTCGGACGAGGAGTGAACTTGTGACTATTTATTGAGCCTTGTTATTTGCTTTGATCTTTTTAGCTTGCCGAGGCGACCCACTCAGCCGAACCCACTCGCTCTGGGGAGGAGTTTGGTTCTGAGGATAGCTTGGGGTCGACGAGGCTGAGTTTGGCCAGGTGCCGAGAGCACCTTTATGAGGTCGAGTTGGGGTTGCGTAAGGCTGAGAGCGAGCGGAACCATCTGCAAGTGGTCTTGAGCCAACGAGACATCGAGATTCGGTGACTAGAAGGTCGGCTCGCCGATATCCCTCCTGTGGACGAGGAGGATGGCTCGTCGACAGCCTTCACAAACGGGCTAAGGTTGAAGGGTCTCCAGCTATCTCTGTCGAAGATGACAGCGAAGAGGGACGATATGCTCACCGAGGTGCACCACTTGCAGATAGTAGAGGCCGAACTTCTGGCTGAGGAAGAGGAGCTGACCAAGGCGGTGGGCAGGTTGATGACCGAACGTGACGAGCTGACGGTGGAGGTCAATGCGTTGAAAAGAGCTACAGTGGATAGGGGCATCGAAGTCACTCACCTCTGCCGGATTATCGTCCGTCGCCCCAGCATTCCGAGCTCCGCCGTGCCTCCTCACTTCGAGGCAGAGGCAGGAGGAGTCTCTGAAACAGAGGATCACTGAGTTGGAGTTTGAAGTGGCATGCCTAAAGCCGCACTCGGGGCCAATTAATGTCAGGAGCACTTCCTGCACTCGCGAGGAGGGCGAGCAAGGCATTTCGTTTTATGAGCTCGCGACACGTTCTCCCATAGGGCGACCAAGTCCGGGTGATGCCCAAAGTGGCGTGGCGATTTCATCGAGTGGAGCATCCGTCGGCGCAACTGTCAGGAGTAGCGCCAAGGACACATCTCAATTCGCCGGTTTAGGGACGAGTACCGGGATCAAGCGTCGCCGCCCTCGGGTGTCTTTGAAGCGAAATATCCCTGCACCAAGGAAGCGCTGAAGATTTTTTGTTTTCCAAGTTTTGTATTTCGTCTAAGTGTAATGAGTCGGCATTGTAGTTTTTGCTTTTGGAAGTATTGTAGCTCGGTTGTACAGAAGATGCCGCTTTGTAATTGTCTCCCCGCACTTAATAAAAATGATGATTTTTCTTTGTGGAACTTGTGCATTTTCGAACCCTTTTTGTTGTTGTGTTACTCGTGACTAAAGCGTGCCAAGAGCAGAAACTTTCACTCATTTGGGCCTTGACGCCAAGAGCGCTCGGTAATGTGTGCCGAAGTCTAGAGCAAGGTTTTTGCTTGTTTGGGCATCGGTGCCAGGAGCGCTCGACTAGGCGTGCCGAGGTCCAGAGCAAGGTTTTTGCTTGTTCGGGCATCGGTGCCAAGAGCGCTTGGCAACATGTGCCGAAGTCTAGAGTAAGACTAGGCGGGCTGAGCACTGCTTCGAACCTCTTGGCTCGTGAATCCGTGAGGAGGAGTTCCTTGCAGTGGAGAGCTGCCTATTGGAGGATTACTTCAACTTTTAAACAAACTATAAGAACCAGAGGTTAGCTCCCCAGGGTCCTGGGCATGGGTCGATAATATACGAGGTTCTAGAGGTGATTTCATAGTCCAGTATTTGATCAAGGACTAGGGCGGTCGTAGACCTTCGACTTCGCCTTGTGAGAAAGTTGAGGACTGTCCAGGCTGGGAATTCACCAAAGCCTCTAACAAATTCATGTTTGAAGCTGATACCTTCTCTCGAGGAAACACGAAGAATATAGCAAATTCATATTAATGACCTTCCAACCGCGAGGATCAAGAGATGCAGTGTACCAAGACTAGCATACGAATGGTAGACCTAGCATCAGCTTCTCCCATGTTTAGTTTAGTTGTAAGGATTTCTCGCGCGACATCGAAACGAGAGTATATTTCAACGGTTGTGGGAGCAATTCCGAATGGCGAATCACTCCTAGCTCGCTTAAGAGCGAGCTTGCGAAGCGGAGTCGAACCAAGTCTTAAACTCCGAACTCGTCATTTGAGTATGTTACAACGGTTGTGGGAGCAATTCCGAATGGCGAACCACTCCTAGCTCGCTTAAAAGCAAGCTTGCGAAGCGGAGTCGAGCCAAGTCTTGGACTCCGAACTTCGTCGTTTGAGTATGTTACTACGGTTGTGGGAGCAATTCCGAATGGCGAACCACTCCTAGCTCGCTTGAGAGAGAGCTTGCGAAGCGGAGTCAAGCCAAGTCTTGGACTCTGAACTTCGTCGTTTGAGTATGTTTCAACGGTTGTGGGAGCAATTCCTAATGGCGAACCACTTCTAGCTCTCTTAAGAGCGAGCTTGCGAAGCGGAGTCGAGCCAAGTCTTGGACTCTGAACTTTGTCGTTTGAGTATGTTTTAACGGTTGTGGAAGCAATTCCGAATGGCGAACCACTTCTATCTTGCTTAAGAGCGAGCTTGCGAAGCGGAGTCGAGCCAAGTCTTGGACTCCGAACTCGTTGTTTGAGTATGTTTCAACGGTTGTGGGAGCAATTTCGAATGGCGAACCACTTCTAGCTCGCTTAAGAGCGAGTTTGCAAAGCGGAGTCGAACCAAGTGTTGGACTCTGAACTTCGTCGTTTGAGTATGTTTCAATGGTTGTGGGAGCAATTCCGAATGGCGAACCACTTCTAGCTCGCTTAAGAGCGAGCTTGCGAAGCGGAGTCGAACCAAGTCTTGGACTCCGAACTTGTCGTTTGAGTATGTTTCAACGGTTGTGGGAGCAATTCCGAATGGCGAACCACTTCTAGCTCGTTTAAGAGCGAGCTTGCGAAGCGGAGTCGAGCCAAGTGTTGGACTCTGAACTCGTCGTTTGAGTATGTTACAATGGTCGTGGGAGCAATTCTGAATGGCGAACCACTTCTAGCTCGCTTAAGAGCGAGCTTGCGAAGCGGAGTCGAGCCAAGTGTTGGACTCCGAACTCATCGTTAGAGTATAAAGAAGGTTAAAACAGAGAGATACAAGCAATTCACAAGTAAGATATGAAGAAAAATGTTCTTTATTGAAAACTTATAGTCGGCTGCTTCTAAGTTGCGAGCCGTTATTACATTGGAGAAATAAAGAAGCAAAAGTAAAATAAAAGTGAAGGGAAAGGAACGGTTCGACATCTGAAGGTACTCAGAGAGGCGTTAATGCGCTCTCTTGGTACTTCAAGAGATGGTCGGCATTCCAAGTCCTGAGAATCTCTCTTCCCTCAAGGTCTTCTAGATGGTATGTCCCGGGACGAACCACTTTGGTGATCTTGTAGAGTCCTTCCCAATTTGGAGCTAGCTTATTCTTCTGACTGGGAAATGAGATAGCTAACTTTCTGAGGACCAAGTCCCCTTCTTTGAGGTCGGTGGAACGGACCCTCTTGTTGTAGGCCAACTCGATCCTCCTTCGGTAGCTTTGTTGGCGAATCAAGGCTCTTTCACGGAGCTCATCAATCAAATCCAAATTCGCCTGAAGGTCCTTGGCGTTCTGCTCTTCTTCATAGGCAATTAGGCGAGGCGAGGGTATGCTGAATTCTAGGGGGATCATAGCTTCGGACCCATATGTGAGATTGAACGGTGACTCTCCTATGGGGGTCCGTTTCGTGGTGCAGTAATTCCATAGTACGTTGGGGAGCTGATCTACCTATAAGGTTTTAGCAGACCTGTCCAGCCTCTTCTTAATACCGGAGAGGATTTGTCGGTTGGCATTTTCTACTTGACCATTTGACTGTGGGTGGGGGACGGAGGAGAAACGTTGTTGGATGGCGAGGTATTCACATAGAGTTCGGAATGCGCCCCTCGTAAATTATGTTCCATTGTCTGGTATAAGGACTCGAGGGACGCCGAACCTGCAGATGATGCTCTTCCAGAAGAATTGAAGTACTTTGTTCTCGGTGATTGTGGCCAAGGGCTCAGCCTCTATCCACTTTGAAAAGTAGTCGACTGCCACGACTAAGAATTTGAGCTGGCCAGGAGCTGGGGGAAACGGCCCTAGTAAATCTATTCCCCACATTGCAAAGGGGATCGGACTCGATAGGGAGGTGAGCTGAGCTTGGGGTTGGCGACGAATGTTGGAATGCTTTTGACAAGAGCTGCATTGCCGAATGTGTTGCTCGACATCTTGTAGGAGGGTAGGCCAAAAATATCCATAATTCAACACCTTCCAGGCAAGGGATCTGGACCCTGAATGTGCTCCGCCTATGCCTTCGTGAAGCTCTTGCAAGGCATATGTGGCTTGTTCGGGGGAGAGGCACCTCAGATAAGGTCTACCGTCAACTTGTGTGAAGGAGCGTTTATACAAGATCCCCTCAACAAGGGTGTACCGCTCTGCTCTGGTTCTGACTCGACGAGCTTCCTTAGGGTCTTCGGGGAGGAGCCCATCCCTTAGAAATTCTACCAGGGGTTTCATCCAATTGTCTTGAAGTTGAACCGGCAGTGACTCCATTGAGTCGAAAGTTTCTTCTTCTATGCTCAACCTCAGGAGCACTTCAATCAAGACGGTCTGCTCGAGACCTTGGAGGGAGGAAGATGCTAACTTGGAGAGGGCATCTGCTTGGGTATTTTCCTCCCTGGGAATTCGCCGAATAAGTGCCTCTTCGAATAGAGCCATGAGATTTTAGACCTTGGCTAGATACTTAGCCATTCGGTCATCTCGTGCTTCATACTCACCTAAGAATTGATTCACAACCAGCTGAGAGTCATTAAATATGCAGAGGCGTTGCGCCCCTGTTTTGCGGGCCATTTCGAGACCGGCTATAAGGGCTTTATACTCTGCTTCATTGTTGGAGGCCTTGAAGTTGATGCGGAGGGAGTATTGAAGAACGAAGTCATCTGGGCCTGCCAGAATGATCCCGTCTCCGTTCCCTTCGGTGCAAAAGGATCCATCTACATATACCGTCCAAATGGGAGGTCCGTTTGCAGCTTGACTGACCTCGGAAATGGTGCTCTCAATTATGAATTCTGCTAAGGCCTGGGCTTTGATTGCGGTCCAGGGCTGGTATGATATATCATGCTGGCTCAGCTCGATCGACCACTTCATGAGACAGCCAAAGGTTTCTGGCTTGTGCAGAACTTGCTTCAGCGATTGGTCGGTAAGAACGACAACCGAGTGGGACTAGAAATATGAGCGAAGCTTCCTAGCTGCCATAACCAAGGCGTATGTCATCTTCTCTAGCCTTGGATAACGAAGCTCGGCGTCCCGAAATACCTTGCTTACATAATAGATGGGCTTCTAAGCCTTGTCTTTTTCCCTTACCAAGACAGTGCTGAGGGTTTGTTCGGAGGCAGCTAAGTAGAGGTAGAGTGTTTCCCCGGGAATAGACTTGCTGAGGAGAGGGGGGTTGACTAGATAGGCTTTAAGTTGATCGAACGACTCATACTGTTGTTGACCCTATTCGAAGCCCTTGGCCCCCTGAGAGCCTTGAAGAAGGGAAGTCACTTTTCCCATGACTTGGAAAGGAAGCGCCCTATAGCTGCGAGGCGCCCGGTTAGCTTCTGAACTTCTTTTACATTTTTGGGAGGAGCCATATCCAGTATGGCTTTGATCTTCTCGGGGTTGGCTTCGATCCCTCTTTAGCTGACCATGAAGCCTAGGAATTTTCCCGACGAGACTCCGAACGTACACTTGTTCGGATTGAGCCTCATATCATGTTTCCTTAATACATCAAATGCCTCCTGCAGATCGGTGACATGGTCGGCCCCACGGATGCTCTTCACAAGCATATCATCAACATACACTTCCATGTTGCGGCCGATCTGATTTTGGAAGACTTTGTTAACGAGACGTTGATAGGTGGCACTTGCATTCTTCAACCCGAAAGGCATCACCCTGTAGCAGTAGAGGCCCTGATCGGTAATAAAGGAGGTCTTCGGGATATTCGGGGGGAACATGCAGATTTGATTGTATCCGGAGAAAACACCCATGAAGCTGAGAAGCTCATGGCCCGAAGTGGCGTCAATCAGGGTGTCGATGCTTGGAAGAGGAAATGGGTCTTTGGGACATGCTTTATTCAGATCGGTAAAATCGATGCAGATCCTCCAGCTCCCGATGGCTTTTTTTACCATCACAACATTTGAGAGCCATTCGGGATAATTGACCTCCTGTATGAACCGAGCCTTAAGGAGCTTGTCCACCTCTTCTTTTATAGCTTGTTGGTGCTCGGGAGTAAATTTGTGCCTCTTCTGTTGAACCGGTTTGGACCCCGGTGCAACACTCAGGTGGTGGACGAGGAGCTCTTCGGAGATTCCTGGCATGTCGGCAGCCAACCATGTGAAGAGGTCACGGTTCTTTCTAATACATTGGACTATGTCTGAGCTTAAGGCAGATGGAAAGGTCTTGCTGATAAAGAACTTGCGATTCGGATCTTGCTCAGAGAAGAGCACTTCCTCCAATTCATCCACCGGCTCGGACGTTGGTCGGACACCGTCTTGGGAGATTTCAAGAGTTTCGAGGGAGAGGACTAGACCCCCAGTAGAAGTCATGTAGCATTTGCGGGCCATTTCCTGACTGCCTCTTACTTCCCCTACTCCTGTCCGGGTGGGAAACTTTATCTTGAGGTGATAAGCAGAAGGGACGGCTTCGAAAGCAGCTAGGCCGGGTCGGCCTAGGATCACATTATAAGCAGCGGGAACATCGATGACCATGAAGCCCATCGGTTCCGTTCGGGTAGTAGGAGTTTTGCCAGCGGTTACGTCGAGGGTGATCACTCCTTCAATAGTCACTGGCACTCCCGTGAACCCGTGGAGTGTGTAGCCGGCAGGCTTAAGTCTGTTCCGGGATAGTTTGAGCCCCTTGAAAGCAGCGAGGAAGAGGATGTTAATGGAGCTCCCATTGTCCACCAGGATCCTCTCCACTTTAAAATTCGCTATATGGAGATTGATGACTAGTGCATCACAATGGGGGGTTCAGACACCCTCAAGGTCTTCATCTGAAAAAGTGACCGGTACTCTGAGGCCTTTGGTGGGGGGCAAGCCATGTACTGAGTTGACTTCCTTTATGAAAGCCTTTCGAGAGGAGTTGGAGGTGCCTCCCATGGGGCCTCCGTGGATGAGATGTAGGATGCATTCCTCTTCGAACTCTGGAGTTTCATCGCATTCAGGATGCTTGTTAGTCCCCCGAGGGGGAGGAGGGGGATCGGTCCGGTCCTTTCTCACAAATTTGGCCAACTGCCCCCTTTGGATGAGGACCTCAATCTCGTTCTTCAAGGCCCGACAATCATTGGTGTCGTGGCCATGGTCTCGGTGATAGCGGCACCACTTCTCTTTGTCCCTCTTTTTGCCAGGGGTATTCATCTTCGGGGCAGAAGGTATCACCCCTTCCTTCTCAACTTCCATGAGAATAGTGGAAATGTTAGCGTTAAGAGGAGTTTATTTTTCGAATCTGGGGGGAGGGCGGTGCTGTCCACCATTGTCTTTCTGGAGCTTCTTGGCTCCCTCTTCTTCACCTTCCTTTCTTTCGGTTCCGGAGGAAGGCCCCTCAAAGGTGGGGCAATGTTCAGCTTCCTCAGCCCGGATATACTTCTCGCTTCGGAGAAGGAGATCAGAGAAGTTCTACGGGGGTTTCTTGGCGAGGGAGGACCGAAGGCTGGAGTTAAGGACATTTGACTGGAATGCTACTGCTGCGACTGACTGGTCGAGGGAAGCGATGGACCTGGCTTCCACGGTAAACCTTTTCACATAGTCTCTCAGCTTCTCGCCCTTCTTCTGGTTGAGATAGAGTAGCAAAATGCTGGTCTTCTCAGTTCGGCGGCTACTCACGAAGTGGGTGACGAAGAGGGTCTCAAATTGCTCGAAGGAGAATATTGAGGATGGAGCGAGGCGAGAATACCATTCCTGGGCCGGGCCCTTGAGGGTAGCGGGGAAAGTCTTGCACAGCAGAGCATCGGAAGCTTAGTGGATTAACAGAGGGTCTTAAAGCTTTCGATGTGATCGACGGGGTCGGACTCCCCAGAATAAGTCTCGAATTGAGGAGGCTTGAAGCCTACTGGAACGGGTGCCTCCATGATGGTTTGAGAGAAAGGAGGTCGGCTTGGGCGGAGTGTCCTTCCTCTAAGCTCTTCTTCTCTGTCTAGCTAACCCAAGTGCCTCTCCATTTTGTGGAGACGACGGTATACAGTGTCATCCCTTCGATGGTAATCAAACGAGCCTCTAGACTCGTCTTCGTACGACGGGGAGCGGGGGCTATGGCGACGGTAGCTCCGAGAGTGACGAGGACTAGGAATTTGCTGGGGGTTGCTAGGAGCTGGGGGTTGCTAGGAGTTAAGATCCGTCGGCGAGGACTTTGGCCTGGAGGAGGAGTAAGGACTCTCCGAGCATTGTTATTGTTAGGTCGGAGATTGAGGGCTTGTAAGATGGTTGCTTGGAATTGCTGGAACTCGGCACGAGTGATGGGTGCTTCATCGTTCCTCGGAGGTCGTCGACCATCAGGAGAGTGAGCTCTTCTCCTATGGTAGCCGGGGGACTCTCTCCGCCCTTGGCGAGGAGGGGACCTTCTGTAGTCTCGGGGATGAGGAGATCGCTTATTTGGACGTTGCTGGCAGGAGGCTCCCTCTTGGGCCCACCTTTCATCCAAACGGCGGCGAAGATCCTCTTCCTTCTGCCGATTGAGGATGGTTTTGTGAAGGTCATCGAAAGCTCGGGGGTTGTGGGATGCCATGGAATCGGTAGAAGGATTATGCACGGATACATGATCATGTTGGAGAGGTTGTTTCTGAGGATTGGAACGGGATCCCCCCTCACCGGCATTCTGAGGCCCGGTCTGACCCTAAGGGGGTTGGAGGTTCGGATGAGGAGGTTGGTCCTGCTGCGGGGCCTGATCAGATTGAGGAGGAAGTCTCGCCGGCTAGACGGTTTGGAGGGGGATCTCCTATTGTGGTTGAGGAGGAGTAGATCCACGGTTGGACCCTCTGGATCTTAGCTTTCAGGGAGGCATGGATAGGTAGATCTTACCAACGGGAAGAGGAAGGTTTGCTATTTGTTAGTTCCCACAGACGGCGCCAATCTGTTACCGCTGAATCTGGTGTGGGGGCAAACAGATAGTATTTGTGGATTCTTTGGGGAAACTGAATAGTCAAACCCTAACTTCTTCCGCCAGAGTTTGACCGCTGACTCCCGTCGTCCACCTGCAAAAAGTGCAATACACCGGGGTTGATCCCGGCGACGCACCCTCCGATGCCCAAGTCAGTAATCAGGAAAGATTATGAGAGAGCGTAAATTGGCAAAAGATTGATTACCTCTTAATGGTGGTGGATGGGGGGTATTTATAGCTGCCTTTGGGATCAGATTAGGAATGAAATCCCTAATTCCCAGTGAAAGGATAGAGCGAATCAGGGTCGTTGATTGAATATAATCAGAAACCCTAATTCTATCCTGGTGGACCAGGTTTGCTGTGGGTTGGAACCCACACCCAGTTGAGGTGGATCCGTTCGCGGGTTATTAGGTCTTTGGAGAGAAGAACCAGTACCTATTTTAGACCCATTTGTAAGTAAAATTACCATTTTACCCCCAAGCTTTGAGATTCGCGTCTGATTTGGACGGTTCCGATTTAAACCCATTTTTAGCCATATCACGTGGTATTATTTATTCATGTTTCAAACTAAAGAATAGGCACTAAGGGGAGATTTAATAAAACTTGGGCAAATATAAGTGGGGCGCAACTATATAGTCGGGCGGTGGATTCCGGGACTGTGGTTGCTTGCGGAGCGAGACTGTAACACCCCTGCCCCTAGCTCAGACAATTTATACAATTTAGAAGATAAATTATTTATAGTATAGTACAACTGTCCACCACAGGTTGCCTCTCAAAAGGTGATTAACCGGATTGGTGACTCTTGATCATATGCTATTATATTTTTTATTATTTTATTCTAGTTAAACTCCCGATATGGGGCAATATAATAGTCTCTCTCTCTCTCTCTCTCTCTCTCTCTCTCTCTCTCTCTCTCTCTCTCTCTCTCTTTCTCTTTCTTTTCTTCCGTGTACAGCACACAAGCCCAGTGGACCCCAGCGCCATGCCACATCATCAGAGACAGGGACAGCACCCCATCTGCTGCTATGGGCCTCGCTGACGTCAGCTGTCTGCTGCACCTGCACGGGTGCCCCCCCCTTCTTACACTTATTTACATATTATGCCATTATCCCTTTATATATATATAGAAATTACGGGATGTTACATACACCCCCCTTCAGAAATCAGCGTCCTCGCTGAGCACGGGGCATGCACAATCTAGTGTAGGTTCTACTTTCTAGCTGTTGTAGAGCATGCTCTTCTATCCGCCCGATTATTCATGATCCTGGAATCCGCCACCCGATCAAGTTGCCGTCATATCCGCCCGACTAATCATGATCCCGGAATCCACCGCCCTATCAATCACAGTCCCAGATTTAATTGAGGGCTCACGACAATCCCTGAATTCATCGCCCGACTATATAGACATGCCCCACACTCGATGTCGAAAGTCGGCTCTGATACCATTTTGTAACGCCTCTGCCCCTAGCTCAGACAATTTATACAATTTAGAAGACAAATTATTTATAGTATAGTACAACTGTCCACCACAGGCTGCCTCTCAAAAGGTGGTTAACCGGATCGGTGACTCTTGATCATAGGCTATTATATTTATTATTATTTTATTCCAGTTAAACTCCCGATATAGGAAATATAATACTCTCTCTCTCTCTCTCTTTCTTTTCTTCAGTGTACGACACACAAGCCCAGTGGGCCCCAATGCCACGCCACGTTATCAGAGACAGGGACAGCGCCCTATCTGTTGCTCTGGGCCTCGCTGATGTCAGCAGACGTCAGCTATCTGCTGCACCTGCACGGGTGCCCCCCTCTTAAACTTATTTACCCCCCCTCTTAAACTTATTTACATATTATGCCATTATCCCTTTATATACATACGGGTGCCCCCCCCTAAACTTATAGGGTAAAAGGGATATGAGCAACTTGCTCATTTAGTAAATGAGCAATTGATTATGTGGTATGCATGTGATACATTGGAAAACTAACCCTTTTAAGGATTTTTTAAATCACATGTATGCCACATCATCAATTGCTTATTTACTAAATGAACAAGTTGCTCATACCCCTTTTTCCCATATATATATATATATATATATATATATATATATATATATATATAAAATCTAAATTACAGGATGTTACAGAGACGAACCTCAATTAAATCCGGGATTATGATTGTTCGGACGGTGGATTCCGGGATCATGATTAGTCGAGCGGATAGGAGGCAGATCTCCAATATATTCCGGGGTTAGAGCAGCACTTGCGGGATGTTCGCACGACGAGAATTCTGTATAGTCGGGTAAAGGATTCCAAGATTGGAATCCGTACTCGTGGAATGTCTAAACCTTATTTTGTTTCATGGCAAGAGATTAAACCCTTTAATGTGGAGTACGTAGGTGCTTGCCCACAGACCTATGTAGGATGCGGTGCATAGAATCCGAATAAGTATGCATTAGTGTCATTGTAGTATAATATTTGCATTATGCATTAAGTCATATCATACACTGACATGTTCAGGATAGTCACTTTTTACACTTTTATATGCATTCGATTTTGTGTTTGCTAAATTAAGTGATTTCGATATAATACAGTATAGAGAGGCTCGCTGTTTATAACATTGTGTCGGTTGTAAGCAACTAACATGCCCACAGATTTTCAGTGTAGGGCCTGATTGGATTGGCAAGGACTTTATCGGTTGATGATAAAGATTATATTCATGATTAAAGCTGTTGATATTAGAGTTGTATTTCATGTTTTATTTTATTCAACTTCCGCTGTGTAACTCTGTAATAAACATTGTTGTATAATAAAAGAAAAGTATTTAATTTCCTTTTAAAATTGTACAAAATGAAGTAAACGATCCTGTTGTACTACAAATTACATGTAAATGGAATCGGGATGTTACAAGTACGAAATACATGTGCGTAACACACATGGAGCAAAATTTTCATAACTCAATTTTGCGGGGAGTTGCACTCTCCCCTCTTAGAATAGTTCTGTCCTCAGAACTTACTATGGTAAAAGTTGTATTTTGTACACACTAAGAAAAAATATCATTATTGTATATAGAAAACTGCAAATATTAAGAAAATAGATGTAGTATAAAAATATGTAATGTGTAAAAACAAGGTAAACTTATATAAGAAAACTATGAGTATCAAATTAATAAGAACGAAATAGGAAAACTAGAAAAATAACAAAAATTTTCATGACCATAAAAGATAGTACAGATTGAAAGAAATTTTTCATACAAAAATAATATTAGATAAAGTATTAGATGAAAAGGAAAAATATAAATTAAGTAATTAATTGTGATATAATTTGGATGAATAAATAGCAACATAGTCAATGGATAATTTATTAATAAACTTAGTAATCAAAATTTATCAAAGTAATAGGCCGGAAAATGAATAAAATTGCAAACTGAACTAGTATTACGAGATAACATTGAATTAGTAATTTAAGAAAATCCTGTTGGATAAAAATATGAAAATATATGAGTGTTGAATTTTAGTTGAAAGAATACAGAATATAATATAAGTATAATAGTAAAATAAATTCAATGATGTGTATAAAATAATGTCTTAAAATTTTCATTCGTAAAAGTTACACTTTTTTTTTGAAGAAGGAATAAATAGTAAAACGAAATAAGAGAAAGTAAAAAAAGAAAATGTAAAGAAACTCGATAAATAACTGGAAAAGCATAATAATTGAAAAATAGTTAGCACTAATAATTTAATAAGTGGTAAATTAATAAAAATAAGTAAAAGAAATAGCAAAATTAAGTAAATAACGTAAACCATATGAAAATAAAGAGGATAAAACATCAATAAAGAAAACGAGTAAGTCGAACTTTAAAAATTAAGATTAGGGTTGTAAATAAAATAATAAATATCAAAGTGATTTAATAGTATAAAAAAATATTTATTTGAAAAATAGTTGTAACCCATATTTTCCCAAATACGTATTTTCTGTGTATTTCGGTATTTAAATTTTTTGTAAATTATTTTCTTCCGCTTTCAAATTCTTTTTATGTATTATTGGATCTTCTATTAAAATCTATTTTCGATCAATAATTTTATTGTAACTATTTTCTATGACTTTTATATTGTAATACAAATCTTATTATTGTTATTATTATTATAAATTTTGACTGGTTATTAAAAATCAATTTCTATGTACTAATTGTATTTGTAGCTATTCAAATAAATTCTATATTGTAATGCAAATTACATTTTTATTATAAACCATATTTTTATTGGTTATTTTATTTTTCTATTGAATTTTTAAATCCAAAATCCACTACCCTATTTTAAAACTCTATAACCCATTAGCTATTACCTCAAACCCGTTTTCAATTACCCTAACCCAATTCCCTATATAAAACCCAATACCCAATACAAAATCCCCAGTCGTCTTACACCTAACCCTACACCCTAACCCTACTCTCTACCCTACATATAATAACCCTACCTCTGCTGTTTACCCTATTCCTATACTGCAACCTTAGTCGCAATATACTCTCCCCTACCTCTCTCTCTCCCTGACCATTCCCCTCCTCCCTGTCATCTCTCCTTCGAAACCCATTCTGCCAACCTCCCTGCCTCCTTCCCATCCTCTCCCCCCAGCGCTCCCCTGCCGTCTTCAGCCCAGACGCAGCTAACGCAGCACCGCCCTACACCATAGCAGCAGTGCCACGACTCCCCTACCTTCGGCAGCGTGACCCCGATGCCCTGGTTCCCTCCTCGCAACGCTGCAACAGCTACAGCAGCATCGCAAGCCTCCAGTCGCAGTGCCTCCCTGTGCGCGCCCTACCTCCAGACGCTGATAGACCTCTGCTGCACACCTCCTGCGCCGACCGCTGTGCAGACCTCCTGCTCTCAACTCATCCCCTATCCCCGTATGTTGCACCCCATCTCCTCTCCTCATCACTGCAGCAGCAGACCAGTGTAACGTCCCTGTCCCTAGCTCGGACAATTTATACAATTCATAAGACAAATTAGATATTATAGTATAGTACAACTGCCCACCACAGGCTGCCTCTCAAAAGGCGGTTAACCGGATTGGTGACTCTTGATCATAGGCTATATTATTTATATATTATTATATTCCTTTTAACTCCCGATATGGGATATTATAATCACACATTCTTACCTTTCTTTCTTCACCTCTGTCGTGAGAAAGCAACCGTGGGCCCCTCTTGAAAGCTGACATCAGCAGCATGCTGACCAAGTCAACAGCTTCCAAAAGTAGCATCATGCTTTTTTCATTCAATGTGGGGCCCCATTTACACTTATTCAAATTAGTTACATGAATGCCAACCTGCATTACTTTTTATACCGACAGCAACTATTCACCAACTTTATATATATATATATATATATATATATATATATATATATATATATATATATATATATATATATATATATATATATATTGAAAACTACGGGGTGTTACAGCCAGCCCCCTGCGTCGCGCCGCCCCAGCCTAGCGCCGCTCCCCCTCCGCAGTGACAGCTCCAGTCCCCGACGCCGACCAGAGAACAGCAGCAACAGCACACTATTGTGGGCTGTGTTTTCCTCCGTCAACAGACTAGACCAGCAGCGTCCCACCATCGTGCTGCCGCTGTTTCTCTGTGGTTCTCTTTTGTGTGCATGGGTTGTGTTCGTGGGCTCGTAGTTCTTGTTTGTTGGGTTCGTGTGTTCGTTTTGGTTCTCCGTTCATTCGTTGTGTTCGTGCCCGAGAATCCGTTCCCATTATTCTTGATCTTCGTCGTTTTCATCGTTGGCTAAGGCAAGTAACTTGTATTCTTTTCTTTGTGTAATACAAGTACTAAATACTGCCTGTAGTGTAGTTGTGTTCTAGAGAAAATTCGTGTGTGAATCCTCTGTTATATATTGTCTCTCTTGTGTTGATTCGACCATAGTTGCCTCACGACATACATGATATGAAACAACTAGGGATGACCACTTTTCGGATGTATATATGCATGCTATTTTGTGATATCGTGTGCTTGATGTGTTATTCGTGCTATACTTGTCGTGGACTTGCAAAATACCATATACCATGTTGTTTGGACATCTAGTACACTATATTTCATGTTTGGGTTGATTTGGATGAGTTTTACATGAACTAGATGATTTTATGTTCGAAGAATAATTCTGTATTTTCTGTTACCTTGCCTTTGATCAGTATTTTAGACTCTATTAAGGTCAGTATATGAAAAATATTTGTGAATGTGAACTGTAGATAATTTTGTCTATTTCCCAACCCTTCTGACAAATCTCAGTTTCGATTTATGAGTTGCGAGTTATGACTGTTTTACTACAGAGGTATATAAGAAATTTCAGATTTGATTTTTATGAGAATTCTGGAGAGTAATCTATTTTTATTTTAATGTTAAAGGTATTATTTTGATCCAATATTTTACTTAGTATAACTAGACCTGATTGGGATTAACCCTGAATTCTTGTGGATTTATTTGATGAGTTTTACAAACTATCCTATACTTGTAAACAACTACTATACTAGCAGTTTTTTCTTGCTGTTCAGTAAAGATACATACATTCGACCTGATTCTACTTGTTGTCTTTAAAATCTTTCTGAATATGAAAGTTAGCCTACTATATCTGTTTTATCAACCTTTTGAAGGATCTGGATTTCGATTTATATTTTGTGAGATATTGCTGTTTTAGTACTACATGTTTGTGATTCTAGATTTACAAAACTACTGCATCTTACTGTTTCCTGATTTTACTTGACTATTCTATCTATATTGGAAAATTATGAAACTTTATTTTCTGTTACTAAACATATAAGGTAATATTCCAGATTTTTCGTGGATTTAATCAGTAAGTTTTGATGCTGTTTTTCTGTTTATGAATACGAACTTCTGATTTTTGGCTGAACACATTTTCTAGATTCAAATCTGTTTTCAGACTTATTTCTGTTAAATACCATATGACTTATATATATTTGCTGGATTCGGCCGGGAATCTACTTTCCAGATTCTTTGACGGATCCAGGTTTGCATGTTTATAACAACAGAAATTCCAGATTTGGTGCAGTACTGTCTTGTTGTCCTTAATTAGAATTTTTGTTGTTCTATCCTTTTAAGAGTTATCTTTCACCTGTACATGTTTATCTTGAAACCTGAACTTGTTACTTGATCATACCATGTAATACTTGCCCTATTTGTGACACATACATGCTTGTTTGATAACAATAATAAATAACCAAGCCAGGGTTTAAGGAAAAGATCTAGTAGTGGAAAATTATAGAAATGTGTACTTGGAAGGGGGCCCGTGTTTTCCATACTGATGAACTGTTATGCGGTACGATACTGTTATACTGATTACCTGACTACACACTTCCCTATAGGAAGGTGTACTCGGAAGAACCCGTAGGTTCTTACTGTCTGATTGCTTTCTGATTACTGTTTGATTACTGATACCTGAGTACACGGCCCTATATGATCTCCTACAAAATCTAAAATATAATTTGTTTGAATTTAGCAATCATGTAGTAAAAGAATGGACGCATGAAGTGCTACCTAGATAGTAATAAACACAAGACTGTAAGAACTTGACATTTGTTAACTGTTATCTGTTACATGCTACTGGACATCTGTTATCTGTTTACCTATCTGACTATTATCTGTTATCTGTTAAATATATGATTTGTATCTTCTTTTCTTTTCTTTTGTTTTCTTTTCTTATTGTGTTCTGTTTTCTCACTTTTTAAGCGTAGTTCCGGGGACGGAACTATTCTAAGGAGGGAGTGTTGTAACATCCTGAATTTTTTATTATAATTAAATAAGAGTTTGTTGATTTTTACGTGTTTGTTGATTTTTACGTGATTTTTACGTGTTTTCTTTTCATAACATGTACAAATATTTTAATTCTTCTGTTTTTTTTAAAAGCCTATTTAAATTCTAGGCCTAATTGGTTATTCTTAGCGCACACTAATTAATTAATTATTTTTATTAATAGCCCATGGGTCCTAAGGCCCACTAATTTGAGCCCACTAGTTAATTTCTCTTTTAATTGTCATAACATGTAGTGTAGACTAGTTTTGTAGACAATTATTTAATTAATCATGTACAACTAGTAACTAGGGGTACTATGGGTGACACGTGCAATGCACTAGCACGTGCCTTGGTGCATGGAGGGGTTGGCCGGATGAAGAAAGAGAGAATGGGAAAAGTGGAGTAGTGGATGGGGTGGTTTTGTGTTCATGGGTGGTTGCTACAACTCCCTAATACATTCTAGCCCCTAATCTATAACCATCTAAATCAATCTTAGCCATCTATTTTGCTTTCAAAAAAGTACAAATTTTCCCCCTCATTCCCTTCATGTAATACATTAGAAAAATTGGTAAAGAAAGAAAGAAAGAAAAGAACTAGTGAAAAGATTGAGAGCATTTTGTGAGTAAAAGAGTGAGAGATTTGTGTGTGTGTTCATTCCCAATTGGAGGCCGGCCTACAACAAGGAGCAAGGAGAGGAGCTCGGGTTCCATCTAGCACAAGGAGGATGAGGCATTTTGGTGGCACAATCTAGGAGGAGAATGATCCGTTCATGTGTTCTAGGAGATTTCTAGCAGCTTTCTATTTGTTTTTCTCCAAAAAGGTGGGTGGTTTCTCAAGCTTCTACTTTAGATATCATGCTAGGGATTGACTTGATGAAATTGCTAAGAAAAACTAATTAGATTGGTCATGTATTTGTTTAATAGAGATAAATTATAGATGGAGTGAATGCCTGGTGAATTGATTGCTATTTAATAAAATTGTGATTACTACTTTAGAAATTATCATGTTGCCATGAAATAATGTGTTTGAGCCATGCTAAATTGAGAAAATTGTGATTATGAAATAATTAGTTGATTAAATGAACCATTGAAATTGCATTGTCTAAATTAATGTAATACTAGTGTGGAAAGAGGGAATTTTTGTTCTAGAAATGTTGTAGAATAACAATAAGTAAGAAAGTAGTCTTTTGTAAAAATTTTGGTTATAAATTATGTAGGAATCATGAATTGCTTTTAATGTCGAAATTATGGACATAAAACATAAAATAGAAATAAGAATTCATGTTTTTATGTCAAATAATGTCACGCCCCGCTCCCCAAAAATACGGAATGCAAGCACGTGACAAGGCCCAGCGAATGACTTGCGTCATCCATATGCTATTATTGATCCAACTCAACAATATAGACAAGAAGTAATACACCCACGCATGCAATGAAAGAATAATCACATAAATAACAACATTGGAAATTAAGCATAAAAATAACCAACATCAAAATAAGCCAACATCTGGAATTTAACAAACAACATTCGGGTCAAAGTCCACCATACAAAGAAAACAACATTTATTCAATTTATTAAAGTTCTCAAATAAAGCAACATTTATTTAAGAGGCGCAGCAAAACATCTCCTTCACCATTGTTGCTCTCCTAGTCCGTCAGGTAAATCTCCTTGATTACCTGTAAGCTGTTCATCTAAAGAGAGGAAAAATTTCCTTAGAGCAAGTCATGGACAGCAAGTAGAGAAGCAGAGAACAATGACAATAATGGTATAACGATGAATTCAATGAACAATGAAATCAATAGTGTTGAACAGTGACAAAGAGATAACAGTAAAATTTGCAATAACGATGAAATATAATGATAATGTTAAACAGTAACGATAATGGTGGCAATAACGATAACACTGTTCAATCAAGATGACAATATGCAATGACAATGTGATGAAGTTTTAAGTCTATTATTCTTTTTTAATCCTAGGTAATGCACGTACTACTGCATCCCATACTACAGGTTCCATGCATACAATCAATTTCGTTTAAACTAAGGTGGTAGATTCTATAGGTCATGTACTCACACGATAACAATAGCAATTTCTTACACAATAACGATAACAATAGTCGGCACGATAGGTC
The DNA here is from genome assembly GCA_017893485.1 of Hemerocallis citrina. Lineage (NCBI taxonomy): Eukaryota > Viridiplantae > Streptophyta > Magnoliopsida > Asparagales > Asphodelaceae > Hemerocallis > Hemerocallis citrina. Next base: position 261,131,221 of record CM030363.1, read on the forward strand.
CTACAACAATACACGATGAATTGGGATACTGTGGTCAGTAATCCAACAATAAATCGATTGCACTAGCCGACACAATATTTTGGGAACAAGCCCACAATACCGAGTACAGTCACTATATTATCAGCTGCCCTGTCAACCCTTAACCCCGGCTTGATTAACATTCTTTATTCAATTAACACACAATAATGCGATTAATAAGGGATACTAGAAAAGATGGCAGCACAACCCTAAGATCATGCAATGTACTCTGTACAATTAAATGCACCAAATATAACATTATAGATTCAATTGTATGTTTTTAAACATAGGAACCCAATTCTGGACAGCAGTAGGTTGTTGTACCAAAATTAGAATTTTCGTTGCTACAGAATAGCAAATATGGATCCGTCAGAAGTTCTTGAAACTAGACTCCTGCCCAGTTCCAACTCATATTTAAAGTCTACATTCCAACAACAGTAGCTAAGTGAAATTCAGTGTTCTTTACAAATTTTAGTTTCTAGCTGGTTATCGATGTTGACTAATTTCAGTTGTAAGGGCAGTAAATATTCATTGTAAAAATCAGTAAATAATTTTTACCACCCTAAGCATGTTATCTACCAATCTAGAATTTATCATAGCAATATTTGATCATTAGTTCACTTAATTCATCAGCCTAACATGGTATGTACATGAATCTTAAATTACAGCGCAGCAGTAGCAAAAGGGTCGTAAATCATACAATATAAGTTTGAAATCGAAAATTCTGGATGTTATTGATAACTAGACACTTAGGGATACATTTCATATTCAGGAAGTGACTGATTTTAATGACATTATCTAGGTTGAAACAGCATGACAATGCTCAGGTTGGCGTAAATTTTCAGGGTGTCAACATATTCTTTTTCAATAAAACGATTAAAATGTTAAGAACGATAAATTGGAGTTTAACAATCATAAATCATAGCAAGCAATTCCTATGTGGACATGGTATTAAGATGTGAAATGTCCATAAGACTACTAACTACAATCAACTAATTTATTGTTATCGATCACATGAACAACCAACCCTAATATACATTCTACAATAGTTGTGTATAATGTCATGAGATGAAATGCAACAATAATTCTCTATTCTTATATTCAATAACTAACTACATGATTGTATGTAAGATCTCTATACATTAGAGGCAAAAAGACGGTACTACTTGCGGGATTCAATAAAAATCTCAAACATGATGCAATAACTATTCGATAAGAATGACGCCTTTAGATGACGCTTGTTCCGTTAATAAATAGAATAACGTAATCAGGATCCCGAGCGAAAATCCAAGACACGTGCGAATCGCATGCAATCCAAACCAGCAAATCAGCAAAGAAACAACAAAAACTCCAAGATCGGATCAAGGCAACCACCAAACAGCAAGTGCAGGATCGCCTATACCCGTAACAGCAAACACAGCAAACACCCACTCAATCTCCTCCCTTCAGTAAAATAGCAAACATGGATTTCGGATCCTCAACGCCAAAACACCAAACAGCAGAGACCACCACTGAATCCCTTCTCCACTTGCTTCTCCTTCTTCGCTTTGATAGAGGGAGAAAGAGCGCGGGAGATGAACACGGTGACTGCGACACCCACGGAGAGGGCGGCGACGATGCTTGGAGTGACTGGCAGCTACAATGCGGTCGGGAAGCGACGACAGCGGCGGAGAATGGCGGCGCAATGCGAACTCTATTTCGCTCGGAAACAGGGGAGACGAAACGGGGGCTTGGACGGCAACGAGAATGCGACGGTGGATCTTTGGTGGTTGCGGGGGTGCACGGTGAGGCAAAGACGAGGGCGAAGCGGTGGTGGTTGTCATGGATGGGTGCAGGCGAAGCGGCAGAGTTAGGTTCGAGCAGAAGGCTGTTGGGTTCGGTGGAGGCTTAGGCTTGGGCGAGGACAGGGATGGCGACGGAGCAACGAGGAAAGGGTGATGACGAGGGGATAGTGACGAGGAGGGCGAGGCGACAGAAGAAAGCGAGGGGCGGCGCGTCGATGGGGGGGTGCTCGATTGACGGCTCGAGCAAAGGAGGAAGACGAAGGGAATAGAGCGGGAAAAGAGGGTTGGGTTTGCACAGTAGGTGGGGGTTGCATAGTAGGGGTTTTTTGGGGTTAATAGGTAATGGCGGCTCTTGTATTAGGGTATTAGGTTAGGGTTTGATTAAAACAGTAATGGGAGAGATTATGGGGCTTAATAATAGGGATTCAATCTTTAATTTTTTTGGGGGGGGAAGGGGGGGGGGATTTACAGATGTGGGGGGTGATTAGGAGAGATCTTAGGGATTTGACTGTTAGGGAGAATTTGGGGGTTGTTTTGGGTTACTGGGTTTGGGTACAAGATCCAGTAAAAGGTGGGTTGTAGGGTTGGGTACAATATGGATCAAATAGGAGGACAATTCACAACCCAATAAGACAAAAGGCAAATTTATGAATTTAAATCTGAATTAGTAATACAAGGAGTATATTTAAATAATCAAACTAAGATCAGGAATAAATTATGAATAACATTAGAATTAATATTACTTAATACAATAATGAGACAAAAAGAAATGAAATAGAATTACATTGGAGATTACAATAGGAATCAATAATAAAAGAGAAAAAATGAAAACAGGAGTTACAAATAATGATTATTAAAATACTGTTTTACTATAAATTCCTATTATTTATAATTTGGAAGTTTTGGATACAAGTAGAGAAGAAAGGAATTGAAAAGACTTAAATTATAAAAAAATAGTAACAAACAGAGAGTTAAATTATAAACAACTCAACTCTTTTTCATATCAAGGTAGTCACTTGGACTTATTGGTCTTTGGGTGCACAATAGAGTGCTATTGTAGCGCTGGTTTGGTCTTGGTTGCGGGCTCGAAACCTGGCTCAGCCATTTTATTTTGTGATTTTTATTAAAACCGAATACCCTTAATTAAGCCCTATATGAATTGTAGCCCATTCCCTATTGCCTTGGCGCCTTGGACTTTGTGGACTTCGGTGGCGCCACAGTGTGCTACTGTAGCACTGACGTGGCCTTCGATTGTGGGTTCGAAACCTGACCTTGAGTTTTTTATTAAATATATATATTTTTTTGGGTTTAAATATTTTTAAGATGTTCTTAGAAGTGAAATAAAAATGAGGAGAAATAATAGAAATACTTTTAAAATGCCTAGGCTTCTTGAGAATTTTTCTATAACTTTTGGCTTATTATAAGTGAGAATTGAAGACTATTTCAAGAAAGAAATTGATACAAATTATTAGATTGAGTTATTGATTAGATAAAGAAAAATGAATATTTTTGTTTAAATGATTTTAATAAAGAGTTGAAATGAGATTTGTGTAAATGGAAAATTTTGAGTAAAGATAAGTGTGATTTTTGGGGCTTAATAATGAAAGATTGATACTATGAGAATAAGAGAAATTATGTGAAAGATAAATTATGAATGTGACAAGTTGAAAAATAAATTTATCGTTTTATGCATGAAATTGTACATAAAAATAAAATAGAAAATCATGTTTATGAGAAAGATTTTATGAGTGTGAATACTCAATTCTATGAACATGAAATGAGATTAAAGACTAGAGTGTAGCTAAACCTTCTACCAGCATTGAATAAATTCTTTTGAGATAAGATTTTGAAATGAAAAGACCAAGTTTGGGTCGTATTGTTGAAATGATGGTTAAGACCGGTATAGAGCGAGTGCAAACTCTAGGGTGTTGATTTTATTCATGATTCAAATAATTAAGGATTAGATCCATAGTGAATATGTGATGAAAGAGAAAAACACGAGTATGAGGACCTCGGAGCTACGATATGAGAGTATTCACAGGCTGTTTACACGATGCGTCGTGTCATGATGTGGATATATCTCCAGGATTTCGTACCGCAGGCGACGCTTGTGGGGTGTTTGGTGACTACAGGTGGTGCCATGTCCCATGACGGAGGCTGAATTGTCCATAGGTTCTACACGATGCGTCGTGTCATGACGTGGGATAACCCTTCAGGCTGTCTGGACATGAGCTCGTAACTCATAGAACATCTAGGATACTTACCATAGTTATCGTAGTAGTTTAAGTCATGGCGAGGGATTGAACCCTACAAGATGAAGAACGATTAAGGGCTTGCCCTCGTACCTATGTAGTATGGGATGCATAGAATCCGAACAAGTGCGCATTAGTGTCATATAACATTAATAATTGCATTAAGAACTAAGTGCACCTTCACACACGACACCAATAGGATAGTCCCCGTAGCTTTGTTTTGTAACAAGTGTGTGCTTTTTAAGTAAGAAAAATTAATGTATTATATCCTAGCGTCAGTTGAATGAACTGACATGCTCATGGTTTCTATGCAGGATAAAGTGAAAGAAAAAGACTAATATGGAATTAATGCTCAAAGAATTATTCAAGTGTTGTTTATTTCATTCATGTAATTGTTGTAATTTGCTTCCGCTGTTTAAATGTAACTCTGATGTAATAAAAGTTTTTTAATTTCTCGTAAAATTGTACGAAGAGAAGTGTATCCTGTGGAACTTCGAATTCAGTCTTATTTGGAATTTGGAGTGTTACAAGACGAAACCCACACCGCACTGTCATCGGTACCTCATCACACAAATACCCTATCAGCGTCGTCTCGATCCCAGTAATTCTGAAGGAATATCTCCCACTATGAGCTGCAACCCTAATAATTCTGAAGATAAACTTCCACCGCGTTATCAAGGCCCTCATACTCATGTTTGCCCAGACTTCATCGCATATCCCTTTAGTGTCTGTCCTTAAGCTTTAATTAAAAATCATCACAACCTAGAGCTAGCTTACCCTGCCGGACTTAAATCAAAACAAGAGAAAAGAAAGTTAGCCCAAACTGGCTACTTTTGAAGAGATACTTAACCCACACTGGTTAGTTTTCAAATTTTCATTATTTACAAATGTCAGTTACTAAGGGTCTCGCTTAGCCTCTAGATTCCAACAACCATCTCACTCTAGAGATCCAATAGGTTATAAAGAAAACCTCAACAAAAACTTTTTTTATCATTAACCATCATTTCTCTTTATCGACTTTATGTTCATAGATCACTAAGTATTCAACTTCTTCAACAATATTCACTAATAATTTCTCAAACCAAAGTCTTTTAGACAAATACTTGGTTAACAAACCAATTCATTCATTTTTAATTCAATCACCATTTCTTAACACCAAAATTCTTAGAATTAACCATTAAAAGCTTCTTATTCAAATCTCATTCTTATACTTTGTTTGTATTATAAACCAACCCATTAAAATTTCATTTAACCTATGAACATGATCTTTAAATTGTCAAAATATCTTTAGAATAAATGAAATAACTCCCAAATGTTCTAATATAAGTTTTCTATGAAGTTTTTCCCATTTTTGAAACTTGAAAAAATATAAAAATAAAAGTTAAAACCCAATGTGCATGTCCGGGCTCGAACTAGAGCCGACAGCAACCAAAGCCAACACCCAAACTATTGAGCTATCTCACATGTCGTGTATAAAGTTCTCTGGGTTATTTAAATACCCAAACCAGCTCTTTAGATTTTATTTCAAAAAAAAAAAAAAAAAAAAAAACCAACCCCAGGCTCGAACTCGTGACCAGAGGACCCCCCAGGCGCCACGTGGCAGTGCGCTGCGCGTTGGCGCACGCGCTAGGCCAAAGCACTCAACTGATAATATATGGGTTTAATTTAATTTAACTCCATTCTCTCTTTATAACTCAACTCTTACCCATTCAACAATTTTTGATTTCTAATCTTTTCTCCAAAATTAATACTATACATTTTAAACTTCCAGAAATTCGTCTTTACTGATTTTAACCACATTAGCGTAAAATTGTTCACAAGTTAACTCAAATAATTATTTTTTTAGAAATCTAGTTTTCATATATTTCGATTAGAAGAAATTAACTACAATCGTGAATATATATATACTTTATTTTAGCAATTCTCATCCCTATTGATTGTTATAATTTTCCTCTAACAATTACATAATTTCTTACACACAAATTTACAACTTTATGTACACATATGCACAATTCATATAATCCAACCATGGCATAATATTTGTGCCAAACAACACTACAACATTTATTGAAATAGAATTTTAATTCAATCAACCTAATCGTTTCATGATGAAACTTTCATTTAGCATGCAACAATTCACATATTTCATTACTACCAAACATTGTAATTAATCAACACCACATGAATCACAAAACTAATTAAGAACTCATACGAAATATCAATTTCAAGCCTCAAATTATCTACAAATGCATTCTATACTAATTTAGAAAGCAAAAGAGACACCCACCTTATTTGATGAAAATTGCAATAGAGCTCCTACAAAATTGTTCCGAAGCTCTAACCAAAAGCTCTTCCTTCTCCTCTTAAAAAAGCCGAGCTCCTCTCTTTCTCTCTAGCCAAACCGCAAGCCTCTCTTTCTTTTCTCTCCTTTGTTTTTTTTTTAATCTTTTGTGAATGCTCATACAATAGGAGGGGTATTTATAGGGTTATTGGGTGAATGAAAAGACTTCCACTATCCACATAATTACCCACTCTCACAGCCCACTTCACAATCCATTTCTCCTTGCACTGCAAAAACCACTCTCCCCTCTTAATGGCCGGCCATCCTCTTGGGTGCTCACCACGTGCACGTGCACCCAATGTGCACACACTTCTCAATCTTTTAATTATTTGTATTTATCCATTTGTAGGTGTTTTTTACATGACAAGTGTGTAGGATTTAAAAGTGTTCATTAGAAGAAGAAAAAAAAAGAATTAAACATGGGGTTCTATTTTAACTAATTTTCTAGTGGGCTTTAAAATAGACTTTAGGCCTATGGGCTTTAATTGAAAATAAATAATAAAAATGTGACAAATAAAAGAGAAGAAAAGTGTGTATAACCTTTAGAAAATTTTAGGGACTAATGCATAAAAATTTACATCCAAGACACGTGCAAAATACAAAAATAATTTTGGGAGAGCGAAAAACAGTCAAAATACAAAATTCGTAGAATATGTATATTAACAATGTTACGGATATTTCATGTAACAGTAAAACATACGTAATCGACACGTGTATTAAAAACACGTGCAATATACATAAAAACACAATGATTAAAAAAATGATTAAGTTGGCTCAAAATAGGATAAAATGAGTTTTGAGGAGACGAATACAGAAATATGTTACAACTATTACTCGTAACGTATTAGTTTTTAAAAAAATCATTCCGAAAAGAGCATGCTGGTGAGCAATTTGAATTGCGATTTTTTCTTCCCACCGTCTCCGACCTTCATTCTCCAGATCCGGCCTCCCCTCACATCCTTCCCCCATCTTCCCTTCTTTATTATTGTTCAGTTTCTCCTCCTCTACAAACCCATATCCTCAGTTTCCCTTCCCTCTAAGTTTCTCGGCGAGCAGCTTCCCCCCCTCATCGTTTTATTTCGAGCTTCCTGTCGACTCATTGGGGTCGCCGTCTCTCTCTTCGGCGCTCCGTAGGTCCTGGTCGCGACTCCCTCGGTGTGGTCCCAGCAAGCGACGCTCCCTCACTGCTCTCCTGGCTCTCTGAGTCCCCCGGACCCTGTCTCCTCGGTGACGCCCGGCCCCACTTCCTGGGTTCGGTCGTCCACTGTTAGTTCGCCTGAGTGTTCACCGGTTCACTGTAAGTTTGCCTGAGCTCTTTGTTTACTTATTTTCTTGTAGTATTAATTTTGGGAGTGTGATTGGGGCTGTGTTGTGCTCCGCTGTATTTTTTGGGAGCGGTTTCGGTCCCCTAGCTGTGGTTTTGTCCAGCTTGATCGTTTGTTTATTTTTCTGTACTGTTTTCCCCTTGGGGATTAACACATCCTGTGGTTTGCTCAGCGCCGAGCTGCTAGAACTTGGGCAATTTCGATTGTTCTGTTCTTCCTCTCTTCATCTAATTCTTCCTCTTTCTTTCTCTTTCTATTGGAGGGTGCGATTGCCACTCTGTGGTTTGTGTTGTACATCTCTTGGCAGTGCTGTATTGGTGAGTGTGGTTCTGCCCGCTGTTGGGCTTCAATCATTCTGTACTTTTCCTCTGTTAGAGTTTACATTTGAGCCTATCTAGGGCTGATGTTTACCATGGCTCGCTCTGAGTCCGTAGCTAGCTCTCCCTGTTTAGATTTTGTTCTGGATTTGATGGGGGACTCGTCTCAACAACTTTTGGCTGACGAAAATGTTCACCGTAGTTCTCCCATCTCCTCTATCTCCCATTCTCCGCATTGGTCTGACCCTCATCCGGTCTGTTTCAGATGCCTTCTTCCTGGACATTTTAAACGCGAGTGTGTTAACAAACTGAAGTGCTTCTTCTGTGAGAAGTTTGGTCACTCTCGTAGCCGATGTTTCTCCCTGCAGAAACTCATGGGTCTTCCCAAAGGCCATCCCCTTCCGGCCAAACTCCTTGCCTTTCTTAATTATCCCTTCTTAAAACGCAAGCTTCACGCCGGCTTGGCTAGTAATCTCACTATTGTTAATGGAAAGAACCGCGTCTCCTCAGCTGTTGATTCGCTGCCAGATAAGAACTTCACTTCTTCCTTCTCTCCAGATTGTGCTTCTCCTGCTTCTTTTCGACCTTCTAAGATTGCTAACCTATTGATGGATCGTAAGGTTGATCCGAATCTCGTTTCCTTACCTCGCTCATCGTCTTTCAAGGTTCATCCACGATCTATCCTAGGGGCCCCTTCGTTGAGTTGGAACTTAAGTAAATATCCTGGATTGTTTTCATCTTACTTCTCTTCTCTTTATTGGTCTCGTTGTGCGAGGGGACTCACTCGGCACTGCCGATCTTCGGTTCCCAAAGCACACCCTATCGAGCCTATTGAATCTGTTGCGGTCCCCTCTTTAAGTTTTAATAATCCTTGTGCATTAGGGATAGCTTATCCCAAATGGGCTAAGTTCTCGTTTCATTTTCTGGGATGTTTATTTCCTTCGTACAAACATTTACGAGTTCAATTGTGGCTCAATCAGTCCCTGATGGATATTAAACCCTTTTTGTACTATATCCCCCCTAAGTCTCTCCCGATCACGGATGACTCTTCTCTCCCCCTTCGCTCCATTATTACCAGCGTCGTCCCTATTGCCTCGTCGGGGGCCCCAGTTTGCTCCTTTTCCCCATCTCTCCGCGTCAAAGCTAACTCTTCTGACCTTGAGTCTACTTCGCCCCCTTCAGCGATGATAACAACCCCCACCGTGAAGCGGAGATACAATAAGAAAGTCTATAATACTTCTCAGATTCGAGTGAGTGCCCGTATTCTGGCACGGAAGGCAGCTTCCGTGTCAGGTCATCCCCTGGTGCTCAGTTGAGACTTTTTTATGCTTTGCCTCGGTGGTTTAGGCAGTCTGTTTTGGCCTCCGTTGAGTTGCTAGAGTTCTCAGGGACTGCTAGTGGAGATTGGTGGTTTTCGAGTGGGGAGTTTTGGCCTCCTGGCTCTTGGCGCTTTCCTGTCGTCCTCATCTTCCTGCGGATTGGATTGTTTGGGTTGTACCTAGCAGAAGCTTGATCTTCCCGGATGATGGCTCCGCCCCCGCCTTTTTTCTCGGTGTGGCGCTTCGTTTTGATCTCGCACCCTCCGCTTGGCGTGCTATTCAGCCATATTTGTAATATTTGTGTATTTCTTGTTTCTGTTTTACTCCTTGTAAAACCTCTGATTATTGCCTGTAAATTAACTTTTTTTATTGATATATATATGTTTTGATGGCTGGAGCCGTTGGGCTCTATCCGATTCATCAAAAAAAAAAACTATTACTCGTCACAGTACGAAATACACGTGCGTAACACACGTGGAGCAAAATTTTCATAAGTAAAATTTGAGGGGTGTTACATCAGTGGTGAACACAAAAAGATATTATAGCATTCATTTTAGGCTTAATTTAAAAAAAACTCACTGAAGTATTGGTCAGTTTTAGAAAATCCCACTAAAATTTTTAATTTATTTAAAAAACCACACTCAACTACGTTTTCAAAAAATCCACAGCGACGGAGTTTACTTCCGTTAGGTTTTATGTCACGTGCATCACAAGTAATTTTTTTGGACAAAAATGCCCACCAATCTGGATCTTTGGTTCTCCCAGAAAAGCGTGCACCTATAATCAATAGTCCAGATCTCTTCAAAGTATAATTTATTGTTTTTAATTAGTTTTATTAATTTTTAATTCGGATTAATTAATAAAAAAATTCTCAAAAATAATTAAAATTTTGGATTGATTAATTAAAAAGTCTAAAAAATAATTATAAATTGGATAAATATGAAAATATTCCAAAAAATAAATAGAAATTTTGAATAACTAATTTTAAAAAACCAAAATTAATTATAAAAAATAAACAGATAATTAAAATTTGGAAAAAAAATAGTGAAATTCCAAAAAAATTTCAAAAAATTTAGGAAAATTCAGGAAAACTTGAAAAAATCACTAGAAGTTCTATAAAGATGCAACTACTTCTATAAGCTCAAAAAATCACTTTGATCTTTTAGTAACAGTTATAAACAAAACTTGACTTCAATGTATTGTATAAAAAAAACACTTTGATTTGTTTAGGTTGTATCAGGAAAACATATATAACTATACAGTTTGTAATGAAAATCCACATTCATCTTTCATTTGTTTTTCAAAAAAAATCACTTAACTAATCATATTGTTCAAGAAACCTTACTTAACTACTACTTTTTTGCAAAAACCTCATCCAGTCAGAAATGTACTGTTATAAAAATCGGTCAATAATTCACACAATACTTGACATGAACAAATGGTCATCATCATTCTCACATATTTTCATATCATTCAACACATTCTCTTGAACACATTCTCATTCACACAATACTTAACATGAACAAAATTTTGGTTATAATTCCCACATATTTTCATAAAAAGTTCAGCACATTCTCATTCAACATACTAGTAATCTGCACGTGCTTTGCACATCCTAATAAATCTATGGGACACATTTACACCACCAGTGCATCACCGTTGCTGTTGATTTTCCCCTCCACCATCACCTACATCATAACTAAAATCATGAATATACACTTTGCAAGTTCAATTCTTCTCAACATCATAATCTAACAAATAAAAGACTCATATATTGCAGGTAATGGAAATATAATAATTAATCTAGTCCAAAATAATTTGGTCCGAATTCGGGTATTTTGGTCCCCATTTTAAGATGATTTTTTCAATTCAGAAGGACAAAAAAAAAATATTTTGACCAAATGCCATATATTAAATCCAGAAACTAAAAAAAAAAACTTGCATCGCAAGTACAGATTAAATCCCCCAATTCGGGTGAAATATTTATGCACATATTAGGGTTAATTTGTAAAAGAATGAGCTTCAGGGGAAAAAAATCGTGCTTCACACGTGAAGATTAGTAGTATATGAAGAAGAAACACCATAAACTGAGCTTTTGGAAGTAGTTGCATGTTGTAGAACTTTAAGGAATTTTTCAGTTTTTTCTATATTTTTCCTTTAAAAAAATTCCAATTTTTAATCTTTTTTTCCAAAATTATAAGTCAAATTTTCCTATTTTTATAATTAATTTTTTGATTTTTAATTAATTATTCTTAATTTCCAATATTATTTTTTTTGAATTTTTCCAGTTTTTCTTGATTTTTCCTAAAAAAAAATTCAATTTTTTAATCATTTTTTCAAAATTTAAAATCAAAATTTCCAATTTTTATAATTAATTTTTGGTTTTTAAAATAATTATTCTAAATTTCTACATATTTTGGAATATTTTCATATTTTCCTAATTTATAATTTTTTTTAGTTTTTTTAATTAATTAATCCAAATTTTAATTATTTTTGGGAACTTTTAATTAATTAAACCGAATTAAAAATTAATTAAAATAATTAAAAATAATAAATCATGCTTTGAAGATATCTGGACTTTTTTTTGGACCAAAATGTCTAACAAAAGTAATCTCCGTCGCTGTGGTTTTTTTTTTTCGAAATTGTAATTATATGCCGTTTTTTTAATGAATTTTTTAAATTGACCAATATTTCTCTGTGGTTTTTTAAAATTAAGCCTTTAGTTTATCCACAAAAATTTGAGCAAGTGTGATTGTTCTTATACTACAAATTCCAAAGATAATTCAGCATTAAATATACACAAACTACTAAGAAATCAGTTTTCTTTAGGCTTTTGAACTAGCTAAGAGCGACCATTGAGTTAGATGACTTTTTTCAGGAGTTCACCAACTTTATTTTATAAGAGTGGCTTTTTTTAAATAATTATGTCGCAAATAAATATGAACTTTGCGGGTATTATGATAACTGACAACAATCGACTAAGTGGATGGTTAATATAACTTTCCCTCAAAAATGAGTGGTCGATATTATATGGTTGATTTTCTACAAATTACAATTTCTCTACAAATAACACAACCCCAACTCTTCTATTATAATATTGCTAGTAATTTGCATGTGCGATGAACATTCTAATTAATTTTTTTTATGTAGTAAATAATAAGACGTAATCTGGTCTTGAACCTGAGACCTCCCTTTACTCATCACATTCTCTTTACAAATTACTCCTATAGGCACAAACTTTTTGTAACACCCCTCAAAATTGAGTAATGACAATTTTGCCCTCGTGTGTTATGCATGTATATTTTGTATCGTTACGAGTAATATTCGTAACATATTTTTATATAAATATCATACGTATCTTATATTCTGATTATTTATATGTTTTCCATTTTCTCAAAACTCATTTCAATTCTATTTTTAGCCAACTCAAACATTTATTTTAATCTTTGTGTTTTACGAATATTGCACGTGCTCTCAATACACGTGTCGATTACGTATATTTTCCGTTACTTAAAATATCCGTAACATTATTACATATACAAATTTTGTATTCTGACTGTTTTCATTCTCCCAAATTTATTTTAATATTTTTATGTGCATTGCACGTAAATTTTCATGTGCATTTTATTTCTAAAATTTTCTAAGATGTCATGCACATTTCTTTCTCATTTTATTTCACATTTTGTTATTTTTATCTTATTAAAAACTCATAGGCCTAAAGTTTATTTTAAAGCCCACTAAGTTAATTAAAAGAGAAGCCACTAATTAAAAGAAAAGCCCATTAGTTAATCTACCTTTTTTTAATAAACACTTTTAATCTTACACTTGTCATCCAAACCGGAACAGACATCAGTTCAGAAACTCATTTTTAGCAACTTTAAAATTTGTGTTTCTCACAACTGATACATAGTTTAAAAATCTTCGAATACACAAATTTAAGCGATTAAAATCCTAAGATAAGCAAATACATATTGGCCAAAACAACGTAGTTCATAAATCGAATCAAATCTTCAACAATTTCATAAAAGATGCAATTTTCAATCAAAATCTTCAACTCAGGAACAACTACATAAGTATGTGTATATGTATACATATTTGAATCAGTAAAACCAACAAGAATCCTGATATATGAGTGGTACATTGTCCAATTCATTCTCAGTTATAGTATAAATCCAAAATTCCAATTGAAATCCCACACAATCAAGTCTCAAGATTTCGGCCTGTACATGTCAGACCCAAAAAAAATCAACATATAAAGATTTATTCTTTTGATCCAAACCTCTCTTGCAACTCATTAAACACATAACTTGCTAATTAAATCAATTTGCCCTAGATCATATGCTTTCACACCAATTACTATTCAAGTATTTCTCATCAAAATTTCAAACATGATCACACCTACAAGGAAAACAGTAAAGAGCACTTCACTCATACATTATCCACTCATATGTATTATCACTCATACAACTCTCAATTTACATGTTCAAGCAGCAAAAATACAAGGGAAACAACACATTCATGGGTACTACTAACTTTCTCACATCTTAAATCATCCATACAGTAAATTTCATCAATAGGGTTGCATATTTATTCATGAAGAGACATTGTTTTCACTATTCATTCATCAATTTTATTTACTACATCAACACACAATCTTCTAGTATGAACCCTACTAGATAAATCATCACATTCAACATGTAGAGAACGACAAAAAATAAGGATATCACCCACCTTTTGAAAAAAGATTGAATTTTGAAGAAAACAAAGCAACAAGAAAGCCTTCTCTTCCTATCTTTTGCAAAACTTCAAGATCCAACACCAAAATATGATACCATTAGAGTTTTCGGGTTTCCACTGTGTGTGTGTGTGTGTGTGTGTGTGTGTTTGGGGGGGGGGGGGGGGGGGGGGGGGGGGGGAGGGGTTTAGTAGCCGAAGATTTTGTCAAATACCATTTTAAAGAAAATCTTTCCATAACTATATCCAATATATAAGGTAATTAGAAATCAAAATAAGGTGAGATTTAAACTCCCAATTCCCCCTAATTACTGGCCCGTCTCATGCAGCCCAGAAATCCCAACTCCTTTTGAAAAATTGCCTCCAAGTGGCACTTTTGCAAAAAAGACCCTTTATTTAACAATATTTGCAAAGATACCTAAAATGATTTATAAAAAATCCAGAAAATTGAAATCATTATTCACCAACAATTTTATATCATCCAAATAGTTTTCTTGAATTTGTGTTTCCCCAAAAATTTTATTTGCACGTGTTTCGCACGTGTAAAATTGAAAAATTCATAAAATAGCCCAATTAATTCAAATAAATTAAAAAAATCACTACAAAAGAAATCAGATTTACCGGCGAATATTCCCCGGTGTTTTGCTAGTAGCGCCGGGGTAGGTAGCGATTAGGAATGGGCCACCAGATGCGATGGTTATATACTGGCGGCCGAATTAAAACGCCGGTGAATCCGCTTATTCACCGGCGTTTTATTTAAAAACGCCGGTGTAGTTTATGATTCACCGGCGTGTCTAATTAAAACGCCGGTGAAAAGCTGCGATAAATCCCATCTACCCTAACCTTTCGCTCGCCATTTCCCTAAACCCCAAAAAAATAAAAAACAAAAGGCGCTTCGTTTTCCCTCCTTCCTCGCTCTCCTTCCCGCGCGTTTGCCTCCGCCGCTTCGTCCTCTTCGACGGCCTTCGAACATTCGTCATCGTCCCTTCTTCCCTTCGCCATTTTCGATTTCCCTCCTCACTATCCCGATTTGGAGGTGAATCGGCGAACGGAAACGACCGTGTCGCCCCGCTCTCTCTCTATCTTCCCCCCCCGCGCTCGTCGCCCCGCTCTCTCTCTCTCTTCGGTATCATCTGTTGATTCCTCTAATTTTTGAAACTTAGCATTTTTTTCTGATAGATGCATGTTGAAATTTTCATGTTCTTATACTGTTAATGAAGCTGATTTCATGCATCTGATTGTCTTCTTGGCATGTTTTTTTGATATAAAATGGGTTCACTGTGAACTGACGATGCACAACAATTCGGTTTTAGATTGGGTTGGGCACAACCATTAGTGGAGCAACATATATGCTCAGATAATGTAAATTTTCATTTCAAGAAACTGTTAAAGTTACCTGCAGATTGCCCTCTTTGGCATGATTTTTTAACCAAAAATGGGTTCACTTCCAAACTAAGTATGCTGCTAGAAATTTCATCTTCTTTTATTGTTAAAGAAGCTTATTCCATGCATCTGATAGTCATCTTGGCATGTTTTTTTAACCAAAATGGGTTCACTGTGAACTGAGGATGTTATAGCTACGTATGCCAAAATCCTCCGGATATGCTGAACAATTGGGTTTTAGATTTAGTTAGGCTAAAGAATTAGTAGAGCAACATATATGCTCAGATAATGAAAATGTTCATTTCAAGATACTGTTAAAGTAACCTGTTTGCCATCTTTGGCATGATTTTTTAACAAAAAATGGGTTCACTTCCTAACTAAGTATGCTGCTAGAATTTTCATCTTCTTTTACTGTTAATGAAGCTTATTTCATGCTTCTGATTGCCTTCTTGGCATGTTTTTTTGGTATTAAATGGGTTCACTGTGAACTGAGGATGCTATAGCTGTATGCCAAAATCCTCCAGATATGCACAACAATTGGGTTTTAGATTTAGTTGGGCTCAAGAATTAGTAGAGCAACATATAAGATCGGATAATGGAAATTTTCATTTTAAGATACTGTTAAAGTAACCTGATTGCCCTCTTTGGCATGATTTTTTAACCAAATAATGGGTTCACTTCCAAACTAAGTATGCTGCTAGCATAGGCCTCATCTTCTTTCACTGTTAATGAAGCTGATTTCATGCATCTGATTGTCTTCTTGGCATGTGTGTATTTGAATCCTTGACAGGTACAACATGCTGAGGCGTGGAAAGAGGTTAAATATAAATGATGGCAACGAGAGCCATGGGGATGAGCAGCCACTACATAATAGTGGCAGTCAAACAGAAGAGGGTGAGGGTAGCACGCCGCCCACTGTCAAAAAACATCGTGGGCGGACTAAGATGACGAATGTTTGGAGGCTTCAGAATGATGAAAGGATCGAGGTGGAGGCGAACGGTGTTGGGCAACCGGTTGGCGATAACGCCAACAAATTTTCTTCCTTCATTAGAGTTATAGCAAGGAACCCCCGCATACTTCCTTTGTCATACGAGAGTTGGCCGAAGGTGCCAACCACCATAAAGGCCACTGCTATTACGACAATCAAGGTATTTCTCATCTAAAATACATAATTGGTCGGCGAAAAATTATTATTGAAATATGTATTATTAGTGATGGGTAATGAATTTTGCAGCAATACTTCTCGTTCGCCGACTCCCTTACGCCTTGGGTTGAAAAGTCACTCTCCAAGAAGTGGAGGGACCACAAGAGTGAATTGAAGTCGAAGTTTTATAACAAAGACCTTTCAGAGGAGGAGAATGCAGTGAATGTGCCAGAAAATGTGGAGCCTTCGGATTGGCAATTTCTTGTGCACTACTGGAGTTCGGCGATCGGTCAGGTATTTACATTAAACACACAAAAATCTAATGAGTATGTGGTTGTATGGCGGCTATAATGAATTTTTCTGTTAACTTCATTGTGGCATGTACAGAAAAGGGCGGAGGTGGGAGCTGCTAGTCGGTCAAAGCAGCTAGTGCTGCACACCGCTGGTACACAGAGCTTCGCTCTGGTTCGGAAAGAATTGGTAGGCGCAATAGTATTGAACAATTTTTTACTTACAGTTATTTGTTTATAACCATTTCATCTTACTAATATATAGGCAGAAGATTTGGGGGGGCCTACGGAGTTTGGGGACATTGACTTTTTTGATGCCACCCACAAATCAAAGGATGGGACGTATGCGAGCCCTGAGGCAGCACGGATTCTGGTAATTTGTGAACTAATATCTTATGAGGAGTCGAAATCTCATCTGCTTTTAACTCTGATTGTTATGTCCTTTTACAGACTAATGCTCGGAAAAGGTATGATGAAATCTCCTCTGCTTCAGATTCGGACCCTACGGCGCCACGCCCAGATTGGCGTACCCGGCAGAGAGTTGCCTTGACCGATGTTAGGGGAAAGGAGAGGCATGGATGTGTCCGTGGTATGGGCCTGGGACCAACCCCCTCGCGGCTATTTGGACGGAGTCCATCTAGTTCAAGTGGCAATCACGACGAGGAGATGACTGCCTTAAAGGCACAAGTTGCACTCCTCCAAGAACAAATGGCCAATTTAATAGGGCAGCAGTCCCAAGTCCCACCCAGGGTAAGTATTTAAATTGGTTTTTTTAAAGAGATTATGGTCTTGAATGCATGAAAGACACGTACTAGTATTTGTGAGTGTGCATTGTGGCTGTCGTCTATAAGTATTTCGTCTATGTTTCTTAAGTGGGCTGTGATTAGAAAGGAAGGGCTGGAGTGGAGATCTGGAAACCCAAATAGAGACATCTCGTTTATTATAATCTATACTTTTTGTTGGACCAATCCACTCTTGTTGTTGTTGCTGATGTCTCTATGTGTCCGTGTGTTGAAGGGAAAGAAGGGATGAGGGGAGAGATGAGGAAAATGCCGCTATGTTAGCCTGGTGTATCCAAAGTCTCTACCATCCTTCTTTTTGGCTCCATATATGGCTTATATATTAAATGGGTTTCCTTCCACGATGACAGTCCGTAATACTACACTTGATATGAGCCATGTTCATAGCTGCACCCTATTGCATACTCACAAACAACTAATACGTGTCGTTCATGCATTGTATTACCAATCCCACTTTGGCACATAACATGCTTAGATGACATTGTATGACCTGCTGATAAGGTTTGTTCAGCCGCGTTGTTGTACTGATTTGGAGGATTTTGGTATGCTAGCAGCATACTTAGTTTCACAGTGAACCCATTTTTTGTTACAAAATCTTGCCAAAGATGGCAATCTGCAGGTTACTTTAACAGTACCTGAGCTTATATGTTGCTCTACTAATTCTTGAGCCCAACTAAATTTAATTTTCTTAAGTGGGCTGTGATTAGAAAGAAAGGGCTGGAGTGGAGATCTGAAAACCCAAATAGAGACATCTCGTGTATTATAATCTATACTTTTTGTTGGACCAATCCCCTCTTGTTGTTGTTGCTGATGTCTCTATGTGTCCGTGTGTTGAAGGGAAAGAAGGGATGAGAGAGAGATGAGGAAAATGCCGCTATGTTAGCCTGGTGTATCCTCATTCTCTACCATCCCCTCTTGTTATATATTAAATGGGTTTCCTTCCACGATGACAGTCCGTAATATTATACTTGATATGAGCCCTGTTCATCGCTGCACTAAATCTAATACCCAATTGTTGTGCATATCCGGAGGATTTTGGCATACGTACCTATAGCATCCTCAGTTCACAGTGAACCCATTTTGTTATAAAAAACATGCCAAGATGACAATCAGATGCATGAGATAAGCTTCATTAACAGTAAAAGAAGATGAGGATGGCAATCATGCCAAAGATGGCAATCAGGTTACTTTAAAAGTATCTTAAAATGAAAATTTCCATTATCTGAGCATATATGTTTCTTTAAAAGTGACTGTGACCAATTGTTCTTAATTGGACTGTGATTAGAAAGAGACGAGTTGGAGTGGAGATCTGGAAACCCATATAGAGACATCTCGTTCATAATAATTTATTATTATTGTTGTTCTTGTCATTCTTGCTGTTGTTGCTGATGTCTCTATGTGTCCGTGTGTTGAAGGGAAAGAAGGGATGAGAGAGGGATGAGGAAAATGCCGCTATGTTAGCCTGGTGTATCCTCATTCTCTACCATTCCTCTTTCTGGCTTCTATATTTGGTTTCCTTCCACGATGACAATTCCAGTTAAAACTACACTTGCTATGAGCCCTATTCGTCATTTTCGATTTCCCTCCTCCGCTCTCTCTCTCGCTCTCTTCGGTATCATCTCTTGATTTCCCTTATTTTCCAAACTTAGCATATTTTTCAGATAGATGCATCTTGATTTCCTTAACTTGAATGGTTTAGTTGGGATGAAGAATTAATAGAAAAATAAATGCTTAGATACTGGAAATTTTCATGGTCTTTTAATGTTAATGAAGCTCATTTCATGCATCTGCTTGTCTTCTTGGCATGTTTTTTTGATACTAAATGGGTTTAGTGTGAACTGAGGATGCTATAGCTACGTACGCCAAAATGGTCTGTGATTTGCACAACAAGTTGGTTTTAGATTTAGTTGGGCACAACAACTAGTGGAGCAACATATACTTAAGCTCAGTTAATGTAAATTTTCAATTTAAGGTACCGTTAAGGTATCCTGCAGATTGCCCTATTTTGCATGATTTTTTGATCAAATAATGGGTTCACCACCAGACTGAGTATGCTGTTAGCATCCCCATCCTCTTTCACTGTTAATGAAGCTCATTTCATGCATTTGCTTGTCTTCTTGCCATGTTTTTTTGATAATAAATGGGTTCACTGTGAACTGAGGATGCTATACCTACGTACGCCAAAATGGTCTGTGATTTGGACAACAAGTTGGTTTTAGATTTAGTTGGGCACAACAATTAGTGGAGCAACATATAATTAAGCTCAGTTAATGGAAATTTTCATTTTAACTTACTGTTAAGGTATCCTGCCGATTGCCCTCTTTTGCATGATCTTTTGATCAAATAATGGGTTCACCACCAAACTGCGTATGCTGCTAGCATCCCCATCCTCTTTCACTGTTAATGAAGCTCATTTCATGCATCTGCTTGTCTTCTTGGCATGTTTTTTTGATAATAAATGGGTTTACTGTGAACTGAGGCAATAATGGAAATTTTCATTTCAAGATACTGTTAAAGTAACCTGTTTGCCATCTTTGGCATGCCAAAAAAGGGTTCACTTCCAAACTGAGTTTGCTGCTAGCATCCCCATCTTCTTTTACTATTACTGATGCTGATTTCATTAAGATCCAGGATGGCCAATTTTGATTGGGCTGTGATTGGATTGTTCAGTGGCTGTTGTCCATGTTCTTAGTTGGGCTGTGATTAGAACGAGAGGGCTGGAGTGGAGATCTGGAAACCCATATAGAGACATCTTCTTCATAATGATTTATTATTATTGTTGTTTTTGTCGCTCTTGTTGTTGTTGCTGATGTCTCTTTGTGTTCGTGTGTTGAAGGGAAAGAAGGGATGAGAGAGAGATGAGGAAAATGCCGCTATGTTAGCCTGGTGTATCCTCATTCTCTACCATTCCTCTTTCTGGCTTCTATATTTGGTTTCCTTCCACGATGACAATTCCAGTTAAAACTACACTTGCTATGAGCCCTATTCGTATTTTTCTTCTATGAAGAATTGATCTATGACTACAATCTCCATTCAAAACCCAATTGTTCTATATTTGGTTCCCTCTTGCTGTTGTTGCTGTTGTTGAAGTGAACCCATTTTGTTTTATTGTTAGTGAAGCTTATTTTCATGCATCTGATTGTCATCTTGGCAATTGAATTTGACCAAATAATGGGTTCACTATGAACTGAGGATGGTATGTAGGTACGTATGCCAAAAATGGTTTTCTTAACACAAAATGGGTTCATTTCCAAACTAAGTATGCTGCATAGCATCCCCAGTTTCTTTCACTGTTAGTGAAGCTTATTTCACAAACCTGATGGTCTTCTAAGGCTATTTTTTTGGTCCTATTTTCACTTAACTGTTAGTGAAGCTCATATCATGCACCTGATTGTCTTCTTGGCATGTTTGTTTTTATACCAAAAATGGGTTCACTTTGAACTGAGGATGGTATATAGGTACGTATGCCACAATCCTCCGGCCGGATATGCACAACACTTGGGTTTTGCGATATAGTTGGAGAGCAACATATAAGCTCAGATAGTGGAGAAATTTTCATTTTCAGATACTGTTAATGTAACCTGATTGCAATCTTATCCAAAAATGGTTTTCTTAACACAAAATGGGTTCATTTCCAAACTAAGTATGCTGCATAGCATCCCCAGTTTCTTTCACTGTTAGTGAAGCTTATTTCACAAACCTGATGGTCTTCTAAGGCTATTTTTTTTGTCCTATTTTCACTTAACTGTTAGTGAAGCTCATATCATGCACCTGATTGTCTTCTTGGCATGTTTGTTTTTATACCAAAAATGGGTTCACGTTGAACTGAGGATGGTATATAGGTACGTATGCCACAATCCTCCGGCCGGATATGCACAACACTTGGGTTTTGTGATATAGTTGGAGAGCAACATATAAGCTCAGATAGTGGAGAAATTTTTATTTTCAGATACTGTTAATGTAACCTGATTGCAATCTTAGCCAAAAATGGTTTTCTTAACACAAAATGGGTTCATTTCCAAACTAAGTATGTTGCATAGCATCCCCAGTTTCTTTCACTGTTAGTGAAGCTTATTTTACAAACCTGATGGTCTTCTAAGGCTATTTTTTGGGTCCTATTTTCACTTAACTGTTAGTGAAGCTCATATCATGCACCTGATTGTCTTCTTGGCATGTTTGTTTTTATACCAAAAATGGGTTCACTTTGAACTGAGGATGGTATATAGGTACGTATGCCACAATCCTCCGGCCGGATATGCACAACACTTGGGTTTTGCGATATAGTTGGAGAGCAACATATAAGCTCAGATAGTGGAGAAATTTTCATTTTCAGATACTGTTAATGTAACCTGATTGCAATCTTCGCCAAAAATGGTTTTCTTAACACAAAATGGGTTCATTTCCAAACTAAGTATGCTGCATAGCATCCCCAGTTTCTTTCACTGTTAGTGAAGCTTATTTCACAAACCTGATGGTCTTCTAAGGCTATTTTTTTGGTCCTATTTTCACTTAACTGTTAGTGAAGCTCATATCATGCACCTGATTGTCTTCTTGGCATGTTTGTTTTTATACCAAAAATGGGTTCACTTTGAACTGAGGATGGTATATAGGTACGTATGCTACAATCCTCCGGCCGGATATGCACAACACTTGGGTTTTGCGATATAGTTGGAGAGCAACATATAAGCTCAGATAGTGGAGAAATTTTCATTTTCAGATACTGTTAATGTAACCTGATTGCAATCTTCGCCAAAAATGGTTTTCTTAACTGGGCTATGATTGGATCTAGGATGGCAAATTTTGACTGGGCTATGATTGGATTGTTTAGTGGATGTTGTCTATGTTCTTAATTGGGCTGTGATTAGAAAGAGTGGGCTCGAGTGGAGATCTGGAAACCCATATAGAGACATCTTGTTCATAATAATTTATTATTATTGTCGTTCTTGTCGCTCTTGCTGTTGTTGCTGATGTCTCTTTATGTTCATGTGCTGAAGGGAAACAAGGGATGAGAGAGAGATGAGGAAAATGCCGCTATGTTAGCCTGGTGTATCCAAAGTCTCTACCTTTCTCCTTTCTGTTTCCATTTCTGGCTTCTATATATATTTGGTTTCCTTCCACGATGACAGTTCCCTAAAAATACACTTGATATGAGCCCTATCTTATTTTTCTTATTTTTCTTATATTTGGTTTCCGTCCACGATGACAGTTTCATGGATTGTCTGAACAATCCATGAAAGAGATGCTTAGATACTGAATTTTTATTTGTTTTACTGTTTTAGGTAGTGGATATTCCCAATCAAGGGAGATAATATAGAGTTTTCAAGTTAGATACTGAATTTTCATTTGTTTTGTTATTTTAGATATATTTAAAAAACAAAATTAAGTACCGGATTTTTAGCATTGCAATGTAATTATTTTACCTCTCTATATATCATCAACAATTCCATTTGCAATTGGCACTTTGATCTTATAATTTAAGATACAGTTAGATTTTTTTGCAAGTTCAAAAAATATGTATATTCTGTATTGTGGTATACTGTTGAACTAAACTATTGTTTTTTTTTGTTCACAGAGCGGTCGCCCAGATGAAGAAAATTCTGATGATCAGAACTGAAGCTCCTCGAGGGTATGAATCCGTGGTCCTCCTTGCTGTTCTTGTGTCCTTGCTGTATGATTGTTCTTATGTCCTCCTTGCTGTTATGTCAGACTGTTTTTTTTGGATGAGAGTTATGTCAGACGGTTTAGTTGGGATATTTGTCAGACTTGAGATATTTGGGATGTTGAGATATTTGGGATGTTCGTCGGTCTATTAATTTGGTTGTGATTATGACTGTTAATTTTGCGGTGAATTTGGTTGTGATTATGACACTGTTAATTAGTTTGTTGAGATATTTGGATATGACACGTGTTAAACTTTATTATATTTCTTGTGTTTGGTTGTCATTTGCGCATTAATATGAAATGAAATTGGTTGAATCAGTAGTTATGAATTAGTTTACAGGTTTTGTAAAAGAAATTGTGAATTGAAATCGAACGGAAAACGGAGAAAGGAATACAAACGGGCATAGCTAGACCGGATTTTTATAAAACGCCGGTCTATCTATTGAATTAGTTGCAGTGTGCGATAGACCAGCGGTCACGCAAACGCCGGTGTATGCCGCTAGACGCCGGTGAATACCGTCAGATGTAACGGCAAAAAGGAACACCGGCGTTTGATAAAACGCCGGTGTAGTTGGGTTTACCGGCGTTTTTGGTCACGCCGGTGCTTGTGAGTAGGGAAAAGCGGGCAGTCATAAACGCACGTACACCGGCGGTCACAGAACGCCGGCGAACGTTCATTCTACACCGGCGTTTCTATAAATGCCGGTAAATTGATGAACACCGGCGGTTTATAGCCGCCGGTGAATGTATATTGGAAGTAAAAGACGGCACTCAGAGGACCCAGTACACCGGCGTTTTTAGGCCGCCGGTGTAGGTTTCACATTTACCGGCGCCCAGGAAAACCGTCGGTATAGACCCCTTCCTTTCAGCGACGCTCGATTCGACGGCATTTGGACCGGCGCTATTGTAAACGCCGGTGAAAGTTTCACCGGCGTAAAAAAACGCCGGTAAAGACGTCAAAAAGCGCCGGGAAATCTACTTTCTTTTGTAGTGAATATATATATAATAAATAAATGAGATAGCAATCATTAACCATAAAATTTTAATAATTCAAATTTTCTAAATTTGCACGTGTGTTGCACGTACAAAATTGCAATTTCAAGAAAACAGTCAAAATAGTCAACTTTACCAATTTACTATTATTTAATAATGTAAAATAAATCATTTTATTTTGCGGGGAGTTACAAAATGAATGGTTGAGATTAGATGGTTGAATAAATGTCTACAAATTACAAGTTGCCTACGAATGACAACCCCAAGTCTCCCATTATAATATTAGAGATTAATAGTAACATGCACGTGCGATGCACGTTCTAATCAATTTTTAATTTATTTTATATAACTCCCACTTAAAAATTAATGGTTGAGATTAGATGGTTGAATGCCTACAAATTACAGGTTATCTACAAATGACAACCCCAACTCTCCCATTATAATATTAGAGATTAGAGATTAGAGATTAGATATTGGTTGAATGTCTCCAAATTACAGGTTGTCTACAAATGACAATCCCAACTCTTCCATTATAATATAAGAGATTAAATATTAGAGATTAGATATTAGAAATTAGAGATTAGAGATTGTTGAGATTAGATGGTTGAATGTCAACAAATGATAACCCAATCCTCTCATTGTAATATATAGTAATTTGCACGTGCGGTGCACGTCTTTATAAATATATATTTTTTATAAAAAAATCAGACGTTTTTTGGAATCGAACCTAAGACCACCTTTATATTAGTTTTGCATGTGCATTGCACGTGTTTGTTGGGTTACAATGCACGTGTTTGTTTGGTTACGAATGAAGTTTGTTTGGTGATAAACTCTCCCATTAAATTAGTAATAGTAATTACACGTGAAATGCACGTCTTTATAAATATATATATTTTAAAAAATTTCCAACGTTGACTAGCATCGAACCTAAGATATCATTTATATTAGTTATGCATGTACATTGCACGTATTTGTTGGGTTACAATTCATGTGTTTGTTTGGTTACAAATGGAGTTTGTTTGGTGACTTATATATATATATATATATATATATATATATATATAGAGAGAGAGAGAGAGAGAGAGAGAGAGAGAGTAATGTTCCGTTGTGTACTAGGCCTCCATGCATACACGTGTGCACTCGGACTTCCCATCTTCGTATCAACGATCCGAACCGTTCATATTGATCTACACATCTAAATTAGTCTAAATATGTCAAATAAAGCCATTTGAAATTCATTTGCCTATTCATAGAAGTGTTACAAAATTGTATGGCTAAAAATCGTTGTTTTTTATAGTCACATGATGGATGGGCAAATGATTCTCAAATGATTTGATTTTACATATTTGTACTAATTTATTTGTGTACATTAATGTGAACGGTTCGGATCGTCGATAAGAAGGCGGGAAGATCGAGTACACATGAGTACACACGGAAGCCTAGTGCACAACGGAACATTACTATATATATATATATATATATATATATATATATATATATATATATATATATATATATATATAGGGCTCTTCAGTTACACACTCTCATTTGCGCACTCTCCATGCAGACTCACAGCCCTTGGATTTTAATCATGATCAAGATCAAAATCAAATGGCTTCCTCTTCTTCCGCTCTCTCACTTATGAAGGAGGGTATTCTTGTCATTTCGAAGGAGGGTATTCTTGTCATTTCCCTCATTCCTCATTCTCTCCTTCTATCTCCTCCCTCATTCCGTTCTCAAATTACTCCCGATCGAAATGTCTCCGCAAATCTCCCCAAACCCTAGCTCCAAATCGAAATAGCTCCCACTCTCAAATAGCTCCGATCTCGAAACCCCCAAATCTAAAACCGTAGCTCTCTCAACTACGAGCTCCCGACGTCCCTCTCTCACTTCGCTGATGACCACAACCCCCCGAGCCCATCTCCACCTTCTCTGATGAAACCTAGATCCAAATCGACAACTTCGAGCTCCCGACGTCCCTCTCTCACTTTGCTGACGATCACAACCCCCCGAGCCCATCTCCACCTTCTCTGATGAAACCTAGATCCAAATCGAAACCCTAAATCAGGTAAAATTAATTTTTCCTATTAATTGAGCAATTTATTTTTTTAATTCTAGTTTTTGTGGTTAGTTGTGTGGTGTTATAAGTGAATCTAATTGTTGGTCTTAACCTATGGGTTTGATTAGTATGCCAAAATAAAACCTAGATCCAATTATTGCTTCTGTCTGTTTTGATTGAGTAGAACTTAATTTGCATTTAGCTATTTTGATTGCTTCTGTCATACTGTTCTGGTAATCTCTATTTTAGATGAAATGGTGAGAGTAAAGTGGTTGCTTGATAGTGCAATTTGGTAGAGGTTTTTGAAGCATGAACACTTCTATTTGCTTGTAGTATCTTAGATAATTTACTGTTAATTTGTTAATATATTAAATGTTTTCCATTCACTTGCTCAAACTCTTTATTTTTAAATAATTTTTCAGGTAATGTTTGCATCGCAAGAAAAATATTGAAGCTACTGGAACAAGATGGACACCTATTATATCTCTCAGGGAAGTATTTGATTCATTTTGGGGTTTGGTCTCTTTATTTCTTGTCTGTTGGTGTAGGCAGTGATGGCAAACACCTTATAATCTAAAAAATCTTTTGAGCTTGTTGTATTTATGCATACTCTTTAGTTTCACACTCTCACTTATGATGAAGGGGGTACATAAGTCATTTCACTCATTCCACTCTCCTACATCCATTCACCTCTTGAAATTTGCAATTTTTTTTAATGGCTGAGTATCTAATATTTGATGTTTAGTTACTTTGATATTTGATATGGTTGAGCTAGGGTTTGGGGAGATTTGGGGAGACATTTCGATCGGGAGTAATTTGAGAATGGGAAAGGGAGGAAATAGAAGGAGAGAGTGAGGAATGAGGGAAATGACAAGAATACCTCTCCTTCATAAGTGAGAGAGCAGGAGAAGGGAAAGTCATCCTATTTTGATCATGATCATGATTAAAATCAAAGGGCCGTGGGAGAGTGCGCAACTGAAGAGCCCCCCCCCCCCCTATATATATAGACACACACTAGGTATTTAATCTCTAATATTATAATGGGAGAGTTAGAGTTGTCGTCTGTAAACATACCAACTTATATGTATCGCGTGTACATAACTAATATGAATGGGATCTCAGGTTTGAGGCCAGACAACATCGGAGATTTTACTTTAAAAATATTGATTTATTAAGATGTGTATCGCTCGTGTAAGTTACAGATTATAAATTTTAAATATATAGATTAGATATTAGAGATGTTACAAGTGTGCACCCTAAAACAAACAATTTTATTCCAAAATTGCAAGCTGATACAAATCAAAAGGGTATCCAAAAGCAATATGTTGTAGCTCACCAAACCATGTATGGTGTTATAACCAGAGACTTCTTGCTATTTTGAAATACACTTAATGTATAAATCTTACGTGAACACTACAAAAGTCGGGGTTGCACGCTTCATCCTACGTGAACACGATAAATCTGTAACCTCTCACATCCAAATATTTGCTGTTTGGTTACTTTGATATTTGATATTTGATGCTCTCAGTTGAATGGCTGAGTCTTTTAAGTTTTTAAAATTTGACTTGCACTTTAGTTTGGTTGAGTTTATGATATTTGCTGTTCAGTTACTTTGTGATGGCAAAATTCTCACTAATATTATATATTTAGAGGTAAATGAGATATTTCACTCAATTATTTTTGCAAGAGAGACTGCACAACTGAGAAAATCTCTATTTATATGAAGGAGGGTGTTTTTATGCATTTGAACTGAAGCTTGATTATTTAATTAACTGATGCTTGATTATTTATACATTTGAACTAGTTGGTCTGACACCCCAATGCAGCCCTAGTGTGAATAGTGTGTTCAACGCCTACTATTATATTTATTTTTTAAATTTTGTTTGGGTTAGTTGAATTAATGATACTTTCACCTTATGCTTTTTTTCCTGATTGTGCACAGAAGATAACTTACATCAGTAGAGGAAGATGTAGAAGAGAAGTAGGAGAAAGAGAATGAAGCAACAGCTGGAAGAAGTTGAGAAGCAGCATCCTAAGGAGAAGTAGTAGTAGGAGAAGTAGCAGCAACTAGAAGGAGTTAAGAAGTGGAGCAAATCAAGGCAGTAGCAGTACAAGGAGTTAAGAAGCAATAGCAGCAGCTCTACAGCTCCAGGCAGCAACAGTGACTCTAGGCAACAAGTGTTGATTATTTTGATGCCTGTTGGTAATGATTGTTTGGGTAAATTGTAGAACTTATTTTGAAAATATATGTATCGATCCCTTGCCATTGTTCGTCAGTAACGAAGTAAGCTTATTTTTTTGAATAAATTGGTTGTCGCTGTTTACAGATCCTATATTGCTATTTCCATTACAAATTTGTCAAGCTTTTGTACATATCCTCATGGATGTTTCATCATTTTTTGCTTTCATCAGATTCTTGAATACTAAAAGACCCATGGCAAAATTTGTACAAAAAACAAAAACAAATTATATATAACTTCAATATAGAAATGGGGACAGTAGTCACTACTTTATTGTAATCTTCATCAGATTATTATGTTTATGAGCTGATTGAACTAGTTTATGTTGTTTCTAGGCTGATTGTGCTTTTTAATAGTGCTCAGATATGATTTACTATTCAAATTCTCCTGCACCATTTAAGAAGAAACAAAAGATGTTAAGTTCTTGCTTGCTCTAATTAAAGTAATCTAGACATTAAAAATTTGAAAACTCACCAAAGGCCACAAAAATTTGATGTGCTGAATGAAATTAACTAAGGTACATATTAAACTAAACAAATAAGAATTAGTTCTTGGGTAAAGAGTTGACAATTAGTTCCATGGTATCAATAAGAATGAAGTTCACCAACTACAGGCTACATAAATTTGAGAGGAAGTACTGTGAAAAAATGCTCCCAACCAAATGGCCAGTTTGAATCTTCAAAGAAAAATCTGCAATTTCTACAAATTAATTAAATGAGCCAGGTGATGAACATGACTCAGTATAAAAGCACTAGTTGAGTAGATATGAAGAAGATTTATATTCTATGCATCACAAATGAGGCTGAAGATTATAAAAAATTCCACCTGTATGAACATATGAGGCTGAAGATTATAAAAATGAAGTATTTTATACAAAAAATTAAGGCAATGGAAATTATGACCTTTATTTATACTTTCAAATTCAACGTACACCCTAGTTAACAATATTCACCCTCTAATCTGTACAATGTTATTGACACTAAAACACCCTCATCTATACAACACTTTTGAGATATACAACACTCTTTTGCTGATCTAAAAGTACAAGTTATCAAGCTCCTACACACTATGTCTTCTTGATATCTTCTCCAGCTCCATATGAGATTCACCTTGCACAACAAAAAGCAAACTAAAATGATATTGAGTTCACAAACATGTCCAATAATAGAAAGCAATCACAACTAACACACAAGAACTTGGATGATTATTTGTATAGGCTCAGAAGACATGTGAACATCATACAACTCAGGTTTGCACAGGTATGAAACTCATTAGAATCAAAGTATTGTTGGTGTTAGCACTATGGCTGCATTTACATGTCATGTCAACTAAAACCAACTAATGTTTGAAAACTTCATAGTCACCATGAATTCACATTCAACCACCCACAAAGAGCATGATTTCACAACTCCATGAATACTCAAAATATAGTAGGCTCAGAAACAACATAGCTTTTTCTAAGTGAATTGTTATGCCAATTTTGAATCAAGCATCAGTGTATCAATGCATAAAAATTGAAAAGCACTATGGATGCATTATTATGCCATGCCTAATAGCTGTTGCCCAATTTGTAGCACCCCACCTCTACTAAGGATCTACAATGAAGAGACTAATATAACCGAAATCAAAATTTATGTTAGGAAACAAACAAAAAAGAGAGCTCAATAAGTCCTTTCATTGCAAATCATAAACAGAGCTGTCGAAAGTTAATAAACAACCAAAAACATGGCTCAACCTTGGAACCAAACGCAAACAGAGTTGTAGCTTATGAACAGAATTAAACTTGACTTGGTAGGTGGGGGAAACACATAATTGAACTTGATTATTTTGACTTTTCATCACTGCCTACAAACACAACAGCCGGAAAAAAAAAATACATTGGGACTAATTAAAACATAACATTGAATCAAAATCATGATCATGATATATGGTGGCTCTTCAGTTACGCACTCTCATTTGCGCCATACTGCTAACCCAACAATACTTTGATTCTAATGAGTTTCATACCAGAGTTGTATGATGTTCATCTGATATTTGGAATGAGTTTCATACCAGAGTTGTATGATGTTTGATATCAAACTACAAATAGTATCATATTAATCTACCGCAGAAAATGGTAGTATCTTCTGAAAGTGCATAACTTAATAATAAAACCAACTTATATCCAAGTGTGACTCATCCCTGCCCACACACACAACAAAAAGAAATATGCAAGGAATTGAACAAAAATTCATCATTAAAAGCATGTACTTCCCTCCAAGAGCATGGATCTAGGTTTCATCAGAGAAAGTGGAGATGGGCTCGGGGGGTTGTGGTCGTCAGCGAAGTGAGAGAGGGACGTCGGGAGCTCGAAGTTGTCGATTTGGATCTAGGTTTCATCAGAGAAGGTGGAGATGGCTCGGGGGG
The DNA here is from genome assembly GCA_017893485.1 of Hemerocallis citrina. NCBI lineage: Eukaryota > Viridiplantae > Streptophyta > Magnoliopsida > Asparagales > Asphodelaceae > Hemerocallis > Hemerocallis citrina. Next base: position 261,162,287 of record CM030363.1, read on the forward strand.
TTGTGGTCGTCAGCGAAGTGAGAGAGGGACGTCGGGAGCTCGTAGTTGAGAGAGCTAGGGTTTTAGATTTGGGGGTTTCGAGAGCGGAGCTATTTGAGAGTGGGAGCTATTTCGATTTGGAGCTAGGGTTTGGGGAGATTTGGGGGGACATTTCGATCGGGAGTAATTTGAAAACGGGATGAGGGAGGAGATAGAAGGAGACAGTGAGGAATGAGGGAAATGACAAGAATACCCTCCTTCATAAGTGAGAGAGCGGAAGAAGGGGAAGCCATCTGATTTTGATCATGATCATGATTAAAATCCAAGGGCCGTGGAAGAGTGCGCATGGAGAGTGCGCAAATGAGAGTGCGTAATTGAAGAGTCCCATATATATATATATATATATATATATGGGACTCTTCAGTTAAGTGGTTCGCACGTTCGCAACTGCTACAGTAGCGTTTGCAACGGAAGAAGCCTCTCTCTCTCTCTCTCTCTCTCTCTCTCTCTCTATATATATATATATATATATATATATATATATATATTTCCTTTTGAAAAAAGACATATCTCTTCTATAACTAAAAGTGGATTAATATTTGAAGGCGATAGCTTATTGAAATCTTGGCCAAATCTCGTTTTAAAAATGTCCTAAATTTCTTATTGACAACCACTCAACCAGCATTGCAATTTGCAAAAGAACTTATCGTTTTGACCGGCCACTAATCCTACTTCTTTCTTGTGATCCTCACCAATACTCCTTGTTGAAAGGGTGATGTTCATGAATGCTTCCTATTTTTCATGCATAGTTACGGTATCCTTGATTCTTTATCAATCATTAAACCTAAATCAAGTCAAGTCGGATGGATGTGCTCTAAGAGCATCCACAATTGTGTTTCTCATTTTTGAGAACATAGTATCTACAGTAATAAGAAATAGGCTAAATGTCTGCAGTGATGGTTTGCTAAAATCTTGCTAAAATTTGAGAAAGACAATGATACATGTTGTTTCCTCCGTTTGTTTTTTATTTTTGTTTATTTTTGTTTATTTTTGTTTTTTATTATTTTTTATTTTTTATTACTTAAAGTTGATTAATTAATGATTAGATATTAAAATAGGTTAATTAAATAAATTAAATAATAAGATATATCCTAAATCCCTTAAATAATCACTAAACCTAACCCTTTAATCACTAAACCTAACTAAAAAGTGGGTTAGTGGGCTGGACAGTGTCCCGTCCAAGCCTAAAAACCTTGGAACGGGACAACATGTCCCGTTTGAGCTATTTTTCATTTTTCTTTTTTTTTTGTTCCGACGGTAGATGTTGTACCGTCTGATTATTAAAAAAAAAAATTTGTCAGACGAAACAACATGTCTCGTCTGATCCTATTAAAAAATTGAAAAAAATAGAGACGGAACAACATGTCTCGTCTTTTATAATTTGAGAATCGCAATTTCGTTTCTAAAAAATGACAAGCGACTGTAACGATTTTGCCATTTTATCGCAAGAGACTATAACGATTTCATGTCAAAATAGCAAACGACTGCAGCATCTTGTTTCTCAAAAAATAAGAAGTTGGCAAATATAGCGAACGATTGTGTATGCTCTAATTGAATGTATTTTATATCAAGGAGAAAAAATGGAGGTTTAATCACCTATTTATGGGTGTAATCTGGAGGAATGCCAGGATGTTAAAGATCTCATGATAAAAGAATGTTAAACAGTTGTCAAGAGGCCTAATGTATTGAATTGGAGTTCAGTCACTTCTTCAGGGTGCAATCTGGAGTAATATCTGGTTGTTTTTTCTGATGTGGAAAAAAATATTCCGATCAATTGGAATTATTATCTTTGCTGATAGGGGGGGGGGGCTACATTCATTATCAATTTTACTATCATTTTGTTCACTATCTTAGGTGGCACGTTCTAATAGGCAAAGAAAGATAGAGTAGGTAGGAGAACTCTCCAATAGGATTATACCACCTAAGATAGCGAACAAAATAGTAGTGGAATTAGTAGTGGATGAAGCATTACTCTTCTAAAATTTACTAAATACTTAAATACTGGCCCCTCCATAATTATTTCACAATTGTAAGTATGGTTTAGTGGCCAGTGTGTTTATCAATAAATGAGAGGTTGTAGGTTTGCATCGTGGCAATATTAAGATTTTTTATATGAAATTTATTATTTTATTTTTTGGAACCCTTATAATGAAACCCTGCATGTATATATGATGCGGTTTGTTTTTGGGAGACGTGTGGATGCACCAGATGTGAGTTCTTACTCGATTTGTATTGATGGAGGAAACTCCTATGCAGACGATCCTCGGCCGGGCGAACGGTGCGGAAATGGGCGGTAGTGAGGTGGAGGCTGGATGCTCGGCTCGGATCGGGAGGCTCGGATCCGAGGTCTCGTGTACCTGCAGACGGTCTAGGAATACCGGGGTTGGTCCAGGTGGCAGACCCTCCGACGATCTAGTCAGCTACTGAGAGAGTAACAGTAACTAAGGTTTGAGTAGGAAAAGATTGATTACCTGGATCAAGGGGTAGGGGTCTGGTATTTATAGGAGAACCCAACCGGGTCTGGACCCATTTGGGGCCGGGTCTGGACCCGGTTGCCCGTGGAGTTGAAGCAGTGGAAACCCGGACGGTATGGGGCTGACGTGGCCAGGGCCAGGGCAGTTTTCAGGCTGACGTGGCAGAGGTCCGGGCGGTTTTCCACTGCTGACGTGGCAGATCTGGATGATCTGGAGGCGGATGCATTTTGAGGGGATCCTGTGGCCCAGGAGGGGCCACGTCATCCAACCCATATCACAAGCCCCACACTCCTGGAGGACTGGGTAAACCAGCCGTGTAGGAGTGGTTTTTCGCCTCTGTAGGAAGAGCAGGGTGGAGGGTGTGGTGAGAAAGTAGGATCTCCTACTTCCAGAAGAGGCCAGGGGTTAGGAGGAAGGGATCCCTCGTTGGAGTTTGCACAGGATGCTGTGTAGAGGGGTCGGAGTGACGCTCGCTGAGCCTTAGGGTCGGCAGACGAGCCTCGGGGGTCAGCAGAAGAGCGATCCTCTTGCTAGTTGGAAGAGCGAAGGGACGTCGAGGACCGTTGGATTGAAGCTCGGTTTGCCGAGCGTCTAGGGTTGGTGGACGAGCTTCGAGGGTCGGCAGACGACCTCCTTGCTAGTTGGAAGAGCAGGGGGATGCCAATGCCTGTTGGGCTGGAGATCGGCTCGCCGAGCATAGAGGGTCGATGGACGAGCTTCGAGGGTCGGCAGGCGACCCCCTCGCTAGTTGGAAGAGCGAGGGGATGCCAATGCCTGTTTGGTTGGAGACCGGCTCGCCGAGCATAGGGGGTCGATGGACGAGCTTCGAGGGTCGGCAGGCGACCCCCTCGCTAGTTGGAAGAGCGAGGGTCGGCAGGCGACCCCCTCGCTAGTTGGAAGAGCGAGGGGATGCCAATGCCTGTTGGGTTGGAGATCGGCTCGCCGAGCATAGAAGGTCGGTAGGCGAGGGTCGGTCGGTGGACGAGCTTCGAGGGTTGGCAGACGAACCCCTCGCTAGTTGGAAGAGCAAGGGGATGCCAATGCCTGTTGGGTTGGAGATCAGCTCACCGAGCATAGAGGGTCGGTCGGCGAGCCCCTCGCTTGAGGAGAATTTTTGGGGCTTGCAATTTCATCCGAGCTCCGAGCCCCCTGGGAATAGAGGAGGGCTGTAGGGGCTCGCGGTGTCATCCGAGCTCCGAGTCCCTTGTGAATAGGGGAGTGCTTTTGGGGCTCGCGGTGACATCTGAGGTCCAAGCCCCTACACTTGGTAGTAGCGACTAGATGATCTCATTGTATTTAATGCTTTAGGAGTCCTGATGACTGGCGTTGCTCGGTCATTGTCAAGTGCCTGGGGTCGGTAGAGGAGCTCAGAGGGTCGGCAGGCAGTCCTCTCGCTAGTTGGAAGAGCAAGATGACGTCGAGGTTATGTGAGTTTGGGCTCGGTTTGTCGAGCTCTGGGGGTCGGCAGTCGAGCCCCCTGCCTGTGGGATAGAGGGAGACTCTGGGGCTCACAGTGTCATCCGAGCTCCGAACCCCTTGTAAATAGGGGATGCTGAATAGGGGAGTGCTTCTGGGACTCGCGGTGACATCCGAGGTCCGACCCGTCTGTGGAATAGAAGAGGAATTGTGGCTCGCGGTGCCATCCGAGCGTCAACCCTTCTGCGAAAATAGAAGAGGAATTGTGGCTCGCGGTGCCAACCGAGCGTCAACTCTTCTGCGGAATAGAAGAGGAATTGTGGCTCGCGGTGCCATCCGAGCATCGACCCTTCTGTGGAATAGAAGAGGAATGTGGCTCGCGGTGCTATCCGAGCGTCGACCCTTCTTTGGAATAGAAGAGGAATTGTGGCTCGCGGTGCCATCCGAGTGTCGTCCCTTCTGGAGAATAGAAGAGGAATTGTGGCTCGCGGTGCCATCCGAGCGTCGACCCTTCTGGGAAATAGAAGAGGAATTGTGGCTCGCGGTGCCATCCGAGCGTCGATCCTTCTGCGAAAATAGAAGAGGAATTGTGGCTCGCGGTGCCATCCGAGCTTCGACCCTTCAGTGGAATAGAAGAGGAATTGTGGCTCGCAGTGCCATCCAAGCGTCGACCTTTCTATGGAATAGAAGAGGAATTGTGGCTTACAGTGCCATCCGAGCGTCGTCCCTTCTAGGGAATAGAAGAGAAATTGTGGCTCGCGGTGCCATCCGAGCGTCGACCCTTCTGTGGAATAGATGAGGAATTGTGGCTCGCGGTGCCATCCGAGCGTCGTCCCTTCTGGGGAATAGAAGAGGAATTGTGGCTCGCGGTGCCATCCGAGCGTCGATCCTTCTGTGGAATAGAAGAGGAATTGTGGCCCGTGGTGTCATCTGAGCATCGACCCTTCTGTGGAAATAGAAGAGGAATTGTGGCTCGCGGTGCCATCCGAGCATCAACACTTCTGTAGAAATAGAAGAGGAATTGTGGCTCGCGGGTGCCATCCGAGCATCAACCCTTCTGTGGAATAGAAGAGGAATTGTGGCCCGCGGTGCCATCCGAGCGTCGATCCTTCTGTGGAATAGAAGGGGAATTGTGGCTCGCGGTGCCATCCAAGCGTCGACCCTTCTGTAAAAAGAGAAGAGGAATTGTGGCTCGCGGTGCCATCCGAGCGTCGATCCTTCTGTGGAATAGAAGAGGAATTGTGGCTCGCGGTGCCATCCGAGCGTCGACCCTTCTGTAGAAATAGAAGAGGAATTGTGGCTCCGGTGCCGTCCGAGCGTCGACCCTTCTGTGGAATAGAAGAGGAATTGTGGCTCGCGGTGCCATCCGAGCGTCGACCCTTCTGTGGAAGAGAAGAGGGATTGTGGCCTGCGGTGCCATCTGAGCGTCGAGCTTCATTGACTTGTCGAGAAAGTCCGTTGTGTGGGGAAGAAAGGCTTGGGGGTAATTTGGGTAATTCCACGCCCATTGCTGACATCAGGAGCGCAAGGATCGAAGTGTCTTCAGATCTTAGCGGTCGTTAGATCTTGATGGTTAAGATCGAATGGCCAGATCTTAATTGCAGAAATCGAGGAGTCGCTTTCTCCTTATAAATCCCCTCACCCCTCTTCACTTTTTCTTCTTCATTTCTTTACTCTCACTCCACTATTTCAAGAACAGGGTTTTACCCGCCGTCGGCAACTTTTTCCGATGATCGTTCGGTAAACTCTTCAGGTTAGTATTCTCTGTTTTGTAATGTCGCGCGTTCAGTCCGGATCCGAGGCCAGCTCGTCGGGCCGCTCTGCGAAGGAGTCCGAGTCGGAGACGTCCTCGTCTCTTAGCAAGTATAAGGTGAAGCAGGAGGTCCTGACAGACCCTGGGTCTGCTAGTAGTGATGACGTAGTCTTCATAGTGTCGCCAATAAGATCCCGAAGGCCGGGGAAGGAACCTGTAGGTGAGGGCAAAGAGGAGGAGGAAGAGGATGAGGGGGATCAGGAGGATCCGGGCACCGAGGGCAAAGAGGAGGAGGGAGAGGACGAGGAGGACCAGGGCACCGACGGCGAAGAGGAGGGGGAGGATGAGGATCAGGAGGATCCTGATACCGACGATGAGGATGAGGAGGATGAGGGCGCTATTGATGATGAGGATGAGGGCGCTCAAGAAGGTGCTGGCGAAGGCACAGCAGGAAGGTTGGTCGGGGATGACCTTCCACCTCTCCTACCCTTGTCGACGCCGTCTCCTAAGAGGAAGGCTCGTCCTCACCAAAAGAAGCAGAAGCTAACTATCCCAGACAGTCCTCCTCCACAGGATGAATATGCTCCCAGGCCGGGGCTCGAGTTCCCCCGAGTCTCCTTCAAAAATCCGGGGTCGATCCGGACGTACCCTGATGATATCAAGGACATCGACCCCATCCCTTCCGTGCCAGGTGAAGAGAGTCGGGTGAAGATTCGGATGGACAGCATCCCGTGCATATCGAGGGCGGACTATCTCCACATTCTAAGGGCCTCTTATTTCATCCCGCGGGAGTTCGAAGTCTTCATCCCGAGCCTCGGCATTCGGCCCACCACGGTCCTGGCGCCGGGCTATTGTATGTTTCCTGAGGATGCCTTCGCCTCGGGCCTGAGGCTGCCTCTGCATCCCTTTTTTAAGAGGGTCTTGAATTGGGAAAAGCTATGCCCCATGCAGTACGGCCCGAACTCTTGGAAGCACTTGATCTGTTTTATTCTGAGGTGCCAAGAGAAGGGGGTGAAGCCGCGGTTGACGTACTTCCGAGCCATCCTAGGGATCAGTTCGCTCGGAGATCAGGAAGGGATTTTCTACTTCTCACCCAGGCCGCACAAGAAGATCATGCACGGCCATCCGGATTCCATCAAAGGGTGGAAAGAGAAGTATTTTGTGGTTCGGAGTGAGAAGGCTTGGGGAATACCGACCCAGTGGAGTTTCTTCAAGCCGTATCATAAACCTCCGAAGCGAAGCGACTTGACAGCGAAGGAGTGGAAGACAGTGGAGAAGATTGTAGGGGGGCACGGTATTGCGTGGCTTCGAGTGACCGGGCTACACCTTGCCCAGGCCGGACTGAGCCCGGCCGACCCTAGTATGTTTCGTTCTGAATTTTTCATCTTTCTGCCTTCGTGTTGACTTTAGCCTCTTTTTTCATTCTTGCAGAGATGACTTCCGAACAGGTGGATGAGAGGCGAGCCTTGCTGGCCGTTGCCGCGAAGACGAGGGCGGATAGGCAGAAGAAGAAGAAGGCGGAGCAAGAGAAGCTAGCCGCTCAGGCCGGGGGGTCCGCCAAGGGGCCGGCCCCGGTAGCTGAGGAGCCTTCTCAAGCAAAGAAGGCCAAGAAGCATCACCACCCCCCCATGCCGAGGGCGCCCCGGGATGCAGGGGCAGTTCGGGAAAAACTGTTGATGCCCCGGGGAAGAGGCTTCCCTGCCACGCCCCACCGCCGAGCAGATGGTGGGCCAATAGGGACAGCAGCCCTTCGCCCCCGATTGGTCGATCGTACAGGGGGACAGTCTGCTCGACGGACCTGTGGCGGTAGAGTTCGTCACGAAGGCCGGCACTGTAGCACCCCGATTTCTATATACTGGAAAACTGTGACACATGCCAAGATCTTTTCTTCAATTAGTCACGATACACAGAAAAAGCTGGAAAATTTAAAATTTTTTGTTCAACACAGAGTTACTACACAATAATTACAAATATCAATTTGTAATATCAACTTGTAGCGCCTGCCCTTTTTTTTCTTTTTGACTCCAAACTCAATTCTTCCAATTTCTATATCACTTTAAACATAAACTAAGATAGTTATGTTTCAAAGAAAATTTGGGCAGAGTCTCTCCTGTAATTTCTGATCCGAAATACAAAAAACTTACGGAATTCTGCTCTAAATCCCGTAGCTTACATCACAGGCAGTAATAACACGGGCTCCCCAGGCCAAAATAAGCATCATCACACAGGAAATATATATATGCTCTGGGGGCCAAACTCATAACGGTATATCAATTATCAATTAAAAACCATAAATTTTTTACTATTTACAATTAAACCATAACAACGAATTATAAACTAGAGCTCCACTCCACAGAAACCTGTACCTACACTTCACCGCTGCACTGCTGAGGACCTGCAACAGTAGGGACCTAGGGTAGTCCAGGGACTCCCTAACCCCAAAACACTAAGGGGCTAGCCATTTCTGGTGTGAGTATAATTTATTAACTAAGTAAATAAATTAAACTTACAAGTAAAACATAATGAACTCACAATTACCAAGATAAACAAATCTTGCTTGACATCTGAACATGTAAACATCATAAATGGGATTTCACATCAAATACTCTCTAAGTTATCACCTGTATGTATATCCATACCCGCTCATAACATACTTATCTTTAGTAATCATTTGAATAACCCCTCTCATAATACAAATAATGATCTTATTGCATTATATCACGTATCACATCATAGACATATGCATTCATTCTCATACTACCACATTCATTCATGTCCAACCTAACATCTCATTGCACATTACCATTTATATGCATTTCCTCACAATATACTCCACATCCCAACCATAGTTTGGGCAATAACATATCACACCCCAAGGTCGATAGCTTGGGTAATAATCACCGCACCCCAAGCCGAACTTGGGTGATATCACATCACATCCCAAGCCCATAGCTTGGTTATTAATTTATTTCAACTATCACACTCGCAATTCATCTTGAATGGAAAAGACACGTGTACATATAATTGATGTGCCAGTGTATGTTATGACTTAAACTCTAATGCAAGACTACCAATACTATGATGCTCTTATTCTAATGCAATGTCAACTAAACTAGGATGCTCCTCTTCTAATGCCAGCAAGTCTCCGAAGCAACATGCAGCCCATACTACATGCGCCCCTTCTCAAGCCGTTTCTCCATATATAGGGATTTGAACCCGCGTTATGAATTCTAATTGTACACAACCTGTTCCTGATAGATACAACGTGACTGATAAGGTTGCAGACGTGGTCAAATCCTACCAAGGAAGTACACTCATGGTGTCTATGTCCCACTAATGCAGTCCGCTCGTTGTGTCTATATTTGCCACTACTACCCGGCTAACCGGACCTCACTCAAAAACCAGACGAACCCTCGGGGTTTCTGCCAACAGGAGAGCCCCCTGCCGCCTCCTAGCCAGACTGTAGTTTATGGCCTGTTCGTATCCCCGACATAGGACCCGACGGAGTTCCGGGATCCATCCCTAGCTCTGCCCGCCTTATCATGGCACTTCAGGAATCAACAGTGTGAGATACGCAGCCCGTGCTCCCAACTCGTGAGAAGCTACCGTACGTATCCCTTTGACGGGAAGGTACAACCAAATAACACCACCTAAGGCCTGCCTCAAGGGACAAGTTGGTCGTAAGGCACCCCCTACAGCCAACTCCTCTCTTTCCGGCAAAGGGTCTAAGTAAATGATCTTTATAAGTCACTACCTTAATGATGTCCCTAGCCCTGAACAATCGTAGGAATGACAATATTACAAACACAACATGCTATCTTTTTAACTAGACTTCGCAAGATAACTCTACTAGGCTACTCAACCTAGACTTACCAGAATCTCTCAGGATCCGGTTCATGGCCTATCGATCCAAGACCCCAGCCATGCGAACATACATTCATGCCACTACCCTGAACTTGGATTCCGTCTATACTCTGGTTCTCGATCAACCTACACCGGTTAAGATCCGACGGTACACAAGGAGTGACTCCTCCACAGTTCCTTAGGAGTAAGAAAACATATGTCTTGATGGTCGATAACCCCTAGAGTAATAATATCACACTAGACGAGTACAAAAAACTGTGTACTAGCTAATAAGCTATATACGGGTAAACTAACCACATACGAGCCAATAAGCTACGTATGAACCAACCACTCCCTACGAGCTAGGCGGGACTCATATGAGATAACAACGTACATACCGGCCAAATATGCCGTATATGAGACCAACAGCTACGCCCGGTCGAACCGCGTAAGAGACAACAACCTACATACTAGCTAAATAAACTACGTATGAGATCCACAGCTACATACGGGCCAGTCGAGCCACGTACGAGCACAATCATATGCAAACAACCATACAGGTAATCAAACCTAGAAGCAACCAAACGTGCTTACTAGCAAACTTGATCTTCTATTATTAGAAGCAACAGAAGAATCTACTAATAGTCTATGGTAGGCATTCTACCAACAAAAAGCCCGAAGCGACATAATAACCTTTATTGAACTAACTATTACTAATGACCTTTCTAATCCTTATTACCCATAAGGATGAGGAATGTCCCCATGATAGGGTCTAATTCCAATTTGAACCTCACACAACTAGAATGCACGGTTTCCTTTCCAAAACGAACTAGAACTACATGCAACGAGATTCTTGGTTTCTCTCTCAAGTTTGAGTTAGAATCATCTAGGAGCTAGATGCAAGGGTTCATGGTTTCTTTTCAATCTTTCACTACCATATACAATCAAACATGGTTCTTTAAACTAGAAGGCTACAATACCCTATTCAAGCATACATGATTCTAGCTAAGTAATCTCAACCACGGGATTCCTTCTAGGGATTAACTAGAGATACTTCTCCACGCAATATTGCAACTACCATATGATTGGTCTTTTACTAACGCTACAAGCATGACATGCTAGTCCTTTACTACGTCACAACCACATCATGGATACAACTTAGGTAGAAGCTACTACATGTTAAGACATGAATAGCCACTAGGTTTGGCATGGGTAACTCTTACTACCTTAAGCATGGTGTATAACTTAACATCCACCTACAACAACTAATCGTGGTATATGACATAACCATCAACCCACAATAATCTAATCATGGTGTATAACATAACCATCAACCCACCACACTCTTAAGTATGAATACGATTAAGCATGCACTTATAACAATCTTAAGCATGAATAATCACTACAATCTAAACATGAAGCTTTACTACAATTTAAGCATGAGCTATACCTAAGCATGGATGGTTACTACAACTTAAGCATGCATGTTAGCTTAACATGAATATCCACTTACTTGCCATGGATATTTACCACAACTCTAAGCATGGTTCTTAACTTTCCTACAATAATCCAACAACACACCATGTACATAAACAAAGAGGTCGTACTTACATATCTCGATATTATTATCTATGTGTAATGCATCCCCATATACATAACTAATCCGTTAATTTATACCAATACACTTATCCCATCCATAAATCATATCGAAATTCGGTTTATTCGAACTTCCTTAAACATCAAAATACGTATATCAAACCATACGCACCATATTATGATACCATCATTTGAATATAACTCACTCCCATATACACATATATGTTATTCAAACATCCTTTAAAACACCAATACATAAATAAATCATACTCACCAAATTCCTTAACACACAAAAATACGTAAATAAATTTATACTCACATATTCCTCAACCCACAAAAATATATAAATAAATTAGTACTCACATATTTCTCAACCGCAAAAATACATAAATAATTTAACTCACCACATATTTCTTAAATCACAAAATACATAGTTAAATTAATACTCACATAGCCCGCGAAAATCCGAAGCGCCACCATGCCACCTCGCATCCAAAGTCGCAAATATATCCTATCATCAATTTCAAAGCAATTAAAACTCAAATCATCCTAACCAATCATAAAAGCTAATAACACTATTCCAAATATCACACAAGCGTTTATTGAACGCTTGAGATATACACGTGCGATGCACGTGATAATCTAATGCCTACGGTATTTTCATCTCCAAATAATTACTAGAATCACCCCCAAAATATTCTAATAGTCCAACTATACTCTCCACTATTATACGAAGAATAGTTCATACATATATAATTTTCTATTTCAAACCCAAAACCCTAATTTACTAACAACTCACAATCTCTCTAATAACCTACTAATTTCTCACATCTACAATTTCCAACATCTCTAAATCTATCTACCATAATAACCCTACTCAATAGAAATTAACCCAACTTAATTTTATATAATAAAATAGTTACGGTTTACCTTCCCGAAATCCATTCGAAAATCCAACGCTACTACGATGTAGAGAATCCCTCTATTAGTCAACCCCTCGATTTAATTTGGAAACGACGAAGAAAAGAGGTGGATTTGAGGCGGTGAAAGCATCGGTCGATGGGTTTCGGGTGGGTCTTTTCCGATCGGGAAGAAGAAGAACGAAGGAGAAGGAAATGGGGGTGGGGGTTCTTTTGGCTGGGGGTGAACGGAGAAGAAGGAAAGGGAGAGGAGGCCGGGGGCTTTGGGGTTCTTCTGGGGTCGGGATCGGGAAAGGAACCGGAGAAGAAGAAGTAGGGAGATGGAGAGAGGTGGGAGTTTCTCTTCGTTGGGAGTGAACGGGAGGAGGAAGAAGTAGGGGGAAGGAGAAGGAGTGGGGGACCGGGGGAGGGGTTTTCTGGGTCGGGATGGAACCAGACGGGAAGAAGAAGAAAGAAGGAAGGAGAAGGAGAGAAGGTGGGGGTCTTTTTTGTAAAATGCAATAATAAATAAGTAGATAGATGAATAATGTTAGGAAAATATTACATATAAGCCCCCTAGTCTCAATACATTTCAAATAAAGCTCAACTCTCTACTTTAATAATCCCAACAATACAAAATACATTAAAACTACTTTGTAATAATCTGTATAAAATAATTTAATAAAGTAGATAATAACTGATATTTCTCAATTATCAGAAAAATATATAATTGCGTGAGTTCTCAATTGCGCACAGATTACGATGCAAAATAGCCATATGCTATTTTTCGGGTTGTTACATTACTCTTTCCTTAGAATCGTTCTGTCCTCAGAACGCTGCTAGTGGAGAGGAAGACAACCGCAAATGTCAATGGTTCACAAGATATTTCCCTGAACCATCTCCAGTTTCCCGAGTGATATTCTTAAAAACTGGTCTTCTACCAAGTTGAACTGTTGTCCTTCAGCCTTTTGGACAAACCCACCATGAATTTTATGCTGACATTCTTCTGCTCCTGCTCTAGAGTAGACAGTAGCTGCATTGCCTTGCTCTATTCTTGTCTACAAGTGATGTTGATTCATTCCTTGATTACGACTTCTGTTGGTTGGTGACCACTCCCTCCTTAGAAAGGACGAAGTCACACATTGCCGCTTCAGCCCCTGAGCAGCTCCTCTTGGTGACCTTACTAAATTGTTAACACGATTGTTCTCTGTCTGAGCGAGATTTCCTCCTTGGCGCGCTCTTAGTGGCTGCTTAATCATAAGCTGATCTTGGAAACCCTGCCATTTCAGTGCATCAATCCCTGCATTTCCTGTCCTAAGCTTTCTGACTTGCTCACTTGGACTCGGTTGTAGATCCCATCATGTCAAAATTGAGCTCTAAACTTGAGTAATCACCCTAATACTGGCTTGCTTGATCTCATCATCTTGCTTTCTTCACGGTCTTTGGCTGAGGTCAATCCCCCACTTATCTCGATCTTTTGCAGTTCAGTAGCCACTCCCTCCTTAGAATAGGGCATGGCCTACGATCATTACTTCAAACTTCCAGGATTCTCTCCTGTAATTTGCTCGAAGCTGATGCTCCAGATGGTGTATTCAAACAAACCAATCTAGAGTTGCCTCCCGCACACATCTCAACACTTAAAAAATAATTCAGACGAAAGAATGTGATGAACCACAATTGAACAAAATAGTTGCATGGATTCCATATATATATATAAATCCAACTGGTTACGAAAGTGTTTCATCATACCTTCTTAGTCCAAAATAAATTTCAAAAATACAACTTTTAACTTAGTTACAGTTCTATATGCACATACCGGTACTAGCACTCCTGCCTTCTACAGCTTGCTGGTAGTAAGTGCGAACTCTACCCTTGGTGAACAGGCTTTTTTTTCCCTTGTTGTTCATCTTTGGGGTTGATCTGCTGTTCTTTCTTATGAAGCTGGGGACAATCTGGTCGGATATGACCAATCCTCCCACATTTGTAACATGCACTGGTATCTATCTAAGTGTCCTTCCTCGAACACTGGTTCTTGAGATGACCATGCTCACCCCACCGAAACAACTTCCTATCTTGGTGCCTCCAAGTTTGCCCTCCGTTTCCTGAGTTTTCTGCTTCTGACCTTGGTTCTTGAACCCTGATGCTGGTAAAGATCTTGTCCCTTGTAGTCGTGGACAGTCTGATTTCTTGTGCCCGACTCTCTCACAAAAATTGCATACTATAACCTTGGTGGTCTCTGGGATTCGCTCCATTTGTGTTGTAGTCATGCCAATCTGGAATCAAGGTGTCCCTGCTCCCTTGCTAGACCTGCTAATATAGCTCTGCAAGCCTTTCTCGGTTGCTTAGCTGGACGACCTTTCCTAATCACGTACTTCCTCAACTTCCTCATTTCTCGATGTATGCTGGCTGCCGCCACTGTGCATTGATCCACACTTAGTCCTTGCAGTGGTGAAGTCTCCTTCGGCTCCTCGCTCAAGATTATCGAATCGTCCATCGATATCGGTTCACTCTCTTTTACCAGCACATCCTCGGTTAGGATATCCTCGAACACCATTCATGTGTTTAAAGGATGGTAACACATACACTAGGATTAGTCCGGATATAGAAAAATTATAAAACATAAGTTGAAAGAACCAACAGTATGAATTATAACTATCTACAACTAGCTAAAACCCGACTCCTAAAGGCATTCAAGTTTAATTTTCCTACTGTGTTGGACTGTAAATTGAAGTCGGCTCTGATACCACTCTGTAACGCCCCGATTTCCATATACTGGAAAATCGTGACACATGCCAAGATCTTTTCTTCAATTAGTCACGATACACAGAAAAAGCTGGAAAATTTAAAACTTTTTTGTTCAACACAGAGTTACTACACAATAATTAGAAATATCAATTTGTAATATCAACCTGTAGCGCCTGCCCTTTTTTTTCTTTTTGACTCCAAACTCAATTCTTCCAATTTCTATATCACTTTAAACATAAACTAAGATAGTTATGTTTCAAAAAAAATTTGGGCAGAGTCTCCCCTGTAATTTCTGCCCCGAAACACAAAAATCTTACGGAATTCTGCTCTAAATCCCGTAGCTCACATTACAGGCAATAATAACACGGGATCCCCAGGCCAAAATAAGCATCATCACACAGGCAATATATATATATATATGCTCTGGGGGCCAAACTCATAACGGTATATCAATTATCAATTAAAAATCATAAATTCTTTACTATTTACAATTAAACCATAACAACGAATTATAAACTAGAGCTCCACTCCACAGAAACCTGTACCTACACCTCACCTCTGCACTGCTGAGGACCTGCAACAGTAGGGACCTAGGGTAGTCCAGGGACTCCCTAACCCCCAAACACTAAGGGGTTAGCCATTTCTGGTGTGAGTATAATTTATTAACTAAGTAAATAAATTAAACTTACAAGTAAAACATAATGAACTCACAATTACCAAGATAAACAAATCTTGCTTGACATCTGAACATGTAAACATCATAAATGGGATTTCACATCAAATACTCTCTGAGTCATCACCTGTATGTATATCCATACCCGCTCATAACATACTTATCTTTAGTAATCATTTGAATAACCCCTCTCATAATACAAATAATGATCTTATTGCATTATATTACGTATCACATCATAGACATATGCATTCATTCTCATACTACCACATTCTTTCATGTCCAACCTAACATCTCATTGCACATTACCATTTACATGCATTTCATCACAATATACTCTATATCCCAACCATAGTTTGGGCAATAACATATCACACCCCAAGGCCGATAGCTTGGGTAATAATCACCGCACCCCAAGCCGAACTTGGGTGATATCACATCACATCCCAAGTTCATAGCTTGGTTATTAATTTACTTCAACTATCACACCCGCAATTCATCTTGAATGGAAAAGACACGTGTACATATAATTGATGTGCCAGTGTATGTTATGACTTAAACTCTAATGCAAGACTACCAATACTATGATGCTCTTATTCTAAAGCAATGTCAACTAAACTAGGATGCTCCTCTTCTAATGCCAGCAAGTCTCCGAAACAACATGCATCCCATACTACATGCGCCCCTTCTCAAGCTGTTTCTCCATATATAGGGATTTGAACCAGAGTTATGAATTCTAATTGTACACAACCTGTTCCTGACAGATACAACATGACTGATGAGGTTGCAGACGTGGTCAAGTCCTACCAAGGCAGTATGCTCATGGTGTCTATGTCCCACTAATGCAGTCCGCTCGTGGTGTCTATATTTGCCACTACTACCCGGCTAACCGGACGTCACTCAAAAACCAGACGAACCCTCGGGGTTTCCGCCAATAGGAGAGCCCCCTGCCGCCCCCTAGCCAGACGGTAGTCCATGGCCTGTTCGTATCCCCGACATAGGACTCGACGGAGTTCCGGGATCCATCCCTAGCTCCGCCCGCCTTATCATGGCACTTCAGGAATCAACAGTGTGAGATACGCAGCCCGTGCTCCCAACTCGTGAGAAGCCACCGTATGTATCCCTTTGACGGGAAGGTACAACCCAATAACACCACCTAAGGCCTGCCTCAAGGGACAAGTTGGTCGTAAGGCGCCCCCTACAACCAACTCTTCTCTTTACGGCAAAGGGTCTAAGTAAATGATTTTTATAAGTCACTACCTTAATGATGTCCCTAGCCCTGAACAATCGTAGGAATGACAATATTACAAACACAACATGCTATCTTTTTAACTAGACTTCGCAAGATAACTCTACTAGGCTGCTCAACCTAGACTTACCAGAATCCCTCAGGATCCGGTTCATGGCCTATCGATCCAAGACCCCGGCCACGCGAACATACATGCATGACACTACCCTGAACTTGGATTCCGTCTATACTCCGGTCCTTGATCAACCTACACCGGTTAAGATCCGACGGTACACAAGGAGTGACTCCTCCACAGTTCCTTAGGAGTAAGAAAACATATGTCTTGATGGTCGATAGCCCCTAGGGTAATAATATCACCCTAGACGAACACAACAAACTGTGTACTAGCTAATAAGCTATATACGGATAAACTAACCACATACGAGCCAATAAGGTACGTATGAACCAACCACTCCCTACGAGCCAGGCGGGCCTCGTATGAGATAACAACGTACATACCGGGCAAATATACCGCGTATGAGACCAACAGCTACGCACGGGCCGGTCGAGCCACGTACGAGACAACAACCTACATACGAGCCAAATAAACTACGTATGAGATCCACAGCTACATACGGGCCAGTCGAGCCACGTACGAGCACAATCATATGCAAACAACCATACAGGTAATCAAACCTAGAAGCAACCAAACGTGCTTACTAGCAAACTTGATCTTCTATTATTAGAAGCAACAGAAGAATCTACTAATAGTCTATGGTAGGCATTCTACCAACAAAAAGCCCGAAGCGACATAATAACCTTTATTGAACTAACTATTACTAATGACCTTTCTAATCCTTATTACCCATAAGGATGAGGAATGTCCCCATGATAGGGTCTAATTCCAATTTGAACCTCACACAACTAGAATGCACGGTTTCCTTTCCAAAACGAACTAGAACTACATGCAACGAGATTCTTGGTTTCTCTCTCAAGTTTGAGTTAGAATCATCTAGGAGCTAGATGCAAGGGTTCATGGTTTCTTTTCAATCTTTCACTACCATATACAATCAAACATGGTTCTTTAAACTAGAAGGCTACAATACCCTATTCAAGCATACATGATTCTAGCTAAGTAATCTCAACCACGGGATTCCTTCTAGGGATTAACTAGAGATACTTCTCCACGCAATATTGCAACTACCATATGATTGGTCTTTTACTAACGCTACAAGCATGACATGCTAGTCCTTTACTACGTCACAACCACATCATGGATACAACTTAGGTAGAAGCTACTACATGTTAAGACATGAATAGCCACTAGGTTTGGCATGGGTAACTCTTACTACCTTAAGCATGGTGTATAACTTAACATCCACCTACAACAACTAATCGTGGTATATGACATAACCATCAACCCACAATAATCTAATCATGGTGTATAACATAACCATCAACCCACCACACTCTTAAGTATGAATACGATTATGCATGCACTTATAACAATCTTAAGCATGAATAATCACTACAATCTAAACATGAAGCTTTACTACAATTTAAGCATGAGCTATACCTAAGCATGGATGGTTACTACAACTTAAGCATGCATGTTAGCTTAACATGAATATCCACTTACTTGCCATGGATATTTACCACAACTCTAAGCATGGTTCTTAACTTTCCTACAATAATCCAACAACACACCATGTACATAAACAAAGAGGTCGTACTTACATATCTCGATATTATTATCTATGTGTAACGCATCCCCATATACATAACTAATCCGTTAATTTATACCAATACACTTATCCCATCCATAAATCATATCGAAATTCAGTTTATTCGAACTTCCTTAAACATCAAAATACGTATATCAAACCATACACACCATTTTTTGATACCATCATATGAATATAACTCACTCCCATATACACATATATGTTATTCAAACATCCTTTAAAACACCAATACATAAATAAATCATACTCACCATATTCCTTAACACACAAAAATACGTAAACAAATTTATACTCACATATTCCTCAACTCACAAAAATATATAAATAAATTAGTACTCACATATTTCTCAACCACAAAAATACATAAATAATTTAATTCACCGCATATTTCTTAAATCACAAAATACATAGATAAATTAATACTCACATAGCCCGCGAAAATCCGAAGCGCCACCATGCCACCTCGCATCCAAAGTCGCAAATATATCCTATCATCAATTTCAAAGCAATTAAAACTCAAATCATCCTAACCAATCTTAAAAGCTAATAACACTATTCCAAATATCACACAAGCGTTTATTGAACGCTTGGGATATACACGTGATAATCTAATGTCTGTGGTATTTTCATCTCCAAATAATTACTAGAATTGCCCCCAAAATATTCTAGTAGTCCAACTATACTCTCCACTATTATAAGAGGAATAGTTCATACATATATAATTCCCTTTTTCAAACCAAAACCCTAATTTACTAACAACTCACAATCTCTCTAATAACCTACTAATTTCTCACATCTACAATTTCCAACATCTCTAAATCTATCTACCATAATAACCCTACTCAATAGAAATTAACCCAACTTAATTTTATACAATAATATAGTTAGGGTTTACCTTCCCAAAATCCATTCAAAAATCCGACGCTACTACGATGTAGAGAATCCCTCTATTAGTCTACCCCTCGATTTAATTTGGAATCGACAAAGAAAAGAGGTGGATTTGAGGCGGGGAAAGCATCGGTCGATGGGTTTCAGGTGGGTCTTTTCCAATCGGGAAGAAGAAGAACGAAGGAGAAGGAAATGGGGGTGGCGGTTCTTTTGGCTGGGGGTGAACGAAGAAGAAGGAAAGGGAGAGGAGGCCGGGGGCTTTGGGGTTCTTCTGGGGTCGGGATCGGGAAAGGAACCGGAGAAAAAGTAGGGAGAAGGAGAGAGGTGGGAGTTTCTCTTCGTTGGGAGTGAACGGGAGGAGGAAGAAGTAGGGGGAAGGAGAAGGAGTGGGGGGCCGGGGGAGGGGTTTACTGGGTCGGGATGGAACCAGACGGGAAGAAGAAGAAAGAAGGAAGGAGAAGGAAGGAGAAGGAGAGAAGGTGGGGGTCTTTTTTGTAAAATGCAATAATAAATAAGTAGATAGATAGATAATGTAAGGAAAATATTACATATAAGCCCCCTAGTCTCAATACATTTCAAATAAAATCCAACTCTCTACTTTAATAATCCCAACAATACAAAATACATTAAAACTACTTTGTAATAATCTGTATAAAATAATTTAATAAAGTAGACAATAACTGATATTTCTCAATTAAAATTAACTATTATCAGGAAAATGTATAATTGCGCACAGATTACGATGCAAAATAGCCATATGCTATTTTTCGGGTTGTTACAGGCACCGAGCGTGACTTCATGGTGCTTGCATCGCAGACGGCCGAGCAGGCCTTCATGCGCTGGTCCTAGGTGCATATTTCGGTGAGTTAGTTTGGCACCTTTTTCCCTGGTTTTGAACTTGGTGGAATTTTTCTGATCTTTTCCCCCTTGGACAGGCGATGCTCTACGATCAGCACTTTCAAAAGTGCTTGGAGAAGGAGATCTACATAGAGAGGAGGAACGCAGAGAAGTACCTCCGCGAGCTGAACAAGGCGACCGACGATCTGAAGGAGGCTCAGAGCATGGTTGTCGTCCACGAGGCCCAGATGGCCTCGCTTTGTGACATCCACAAGGCAGACGTGGATCGTCTCAAGGAGAGGATCGAGGAGGAGGCGGAGAAGGGGCAGAAGGCCCTGAAGAGGATGGAGGCAGCCTCGGCGGAAGCCCTGATTATAGCACAGGACGAGGCGTATAAGCAGGCCAAGGCGCACTTCAGGCAGATCTACCCAGAGCAGGGCGTGGACCACCTCTACTATGGTTGGGAGGCGAACCTTCCGCCGACCCCGGGGGGCGACGAAGAGGGAGGCGTCCAGGCCAAAGATGAGGTGCCAACCCCTCTCAAGAATAGACTAGTTTTTTCATTTTGTTTTTGATGTAAATGCCTCGAGCGGACTGGCCACCGCGGCTTTTGTATCAATTTTTTGAAAGAAACGAAACATACTTTTTTGGGCCGAGGCTTTGTGACTTGTGCATTTTTCTCGCTTTCCTTGTGATTGTTTGTTTCTTCTTGTCCTTGGATAGACGCACGAGACCTTGGGAGCCGGCCCGGTTTCTGCCGAGGTATCCCGGGTTCGAGCAGGGAAGGAGACATTAGAAGTGGCTCTGGCTCGCCAGCAAAAACAGGCTCGTGATTGAGTGGCCGCTGTAAATTACTTCATGAATAAGTCTAGGGAGCTCAGTTTGGAGGCGGCTCGTCTGAAGAAAGCTATAGCCGACCGGGACTGGCGGGTAATCGAGACAGACTGGTCCATCTTGGATGCCTCGAATGGGCAGTCGGCTTCGGAGTCTTTTCTTTGCGAGGTTGTGGTTGAGAAAGAGCTGGAGAACCAAAGGCTGAAGTTGGTGTTGGGTGCGAGTCTGATCGAAGAGGTCAGCAACTCCACGCCGGGGCGGTCTCCGACGTTTTTATTTGAAGCAGCCCCGCCAGATGACGCAGGAAGCTCGGTGGCAGGAGTCTCTACCCAGGTTGGTCCGGCCGAGTGTGAGAGGAGCCCCGAACGAAGTGCCGAGTTTGAGTTTTCAAGCCGAGTGTGAGTGATCAGCAAGTTGTTCGTTGTATTTGTACCGACTTTTATTATGTTGTAAGCAATGAATAATAATAAGAACATTTGATTTTCTGAACTTTGATTGTCTCGGTCACCGAAGGTGGTCGCCGTGCTTGTTGCGAAGGGTCGCCGCCGAGGTGACTTGGTGCAACGGGTGCATATGTAGTGGCGTATCGCCTGTCGATAAGTCATTAATGGCGACGTTTCGCCTTCCGCCGTTTTGCATTCCCAGATGCAATAACTGCACCCCTCAGGGGGCTATATAATCCCCACTCCTCCCAAGCTGGTTGTTAAGGAGTGAGTGGCTGATCAGTCGCTTGACTTTGGGTGCCTGCCGAGGGTGGGCACCCCGAACATAATCTTTTTTCGAGGTCTATGGATTGGAGGCACACCAATCACCCTCGAATAATTTGGGGTTCGGACCTTGAGGGCCGGAGGACCCCGGGGGGTTCGTTGGTGAGTGGTGGGCCGACCGATCAGTTCGGAGGCTCAGAGAGAGCCGAGGGTCGATGGCCTTCCTGCCGTCCTCGAACAGTTCGGAGTTCGGGCTTGTGAAAGCATTAAGCCCTGGGTTGTTCACAGGCGAGAGGTGGGTCAAACAACCGACTCGAAGCTTGGGGCGTCTGCCGAGGGTGGACGCTCTAAAACATAATAAAAAAAATTTTGAAACAGAAATGGTTGTAGGTCGCAGTCGAGCGTATTGGTCGAGTGGCTTCGAAGAAAGCTGCGGTCTTGCTCTGGTTTTAACGACGAGACACCATTTGTTCTTGGGGAGACAGCGAGGGCGTGGCAGCGGTCGTTGCCTCGTGCATAGGTTGATGGGCTTAAAGAAGCCCAAAACCAGGCAAGGTGTAGATGCCGAGCCTCCTTACCGGGGAGAGCTAGTGACGGGCGTAGCTGAGGGTCGTCACCGAGCATCAAGGTCAGGGGGCTTTGGAGAAAGCCTCCACCATATTCGAGGTCGACGCTGAGTTCCCGCACTTGTTCTCAGGAGAGACGGCATGGGTGTAGCTGGCGGTGGTCACCTCGCGCATAGATTGATGGGCTTGAAGAAGCCCAAACCATGTGAGGGACGGGTGCTGAGTCCCTACACTGGGGAGAAAGCCAGTAACGGGCATAGCCACGGGTCGTCGCCGAGCATTAACGTCGGGGTGCTTTGGAGAAAGCCTCCACCTTGCTCGAGGTCGAAGCCGAGCTCCCGCGCACTTGTTCTCAGGACAGATGGTACGGGTGTAGCTGGCAGTGGTCGCCTCGTGCATAGGTTGATGGGCTTGAAAAAGCCCAAACCATGCGAGGGAAAAGTACCGAGCCCCCACATCAGGGAGAAAGCCAGTAACGGGCGTAGCCACGGGTCGTCGCCGAGTGTTAAGGTCGGGGTGCTTTGGAGAAAGCCTCCGCCTTGCTCGCGGTCGATGCCGAGCTCCCGCACTTGTTCTCAGGAGAGACAGTACGGGTATAACTGGCGGTGGTCACCTCGCGCATAGGTTGATGGGCTTGAAGAAGCCCAAACCATGCGAGGGACAGGTGTCGAGCCCCCACATGGGGAGAAAGCCAGTAACGGGCACAGCCACTGGTCGTCGCCGAGCGTTAAGGTTGGGGTGCTTTGGAGAAAGCCTCTGCATTGCTCGAGGTCGACACCGAGCTCCCGCACTTGTTCTCAGGAGAGACGGTATGGGTGTAGCTGGCAGTGGTCGCCTCGCGCATAGGTTGATGGGCTTCAAGAAGCCCAAACCATGCGAGGGACAGGTGCCAATCCTCCACACCGAGGAGAAAGCCAGTAACGGGCGTAGCCACGGGTCGTCACTGAGCATTAAGGTCGGGGTGCTTTGGAGAAAGCCTCTGCCTTGCTAGAGGTCGATGCCGAGCTCCCGCACTTGTTCTCAGGAGAGATGGTACGGGTGTAGCTGGCGGTGGTCACCTCGCGCATAGGTTGATGGGCTTGAAGAAGCCCAAACCATACGAGGGGCAGGTGCCGAGCCCCACACCGGGGAGAAAGCCAGTAATGAGCGTAGCCACAAGTCGTCACCGAGCGTTAAGGTCAGGGTGCTTTGGAGAAAGCCTCCGCCTTACTCGAGGTCGACGCCGAGCTCCCGCACTTGTTCTCAGGAGAGACGGTACGGGTGTAGCTGGCGGTGGTTGCCTTGTGCATAGGTTGATGGGCTTGAAGAAGCCCAAACCATGCGAGGGACATGTGCCGAGCCCCCACACTAGGGAGAAAGCCAGTAACGGGCATAGCCACGGGTCGTCGCCGAGCATTAAGGTCGGAGTGCTTTGGGGAAAGCCTCCGCCTTGCTCGAGGTCGACGCCGAGCTCCCGCACTTGTTCTCAGGAGAGACGGTACGGGTGTAGCTAGCGATGGTCCCCTCGTGCATAGGTTGATGGGCTTGAAGAAGCCCAAACCATGCGAAGGATAGGTGTCGAGCCCCCACACCGGGGAGAAAGCCAGTAACAGGCGTAGCGACGGGTCTTCGCCGAGCATTAAGGTTGGGGTGCTTTGGAGAAAGCCTCCGCCTTGCTCGAGGTCGACGCCGAGCTCCCGCACTTGTTCTCAGGGGAGACCGTACGGGTGTAGCTGGAGGTGGTTGCCTCGTGCATAGGTTGATGGGCTTGAAGAAGCCCAAACTATACGAGGGACAGGTGCCGAGCCCCCACATCGGGGAGAAAGCCAGTAACGGGGGTAGCCACGGGTCGTCGCCGAGCGTTAAGGTGGGGGTGCTTTGGAGAAAGCCTCCGCCTTGCTCGAGGTTGACACCGAGCTCCCGCACTTGTTCTCAAGAGAGACGGTATGGGTGTAGCTGGCGGTGGTCACCTCGCGCATAGGTTGATGGGCTTGAAGAAGCCCAAACCATGCGAGGAACAGGTGCCGAGCCCCCACACCAGAGAGAAAGCCAGTAACGGGCGTAGCCACGGGTCGTCGCCGAGCGTTAAGGTCGGGGTGCTTTGGAGAAAGCCTCCGCCTTGCTCGAGTTTGACGCCGAACTCCCGCACTTGTTCTCAGGAGAGATGTGTAAGAGAAGTTTTTCTGGCTCGTGATGGTATCCGAGCACTGAGCCCCAAGCTTGTAAGAGAAGCTTTTTCGGCTCGCGATGTTATCCGAGCGCCGAGCCCCAAGCTTGTAAGAGAAGCTTTTTCGGCTCGCGATGCTATCCGAGCGCCGAGCCCCAAGCTTGTAAGATAAGCTTTTCCGGCTCGCGATGCTATCCGAGCGTCGAGCCCCAAGCTTGTAAGAAAAGCTTTTCAGGCTCGCGATGCTATCCGAGCGCCGAGCCCCAAGCTTGTAAGAGAAGCTTTTTCGGCTCGCGATGCTATCTGAGCGCCGAGCCTGAAGCTTGTAGGAGAAGCTTTTCCGGCTCGCGATGCTATCCGAGTACCGAGCCCCAAGCTTGTAAGAGAAGCTTTTCCGGCTCGCAATGCTATCCGAGCACCAAGCCCCAAGCTTTAGCTTGTAAGAGAAGCTTTTCAGGCTCGCGATGCTATCCGAACGCCGAGCTCAAGACGTATTTTATTGGGAACAAAATACGAAGCCACAAACTTGTTTTAAGAAAGCTGGCATATTTACATTATACTGGATTTTTACAAAAAACAAGGCACGTCGTGCCGACTACATTAATGAATTTACATGATGGAGGCTAATCTCCTCCTAAGAACTTGATGAGGTGCTCCGCATTCTAGGACCTCTTGATGGCCTTGCCCTCTGAGTTGGTCAGGCTGTACCTCTCTGGGCGCACAACCTCCGATACTCTGTAAGGGCCCTCCCAGTTTGGGGCTAATTTCTATTTCTGGTCGGGATTGGATACCGCCAGTTTTCGGAGAACGAGGTCTCTGAGTTTGATGTCGGTGGGACGCACCTTCTTGTTGTTGAACTTCTCAATCCTTTGTTGGTAGATGCTTCTTTTAATGGCGGACTTCTCCCTGATCTCGTCTATGAGGTCCAGGTCGGCTCGCAGCTGTTTGGAGGTAGCTGCCTTGTCGAAAGCCATGATTCGGGGTGAGGGGATCCCGATCTCCAAGGGAATGATGGCCTCCGCACCGTATGTCAGTTTGAAAGGGGATTCTCTTTGTTGTCCGGTGGGCCCAGAGAACGCTTGGCAGCTCGTCGACCCACAACCCCTTAGAAGAGTTATCGAGTCATTTCTTGAGGCTGTCGAGGATTTGGCGATTTGCGTTCTCGGCCTGACTGTTGGACTGGGGGTGGCATACTGAGGAAAAGCGCTGCTGGATCCCGAGATCTTCGCAGAACTTACAGAATGCTTACCCGTAAATTGAGTCCCATTGTCGGTAATGAGCACCTGCGGAATCCCGAACCGACAGAAGATGTGTTACCAGAAATACTGTTGGGTCTGTCACTCGGTGATCGTTGCTAGTGGCTCAGCCTCGATCCACTTAGTGAAGTAGTCGATCGCCACAATGAGAAACTTTCGTTGGTCCGTTGCTGTTGGAAATGGGCCCACCAAATCCATCCCCCACATTGCAAAAGGGGTCGGACTGGCCATTGACGGAGGTTTGCCTGAGGAGCCCTTTTCATGGGGGAGAACCGTTGATAGGGGCAGCACTTCTTCACTAGGGCGAGGACGTCTTGCAGCATAGTGGGCCAATAGTACCCGTGATTTAATGCCTTTCGCACTAGCGAACGACTTCCCATGTGGCATTCGCCGATCCCCTCGTGCAGCTCCTTGAGGGCGTACTTAGCTTCGTCGGGGGTCAGGCAACGGAGGTAAGGTCTGCCATCCATTGTGGTGTAGGACCTTTTGAAGAGGGTGGCACTGATTACCGGAAATCTTTCTGATCGGACCCTGACCCGCCTTGCTTCAGCCCGGTCTTCGGGGAGCTCTCCCTTGACTAGAAATTTCTTGATAAGAGTGGTCTGATCGTTGGGAGGGGCTCCGTCTTCAACGCACAGAACCTTCGGGAAGTCTGTACCTGGCTTCAACAGGACTTCAATCAGGACCGTGCGTTCGAGGTATTCAAAGGATGAGGAAGCCAACTTTGATAGGGCATCGACCTGGGCGTCAGTTCCTGGGGGATCCTCAAGACAGCCGATTCGTCGAAGGACGTTAGTAGGCGTTGGACCACGGCCAGGTACCTGATCATCTGATCGTCACGGGTCTCGTACTCCCCGGTGATCTGGTTGACCACCAGCTGAGAGTCACTAAAGGCCCTAATCTGTCTGGCACCAGCCTGATGAGCCAGGTTGAGCCCGGCGATCATGGACTCGTATTTCACCTATTTGTTAGAGGCCGAGAAGTTGAGGCGGAGGCAGTATTGAAGGAGGAAACCATTTGGACCCCTAAGAATGATGCCCGCACCACTCCCCGCTTCGCAAGAGGAGCCGTCGACGTAAACTTCCCACGTTTGGTCGACTTCCTGACTTGTGGGTTGCTCAGAGATGGTGCATTCCGTGATGAACTCGACGAGGGCCTGCCCTTTGATGGCCGTTCTTGGCTGGTACCCGATGCCGTACTGATTGAGCTCGATCGACCACTTGACTAGTCGCCCCGAGCTCTCGGGTTTATAGAGCACCGCCTTTAGGGGTTGATCCGTGAGTACCCTGACCGAATGTGCCTGAAAATATGGGCGGAGCTTTCGCGCGGCCATGACCAAGGCGTGTGCTACTTTCTCCATCCTGGAATATCTGGTCTCGGCATCGAGCAGGACCTTGCTTATATAGTACAGGGGCTTTTGGACCCCTTCCTCTTCTCGAACGAGGACGGTGCTAAGCACGTTCTCCGATGCCGAGAGGTAGAGCCAGAGTAGCTCTCCTGGTTCGAGCTTGCTGAGGAGAGGAGGGTTGGCGAGGTACTCCTTTAACTGGGCGAAGGCCTCTTGCTGCTGAGTACCCAACTCGAACCCTCCGGTGCCGCACAACGCCTTGAAGAACGGAAGGGACTTCTCTCCAGACTTGGAGAGGAAACGGTCGATGGCCGCCAGTCTCCCTGTTAGCCTCATGACTTCTTTGACGATCCTGGGAGGGGCCATGTCTATTATGGCCTGGATCTTTTCGGAGTTCGCCTCGATGCCACGCTGGCTGACGATGAACCCTAAGAACTTCCCCGAGGAGACACCGAAGGCACACTTCGCCGGGTTGAGCCTCATGTTGTGGGTTCAAAGGACCCCAAAGGCCTCTTCCAAGTCGGCGACATGGTCCTGTCCCTTCTGACTTTTGAAGAGCATGTCATCGATGTATACCTCCATATTACGTCCGATTTGATCTTTGAAGACTCGGATGACGAGCCTCCGGTAAGTGGCACCGACGTTCTTCAGCCCGAAGGGCATAACTCGGTAGCAGTACAGCTCCCGGTCCGTGACGAAGGACGTCTTGGCGATGTCGGGAGGAAACATCCGGATCTGGTTATAGTCCGAGAAGGCATCCATGAAGGATAAGAGCTTGTGGCCCAAGGTGGCATCGATCAGGGCATCAATGCTGGGGAGAGGAAACAGATCCTTGAGGCATGCCTTGTTGAGGTCGGTGAAATCTATGCAGATCCTCCAACTCCCGCTCGCTTTCTTGACCATGACGACGTGGACCAGACACTCAGGATAGCTGACCTCTTATACGAAATGCGCGGACAAGAGCTTGTCCACTTTTGCGTTTACTGCCTGCTATCGCTCCAGAGCGAACTTGCACCGCTTTTGGATAACTGGTTTCGACCTGGGAATCACGCTGAGTTTGTGCATGATGAGATCCCCGGAGATACCGGGCATGTCAGAGGGCTTCCAGGCAAAGAGGTCGACATTACGGCGAATGCAGGCGATCAGGGCAGACTTAAGGTCGGGAGTGAGGGAGCAACTCACTCAGAAGTGCTTCGATGCGTCCCCTATTTCGAATGAGACATCCTCTAGCTCGTTAGCCGGCTCTGGTTCTGGTTGGGTCCTTTTGGGCTCCAGCTCGGTAGCATCGAGGGGAAATACACCGCTCCCGATCGCCGGCAT
Source organism: Hemerocallis citrina (assembly GCA_017893485.1). Lineage (NCBI taxonomy): Eukaryota > Viridiplantae > Streptophyta > Magnoliopsida > Asparagales > Asphodelaceae > Hemerocallis > Hemerocallis citrina. Next base: position 261,190,600 of record CM030363.1, read on the forward strand.
GTAGCACGAACGGGCTGCTTCATTATTTCCTCGGACAACTCCGATACCAGTGTTAGTACGGAAATTCATTTTCTGGTGGTAGGCCGAGGAAACTGCCTGGAGGGAGCAGAGCCCCGGACGGCCGAGTATGGCATTGTAGGCTACCTTGACATTCACAACCATGAATTCCATGGACTCGGTTCTTCTGTTCGGGGTCATGCCTGTCGTGACGTCTAGGATGACGATCCCTTCTATTGTCACGGGGATGCCAGAGAATCCGTGTAAGGTGTATCCGGCCGGCTTTAGCTTCTCACGGGAGAGCTTCAAGTTCTCGAATGCTCCCAGGAACAGAATGTTGACCGAGCTCCCGTTGTCCACGAGGATTCGCCGGACCTCAAAGTTTGCCATGCTGAGGTTGATGACAAGTGCATCACAGTGAAGGAGCCGAACTCCGGCTAGGTCCTCCCCCGAGAAAGAAACAGGGAGTTGCTGGATTTGGGGGAGAGAGGGCCCTGGACGGTGTTGAAATCCTGGACGAATGCCTTGCGGGAAGTGTTGGATTCCCCTCCCATGGGCCCTCCGTGGACGCAATGCAGGATTGCCTGACCCTCGGGCTCCTCGGGTTCTGAATCCTGCTCGGGGCGCTCGAGGAGGGGAATCCCTTCTGTTTCTAGTATCCCTCTGTTCTCGGCACATTCTCTTTTGAATTCTCAGAGGTACCTTCGTTGAATGAGGGGCTCAATTTCGTCCTTCAGGGCACGGCAATGATCTGTGTCGTGCCCGTTGTCCCGGTGGAAGCGGCAGTAGAACCGCTGGTCCCTCTTCTTGCTAGTGTTATTGGACGGTCGAGGGGGGAACTGCACGAGATCCCTATCTTCGATTGCCAAAAGAATGGTGGATACATTCTGTGTCAGAGGGGTGTACCTCTCGAAGCGAGGGACCGGCGGAACCTTCTTCATGGTGCCCGGGTCTCTTGGAGCCTTATTTGCTAGCTCGGCCTCTTCGGCCTTCCGTTTTCCTTTCCCGGGAACTTCTCTAGGTTCTTCTAGGTTTAGGGCTTCTTCGGCTTAGATGTACTTCTCGACCTGATTGAGGAGGTCGGGAAAGTCCTCCGGAGGCTTCTTTGCCAGGGAGGCCTTCAACTGTCCGTGCCGGACGTTGTGTCGAAAGGCGACTGAGGCAATGCCGGGGTCGAGGGAGGAGACCGACCTTGCCTCAGCGGTGAATCTCCGGACAAACACTCGGAGTGACTCCCCCTCCTTCTGCCGGAGGCCAAGCAGGGACGCACTTGTCCTTTCGGCCTTTCGGCTGGTGACAAAGTGGGCAAGGAAGTTGCCCTCTAACTGATCGAAGGAGTAGATAGAGCCAGGGGTGAGCTTGGAGAACTATTCCCGGGCCGGACCCCGGAGGGTGGCGGGGAAGGCTCGGCACAGGAGGGGATCCGATGCGCTGTGAATCATCATGAGGGTCTTGAAGCCCTCCATGTGATCAGCAGGATCGCCCTCGCCATCGTAGGTCTTGAACTTGGGAGGACAGAAATTCTGAGGTATCTCTGCCTGTAGGATGAGGGCGGAGAAAGGAGGTCGGACGGGCCTGTACCCCTGAGCTGTCCTTGGGCCGTCATCGCCGAAGTTGTCGAGTCGGTCTTCCATTTCTTGGAGGCGCTTCAGGAGGTCAATGTCATACTCCGGCTAGATAGATGGGATGCGAGTCACGCTGGCCTCGGCATCCGACCGGATATGGGAATGGTGGATGTTCTCATCGATAGGGGTCCCCCGGAAGGCCTCCAGGATTTCCCTTCGGAAGTCTTGGAACTCCTAGTGTAATGCCCTAATTTTTCAATTTATGAAAAATTATTTATTTTGCACGTAGTGTGCACGTGCAATATTTTGGTTAATATTTTCATCAAGATGAGTAAAGATATTTCAATTTGTGCTTTTAATTATTTTGTACAAAAGCTTTATTTTAATTAGATAAAAAGCCATTTTTCTTAAAGCCCAAAATGTAATTTATTTATTTTATTTTAAAATAACTATTTTGGCCTATAAACTAAATCCCATGGATTAATCTATTTTTTTATACAACTTGTCATGTAGAATACAATTTAAATGCTATTTTATTTTTATACAAAAATTTAATGCACAATTTTTGGTCCTAGTTACATGCACGTGCACTACACGTACAGGTGTAAAATGCATGCTTTCTCTAGGCCAGTTGCATTCTTTTGGAGGGAAACTCAAATTTTGAGTGGTGATCATGGTGTGGTGGTTGCTTAGATGTGGGTAGTTATTGCAACTCCTACTTTCATCCTAGCCCTCCATCCTACAACCAACCAATTGATCCTAGCCCTCCATTCTATTTGATTTTTAGTATAAATACCCCCCCCCCCCCTGGCTAGTTATTTTGTGCTTAATATTCTCTTCCAAACCTATATTCTAATAGTATTATCTAGTAGTAGTTTGTGAGTTAAAAGATTGAGTTGTGAGTGGGTATTGTGCTTGCTTTCAAGAAGAAGGAGAGGCCGGCCATTCAAGGAGAGAGCTTTTGGTTGTGGGTGTGTGCTTGGAGGTTCGTGTGCGCGCGTCTAGGAGGAGGTGCACTCGTTTGCAAAGGACTTTTGTTGCTAATTGTGTTTTTCTCTCCATACAAGGTGGGTAAAATTTTCCCTATTTCTAAAGTAGGATTACATGCTAGTTTAATTAGAAAAATTAAAGCATGGAAATGATTAAGAAGAGCACACTCTAATTTGGAAAAATGACTTCTTGAATGATTGAAATGTGGACATACAAATTTACATGTGGTTCTATTATTTGAGTTGTATGTGAATTGATTAGAAGCATGGATTGATTAATGAAAACACACTTATTACTATCATGAACTACACACAAAAGTTAGTAGTTTGATTTTACCATTTCATGTGTTAAATAGATCCTTTGTGTTGATATGGTCATGATTAAATTAAAATATGAGTTTGATGTTAGGAAAATGATTTTAAGTCAGAGAATTAATGTGAAATTTATTAACAAAAAAAGATTAGAATGCTACAATGCGAAGAAATGTCGAAAAGAGAAGAAATGTAGTGTTATAATGTATAATTTGAATTAATGTATGAAAATACATTTTAATTATTACAAAAATTATTTGCTCTTACTGATATGCAAATTATGTGAAGTAGTAATAATCTGGAGTTATACAGTATTTTTTTTATGAAAGCAAAATGAAACGAAAGCTAGTTGAACATCGAAATGTTTAAACAACAGTGGGAATCGGTTCAAAAAGATTTTGTGTTGTACTTGGACCATCTGAGCACATAGCTCACGTGGCTAGAGTGTGCGGTTGGGTTCTCTAAGGTCACCGGTTCAACTCTTGAGAATACCATCTTTATGAGTGTTTATTTTTAAAACCGATCAGTTCCGAACCGAAGGCATTAACTGCCATTCGCTTCTCTTCTATACCGCTGGCACAAACCGGCCTAGTGGTCTGTGCTCTGGGCCGTGTCTCAGGGGTGCTGGGTTTGATTCTTGCTCTCGGCAAGAATGTAAAATTATTTTTTGGGGGGTTTTAATTGTCCAAAAATTATGAAAACAATATGGTTATTCTCCTAAAAATATAAGGGACTTTATAAAAATGATTTGGGGGATTATTTGCATGAAATACACTATGATTTGAGAATAAAAGGCATAAATAGAACTATGGTTCTAGATATATACTTTGTGAAAATTTATAACTTACAAGAAGAAATTGAAATGAAGGATTAGAAGATTATTTGGCAAAGAGAAATTTTATTGTGTGACATAATGCAATTTATTCTCATTTGAGAATAATGTGGAAAATATGAATTGTGAATATTTGTTAGTGATGTGAAATTTTGATATGAAGTGATAATTGATAAAGCATATGAAATTCATGTATAGTTATGGACTATTTGAACAAATTTGAAATCATGATTCGAAAAGAGAATATACATTTGAGTATGATAACTCAACATGGGAATTTATGAGTTGGAAATGCTCATTTTGGAAATTGTGAATTGAAAATTGAAATAAAAGAGTAGCTAAGTCTCCCCCGGCATTTGGAAATGAAATGAAATGAAATTTGAAAAGAAAGACCAAGGTTGGTCATGTTGAAATGAATGAATAAGTCCGGTTTAGTGGAGAGGCTAACTCTAGAGCTTTGATTTTTGTTCATGATTCTAATAAAAACTAAGAATTAGTGCATAGTGAAGATGTGATGAAAGTGAGAGAAAAATACGAGTATGAGAACTAGGGTTTACGGTGCGGGTGTGTGAGCCATAGAATGCATGCTTGATGAGTCGAGACATGGCGTGGGCACAACTCAGAATGATCGGACTCTAGCTATGCATGTGGGATGTTTGGTGACTGCAAGAGGATCGTGTGCCATAAAGTGAGGCTGAATTGCCACAGAATGCATGCTTGATGAGTCAAGACATGGTGTGGGATTTCCCTCCAGAATTTTCTGTACACGAGCTTGTACTCATAGATCATCTAGGATACTCACCATAGTTACAGTAGTAGATTAAGTCATGGCGAGGGATTGAACCCTACAAAGATGAAGAACGATTAAGAGGCTTGCCCTCGGACTTATGTAGTATGGGATGCATAGAATCCGAACATGTGTGCATTAGTGTCATCTAATATAAATAATTGCATTAAGGACTAAGTGCACAATCACAACACGACATCAATAGGGTAGTCCCTTTAGTTGAAATGTGACAAGTTTGTGTTTGCTAAATATGGAAAATTAAGTTATACTATTTCCGGCATAGAGATGATGGCCGTGTATAATGATCGTCGGTTGAATAAACTGACGTACCCACAGTCTTATATGCAGGTAAATGGCTTGATAAAGATTAAAGAGGAACAAATGCTTAAAGATTACTCCATGTTGTTGTATATTTGTTTTCATTGTTGTAAAATTTTACTTCCGCTGTGCAATGTAAGTGTAATATTGATGTAAACTCTGATGTAAAGTGAAAAGTTTAAATTTTCTTGTAAAATTGTATTAAAGGAAGCGGAAAGATCCTGTAGAACATCTCGAATTCAGTGTATTTGGGATTCGGGGCGTTACAGAGTGGTATCAGAGTCACGCTTCTACGCTTTCCACACTTGTACAAATTTATAAGGAAGGACACCCTAGAAGTGGACATTAGTGTGTGTGTTTGGGTCTAGAGATTTAAATGTAAGTGACTTACATTTGTGTTGCTCTATGACTCATGCTTCTTCCTCTCTATTTCTATGATGGCTGACCACTTCGACCCTGCTGGAGACGATGACTGGCATATCATCGAGGAAGAGTACCATCCTGGACAGGCAGATTCCGAGGACGAGTACTACCCAGGACAAGCAGATTCTGACGGAGAAGAATGGCCTGAATCCCGAGAGATCACCCTATCTCCGGATTCATCTGATGACTCTTCTTCTGACGAAGAAGAAGAACCAGTTCCGAATAGTCTTGTGACTTCTCTTCAGAGGTAGGTAGAAACACTGCAAGAGAGAGTCGGATTATTGGAGGCTCAGCTGGCAAAGCGCAAGGATGACTATTCTGTTCTCAGTCATCGGATATAGGAACTCGAGAAGAAGAGGAATTTGTCCGATGTGCTGAAGGATGAAGTTGATGAACTACGTGGAGAACTTTGAGAAGCGGAGAGGAACTGTAAGAGTTAGACTGTTGTAGGTTCTACTATCTTTCATTCTGATGTCAAGAAATGTTTTTCAATTCGAATGTATAAAGTTTGGAATTCAATGAAATGCAAGTTGATTTAAAATTCTTGTCTTATACTTCGAATTTAATGGATCTTTTGCATCAGAATATGTCAAGAAGAGGAGCTAGAAATGGTGAAGGGTTGGATCTGGAAACGGAACTTGTGAGGGTCTATCAGACGCTCAATACCGTGGCTAAGAACCAAGGAAGGGGACCTGCAAATCCGATGCCCGAGGCGATTAAACTGGTGGAATTGTTCAAACGAATGAAACCACCTGTATTCGAAGGGAAGTCAGACCCTGATGCGGCTGACAACTGGATTCGTCAAGTGGAGACAATCTTTGAAGTGTTGGAGACCCCTGAAGGCAGTAAGGTCAAGTTGGCGACTCTGCAATTTGAGAAGGACGCGGCTGTTTGGTGGCAGTCGATGAAGAGGACCATGGGAGGTATAGTGCTTGGCTGGGAGGAATTTCTGGAAGAATTCCGCAGTCACTATTTCTCCTCCGATGTTCAAGAGAAGAAGGCTATGGAGTTTCTGTCGCTACAGCAAGGCGGCATGTTAGTGAGAGAGTACGAGACCAAGTTTACTCAGCTCTCTAGGTATGCGCCTGAACTAGTGATGGATGAAGCTAAGAAGGCTCGTAAGTTCGAGCATGGATTGAGACCGAGCTTGAGGTCCCAAATGATACCTCTTGGTATCAGGAGATTTGACAAGTTGGTCAAGAGGGCAGCAGCGACGGAAGCAGATATGGAGCAGTTCCATGTTGTTCAGAACCGGAGGAACAACTGGCAGTCTGGAAAGAGGCCCGCACATTCTGAGAGTTTTAAGGGGCAACCATCTACACAAAGGTTCAAACCGACAGGGGCGAACGCTATTAGTGTAGCTGGAGGACCTGGGAATAATGTGGTGAGACCTCCTGCGGTGACTTGCTACAACTGTGGTGAAACGGGACATTTCCAATCTCAATGCTCCAAGCCACGAATGGTAGTCGCAATGCACCAACGTAGCAGACTGGGAAAAGGCCGTACCAATCAGGGCGAGTATTTGCCTTGACGGAAGCTGATGCTGATGAGGTTGATCATGTCATCACTGGTACGAGGGCTGATGTTTAGTGGTTTATGTCATTTCCTTTCCCGCCGTTTAGTGAAACTGTTACGTAATGAGTGTGTATTATGTAACAGGCGAACTTTATCTTAATTGAATGAAAGCTGTTGTGTTGTTCGATACTGGATCCTCTCATATTTTTGTGTCTACTAAATTTGCTAAAGTGTTCGGAGTTGAACCGAAGATTTTTCCAGGCAAGATCTTGGCAGTAGCTACTCCATCAGGAAAAACTTTAACCACTGATCAGTATTACGCTGATTGCGAGTTGTGATTGGAGATCGAATCTTTGTGATTGATCTGATCGAGCTGACTATCTTGGTAGTCGATGTTATCATTGGCATTGATTGGATGTCAATGTACAGTGCAAGCATCGAGTGTAAGACCAAGACGGTAACAGTGAAGGCTCCAGGTGGACCTGAAGTCACTTTCCAAGGGAAGCAGAAGTGTTCTAGGCTGGTGGCAGCTATCCGCAAGGAAGAGACTCCTGTGGAAGTGCAAGGGATTCCTGTGGTTCGGGACTATCCGACTGTGTTCTTGGATAATTTTCCTGGGTTATCCCCGCATCGTGATGTAGAGTTCAGCATCACTGTTCAACCGGGAAGTGCACCCATTTCTAAGGCACCGTATAGGATAGCTCCAGTGGAACAGGATGAGGTGAAACGGCAGATTGAGGAACTATTGGAGAAAGGCTTTATTCAACCTAGTGCGTCACCTTGGGGAGCACCAGTGCTTTTGGTAAAGAAGAAGGATGGATCGATGAGAATGTGTATCGATTACCGGGAGCTGAATAAGGTCACTGTTCAGAATAAGTATCCTATTCCTCGAATTGATGATTTGTTCGATCGTCTACAAGGAGCAGCTGTATTCTCCAAAATAGACCTTCGATCAGGATATCACCAAGTTCGAGTGAAAGCTGAAGATGTGCACAAAACTGTATTTAGAACTCGACATGGGCATTACGAATTCTTAGTTATGCCATTAGGAGTGACGAATGCACCCGCAATCTTCATGGATTTGATGAACAGAGTTCTGAGGCCGTTCATTGATTCTTTCGTCGTGGTGTTTATCGACGATATCCTCATGTACTCCAAGTCAGAAGAGGAGCACACCGAGCATCTGGCAGCAGTGTTGAAGAAGCTAGAAGAGCAGAAGTTGTATGCCAAGTTATCCAAGTGTGATTTCTGGAAATCTGAAGTGGCATTCCTAGGTCACATCCTTTCTAAGGAGGGAGTGGCAACTGACCCTCAGAAGATAGAGGCAGTGAGAGATTGGGCTAGGCCTACTACAGTGAAGGAAGTCAGAAGTTTTCTTGGGATGACTGGATACTACCAGAGATTCATTCAAGGTTATGCTCAGATAGCTGTACCGCTTACTGGACTGACCAAGAAGAATGTGAACTTCAAGTGGACTGAGCAATGTGAGGTAAGCTTTCAGGAGTTGAAAGAGAAGCTGACTACTGCACCTATTTTGGCTTTGCCTAGAGCAAGTGTTGAGTATGATGTTTACAGCGATGCTTCATATCATGGGCTTGGTTGTGTCTTAATGCAAGAAGGAAGAGTAATCGCTTATGGGTCTAGGCAACTACGACCGCATGAGAAGAATTATCCGACTCATGATCTGGAGTTGGCTGCGATTATCTTTGCCCTGAAGCAGTGGAGGCACTACGTGTACGGTGAGAAGTTGAACATGTACACGGACCGCAAGAGCTTGAAGTATATATATCAGCAGAGGGATCTGAACCTGAGGCAGCGGAGATGGTTGGAAGTGCTCGAGGATATGCGACCTGAGATCAAGTATCATCCTGGGAAGGCTAATGTTGTTGTTGATGCACTTAGTCGCAAGAGCAGTTTAGCTAGTTTGATTACCACTCAGAAGCATTTGATTGAGGAATTGGACCGAGCAGGTATTGAGGTTGTCTTGCAAGGATTGGGAGCATCTTTGGCTCAGTTGAGGCTTCAGCCTACACTGAATGTAAGGATCATTGCAAGTCAGGAGGTTGATGCTGATATTTTGGAGATGAAGGAGCAAGTTGGTGCTGGCAGGTTGCCCGAATTTTAAATCAGGGATGGAGTGCTGTAGTTTGGAGAGAGGCTGTGTGTTCCAAATCAGGCAGACCTGAAAGAGAGTATTCTTCAGGAGGCGCATGCCACTCTTTTGTCGGTACATCCTGGGAGTACTAAGTTGTACAAAGACATCAAACAGCATTTCTGGTGGTCAGGTTTGAAGCGGGATGTGGCGGAATTTGTGGCGAAGTGTGAGGTTTGTCAGCAAGTCAAAGCCGAAAATCAGAGACCCGGAGGTCTATTGCAGCCTTACCTATTCCGGAATGGAAGTGGGATAACATCAGTATGGATTTCATTACGAGATTGCCTAAGAGTTCTAAGGGCAATGATGCGATTTGGGTTATAGTCGATCGACTAACCAAGTCCGCTCACTTTTTGGCGATGAAACTCACTGCTTCGATGGACAAGCTGGCTGAGTTGTATGTTGGCGAGATCATCCGGCTTCATGGTGTTCCGTCAACTATTGTGTCTGATCGAGATGCACGGTTTACTTCGCATTTCTGGAGGAGTCTTCAGACAGCTTTGGGTACCAAGACGGATTTCAGCACTGCTTTTCATCCGCAAACCGATGGGCAGACCGAGAGAGTCAACCGTATTCTTGAGGATATGCTTCGATGTTGTATACTAGACTTTGAAGGCAGTTGGGAAAGGCATTTACCTTTGGTAGAGTTTGCCTACAACAACAGTTTTCAGGCTAGCATCGGGATGGCACTGTACGAAGCTCTGTATGGTAGGAAGTACAGGACACCTGTTTGTTGGTATGAAGTTGGGAAGCATCAGTTGTTTGGTCCGAGCTTGTGCAACAAACCTCTGAGAAGATTGTTCTGATCAGGAAAAGGTTGGTGGAAGCTCAGAGCAGGCAGAAAAGCTATGCAGACAACCGGAGAAGGGACCTTGAGTTTGAGGTTGGTGACTTCGTCTTTCTGAAGGTATCGTCCAGTAAAGGTGTGGTTCGTTTTGGCAAAGGCGGGAACTTAGCCCCGAGGTTTATAGGCCCGTATAAGATATTGAAAAGGATCGGAAAAACTGCTTACCGGCTTGAATTACCGGAAGAGTTATCTCAGGTGCACAATGTCTTTCATGTGTCTATGCTGAGAGGTTATATTCCAGATCCGAGTCATCATTTGCCTGAAGTGTCGGAAGGTTTGCAGTTGGATCTGAATTACATCGAGTCTCCTGTCGAGATTGTTGATCGTCGAGAGAAAGTCTTGAGGAATAAGACGATACCGATAGTCAAGTTAGTCTGGAGAAACCATTTGGTTGAAGAGGCTACTTGGGAGTCCGAGGAGAGGATGTTGAAGGACTATCCTGAGCTTTTTGCTTGATTGTATCTTTGTATCTTTTTGTTCTTGTGTGAGTGTTGTATTTTGTTTCTCTCACTCTTGACTGTAGTTCCGGGGACGGAACTATTCTAAGGAGGGAGTATTGTAATGCCCTAATTTTTCAATTTATGAAAAATTATTTATTTTGCACATAGTGTGCACGTGCAATATTTTGGTTAATATTTTCATCAAGATGAGTAAAGATATTTCAATTTGTGCTTTTAATTATTTTGTACAAAAGCTTTATTTTAATTAGATAAAAAGCCCTTTTTCTTAAAGCCCAAAATGTAATTTATTTATTTTATTTTAAAATAACTATTTTGGCCCATAAACTAAATCCCATGGATTAATCTATTTTTTAATACAACTTGTCATGTAGAATACAATTTAAATGCTATTTTATTTTTATACAAAAATTTAATGCACAATTTTTGGTCCTAGTTACATGCACGTGCACTACACGTACAGGTGTAAAATGCATGCTTTCTCTAGGCCGGTTGCATTCTTTTGGAGGGAAACTCAAATTTTGAGTGGTGATCATGGTGTGGTGGTTGCTTAGATGTGGGTAGTTATTGCAACTCCTACTTTCATCCTAGCCCTCCATCCTACAACCAACCAATTGATCCTAGCCCTCCATTCTATTTGATTTTTAGTATAAATACCCCCCCCCCCCCCTGGCTAGTTATTTTGTGCTTAATATTCTCTTCCAAACCTATATTCTAATAGCATTATCTAGTAGTAGTTTGTGAGTTAAAAGATTGAGTTGTGAGTGGGTATTGTGCTTGCTTTCAAGAAGAAGGAGAGGCCGGCCATTCAAGGAGAGAGCTTTCGGTTGTGGGTGTGTGCTTGGAGGTTCGTGTGCGCGTGTCTAGGAGGAGGTGCACTCGTTTGCAAAGGACTTTTGTTGCTAATTGTGTTTTTCTCTCCATACAAGGTGGGTAAAATTTTCCCTATTTCTAAAGTAGGATTGCATGCTAGTTTAATTAGAAAAATTGAAGCATGGAAATGATTAAGAAGACCACACTCTAATTTGGAAAAATAACTTCTTCAATGATTGAAATGTGGACATATAAATTTATATGTGGTTCTATTATTTGAGTTGTATGTGAATTGATTTGAAGCATGGATTGATTAATGAAAACACATTTATTACTATCAAGAACTACACACAAAAGTTAGTAGTTTGATTTTACCATTTCATGTGTTAAATAGATCCTTTGTGTTGATATGGTCATGAATAAATTAAAATATGAGTTTGATGTGAGGAAAATGATTTTAAGTCAGAGAATTAATGTGAAATTTATTAACAAAAAAAGATTAGAATGCTACAATGCGAAGAAATGTCGAAAAGAGAAGAAATGTAGTGTTATAATGTATAATTTGAATTAATGTATGAAAATATGTTTTAATTATTACAAAAATTATTTTGCTCTTACTGATATGCAAATTATGTGAAATAGTAATAATCTGGAGTTATATAGTATTTTTTTTATGAAAGCAAAATGAAACAAAAGCTAGTTGAACCTCGAAATGTTTAAACAACAGTGAGTATCGGTTCAAAAAGATTTTGTGTTGTACTTGGACCATCTGAGCACATAGCTCACGTGGTTAGAGCGTGCGGTTGGGTTCTCTAAGGTCACGGGTTCGACTCTTGAGAATACCATCTTTATGAGTGTTTATTTTTAAAACCGATCAGTTCCGAACCGAAGGCATTAACTCCCATTCGCTTCTCTTCTATACCGCTGGCACAAACCGGCCTAGTGGTCTGTGCTCGGGGCCGTGTCTCAGGGGTGCTGGGTTCGATTCTTGCTTTCGGCAAGAATGTAAAATTATTTTTTTTGGGGGTTTTAATTGTCCAAAATTATGAAAAAAATATGGTTATTCTCCTAAAAATATAATGGACTTTATAAAAATGATTTGGGGGATTATATGCATGAAATACACTATGATTTGAGAATAAAAGACATAAATAGAACTATGGTTCTAGATATATACTTTGTGAAAAATTATAACTTACAAGAAGAAATTGAAATGAAGGATTAGAAGATTATTTGGCAAAGAGAAATTTTATTGTGTGACATAATGCAATATATTCTCATTTGAGAATAATGTGGAAAATATGAATTGTGAATATTTGTTAGTGATGTGAAATTTTGATATGAAGTGATAATTGATAAAGCATATGAAATTAATGTATAGTTATGGACTATTTGAACAAATTTGAAATCATGATTCGAAAAGAGAATATACATTTGAGTATGATAACTCAACATGGGAATTATGAGTTGGAAATGCTCATTTTGGAAATTGTGAATTGAAAATTGAAATAAAAGAGTAGCTAAGTCTCCCCCGGCATTTGGAAATGAAATGAAATGAAATTTGAAAAGAAAGACCACGGTTGGTCATGTTGAAATGAATGAATAAGTCCGGTTTAGTGGAGAGGCTAACTCTAGAGCTTTGATTTTTGTTCATGATTCTAATAAAAACTAAGGATTAGTGCATAGTGAAGATGTGATGAAAGTGAGAGAAAAATACGAGTATGAGAACTAGGGTTTACGGTGCGGGTGTGTGAGCCATAGAATGCATGCTTGATGAGTCGAGACATGGCGTGGGCACAACTCAGAATGATCGGACTCTAGCCATGCATGTGGGATGTTTGGTGACTGCAAGAGGATCGTGTGCCATGAAGTGAGGCTGAATTGCCACAGAATGCATGCTTGATGAGTCAAGACATGGTGTGGGATTTCCCTCCAGAATTTTCTGTACACGAGCTTGTACTCATAGATCATCTAGGATACTCACCATAGTTACAGTAGTAGATTAAGTCATAGCGAGGGATTGAACCCTACAAAGATGAAGAACGATTAAGAGGCTTGCCCTCGGACCTATGTAGTATGGGATGCATAGAATCCGAACAAGTGTGTATTAGTGTCATCTAATATAAATAATTGCATTAAGAACTAAGTGCACAATCACAACACGACATCAATAGGGTAGTCCCTTTAGTTGAAATGTGACAAGTTTGTGTTTGCTAAATATGGAAAATTAAGTTATACTATTTTCGGCATAGAGAGGATGGCCGTGTATAATGATCGTCGGTTGAATAAACTGACGTACTCACAGTCTTATATGCAGGTAAATGGCTTGATAAAGATTAAAGAGGAACAAATGCTTAAAGATTACTCCATGTTGTTGCATATTTGTTTTTATTGTTTTAAAATTTTACTTCCGCTGTGCAATGTAAGTGTAATATTGATGTAAACTCTGATATAAAGTGAAAAATTTAAATTTCCTTGTAAAATTGTACTAAAGGAAGCGGAAAGATCCTGTAGAACATCTCGAATTCAGTGTATTTGGGATTCGGGGCGTTACACCTAGTGAGTGACCGGGACCCGCTCGGCTCGGTTTGGTTGAGCAGACTGTTGCTGGCCGATACGGCTGAGCGCTGGCCCCCGCCCATGGGGCGGAGGTTTTGCACGGTTTGGAGCCGAGTTGGAAGCGGCTTCTCCCCTGTTGTGGCTAGCCTGTCGGTTCAGGATTACCCACCACAGGTCGGGCTAGACCGGACGGGAGGCACTCGGTTGATGTGGATGACTGACCCCCGGATGGTTGGATCCCTGAGCATCGGTAGCGATGCCCTGTGGAAGGACGTCCTGCCGATGTGCAGAGGTAACAGCTTTCGTTGCTTTAGGCGCCATGTGAGCTTGGACTGACGGTACACCGTTGATGGCAGAGCTTGGGTCGGCATCTGTAATAGAGAGTTTCCCACAGACGGCGCCAACCTGATGCGGTTTGGTTTTTGGAGACGTGTGGATGCACCAGGTGTGAGTTCTTACTCGATTTGTATTGATGGAGGAAACTCCTATGCAGACGACCCTCGGCCGGGCGAACGGTGCGGAAATGGGCGGTAGTAAGGTGGAGGCTGGATGCTCGGCTCGAATCGGGGGGCTCGGATCCGAGGTCTTGTGTACCTGCAGATGGTCTAGGAATACAGGGGTTGGTCCCGGTGGCAGACCCTCCGACGATCTAGTCAGCTACTGAGAGAGAGTAACAGTAACTAGGGTTTGAGTGGGAAAAGATTGATTACCTGGATCAAGGGGTAGGGGTCTGGTATTTATAGAAGAACCCAACCGTGTTTGGACCCGTTTGGGGTCGGGACTGGAACCGGTTGCCCAGGAAAATCCGGGCGGTATGGGGCTGACGTGGCCAGGGCCCGGGCGGTTTCCGGGCTGACGTGGCAAAGGCCCGGGCGATTTTCCAGTGCTGACGTGGCAGATCTGGATGATCTGGAGGCGGGCGCATTTTGAGGGGATCCTATGGCCCAGGAGGGGCCACGTCATGCAACCCATATCAATATATAAATGTTCAGATAAAACTTTATGGCCACTTTTATCAATACTTAAATCGTATTCCTAAATCCTAAAGCGACATTTCATTTCTGGGAACCGATGAAAGAGAAGAAAGGGAGATTTCAAACTCGAACATTTGAATTTATTACCTTAAAAAGAGAGTGCACAAAGAACATAAAAGCATCTAAACAAAAACAAAGCATCACTGTTAGGATTTGTTCTCAAATACACGTAGGCACTGAATACTTAAAGTTGGAGAAGAAGAGGATGAAACAAAGAAGCAAGAGAAGACAAGCAACGAGTAAAATAATGCAGCCTGAAGAGTTGCGGTCGACCGACCTGTGGGTGCGGTCAACCGACCTTGTTTGCAGAGAGTTCTTCGAGTGTAAAGGTCCAACAGAGGAGAGAACAGTCGACCAACCTTGGGGGTGCATTCGACCGGTCAGCTCTCAGGTGTGCACTTACACGTTGCAGTCGACCGACATTGGGGGTGCGGTCGACCGACTTCGGCGGCTGATTATTTTTGGGCTTACGAGTTTAAAGGCCCAATTGCTAGATTTGTGTTTATCTTTTAGGATTTACTTGGGAGCTATATATATGGCCGTAAATTCTAGGGTTAGAATCAATTTGTGTAATCAAGAGGTGAGCCGTTATCATTGTTCAACTTCAAGAGGGGATTGTGCCGAGTGTTTCAAAGGTGAGAGAGAGAGAGATTGAGAGTTGTAATCTTTTTGTAATCTTTATATTTCTTGGGGAATAAGAAGTATTGGTTATCTCTGCATATTGATTGTGTTCTTGTGAGATCTTGCATATATTGTGGTGGCTTGTTCTTGGTTCATCTAAGTTTTGGGAGTTTCTATTGCTTGTGGTGTGTTTCTACTATTAGCACTACGAGTTGTGGGGTAGATCCTCCGACACAGATACATCTTTCTCTCGAGCTAGCTCTAGACATACATAAATGGATGTGGTAATACCATCATATAAATCTGTGAAATCTCTATGTGGGCTTGTAGGAAATGAAACTGACACATTGGACTTCACGGTTGTTGTCGAATCCAATGATTCGGGTGAAGGCCTTGGGGTACTCTTTCTTGCATTCCTCCAACTATTTTACCACCTGCGCTGCGTCCGTGCATTCGAACATTGGAAGTTTCCACATGGTACAGTATCGGCCATAGTAGTATCTGTTACAAATTTCTTTATAAACTTTCTTTTACAATAAACTGAATTGATTTAGAGGCACAGAAAACAGAGAAGAGAATAGAAAAGGAAGAAAATCCAACAAGAAAATAAAATTAAATAAATATCAACTTACAAACAAACCAAATAATATGCAATAAGGAAGAGTATTAGAGGCTTGTGTATCACACAATGTCCTTAAAATAGATTTCGCCTCTTCCGGTTGCTAGATTGTGCGAAGGCGTCTGTCTCCTAGGATGCAACGACTAGAGTGTTCATGTAGGCACCACGTAACACCCTCGAACCGACCGACAGCGTGAGAACTCTATCACCGACTTACCAAAGAGCAGGACCGAGGAACGGAACAGAACTAAACTAAATAGAAAAGAAAGAAGATGATTTTCGATGCAGGGAAGAAAGAAAGAAGGAGGGCTTTATATATAGAGTCAGGGTTAGAGCTTGTAACGGCAGACAAAGATATGGATGCCTACAGTGTAACGGCAGACAATGTATTGAATGCACACACTGTAATGGTAGACAGCAGTTAATGCCCGGAATGCCACAGTGTAATGGCAGATAGACACTTGAATGCGTACAATGTAACAACAGACAAAATGTTTAATACTACACTGAAACGACAAACAAAACCATTTCTGCATTTATAACAGCTGTTTACAAAAGAAAGAAAAAATCAAAACTACAGCAAAAGGTGGCTCTACACAAGGTGGAATTATGTCGGTCCAGCATTCGTGTCCGCAGCATGCGTGGGCGCACACAAGTCGTATGTAATCCGGTCCGAGATTTGCACACCCCCCACCCCGCGCGCGCGAGCGCGAGAGAGCCTCTCTTCTAGCTATCTTACAATATTTAGAAGAAGGTTACTATATATCCTCTTCTAATTCTCTTAATTTTTCTGATGTGGGACTATGTCCCCTCAACCCTTTTTTAAGAATGAAAACGTTTCACTTTGAGAGACAATTTCTCATTCACCCCTTGATATTAACCATTTTTAGCAAATTAATATACGATTCTGATCTACTCACAAAGGAGAACAAAAAGCTATCAAGATGTCTCAATAATTTATTGAGGATCTTACTCAAAAATTTGCTTTAAAACTAGTTCATTAATGGTGTATAAAATACCCATTTTTCTAACATTTTCTACATGAATGAAAATTAACGACCACAGACACGACAAACTTGGTAATAGAATTCAGCGGTTGAATCCTGCATAGGATAGGTAGGTGTTACCCTTTGAACCTTCCCTTATGAAAATATGTTTACTTTACTAACTAAACAGTACAAGCAATTTCCTTGAACTGTTCTTTCATTTGTGTAAAAGATGACATATCTCACACAGAAAATTTCCTAACGCATTTTCAGTTCTCACTGTTATGTTCGTTTTGGCCATGAACATACGCCTGGTTCTGCAAGAGTTTAACAGGAATATTGCCCTATATTATTCCCTTGGAAGCGGCCCTTCTTCCCTCTTACATAGGTAATTTCTTACTAATGAGTAACCCGCATTACTCTGCTCGGATATTGACGCATAAGAATCATTAAAAGCCTTACTTAACCTGTTACCTTACGGGCATCACTGTTTCATCATGGGAATGGACATGGAAAAATCCCCACATTGATCCAACTTGGTCTTTACAATTTAATTGTCCCTTTGAACCTAGATCTTAGGATCTCCAGTCAGCTAGCTTGGGTTTCCATTGTATCGACTTATTCTTTCATGGGCTTTAGTCTCATTCACCTCGATGATTTATCAACTAACTCTCTATTTAACCCTTTGGTTAGCGGATCCGCAATGTTATCATTTGACTTTACATAGTCCACAGAGATAACCCTAGTAGAGATTAGTTATCTAATGGTATTATGTCTTCGACCAATATATCTAGATTAACCATTATACATATTGCTCTGTGCTCTACAAATTGTAGATTGACTATCTGAATATATACAAATTGGAGGCACATGCTTCGTCCACCTTGGAATATCCTCACAGAAGTGGTGTAACCATTCAGCCTCTTCTCCACATTTGTCTAGTGCGATAAATTCAGATTCCATCGTGGATTTAGCAATCACTGTTTGTTTCGAAAATTTCCAAGAAACTGTTGCACCACCTAGTTGAAGCACATAGCCACCAGTGGATTTTTAATTATCACTAGATATCCAGTTCGCATCACTGTATCCTTCAAGTATAGCCGGGTATCTCGTATAGTACAGCCCATAGTTACGAGTAAAATGCAAGTACTTCAGTACTCTTGTAATTGCTTGCCAATGCTCACTTCCAGGATTACTCGTATATCTACTTAGTTTACTCACTGCATAGGCTATGTCAAGTCTTGTACAACTCATTAAGTATATTAGACTGCCTATGATTCTAGAGTATTCTACTTGAGAAATACTCTCACCTTTATTCTTGGATAAATGTAAAATTAGATCTATTGGAGTTCTGGAAATTCCAGAATTATCCTTATCAAATTTTTCAAGAATATTGTCAACATAATATAACTGGCTTAAAATAAGCTCATCTGATGTTCTTGTAATTTTAATTCCCAATATAACATCAGCTAGTCCCATATCTTTCATGTCAAACCTCGAGTTCAACATGTTTTTAACAGATTTAATCATCTGATCATTGCTTCCAATAATAAGCATGTCATCTACATACAAACATATAATGATATATCCATCTTCTGTGTCTTTGACATATACACATTTGTCATATTCATTGATCTTGAAGCCATTTGTCATCATGCCATTGTCAAATTTCTCATGCCACTGTTTTGGAACTTGTTTCAAGCCATATAATGACTTCACCAGTTTACACACTTTTTTCATGTTCTGGAGCTGAAAATCCCTCAGGTTGTTCCATATAGATTTCTTCATCTAAATCTCCATTAAGAAAAACTGCTTTTACATCAATTTGATGTATTTCAAGATTGCGCAGAGCTACTACTGCAAGTACCATCCTAATGGAATTTATTCTCGTCACAAGAGAATACGTATCAAAGTAATCAAGACCCTCCTTTTGTTTATAACCTTTAATTACAAGTCTTGCCTTGTATTTATCAATTGATCCATCAGGTTTCACTTTTCTCTTGAAGATCCACTTGGAACCTAAAGGTTTACTACCTGGTGGAAGATCCACTAGTTCCCAAGTATGATTTTGCAAGATAGAATCAATTACATTCTTGATGGCTTCTTTCCATAGAGGACCATCACTAGAGTTCACCGCTTCCTTGAAGGTTTGGGGTTCACCTTCAAGCAT
Organism: Hemerocallis citrina; assembly: GCA_017893485.1. Classification (NCBI taxonomy): domain Eukaryota; kingdom Viridiplantae; phylum Streptophyta; class Magnoliopsida; order Asparagales; family Asphodelaceae; genus Hemerocallis; species Hemerocallis citrina. The sequence continues at coordinate 261,209,597 of CM030363.1, forward strand.
AAAAGTCAAGAAATTCGGACCACAAGGTTTTTCCATTCTTGTTCTTTTACTGCGTCGAGGTTCCTCCTCAACTTCTTCATCTTGGTCTTCACTATCTTCAGTAATAGTCTCATGTGTTCGTTTGGAGGAACTTGGTTCCTCCTTTGATTTACATAGAAATATATCTTCAAAAAATGATGCATTTCTAAACTCCATTATCGTACTGTTTGATATATCAGTGATACCAGATTTGTACACCAAGAACCGATAGGCACTACTGGTAAGTGCATAACCAATGAAAATGCAATCAACCGTTTTTGGTCCTATTTTTACTTTCTTAGGTGCAGGTACTGTCACCTTGGCAAGGCATCCCTACATTCACAAGTAATTGTAGGATGACTTTCTTCCTTTCCATAATTTTTATGGAGTTTTCTCTTCTTTCTTTTTGGGCACCTTATTCAAAAGGTAGTTAGCTGAAAGAATAGCTTCTCCCCACAAGTTTGGTGGCAAACCAGAACTTATTAACATTGCATTCATCATTTCTTTCAATGTACGATTCTCTCAGCAACACCGTTGGACTGAGGAGAATAAGGAGCTATCGTTTCATGTATAATCTCATGATTAGCACACGTGTCAGCAAATGGCGATTCATACTCTCCACCTCGATCGTTTCTTAGTGCCTTAATTTTCTTATTGAGTTGGTTCTCAACTTCATTTTTATAGAGAACAAATTTCTCTATAGCTTCATTGTCACGCCCCGCTTTCCAAAAATATGGAATACGAGCACGTGACGAAGCCCAGCGAATGATTTTTACATCATCCATAAGCTGTAGGATCGACTCAGCATCATAACAAAAATATAACCAGATTTATATATATCCAAGCATGCATGAATAATTCATTAAGCAATAGAAAACAATTTAAACAAATAATAATATTCAAATAGTTCCTAAGTCCGGATCAAGTGTAAACTCGGAAACATGTCTTATACAGCAGAAGAAATAAATACCTTAAGGAAAGCAATTATTTAAACAAGTCCTTGCTCCAAGCGAAACCTGAAATGTCTGCTCACCAATCCCAGCAGGTAGCTCGTCTCCAAAGTCTACTTAATAAATATAAAAAGGAAAACAAGGAAAAACAAGAGAAAATGCCCTTAGTGCAATCTAGGGCCACAAATAGTGAAAGCAAGTACAAGTATGGGGAACAGGAACTGGATTCAAGAATGTAACAGGGTTATAACAAGTAGTAGAAAGAACCAAGAACTAGCTAACAAGGAGGATAACTCAAGTAAACAGGCTGGATAACAAATACTAGTGGTAAAACAAGTGACAAGTGAACACATAGGGTATCTAACCTTAAGTGACATGCATCTAGTTCAAGTGTCAGGTATCTAGTCTCAAATCTAATGTCAAGTTGTCAGGTCTCAAGTATCAAGTTGTCAAGTATCAGGTAACACGTATCAAGTTCAAGTTTCAGGTTTCAAGTCTCATGTATCATGTTTCATGTATCAGGTTTCACGCATCAAGTTTCATGTATCGTATCATCAAGTATCAAGTAACAGGTGTCAAGTTCAAGTTTCATGTTCAAGTCTTGAAGTTCTTACTATCTAGGTAGCACGACATGCATCCCAGTTTTTACTACATGGTTGCTACAGTCAAATCAGTTGGGTTTAGACCTAGTAATGGATTTTATAGGGCGGCGTACTCAGGTATCAAGTATCAAGCAAGCCATGGTTCATGAATCGGAAATTAAATAACAAGTTCACGAAGCAAGTTCGCGAATCCACTAATAAGTTCAAGAACCACACAATGGGTTCATGAATCAAACAAGTTCATGAGCCAAGTAACTGACTCCATGAATCGAACAAGATACAACAAGTTCATGAACCACGTATTTGGGAAACACGGGCCCCCTTCCGAGTACACTTACCTATATTGTCCACTCTATAGTCTTTCCCAAAACCCCGGCTTGTTACTTTTATTAATTCTTATCAAGCAAGCATACATGTGTAAAATGTTGTGATTTAATTCTAGAAAAAATTGGGGATGTCCTATATGGTGTCCAGCAGCTACATATAAAATTTCGTGTCAAACGCTCGCTGTTTACACAACTAAATTAATTCGCAAGGTAAATGTGTGCAGCAATTTTTGCAAATCTGCATCTACCGACACAGCTGCAGTAAAACTGCCATAACTCCTAGACCATAACTCCGAATTCAAAACTTTCGGAAGCTATCGATATCTACACATCTAGATCTACAATTTCTATTCAGGGCTCGGGCCCAGATTCAAATGATAAATGGGTCAAAATAGCAATGGAGATTCAGGATAGCGACTCGTAGAAATAACTTACTAGCGTAGGTTACATGGAAAAATGCCATTTGGCATCTAAGTTATTATGTGGCATAAATACATGATAATGGAGGTCAAAACAACAAATAATAAATGTTTTTCAAGTTATAGGGTTGCAAGTTCGTCAAATATTAAATGTAACATGTGTCTACGAATTTAGGGCTCCTAAATTCATAAGTCTATGTGTTCATGTGTTCAAGGGATAAAAGAGTCCAATAATTATAAATTAAATACAAGAAAATTTTGTGACTCTTAGAATTGTCAATTTGGAGGTTCAATATTGATCTACAACAAATTTCAAAGAGGAGTCACAACCTAACTATTTGTAGTGTTTCAAGGGTGCTTGTACTAGAACAATAAAATGTACAAGGATACTTGCCTTAGTTTGACGATGACTAGATCCACTTGTTGTAGAAATTTGGGTAGAAAAATCTCGGAAGAAGTCCTCCAAAAGCACGTGTAAAGATCCAATAAAAGAGCCAAAAATCCCCACACCAGATCGGAAAAACAGCGAACAGCCGATCGGGATTCACTGCGCCCAGAACACGGAACAGCGAGCGCGTCCAATGGTTGAGCTCCTCCGCAGCGGATCCGGCCAGAACACGATACAGCGGATCTGGAATTCGCTGTGGACGAACACCGAACAGCGATCACGGGCGCGGATCTTGGCGTGATCCTACGGTCGAGATTCGATCCCGCCCTTTCCCCCCTTTCTTCTTCTTCTTCGTTCGCTGCTTCGAAATAGGGTGCGAGAGGGATAAGGGGTGACGGCGATGCACGGCGATGGCTTCGACGACGGCACTACGTCGAGGAGCGACGCGGCGACGGAGTAGCACGGCGGTGACAGAGCGGCGGCGACTGACGTGGAGGCGACGCGCTCTGTTCGGTTCAAAGAACAGGGGAGGAGTTTGGGGAGTGGTTCAGTGGTGTGTGGCGACGCGACGGAGGTGTAGAGGTGGTCGAGGGGATGTGTTGGAAGCGGCGAGGTGATCGTGCAGTGGTCGGAGGGCGAGGTGACGGGGATATGGTAATGGCGAAAGTGGGTTTGGTCGAGGATGGGTTCGGAGTTTGTGTTCGATGGATGGCGAGATGGCGGAGGCGACGGTGATGGAGGTTGTGGTGGTGCTGTGGGGTCGACGAGGTGAAGGTCGAAGGTGGGAGAGACGAGCGGAGGGCGATCGGAGTGGGTTGGTTGGCGCTGTGCGAAATCAAAGGAGAAGGAAACGGATGAAGAAGGAGAATAGCGGCGAGTGGTTAAGGGTTAAATAGTATTAGGGTTGGGATTAGGGTTAGGGTAGGGTTTATATAGTAGGGTTTTCGGGTTCGTGGGTTTTGGGTATCCGTTTCAAATAGAACCCAACAGGAGAAATGGTCAAAATACACTAAAATGGGGATTAAAGAGATAAATGAGGAGGATTAGTCCATTCTCCATGAAGAACGATACAAATGGCACACAAATAAAATTGATAAAAGGACCCACAATTTGAGTTGAGACAAAAAAAAATAATGATTTTATTCAATCTGAACAAATTACAGGGTCTCAAATAGACAAGAGAGTAAAATGAGAAAAATACTGTATAAAAGTATAAATACAAGGAAACAGGAGTTACATTCATCCTTACTTTTAAGCAAATATACATAGCAATATTTTGTGCTATCATCAATGAAGGTAATAAAATATTTATTACCACATCTTGTTTGTATCATTTTTAAATCACAAATATCAGTGTGAATTAGATCAAGAGGTTCAATGTTTCTTTCAACACTTTTAAACGATGATCTTGTTAGTTTTGCCTCAATACAAGTTTCACACTTGTGTTTGGATTCAATTTGAAATATTGATATGTGATTCAAGTTAATTAATCTATGCAAAGTGTCATAATTAACATATCCTAGTCTACCATGCCATAAACTAGAAGACTCAAGCATATAAGTAGAAGAGCTAGTTTTATTAATATTTTTGACTATGGTTAGTAGATTGAGTTTGAACATTCCACCACTCATGTATCCTTTACCAACATACATTCCACTTTTCGACAAAATAAATTTGTTTGCCTCGAACACTAAACGAAAACTGTGGTTATTAAGCAACGAACTAGATATCAGGTTTTTACGGATTTCAGGAATATATGCAACATTGTTCAGAGTCAGTTCATCTTCAAGATCACATTGCCTTGGCCTTTGATTTCTGAAGTAGACGAGTTCCCCATAAACATTTTCTCCCTATTCTCTAATGGTTCGAAAGTGGAGAACATACTTCTGTCGGAGCACACATGTCGAGTAGCTCCAGTGTCAATCTACCATTCCTTTGGGTTTGAAACTATCATATTCACCTCTGAGATCACAGCTGAGAGGTTGATATCGGAAACATTTTGAGCAAGCCTTGAATCAAGTTTGCTTCTCTATTCCTGTTCTTCTTGGAAAGTCTGTATTCAGTAGAATTGTGACCCATCTTGTCACAATTGAAGCACTTGCCTTGAAACTTCGGCTTCTTGGAGATTCCTCCCTTAGGCCCCAACTTGGGACCCTTGTTATTGTGCTTGTTAGAACGTCGTTTATGTTCCATTATATTTTCCTTGGCTGCATGACTGATGAGTCCAACCTTTTCAGATCCTCTATTGTCTTCTTCAATACGATGCCTGACAATGAGATCTTCAATGCCCATTTCTTTTTTGCTTATGTTTTAGGTAATTCTTAAAGTCTTTCCAACCTGGTGGAAATTTTTTAATTATGCATGCTATTTGGAAACTTTCACTTAAGTTCATACCTTCAGCTTGAATCTCATACAAAATCAGTTGTATTTCTTGAATTTGACTGATCACTGTTTTAGAATCTACCATTTTATAGTCTAGGAAGCAGCCTACAATGAATTTCTTGGCGCCGACATCCTCTGTTTTATACTTATGGTCAAGTGATTCCCAAAATTCTTTAGCAGTTCTTTTGTCAATGTATACATTATACAAAGAATCGGCTAATCCGTTCATTATGTAATTCCTACATAAGTAATTAGCATTTTTCCAAGCATCCACAGCGGCAATGACTTGGTTATCTTGCTCATCTTTCTTAAGATTTGGAGCTTCTTCGTTCAAGAATCTTGCAAGATTCAATGTGGTCAGATAGAATATCATCTTTTGTTGCCACCTTTTGAAATTCTGCCCGTTGAACTTCTCAAGTTTCTCCCCATGGGAGATTGAGACAGGTACAACGGTTGGCATTGGGACTCGTGCCGCAGCAGCAGTCGGTACTTACATCGTATCAGCAACCAGTACATGGACCGTTTCAGACACATCAACATTTTTCGATGCAGTAGTCAGATTCTGAAAAATACACAACACGAGTGTAAGTTTTCTAGATTAAAGAAAAAGAAAAGAAGTGCCTCAAAATCGGAAATCAAGAAAATCAAAAAATATGTTTTAAGTTTGTTACAAAATTCTTTATAAACTTTCTTTTACAATAAACTGAATTGATTGGGAGGCACAGAAAACAGAGAAGAGAATAGGAGAGGAAGAAAATCTAACAAGAAAATAAAATTTAATAAATAACAACTTACAAACAAACCAAATGATATGCAACAAGGAAGAGTAGTCGAGACTTGTGTATCACACAATGTCCTTAAAACAGATTTCGCCTCTTCCGATTGCTGGATTGTGCGAAGGTGTCTGTCTCTCAGGATGCAACGACTAGAGTGTTCACGTAGGCACCACGTAACACCCTCGAACCGACCGATAGCGTGAGAACTCTATCACCAATTTACTAAACAGCAAGACCGAGGAATGGAACTGAATTAAACTAAACAGAAAAGAAAGAAGATGATTTTCGGTGCAGGGAAGAAAGAGAGAGGGAGGGCTCTATATATAGAGTCGGGGTTAGAGCTTGTAACGGCCGACAAAGATATGAATGCCTAATGGCAGACAATGTATTGAATGCATACACTGTAACGGTAGACAACAGTTAATGTCCTGAATGCCACATTGTAACAGCAAACAGTCACTTGAATGTGTACAATGTAACGGCAGACAAAATGTTTAATACTGCACTGAAACGGCAGGCAAAACCATTTCTGCATTTATAACAGCCGTTTACAAAAGGAAAAAATAAAACTGCAGCAAAAGGTGGCTCTGCACAGGGTTATGTCGGTCCGGCATTCATGTCCGCAGGACGTGCAGGCGCACACAAGTTTCATATAATCCGGTCCGAGATTTGCACCCCTGCGCGCGCGAGAGAGAACCTCTCTTCTAGCTATCTTACAATGCTTAGAAGAATGTTACTATATATCATCTTCTAATTCCCTTGATTTTTCCGATGTGGGACTATGTCCCCTCAACCCTTTTTCAAGAATGAAAACGTCTCACTTCGAAAGACAATTTCTCATTCACCTCTTGATATTAACCGTTTTTAGCAAATTAATATACGATTTTGATCTACTCACGAAGGAGAACACAAATCAATCAAGATCTCTCATTAATTTAATGAGGATCTTACTCAAAAAATTGCTCAAAAACTGGTTCGTAAATAGTGTATAAAATACCCATTTTTCTAACAGTATCCTGGCGTTGCACCGTTCTCTCGGTACACAAACCCCTCATGGGGTTATAATTCAGTTAGTATTATAGCATGTCATCATCTATAAAGAAGAATTCAGGAGTATTTTTTTTCTCCTGATAATAGGAACTTGAAGACAGCTATCTGGCTCTTTTTTTGCTTCCCAAAATAAGAACTTAAGGAAAGTTCATATAATACATGAGACTAATGACCAAGAGGTCACAAAGTTCAAAAGCATTTACATTTTAGTGAATTTTTAGATTATTTGTATAAGGGTAAGCTAATCTACAATATGAGTGTAGACTTTTATTTTTTATTTTTAGAGTAATGTGATTAAAGTCTACAATATGATTGAGAAATGCCTATTGATCTCTGTAATTGGAGTATTATTCTTTACTTAAAAAGGCATAAAAGTTATCCTTTTTCGCTTGACCCTTACATAGCTGAATACCAAGCACCGAACCCATCCACTGCGAAGAAGGTACTAGTAGTTGATCTACAGTTAGGGCAGGAAGGTAAGAGAGAGTCGAACTTATTCATTCCTGCAAAACATGCAGTACATCAACTATATATATTGCAGTATTGCCTGCATTTCTATTTTTGCATCAAGATCAATTCAGAGATATGCGATATATACATTTCTCACTATATTTCTTCTCCAAATTAAAGAAAAGTAATCTGCTTAATTACAATAATTTTTAGTCCAACCTTCATAACTTCTTCAATTATAATGCACATTCTAAATAATCTAGTAACGAAAATATTTGAAATCTAGCTAAAGATATAAATGAGCAAATGATTCACAATGCCTTCTTATCTTTGCCATCATAATTCCAAGTGTTGTGAATTGAGCTTAATGTGTGTAGACAATAACTTCTTCCAATCCTACATTTTCAATAGGCACATATTTTTTTGAAATAAAAGTGACTCGAGGTCACGTGTGTTTCAATACGTACATATTACAACATATTTTTAAACTTTTCTAAGCACACATCGAAAGTCTTATCAAGCATCTTATACTTCGGAAATATGACAATTAATTCCTTTGAATTATACCTTCATGCATTGAAGAACCCTTCCTCTATTGCTTGGGAGATTGGAGAAGTCAGAGTTAGATTTGCGGATGACCGGGAAAGTGGAGGTCGACTTGAGCCCACTAAGCCCGCAACCATGTTGGTTTGGGCCCGGCCGGCCCGGGCCATGGTGGTAGCCGAAGAGACTATCATAGAAGATGCCATTTCTTTTTATAACTAGACCGCTATTGTGTTTGTGTCTTCTTGCTCCATGCCACCTTTGACCTTTGTTATTTAAAACCTCTACACTTCTCTAGTTAGCTATCACAATCCCATAGATTATTTTCCTAAAAGAACATCTAGAAGAAAAATTTTTTTTAAAAATAAATAAAACAGTGGTTTGTTTGTTGGTGACATTGGGAATAGTTTTTCCCATTATGGCCAGTTGTTGAAGGTTGGGGATGAGACCCACCCATAATTTGGGGCAGCATACCACACGTTAAGGGTGTGAATGAATGCATGCATTTGCTTAACTTCCTTATCGTGAGACTCAAATCTCAGTTCGACACATGTCAGGATCTGATTTATAGGCTTATCCTTGAGAAAGGTATGAGGGATGGGCTTGAATTTGTTTGTCTGCTCAAGCTTTGGCTCTTCCACTTCTCACTGGTTAACTTATGAGTAATGCTAAATCCGCTACCAATTTCACTACATTTCTCTTTACTATCTTAGGTGGCACACTTCAATAGGTAGGAAAAGATAGAGTAGGTAGGGAAACTCTCTAATAAAAGTATGCCACCTAAGATAGTAAAAAAAATGATAGTGAAATTGGTAGTGGCTGAAGCATTACTCTTAACTTATTTATGGAACTAATTAATTAATGAGTCATGATTATTTGAATATGAAAATAGATGGAGTAATTGAATAGTAAAGACTAAAGATGAAAGTAAATTATCTCTAATCTCTAATTTTCTAATATAATATTATAATGGGAGAAGGACTTAGTGTCATTTGTAAATTTGTAAATCTATCAATCCGTGCAACACATGTGTATAACTATTATAAAGAAGGTCTTAGGTAATCCACACTACATCTAAATTTTTTCTTTAAAAAAACTATACTTATTAAGACGTGTATCGCACGTATAAATTACTAGTATATATAAATGGAACTGAATAGAGCCAGAAAATGAACTTTCTAAAGAACCAAACACAGTCTGTAAGTTTCTTTTCAGATAGGTTATAATTTAGTTTTGCCCATACATCTATACTATTATTAAGCAAAGCTCCATTTTGGCATCTTTTTACTATCATGCCCCCATATGCATCAAAAGCTAAAAAAAATATCTAAGGTTAATTCTGTAATTTTTTAATCTATCATTGAAGGAAACAAGCCCCATTTACTAGCCTGCTTTTTTTAAGAAAACGAAGAGGCTAAACCCAAAAAAATTAAGGAAACAAAGTACCCAATTCGTGGATTCCTAGATCGCCTCGAAAAATTAAGGAAACAAGTACCCAATTAATAGATTCCGAGATTTTAGTGCCATTAGTAAAAAGGAATTTCTCATCTAATTTGGAAGCCATAATATAATCCATTATTAAAATCCCCATCTCTCTCACTTCGATACTTCTCACTCTCCTCCAAATGCTTTAATATCTGCACTCTCTCGACTGTAATGCTCTCAAATCGGTTCTCAAAACCTAATGGATCCGATTCCCCTCATCTCCCACACCCCCATCCCCGAGATCTGGCAGTTCCCCTTGGTCGGCACCCCTCCCAACCCTAAGTTTAACGGTCGAGATTCATCCATCGCCGAATCCACGGTCACCTACCAGAGTGGCGGGTCCCTTGGCCGCCGGAGGCGGCGAGAGTCCGCGCCGCCGTCCGAGGACGAGTCTTCCATGCCCAGCTGCAATGACATGGTACATTCACAATTATGCCCCTCATAATTTTGAGTATTTTTCGTTTTCAGTCGCAGATTCAAAAAGATCTTGAAATTGTGAATTGTCAACTGAGTAGTGTTAGGTAGTTGAATTTTTGTTATTTAGGTTTTTGCATGTTTGTGGAACTGTTATTTTCATTAAGTGTGGGGTTGTTGAGATCTTGCGAAATCGAGTGTGGATGGTCAGATTGTAATAATATATTTTTGGCAGATCTTGGAAGATTGTGAATTGTAGGGTGTGATTATAGTTGATTTTTGTGAGATCAGAAACTGAAAGAGACTGATTGGTGAGGTAGAGATTTAGAGACAGATTACAACTTATATGAAGATTGTTGGGATCTTATCAAGTGAAGGGGCTTCCTGGAATTGTAATTTGAAGGGTCTGTTGCTTGATCTGTATTAAATATAATTAATTATGGACATATTGAACCAACATGTACTTATTGTGAATTTGCACAAGAAGAATTGTCAGGTTTATGTACTTAATGGCTGTGAAATGGTCATGATTTGTTGGTCACCAGTAGGTTGTAAAAATTCATTCAAACTTTGGGACTTATTATTAAGCAAAGCCCTGTTTTGACGGTTTTTTACTGTCATGCCCTCATAAAGATAAAAAACTAAAAAAATAATGTAGGATTAATTCTGTCAAATTTTACCCCTGGTCCCTACACAAGCGTAATTTTCACTTCACATTTACTTCAATCTCTCCATAAAATTCTATTCCCTAAAAAATCAAAACCGTCTCTTTCTTTCCCCTTCCCTCCATCTAATCCGCACTCCTCAAAAATCGACATTAAACAGCAACGAAGACCCAATCCTTCTCTTCTCTGTTCTTCTTCCCAAACGTGAGTACGCGACACAGAGAAAGAGAGAAATGGCGGGAGTGGGTGGCGACTGCGGCGATTGAAGTATACTAAATAGTAAAAATCCATTATACTACTTAATGGCTGTGAACAGTAATTTTCTATGGATTTTAAATCATACTGTCTACTTACTGCATCCAAATAGTCCCCGAGTGTGTAGAGTATCGGAAGAAATGGATTTTTAAGATAAACTTTTTTAGTTAAAAAAAGTTTATACTAAAAGTTGAAAAGTCAAAGGGCCTAACAAATTCAAAATCAAATGGCCCTCCCCAGCAATATTTACCCTTTTTCCAAAAAGGAAACAAATAAGGAAATCTATATCTATACAATTATTAAGCAAAGCCCTATTTTAGCGGCTTTTTACTATCATGCCCCCATCAACATAAAAGACTAAAAAAATATATAGGGTTAAAAAATGTAATTTGCATGACTAATAAATTAAGATTTGCATGCCACCCATTCATACCCTTCATTAACAGAAGATGACTAATATCTGACCATACCGAGACCATTCATGACCATTCATGTTGGAAAATTGTGAGAATGTGTGAGAATGTGCATTTGGTTTGGTAAATTGTGAGAATGTGTTGAATGTGGTTGCTTATGGATTAGTGGGTGCAGCATACCGAGACCATTCATGACCATTCATGTTAGCATGACTTTGTATATCGTGCACGTTTTAATTATTAATGGGTGATTAGTGGGTGAAGTGATTAGTGAGTGATTACTAGGGAAATAAAATTCAAAATAAGCAGTACTTAGTGTACTGAATACTGATATAGTATAACACAAAAAAAGTTATCATTACTAATTGATCTCAATAAATTGTATTACTTTGAACATATTGTCCAAAACTGCATTGACCAGGATCAGATAAAATTTCTGAATTACGTAAAATAAGTAAGACTAAATTTTTTTATAGACGTGCATCGCACGTGCATTATCCTAGTAAGTAGAATTCAAAGCGTTATGCATGTTCGATGCATTTTCTTTTTTTGGGGAAATTTTGGTTTTATGGACTGATATTGGTAGTCAACAGTGATCATACGGCATGCATAATCTCTAATATTATAATGGAAGAAGAACTTAATGTCATTTGTAAAGCTACCAATACTTGCAACACACGTGCATAACTATTATAAATGAGGTCTTAAGTTCAAACATACACTACGTTTAAATTTCTACTTTAAAAAAAACTATATTTATTAAGACGTGCATTTACATATAAATTACTAGTTGATGTGGGATAAATTAAGCAGCATTAACCAGAGCCCTCTGATCTCCTCCGGATCCTCCCCTCTGTGATCATCAGACCAGCTACAGTCCAATGGGCCTCAGCCAGCTCAGGCCCATGGGCAAAAGGGTCCAACCCGGCCCACCAGGGCTCCAGACCCATTTACCCCTGCCTATAAATACCCAACCCCGTCCTCACTGCAGAAGGTAATCAATCTCCCCCCACCTGAATCCTAGCTGCCCAGTCTCTTTTCTAGTGACAGACTAAATCGTCGGAGGGTCAGCCACCGGGACTTCTCCTGGTGTTTCTAGGCCGTGTGCAGGTACAGAAGACCCAGCTGAGCCGAACTTCTGGATCTGAGCCGAGCACCCGTCCTCACTTCCGAGCCCCTCTGCGCTCCTACTTCCGAGCCGCCCCCGCTACCCGGGATCGGATCGACGCCAGTACTGTGTAAGGACTTCCACTACACAAATTGATAGAAATCACACCTGTTGCCCCCACACCCCAAAAACAAATCGCATCAGGTTGGTGCCGTCTGTGGGAATCTTTCCTCCTCAGTACTATCATCCTTTCGAACCCAGCTAGAGTCGTCACCTTGGGTCCAAGCTCTTCCATGGCTCCCAAAGCCAAAAGGGTCGTCACCTCGGCACGACATCAGACTTCCTACATCATAGCCGCGCGAATGACCAGGGTTCCAACCAACCCCGGGTCAACGGCGTGGCCCGACCTTCGATTACGTCGAATTTGCACCGCGTCATCTCGGACAGGCAGGCCAGCCGGACTAGGGGAGAGGTCGCTTCCAACTCGGCCTCGAACCATCACCGACAGCCTTTCCAGATGCACAATCCCCCGCAGAACCCGGTGGGACAAGCCCCCATTACAAGGGTCGAATTCCAGAACTTCAGGGAGGAGATCCTTCAAGCCATCCGAGACGGCCCGGCTACCGAGGTCTACCACAGTTCGGCCCATTAGTCAGGAACGGGAGTCGGCGAGTCCCGCGGATCGACTCGTCCCCAGGGAACGGCAGACCCCGTTCTTCGTCGTTTGGGAGAAATGGAGAATCGCCTCGCCCATCTTAGCGAGGGCGGACCAATGCAGGGTCGCAGCCATCGTCCAACCGGACCCCCTTTCTCCCCCCAAATCCTTGAAGCTGAGAATTCTCGGAACTTTAGGCTACCTCAATTTGAAACCTATAATGGCGAGAGTGATCCTGCTGATCACATGGAGGGGTTTAAGACCCTCATGATGATTCATAGCGCTGCGGATCCCCTCCTCTACCGTGCCTTCCCTACTACCCTCCGGGGCTCGGCTCGGGAGCGGTTCTCCAAACTTGTCCCCGGCTCGGTCTTCTCATTCGAGCAGCTGGAGAGGGGTTTCCTTGCCCACTTCGTGACCAGTAGGAAGGTCAAGAAGATGAGCTCTTCCCTTCTGGACCTCAAACAGAAGGACGGGGAATCCCTCCAACAGTTCGTTCGGAGGTTCACCTCTGAGGCGAGGTCGGTTTCCTCCCTCGACGTAGGGGTCACCTCTGCCGCCTTCCGACACAATAGCCGCCATGGCCAGCTCAAGACTTTTTTGGCCAAGAAGCCACCCATGGACTTCCCCGACCTACTCAATAGGATCAAGAAGTATATCCGGGCCGAGGAGGCCCTCAATCCCGAGGGCGCAAAGGAAGCCGCTGCTAAGGGGAAGCGCAAGGTCGATGATGCCGAGCCCTTCAAAAGGCCCTGGAAAGAAGCAACTGGTCCCAAAAGGGTCCCCCCAGCCCCTCAATTTGAAAGGTATATGTAACACCTCGAATTCCAAACAAGGATGAATTCGAGATTCCACAGGATTTTTACTTTACTTAGGACAATTTTACAAGAAAATTAAAACTTTTTCAACAAAAATACATCAGAGTTTAAAATACAACTTGGGTTTACACAGCGGAAGAATAAAAGATTACATCATTTGAAGAATACAACTTATACAACTTAAAATAAATCATCGATTGCATCATAATAGCTTTGTTCCTTCATGGATAGTCCATTACCTGCATATCAACCTGTGGGCTCGTCAGTCACTTACAACTGACGAAAGTGTTATCCTCGGCTATCCTCTCTATACCGTACACATAACGATCTCATTACTTTAACAAATCACAATTACAAGATTGAATGAAATAAATAAAGTGTTAAATTGTGTCTACGCTAAACATGTAGGTGTATTCCATGCCTTAATGCCTAATGCACACAATTTTATACTAATATGATACTAATGCACACTTGTTCGGATTCTATGGATCCCATACTACATAGGTCCGAGGGTAAGCGCCTACGTACTTCACAATAAAGGGCTCGATTCCTCACCACGAAAACTACCCAGTAATAAAACAAGGTTTAGACCATTCCACGAATATGGGTCCCAGCCCAACGGCTATTTTAACGGTTTCCACATCATGCGAATCATCCCGCAAGTACCCCCTAGCCCTGGTATACGTATATATTTTGGAAACGGTAAACTATCTGCCCGACTTCGCCAAGTCCCGAATTTAAATATAAACAAAACTCGTCTCACATAGAGCAACCTCAGTCCGACGACTGGGTCTATAGCTACGGAGATCCACCGCCGACTATATAGAGGCAATCCACTTACGTTTGCCCAGGTTCACTATATCTTTACCTAAGTGCCTAATTGATTTTTGTTCAAGACATGAATGTGTTATCAATCCTAGAATCAATTTTGCCTCCGACTGGATTTGTTCACAAAAAAAAAAATATGAGATCGCCCGACGGCAATATCTCGAAATCAAGTCTCAAAATCTTTCTTTCAATATTGCCGGTAACCGAGGTCTTACTAATTCTTAATCATAAACTTTCATGTACAAGAAACATGGGTACACATACCCTTTTAAGAATCATGCCTTCAACCTAGATGATTCATCTTTCAATTTGTTCACAAAAATATATAGTCTTGTCACTATTTATAATCTATTTACTCATTCATAATCTTTATAAGCAATTAATTTATTTCAAGAACACAACTTCATCAACAAATTCAAACTCTTATAATCTCGACTCACTTTAAAAATATTCATTCAAAGAAGTATCAGAAACTCAGAAAAATATCAGTTAGAGCAGTAACAGTCGACTTCATAGGGTGATCGATCGACTGTCCCGCGCAAAATCCAAACTCAAGAAATCATCGATCTGAACAGTGACAGTCGATTGCGTACTGAAGCCAGTCGACTGCTCTGCGAGAAATCCAACCTTGAAGAAAACATAACTCATTGCGGTGACGGTCGACTGTGAAAGGAGCCAGTCGACTGTTCCGTACAAAATCCACTTTTTCAAGAAAGCTCTGCAGTCAGGTTCGTGACGGTCGACTGTTGGAACTTTACTGGTCGACTGTCATTCTTACGGACTGTAGATTTTGGGTTTGTAAAACTCATATTTTGACATATTATTTCTACTCATTTAAATAATTCTCTTTCTCATTTTTCACATAAACTTAGATTTTTCTTTAAGACACTGAAACTTACAAGATAAAAGAAACTAGTGCATAACAAGTGGTAATATTTAACACAAATGTACTTTATAACAAATATTAGTGTATTCACTTGAACAAGAATACTCTTCATGAAATAGTTTACATTCTTTTGAATTTAAACATACATATGTCGATACATTAACAAAAATTTCTTTCTTTACTTATCATGGTTTTTATCATACAAAGCTACTTTCACATCCAATTATACTAACATGAATTTCATTCATAATTTTCACATCAGAATTTCCTCTTATATGTCCACAATATCATTTACAAGTATATTAACATGGTTCATAACCTCAAATAATTCTTTCTCTTTTAATTAGCATGGTATCTTTTCTTTTTCTACTCAATCACAACAAATAGCTTATCATTTTACACTAACATAAATTTATCTATTCATGTCAACATTCTATTTGTAATTATCATCTTTAGCATGCATATCCTACGTTGGAAAATAATGAGATCACCTACTAACATGATATTGATCTATTTACTAACATAGCACCTTTCATTACAACCAATGCATATATTTTTTCTACTTCATCATATCAAAATATAATACTCACTTATCATCACTAGCATGCATAGTTCTAACTTAGAAAGTATGAGAACACCCACCTTATTGAAGCTTGATTACTTGAAAGAATGAATACCACTTCTAGCTCCAAGACTCCTAGTTTATTTTCTCCTCCTAGCAATAGTCTCCAAGCACAAGAATACTCTTCTCTTATTCTCTTTCTTTTCTTTCTTTCTTTTCTTTTCTTTTCCTTCTTTTGATTTTGTTTTGGTGCAAGAGAACGGTAGAGAATAGGGCTCTATTTATAGGATTTTGGAAGGGTTCTTTATGCATAAAATCCATCCTAATAACTCTTCAAATTAATACATATGACCCTTTACTTTCCTAACTCCTAAAACTTACAACCCTTCACCTCCCCACTCTTCACAAACACTAACTCATCCTCTCTCTCTCTCCCTTGTATGAAAACCGGCCACCCCCCCCTAGTCTAGGAAATCGGCTAGATATATTGTGTATATGCACACATGTACACTCACAAATTTAAGTACAATTTATGACAATTCTAAGTGTGCACAAAAATGGTAACTTGTCATGTGTTAGTGCATGATCAACCTAAACTAGATTTTAATTTATGGGTTTGATCATGGGCTCTAACTTTATATTTAATTTACTACTTTAATAGGCTTCTTTTTAATTGAATCTAATGGGCTAAATTTTATCCATGAATCAAAAGAGATTAATTAATCCTATGCATGCAAACTAAAATAGACAAATGAGAATTAAAATTTTGAAAAGAAATAACACGTGCATCATACGTGCACAATTTGAAAAAATGCATTAAAATGTGGGATGTTACAGTATACGCCCCTACTCAGAATGTCTCAGCAATTTTAATGGAGATCGAGGACAAGGGGGTAGTCCGGTTCCCTCCCCGACCAACTAACAACGGTAAGAAGCGAGACTAGAGGTTCTACTACCGCTTCGACCGAGACACTAGGCATGATACAGACCACTACTGAGCCCTCAAATACGAGATCGAAGCCTTTATACAATGAGGGTACCTAAGGGAGCTCACCCGGGCCAATCCCAAAGATCGAAGAGAGTCAAGGAGCCCGAGGCATTTGCCTCCCCCTCGGACGGCCGGTCGACGACCTGACCAAGACCCGGAACCCGAAGAAACTGGTGGACACGTCATCCTACACTGCATTCACGGCGGACCCATGGGGGGAATCTAAAACATCTAGTAAAGTCTTTATCCGAGAGGTCAACTCTGTTCTAGACCATCCCTCCCCTCAGATTCAGTAGTGGGTGGTCTCCTTCTCAGGAGAAGATCTCGAAGGCGTCCAGCTTCCACACTGCGACGCCCTCGTCATCAGCCTAGTCATGGCCAACTTTCAGGTTCGCCGTATTCTGGTAGACAATGGCAGCTCGGTTAACATTCTTTTCTTAGAAGCCTTCGAGAACCTCAAGCTCCCCCAAGAAATGCTGAAGCCGGCCGGTTACACCCTCCACAGATTCTCTGGCATCCCAGTGCAAATCGAGGGGATCGTGACACTAGACGTGACTGCAGGAACGACCCCCGTTCTCCGAACCGAGTCAATGGATTTTATGGTTGTCAACGTCAAGGCAGCCTACAACGCCATCCTCAGCCGACATGGGCTCTATTCGCTCAAGGCCATCCCCTTTTCCTACCATCTAAAACTGAAGTTCCCGACTGACGTCGGGGCCAGAGTCATTCGGGGCAACCAGAAGTCGACACGTTCGTGCTACATGACCGCGGTCGAAGGCTATGTATTTCCCCTCGACATCGTCGAACTCCCACCTGAAGAAGGCCATCCCGAGTCAGAACCTGCGGACGAATTGGAGGAAGTCTCCTTTGAAGAAGAAGACAAGTCCAAATGGTTCCATGTGAGCCGAACCCTTTCCCCCAAACTGAAGCCAGATCTGATCGGTTGCATCCGCCGAAATGTCAACCTCTTTGCTTGGACACCGTCCGACATGCCCGAGATTTTAGAAGACTTAATCATGCACCGGCTAAGCATCTTCCCCGACTCCAAACCAGTACAGCAGAAGCACCGCAAGTTCGGCCCAGAAAGGCAACAGGCAATGAGAGCGGAGGTGGATAAGTTGTTATCTGCCCGGTTCATTCAAGAAGTCAGCTACCCCGAGTGGTTAGCAAATGTCGTGATGGCAAAAAAGGCTAGTGGAACTTGGAGGATCTGTATTGACTTTACTGACCTTAATAAGGCATGCCCCAAGGATCCTTTTCCACTCCCCAGCATAGACGCTCTAATCGACGCGACGTCGGGTCATGAGCTCCTAACTTTCATGGATGTCTTCTCGGGTTATAATCAGATCCGGATGTTTCCTCCAGACATCGCTAAGACGTCCTTCATCACCGACCAGGGCATCTACTGCTACCGGGTCATGCCCTTCGGGCTCAAGAACGCCGGGGCCACCTACCAGAGTCTCGTCACCTGAGTCTTCAAAAATCAGATCGGTCGGAACATGGAAGTATACGTCGATGATATGCTTATCAAGTGCCGACGAGGGAAGGATCAAGTTGCCGACCTCGAGGAAGCCTTTGGCGTCCTTCGGTTTCACAACATGTGGCTCAACCCCGCCAAGTGAGCCTTCGGTGTCTCATCCGGAAAATTTTTAGGGTTCGTTGTCAGCCAGTGCGGCGTAGAAGCCAATCCGGAGAAGATACAGGCCATCATCAACATGGCCCCGCCCCGGAACGTCAAGGAGGTTCAACGGCTTATGGGTAGACTGGCGGCCATCGGCCACTTCCTCTCCAAATCAGGGGAGAAGTCCCTCCCGATGTTCAAGGCCATGCGGGGAACGAAAGGATTCGAGTGGGGAAAGTCACAGCAATAGGTATTCGACCAGTTGAAGTCCTACCTCGCCAATCCCCCACTCCTAAGCAAACCCGAACCCGGTGAACCTCTCTTCCTATACCTCTCAGCCTCGGAAAGTGCGCTCAGCGCCGTGCTCGTCCGAGAAGAAGATGGTGTTCAAAAACCCCTGTACTATGTGAGCAAGGTTCTGCTCTCAACTGAGACCAGGTATGCGAAGATGGAGAAGATGGCGCACGCACTAATAACAGCAGCTCGTAAGCTCTGACCCTATTTCTAGGCTCACTCTATTTAGGTCCTCACAGAGCAGCCCCTGAAGACCATCCTCCACAAACCAGAGAGCTCCGCCCGCCTGGTCAAGTGGTCGATCGAATAGAGCCAATACGACATTAGCTATCAGTCCAGGACGGTAATTAAGGGGCAGGTACTCGCCGAATTTATCACGGAGTGCACCATTTCCGAACCATCCGAAACTCCAAAAACCAACCCAATGTAGGAGGTTTATGTCGACGGCACGTCCTGTGAAGGAAGTAACGGAGCAGGCGTCATCTTAAAGGGCCCCGATAATTTCATCCTCCAATATTCTCTCCGGCTAAATTTTTCGGCCTCGAACAACGAGGCGGAATATGAAGCTATGATCGCGGGACTCACCCTCGCACACAAGGCCGTATCTAGACACATCAAGGCCTTCAGCGACTCCCAGCTCGTGGTTAACCAGATCACCGGGGAGTACGAAGCTCGCGACACTTGGATGGTACAATACTTGGCGATGCTCCATAATCTTTTATCATCTTTTGAATCCCACTGGGTGGAATGAATCCCCCGGGAACAGAATGCCCAAGCAAATTCATTGTCGAAGATCACCTCGTCATCCTTCGAGGGGCTCGACCGCACCGTTCTGATCGGGTCCTCCTCAAGCCCAGCATCGACCTCCCTGAAGTTTCCTGCCTCAACACTGATCTCCAACCCGACAACTGGACGACGCCCATCCTAAGGTTCCTTTCGGAGGGCGAACTCCCTCAAGACCAATCCGAGGCAAGAAGGATCAGATTTCGATCTGAGAGATTCACCCTAATCAATTGAACGCTCTTCAAGCGCTCGTACACGATGGCTGACGGCAGACTCTACCTCCGCTGCCTGGCACCTGATGAAGCCAAGTACGCCTGAAGGAATTGCACGAAGGGATGGCAGATGCCACATGGGGAGCAGGTCGCTCACCTGAAAGACCCTGAATCATGGATACTACTGGCTGACCATGTTTCAAGACGGGCAAGATATCGTCAAAAGGTGCGGCCCTTGTCAAAGTTTTTCTTCAGTAAAGAGACTCCCGCAGGCCAACCTCCGATCCCGGGCCAGTCCGACCCCCTTTTCCATGTGGGGGATGGACCTTGTCGGCCCCTTCCCTCAAGCAACGGGCCAAAGAAAGTTCCTGGTGGTGGTCATCGACTACTTCCCTAAGTGGATCGAGGTCGAACCACTGGCCTCGATCATCGAGCACCGAACTCAGCAATTTTTCTGAAAGCACATCATCTTTCAGTTCAGGGTTCCTTAAGTGCTCATCACTGACAACGGGACCCAGTTTGCCGGCAAGAATTTCCAAAAGTTCTACGAAGACATCGGTGTCCAGCAGCGCTTCTCGGCCATATGCCACCCTCAATCAAACGGCCAAGCTGAAAATGCCAACTGCCAAATACTTGATGGCCTCAAAAAGTGATTGGACAAAATTACCAAGGGGCTTTGGGTCAACGAACTTCCGAGCGTACTCTAGGCACACCGGACGACGAAGAGGATACCCATGGGCGAGTCACCCTTCAACCAAACCTACGGTATCGAAGCGGTTATCCCCTTGGAGATCGGCCTACCTTCGCCCAGAATAATGGCCTTCTACGAAGAAGGCAACTCGGAAGGTCTCAGGGCCAACTTGGACCTAGTCGACGAAGTCAGGGAAAATCTGCCATCCGGAAGAGCATTTACCAGCAATGGGTTGAGAAATTCTATAACCAGAAGGTTCGACCCACTAACATCTAGCAGGGTGACCTCGTCCTCAGGAAATTAGCAGTCTCAGACCCCAGCAAGAAGAGAAAGTTGGCCCCTAATTGGGAGGGACCATATAGGCTCGCCGAAGTAGTGCGCCCCGGTACCTACCGACTCATCGATATGGGAGGCACCCTTATCAAGAGACCCTGGAATGCGGAGCACCTCATCAAGTACCTCGAGAAAGAGGACTGAAGTCATTATGTAACCGAACATTTGTAATCAGCTTTTTGTATAAGAATATTTGTTCGTTTTCCAAAGTTTGTTAACTCAGATTCGAGGTGTAAACCCTTTATGTAACAACGCCAAGCCTCGATGCCGAATGGTGAACTCGAGCACATGGGTAGCTTTCTCAAGCTAAGGCAATGGAGCTCAGCGCTCTCCGCCGACCCCCAAGCCTCGACACCGTATGGTGAACTCGAGCACACAGGTAGCTTTCTCAAGCTAAGGCAATGGAGCTCAGTGCTTTCCACCGACCCCCAAGCCTCGACACTGTATGGTGAACTCGAACACATAGGTAGCTTTCTCAAGCTAAGGCAATGGAGCTCAGCGCTCTCCGCCGACCCCCAAGTCTCGACACCGTATGGTGAACTCGAGCACACAGGTAGCTTTCTCAAGCTAAGGCAATGCAACTCAGCACTCTCTGCCGACCCCCAAGCCCTGACACTATATGGTGAACTCGAGCACACGGGTAGCTTTCTCAAGCTAAGGCAATGGAGCTCTGTGCTATCCGCCGACCCCCAAGCCTCGACACCGCATGCTGAACTCGAGTACACGGGCAGCTTTCTCAAGCTGGCAATGTATCTCATCGCTCTCTGCTGACCGCCAAGTCTCGACACCGCATGGTGAACTTGAGCACACGGACAGCTTTCTCAAGCTAAGGAAATGGAGCTCAGCATTCTCCGATGACCCCCAAACCTCGACATCGTATGGTGAACTCGAGCACACAGGTAGCTTTCTCAAGCTAAGGCAATGGAGCTCAGTGCTCTCCGCCGGCCCCCAAGCCACGACACCGTATGGTGAACTCGATCACACGGGTAGCTTTCTCAAGCTAAGGCAACGGAGCTCAGCGCTCACCGCCGACCCCCAAGCCTCGACACCATATGGTGAACTCGAGCACACAGGTAGCTTTCTCAAGCTAAGGCAATGGAGCTCAGCGTTCTCCGCCGGCCCCCAAGCCGCGACACCATATGGTGAACTCGATCACACGGGTAGCTTTCTCAAGGTAAGGCAATGGAGCTCAGCGCTCACCGCCGATCCCCAAGCCTCGACACCGTATGGTAAACTCGAGCACACAGGTAGCTTTCTCAAGCTAAGGCAATGGATCTCAGTGTTCTCCGCCGACCACCAAGCCTCGACACTGTATGGTGAACTCGAGCACACGGGTAGCTTTCTCAAGCTAAGGCAATGGAGCTCAGCGCTCTACGCCGACCCCCAAGCCTTGACATCGTATGGTGAACTCGAGCACACAGATAGCTTTCTCAAGCTAAGGCAATGGAGCTCAGCGCTTTCCGCAGACCCCCAAGCCTCGACACCGTATGGTGCACTCGAGCACACGGGTAGGTTTCTCAAGCTAAGGCAATGGAGCTCAGCGCTCTCCGCTGGATCCCAAACCTCGACACCATATGGTGATCTCGAGCACACGGGCAGCCTTTTCAAGCTAAGGCAATGGAGCTCAGCGCTCTTCGCCGATCCCCAAGTCTCGACACCGTATGGTGAACTCGAGCACACGAGTAGCTCTCTCAAGCCAAGCCACGGGGGTTTGGCACTCTCTGCCGATCCCCGAACTCTGACCTCCAATCGGGACTTCAGCTAACCACCCTACTCAAAAGTTTTTTCATTAAAGATTTAGGGTGCTCACCCTCATGAAAACACCCCAGGCCCCAAATCTTTGGTCGACCCAGCTCTCACCCGCGAACAACTCGGGGTTTACGATCCTTGGAGCCAAAACCTCGGAATTGTTCGAGGGTGGTAGGGGAGCCACCGACCCAGGACCCTCGCCCAAAAGACTCCCCGATCCCCCGGACCTTGGTCGGCACACCTCTCACCCGCTAGCAGTTCGGGGCAGACTGCTCTCAGGGCCGTCTGCCCAAAAATGCTAGAGGATGGCAGGGGAGCCACCGATCCGGGACTCTCGGCCAAAAAATTTTGTGTTAGGGCGCCCGCCTTCAGCAAGCACCCAATATTCTCCTCCCGGGGTCGGCCAACCTTTCACCCACTGGCAACTCGGGGTAAGCGGCCCTCCGAGCTGTTACCCCAAATTGTCAGAGGATGGCAAGCGAGCAACCAGCAAGAAGAACCCACGGGGATGTGAGTTTTTTTCTGATGAATTTCTGGTGAGGGGTGGGGGTTATATAGCCCCCCCCCCCCAGAGTGGCTCATTAATGACATCAGAAGTCAAAGAGTCCCCCATTAAATGACGTGGAAAGGCAAAATGTCGCCCCATTAATGGCGTTGGAAGGCGGTCCTATACTACTGAACCCTCAGGACTCCTCTCCCTCACCGTCTCCATGCTCGGAGACGACCGCCGCCTCCGCCACAGAGGCCAATCCCCGGAGTCGGCCGAGTCCACTACAAGCCCCTAACCTTCTACTCAGCCCTGATGCCAAACAAATGCCCTAAACTCTAATCTTCAACGCATTCTCAACAACAAATTCAGAAGGATCGGAAAGTTTATTCTTTATTATAGCATCCCTGAGGGGCACAATACAGAAAGATTTATTCTTTATTACAATCAAAGCCTCGTCCTAAACTACCCTCAGGCCCCCTTCGTGCTCGGACAGGTCAACTCGAACCCTGCCGAGTGACTCGG
Source organism: Hemerocallis citrina (assembly GCA_017893485.1). NCBI lineage: Eukaryota > Viridiplantae > Streptophyta > Magnoliopsida > Asparagales > Asphodelaceae > Hemerocallis > Hemerocallis citrina. Next base: position 261,233,273 of record CM030363.1, read on the forward strand.
TTCTGCACATGCCTTGCTGAGCCCTTGGGATCGGCCACAGATGACACACCGGCCACGGAACTCTAAGCATTGCCCGGCCTCACGTAATCCAACCACAGAATTGGGGACGGTTCACGCCTCGAGAAAGCCCCAATCGCCGAAGGGACCGACCTTCCCAACACCGTTTTATAACGCTGAATCTCGATCTCTTTCTCTACAATGACTTCGTGGAGGAATGACTCCGATATAGGCCTCTGTACCGAAGCACTCGACATGAAAAATCCGAGGCCCGTACCCCCGAGGTCTCGGTCGGCTATCGCCTTCTTCAACTGAGCCTACTCCGTGCTCAGCTCCTTCGACTTATTCCGAAAATAATGGAAAGCAGCGTCGTGATCGCGAGCTTCCCTTCGATACCGGTCGAGGGTGGACTCCAATACCTTGATCTTAATCTGAAGCCGCATCACCTCGGACCGCCGAGGATCAACGTCGGCAAGAATAGCCAACATCTGATGGAAGCAAAATTAATCGAAAAATTACACAAGTCTAGGAGGGTTGGACAAACTCCAATAGCCGACCCAAAAGCGAGACAAAAGTCAAGAGTAAAACAGTTGGCCCACCAAAAAATCTTTGTTATAAATTCTCAATACTTGTACAAAATATTGCGGTGGCCAGTCTGCCGTCGGCAAAATACAATAAAAAAGACAACAAAAAAAGAAGAGAAAAACAGCTACTACTACGGGCCCACCTCTCCCTCGGCACCGGTGATAGCCATGGGGTAAACCACCGGATCGGCACTCGCTCCTCCGACTCTGCCATCCCCTTCGCCCGGCGCATCGTCCCCGGGGGTCTTCGGTGGCCCCTCAATCTCCATGTCGTAGTCGAGGTGCGACAGGTCCACGGTCGGGTAGAAGTGCCTCACATGGCTTAACGCCTTAGCATACACTTCATTCTGCACCTCAATGACCATGTCCTGGGCCTTCAAGGTCAGCGCCCCCTTCTCGGCTTCGAATGCCTGCTTCAGCACCGTCTCCCTTTTGAGTGCGTCATCGGCCATCGAGGCCAGGTCGGCCCTCAGAGCACCTATGCCCGTTTCATTGAAGTGTCCAGGGAGGTCTCCAGATCCACCATCTCATGCTTATAGCGATTGGTCTGGCTCCACTCGTACTTCAGCTCCAGCTCGTGAAGCCACTTCACCTGGTTACCGAACATGCAGGCCTACAGCCGAGGTCAAAGCACTTGGGTGAAAATAAAGTTATGAGAAACCAATATAAGAGGAATTAAACCGGAGGCCTTGGAAATTACCTGCACGCTGGCATGAGCGCACCTAATGTAGGCTGTCTCGAAGGTATCGGCCCTCATACTCTACCGATCCCGGGGCATGGCCATCTTGTCCATGAACTCCATGGAGACAGAACCCTTGGTTAGGGTGTCCCCCTGGCAGATGGCCCACTCCGGGGACCAAGGCTGCAGTCCCTCCTCCCCGACCAAAGCCTGGGCATCGGCATGAACCGGAGGAAGGCGTCCATGCGAGACCTCAGACGCCTTCGAGGCCCTCTTGCTCGGTGCGAGGGTGACCTCCCTCGATTGACTCGTCTTCTGTTTCTTCGACTTCGACTCGTACAGAGCCTCGGAGGCTGTTCGGAATGGGGCCGCCGCTTGCTTTTCCTTTTCGGATTGCTTAGCCTTCTCCTTCTTCATGGCAAGCCTCCTCGCCTTGACCGCCTCGGGGTCCATCTCTGCAAAAAATCCCATTAACAAACGATGAGCACAAAAGAGTAGTACAGAAAGAAACATGAACGAAAAACATACGGGGCAGGCCGGGGCTCAATCCGGCTCGGATCATATGACTCTCCGTCACTTTTGACCAACTTATACTATGGCTCTACCGAAGGCGCTCCACGAAAGCCCATTCCTCGACCGAAAGATTGCTCTTCTTCGGCCACTTGAAGTTCGGCTTATAAAAATTCCACCTCGTCAGAATATCCCATTGCTCCTCGTTCTGGACGACGAAATATTTTCTTTTCCACTCCTTTATCTAGTCGGGGTGTCCATGCACGAACTTACACCCACTCCGAGGCGACACGTGGTAGATCCCCTCGAACACCCGGACGAGCTAATCCCCAACATGGCTCGGAAGATACTCAATCTCAGGGGTACCTTCCTCTCCATACACAACAATATGAAGCTGATCATCTGCTTCTAAGAGTTCAGCCCAAACTGCACCGGGCACAGCGAGGACCAGTTGAGGACCTTCCGAATGAAAGGGTGGATGGGTAGCCTCGCCCCGAGGAGAACGCATCGGTGGGGAAGATGCAATACCACAGTGCCAAAGGATTGGGGCCGAAGACCAGCACTTGGGACCATCAGCTCGTACTCCTTTCCGATGAAGTAACTCGAGCAGATGACCGAGAGGTCCTCCCCCTTCAAGACCGAGGGAGTACTGTCCATCTTAATCCTCACCTGGCTCGGCGATGAGCGTTGTACCCCATAAAGAACCTTATCCCCGATGTCATCTGGGTAGTTCCTGATCGACTGAGGCTGTGGCAAAAAGCGAACCCCCAATCGCCGAGGTGCAATTGTCCTGTCAGGGCTTCTTGGCAGGGTCACCTTCACCCTCTTCTTTCGAACCTTAGGGGCCTTCTTGGGCAACGGGGTTGCCAATGGCTCAAGGGAGGAGGCCCTCTAGGGGGAGTCCGTCCCCCTGACCTGACCACCTCGGCCTCAGCCTCTTTGGTAGACGATCCCCCCTCATCCTTCCCTTCCTCTTCATCCTCCCCTCCTTCACCCTCCTCTTCATCCTCGTCCTAGGTACCCTCCTCATTTGAACCATTACTCTCCACCACAAATGGTTTGCGAGTCTGTAGTGGATCCACGACCATCACCTCGTCCGCCGTGTCCCATGAAGTTGAAGCTTTCGGAGGATCCAAAGAGGTGGTAGAATCCGATAGGCCTGTATGAACATAGCTATCAGAAGTAGAGGCGAAGGAGCCGGACTGAGCCCTAGACATCACAAAGAAAACTAACCTTGTATGACTTGAACGGATGGTCGCCGGAAAACTAGTCGACGGTCACGAAAAGTCCTAGAGAGAGAATCTCTGGGTTCTAGAGAGAGAAAGCAAAATTAAGAAAGGAGAAGGAGAGTGGGGGACGGGTATATGTAGAGGATTAAAACTCCTCGATTTTCGAAAGTTAGGTACAGTAACTTCCTTGATTCGTGCGAAAACGGTTACTGTGACTCCTCGATTCTCACGAAAATGGTTCCAATAACGGCTATGAGAATCTTTGAGGCACTTGGCCTCGCTCATCCTTCCGACCCCGTCAAAGCCTCGATAGTCGACCTATATCTCGAGCACAGGAGTAGCTTCAATAGGCCAAGTAACTTGGCCTCGCTCTTCCTTCCGACCCCCTTAAGTCTCGACGGTCGACCTATATCTCGAGCACAGTGGTAGCTTCAACAGGCCAGGTCACTTGGCCTCGCTCGTCCTTCCAACCCCCTCAAGCCTCGATGGTCGACCTATATCTTGAGCACAGGGATAGCTTCAATAGGCCAAGTCACTTAGCCTCGCTCGTCCTTCCGACCCCCCCTAAGGCTCGACGGTTGACTTATATCTCGAGCACAGGGGTAGCTTCAATAGGCCAAGTCACTTAGCCTCGCTCGTCCTTCTGACCTCCTTAAGCCTCAACGGTCGACCTATATCTCGTGCACAGGGGTAGCTTCAACAGGCCAAGTCACTTGGTCTCACTCGTCTTTCCGACCCCCTCAAAACCTCGATGGTCGACCTATATCTCAAGCACAGGGGTAGCTTCAACAGGCCAAGTCACTTGGCCTCGCTCGTCCTTCTGACCCCCTTATGCCTCGATGGTCGACCTGTATCTCGAGCACAAGGGTAGCTTCAACAGGCCAGTCACTTGGCCTCGCTCGTCCTTCCAACCCCCTTAAGCCTCGACGGTCAACCTATATCTCGAGCACAAGGGTAGCTTCAACAGGCCAAGTCACTTGGCCTTACCCCCTCAAGCCTCGACGGTCGACCTATATCTCGAGCACAGGGGTAGCTTCAACAGGCCCAGTCACTTGGCTTCGCTCATCTTGTCGACCCCCTCAAGCCTTGACGGTCGACTATCCGAGCTAAACTCCATCCATCATTTTGTTCAAAAGGGAATCACCGTGATCTGCTCGGCAGTAGACCCCCGGACTCAGCCTCCGAAGCCCTCATGCTCTGCCATGTGGGCCTTTAAACCAGCCCGATGCCGACCCCAACTGACCCTAGTTACAGGAACTCTCTTCTCACTCTCCATCATAAAAATCGACTACTCCTCAACGACCAGCCAGACATAGTCCCGCAGGAGTGGGGGGTTTGTAATGTGGGATAAATTAAGCAGCATCAACCAGAGCCCTCTGATCTCCTCTGGATCCTCCCCTTTGTGATCATCAGGCCAGCTACAATCCAATGGGCCTCAGCCAGCTCAGGCCCATGGGCAAACGGGTCCAACCCGGCCCACCAGGGCTTCAGACCCGTTTACCCCTGCCTATAAATACCCAACCCCCTTCTCACTACAAAAGTTAATCAATCTACCCCCACCTGAACCCTAGCTGCCCAGTCTCTTTTCCAGTAACTGACTAGGTCGTCGGAGGGCCTGCCGCCTGGACTTCTCCCGGTGTTTCTAGGCCTGTGCAGGTACAGAAGACCCAGCCGAGCCGAGCTTCTGGATCCGAGCCGAGCACCCATCCTCACTTCTGAGCCTCTCTGCACTCCTACTTCCGAGCCGCTCTCGCTACCCGGGGTTGGACCGACGCCAGTACTGCGTAAGAACTTCCACTATACAAATTGATAGAATTCACACCTATTGTTCCCACACCCCAAAAACAAACCGCATCACTAGTATAAGACAATGTGGGATGAGATTTGAACATCTGTAATGGAATTCAAATTATATACATAGCATGTGAAAATAGGATCAATCTATTAAGACGATGGTCACAGTTGATATATAGAATTTTCAGATAGAATGACATGTTCAAGCCCTAAGATTATCAGCGATCACTTACTATTTCTCCTCACGGACAAATGCAGCAGCTGAGAGGAAGAAAAAGGATGTTATTCTTTACATGTATTGAAGGCTAATTATAAGATCGATGTCAACTTCATATATTTCCTCCATTAGCTTAAGGTTGCTGGCTTCCACCTAAGCATGGAAACATAATTAATAAAAATGCGAGGAAACTGTTAGGATTGTGTCTTGTATACTCATGGTTCAGATTAGAAGAAGGTAAGATGAAGCACGGAGGTCGAAGGGTCGAAGTGAGTATAAGAAGAAAACAACAGCAATAACGTGCAGGCATAATTGCGGTCGACTGACCCAAGTTGCGGTCGACCGCACCCCCTGACCGCAACCCCTGACCGCTCATAGTATAGGGATTGTCCGAGAGAGGGATGGTCGACTGGTCTTGTTGGACGGTCGACCGACCACGGCATTGTGTTCATTTTGGGCATCAATTTGTTAGGTCATTTTAGCCCAATCTTCAACTCCAAGTTAGATCGTACGGCTTCTATTTAGTTCTTCTTTTCTAGGTTATATCGGACGACTGAGAATCAAGGTTAGAACTAGGTGTCTCTCTATTCTTCTATATATATTGTAAACTCCTCAAATATGAGAGAAAGTACTTCATAGATTCGTCTCATCTCTTCAACTTCCTCATTGTTCTAATTAGTTCCGCTGCGACCAGAGGCATTTGTTGATGCCCCAATCCCAACAACTGGTATCAAAGCTTCAGGTTGTCGGGTCCCTTGGTTAAGATGACAGGTCACAGCCTTTTGAAGATCAAGCAGTTTGATGGAAAGATCAATGAAAGGCCATCCGACATGAAGGAGGATGTTTGGAAAGATAATCGTGTAAGAGCCATAAGTCTGATCCGACTATCCTTGGCGGACGAGGTCAAGTGCAGATTTCTGGAAGAAACTGACGCGGCAAGTTTGTAGGAAGAACTCATAGCTGACTACTCTGGTTCATCGTTATTAGATCGGATGCATTGGAAGAAAAAGTTGTTCCGTTTATCTATGATGGAAGGTACCAATCTCCAAGACCATATTACTGAGTTCAATAAGATATAATCTGAACTTACGGCGATTAACACTGTTGTGTGTGAGGAAGATAAAGCTTTCAACCTGATATATTCATTGTCGGATTCGTACGAGCTTTTGATAACTACCATGCTACATGGTAGATCTGCCAAGGAGAGTATTTCGGTAGATGGTAAAATCAAAGCATTGAAAGAATATCAACTTAGGAAGGAGACCCATAAATCATCATCGTCTATTCCTACAAGTTGTCTAGCAGTGGACGGTCCTTCACAAGGAAGACCAAGTGCTTTGCAAAAGGATTCGATCTGTTTTCATTATTGCAAGTGGCCAGGGCATATCAAGAAAGATTGTTGAAAATTGCTGAATCGGAAAAGCGCAAAGAACGGGAGTTCAGCCGCTAATGTGATTAGTGTCTTTGATTCAGGTGATTCGTGTCTTCTTATTTCAAATTCTTTAGAAGTGGATTCTAGTTGGTTTCTTGACTCAGTGAGTTCTTCTCATATTTGTTTCGAGATGGAGTTGTTTTCTACTTATAAGTCTACTACAGGGCGTTGTGTGACAACAAGAACTGGAGAGATTTGTGAAGTACAGGGTGAGGGGACAATTGAGTTGAAGGTGTCAGATCTAAAATTGTTCACTTTAAGGGATGTTTTGCATGTTTCTCTATTGAAACAAAATCTGATTTTCTTGGAAACTCTGGATGCACGGGGTTGTAGGTACATAGCTCGAGGTGGAGTTCTGTTTGTTTTTCAGGGTCGTCATAAGGTGATTAGAGGTATGCGAGTGGTTGAGCCAAGCCAAAATAATCTCTACAAGCTTTGGGGAATTCGAAAATCCTATGCAGGGGTTGCTAGTTTTTTTCTCGTTATTCTCGCAACTCAGCTAGTTTTTCGCAACTAGATTCATCGAGACGTGACCACGACGTTCAAATATCATAGAGAGGTGGAGAAAGCCTAAGGGTAGGTGGAGTTCGTGCGGAGTTTGGCAACTTCGTGAGTACATCTATGAAGGTGTACCCTTGAAGGAGTATACTGGAATCGGTGAGATTGGGTAAAGATCAGTTCAACTAGAAGAAGAAGTTATTGTTCTAAATTTTGTTTGCAAGTGGAATTTATTAGGGTTTGGAGATGAGTAACACATCATGTGATAGCACTCGTATGCAATCCAAAGTGGAGTTTGTTAGGATTGTGTCTTGTGTACTCGTGGTTCAGATTAGAAGAAGGTAAGATGAAGCACGGAGGTCGAAGCGTCGTAGTGAGTAGAAGAAGAAAACAGCAGCAGCAAGGTGCATGCATAGTTGCGGTGGACTGTCCCAAGTTACGGTCGACCACACCCCCCGACCGCTCGTAGTACATGGATTGTCTGAGAGAGGGGCGGTCGACCGATCTTGTTGGACGCTCGACCGCCGCGGCACTGTGTTCGTTTTAGGCCTCGATTTGTTAGATCGTTTCAGCCCAATCTTCAACTCCAAGTTAGATCATACGGCTCCTATTCAGTTGCTTTTTTTTCAGATTATATCGGACAACTGAGAATCAGGATTAGACCTAGGTTTCTCTCTATTTTTCTATATATTGTAAACTCCTCCAATATGAAAGAGAGTACTTCATTGATCCTGTTCTCCATTGCAAAGAGATGCTCGAGAGAGATAGTTCTTGGTGGGTGAGTTTAATTTCTTATATTAAGTGAATCGGTAACTCCTTGTAATCTCTTCTAGTTGAATATTAGATCTCTCTATATTTCCTCCCGGATTAAGCAAAAGCTAATCGGGATAAATCCTCATTGTGTTTGTGTTTGGATTGGTGGATTTACTTGCTTGCTCAATTGATTCGTCTCATCTCTTTATCTTCCTCATTGCTCTAATTAGTTTTGCTACGACTAGAAGCGTTTGTTGACGCCCCAATCCCAACAGAAACATCTATATGCAAACTTAGATAGACATACAGACGATAAATGAATGAAACAAATAAGTCAGCCTTGTCCTTGTCACAAATTTGGTAGCTGGCTTAGATGGGTGAGCTTCTAAGATGTAAATTGTTTCCTTTTCCCTTCCCCTTTCTTTTGAAGTTTAAATTTAGGTGGAGCATACTAGGAGAGCGATGGCCCAATCCGAATATCTATCTCGAGTTTTGAGGTATGGTTGAGGCATATATTCTCATTATGAGACTACCAAAGATCTTTGAACATGCGCATGCTCCATAAAGGGAAAAACTTGTTAGCAGTGAAAGTTGGAAAGATTTCATCAAGACAAGAAGTAATAATATCCCTAAAGTGAATTTAAAAGACGGTAAGAGGGCTGGTAGGGAATTAGTAAATTCCTAGTTGAGTTGTGTGGGACTTTCTAGCTTATAAATAGTTAGTGGTTTCGTAGGATGGGCCTAGCAGTTATTCGAAAATGGAAAGCCTTGCATATCTGTTATGTGTTCAATTTGATTGATGAGATCATAATTAACTTCTGTAAAGCATGTAGATCGAGAGATGAATTTTTGGGATGGCCATTTAGATAAGTGGTAAAGTGGAGGAATAGAAACTTTATTTATTTTTTATTTTTTTTTTGAATGATGATGTTTCTTTAGCTGATTTGGTTGAAGCTGACGCGAGACCGTGCAGTACACTCGATTGTGAATTTTTTTTTATAGGGCACTTTCTGAAAATATTTGCAGAAAGAGAATATTTGCTAAAATATTTGTGCTTGTGGACTCAACAACTAAACTCGTCATTGGACATGGACTCAACAACTAAACTCGTCATTCCCAACGGCGAGTTTAGTTGTTTTATGCTCGCCGATGGGACACGGCGAGTCTAGTACTATTTTTTTGAAAAACTCGCCGTTCCCAACAACAAGTTCAGTTCAAATTTTTCAATGAAGACTCGCCGTTCCCAACGGCGAGGACATTTATACTAGACTCGCTGTTGGAAACAGCGAGTTTAGTTCAAAATTTTGAAAGAAGACTCGCCATTCCCAATGGCGATGACATTTACACTAGATTCGCGGTTGAGAACGGCGAGTTTGGTTCCAAAAAAAAAATCTATGGAGTTTTTTTTTCAAAAATTCACTAAGTCCAACAGAATGTTTCGCTCTCTATGAAATTTCCTACATTCTCGCCGTTCCCAACAGCGAGTCTAGTATAAATGTCCTCGCCATTGAGAACGGCAAGTCTTCTTTCAAAATTTTGAACTAAACTCGCTATTTCCAAAAGCGAGGCTAGTATAAATATCCTCACCGTTGGGAACGGCGAGTTTTCCAAATAATTAGCACTAGACTCGCCATATCCCAATAGCGAGCATGAAACAACTAAACTCGCTGTTGGAAACGACGAGTTTAGTTGTTGAGTCCACGAGCACAAATACTTTACCAACTATTCTCTTTCTGCAAATATTTTCCGAAAGTGTCCGATATAAAAAAATTCATTCGATCGTAATTCTTTTATCTTTCTTATAATTATCGAAAACAAAACCAAAATAATGGAATTTTTTTTTTTTAAAGAGTTTAGTCCCATATGAGATATGTGTGAGATTTGAGTGGGGTATAAATAGGACTACTTGTGAATCCAATACTTGTGAATCCAAAAGTATCAAAACTAAGAAAATTTTGCCGAAATGCCCTCTTTTTTAAAAATAATTAGTGACCTACCCTACTTTCGAAAACAATTAGCGAGATGCCCTTGTCTGTGATACGTCAGCAACAAACGTTATTGGGAAAAACGGCATCAGCTATTTGTATGCCGTTCTTCCCAATAACGGCATCTCTTTTTGAAAAAATTATCATGCCGTTATTTTCAATAACGGCATAAGTTATTTTTGTCTATAGATCTGTACTGTATCAACTGTGGCTTGAGAGAGAATTGCAAAAAGTGAAATAACTGATGCCGTTCTCTACGAGAACGGCATAGATAATACTGATGCCGTTTTTCACAATAACGGCATCAGTTAATATCGTTTTGCACAGATTCCTATAATTGAAAAACCCCTCTTCTTCCCCTTTTCACTTGCGGTTTGTTTCCTTCCCCACTTTGACTCCGAAAACCCTAAACCCTTAAAAAAAAATCCTAAGAGGCTGTGTAATCGATTTGAAGTTGGGAGTCTACTCTTCAATCTTTCATTAAGAGTGCCAAATCATTCCGAATCTGAGAATATTGTAAGTATCCAAAAACCCTAATTTGTATTTTGTAAAGTTGATTTTGATAGTATGATAGATGTGTGCATTGGTAGTATAGTACAAGTAATGTACATATGCTGTTATTGAAGTAGTAATTTTGGGAATAACTTTATGTATTGTTAGTGATGTAGGGTTTACAAACTATTGAATTGTTGAGAAAGGTGGAATTGTTCATTTTGTTAGGAATACAATGAAAGGTGGAATTGTTTATTTTGAAAATTCTTTTACTAAAATTGTTGTTGATTACTGTTTGTTATTGTTGATAGGCCAATGGATCCTACACAACCATCTTCTTCGCATGGTGCCGGTGCTTCTTCTACTTCTTTATTTGGACCACAGGGACATCCTGGTCCACTAGATCCTACGGTTCTATATTTGCAACTAGACCACAGATCACAGGCCGTTTGGACCGGGGATGTAGAGAAGATGAGTTTCCAGATGCACAACATCATGTCGATGATCCCCGGTATTGAAAATTACTTGATCAGCAGCGGATTCTACGGGATGTCGAAGCTGGCAAAAATAAAGTGTGACCACGCTCTACTTACCGCACTTGTGGAGCGATGGAGGCCGGAGACTCACACGTTTCACTTGCCGGTTGGAGAGATGACGGTCACCTTACAAGATGTAGCTGTGATTGCGGGTCTTCCGATTGATGGGATGGCCGTCACCGGCAATTTGATGTTCAACAAGGTTGCATTGGTACTAGACTATCTCGGCTTGGATGTGCCTGAAGAGGACCACGGCATATGGGTTGGGGAATCCATTAGACGTTCATACCTTGGCGATCAGTTCACTCACCGAATGCCACCTGTGCCAACGGACATCCAACTCCGGAACTATACGCACGCATATCTACTATCGTTGATTGGAGGGATCCTATTCCCTAACTCTTCAGGTGACGTAGTCCACCTAATGTACCTTCCTCTCATAGCTGACCTGCAGACGGCTGGCCGATATAGTTGGGGAAGTGCGGCTCTAGCCTCCCTCTACCGTGCACTTTGTAACTGTTCTATGGGGTCGATGCAAATGACCGGGCCGATGTCCATCTTGCAATTTGATGTCCATCTTGCAAATATGGGGTATTGTACAGCCGTATGACGGATCGATGCATACAGCTTATATGGCATGGTACAAACGCATCACAAGATTGTATGTCGCGCCAAAAACTGATCTTCTCGCGGGTGTCCAACAACTAATACCCGCGCACCAGGTTGAACCACCACCTGCACATTCATCATCACAACCCATGTATCAACCAAAGACATCATCATACCGTCTAATGGTAAATAAGATTGTTTGTTCAATTTCAATCATTTCGATTAATTTTACTTATACATATTTAATTATGTCATATATGGTTTACTATTGTAGATTGACAACACATGGGCCATGGCAAGAAAATGTGCGGGTGTCTTAAAGAGCAACGCCAATAAAGTATGCAAAGAATTGGCAAGAGACCTCCTTTGCAATTGTCGTAGCTCTCTTGAAGAGGTTGGAGATGGTCCAAGTTTCAATGAACTAATGCGGTCAACCGAAGAGCAATGCCAACAAGTACGACCTACCGCAAGCCAAGCCCCACCACCACCACAACAAGCGTTGGAATTGGGAGATCCCCTCGCACCTCAAACTCAACCTCAAACTCCATCCCATCGTCCACGAAGGGGTAAGGCCGTTCGATTCCCTCCTCCGCAAAGTGCATTGGCAAATCCGGAGATTGAAGAAGGAGGAGGTGATGAAGAAGAAGGAGTTGGTCCTAGTGAACCCGCAACGCAAGAGACACGGGAACGTAGGCGGAAAGTCCCCGCTCGAAGGAGAAGAGCACCCCAACACTTCACGCCGAGTTAAACCGAAGAAGTATTTATGTATTATTGGTCTTTGTAGTTTTTTTTATAATTGTACACCTTTTTTAGTGCATGTTTTCAAATATTTCAGTTGTGCATTTTGTGGAACTTAATGAAAATTTGAAGTTGATGAATTTGAAGTTAATGAAAATTTGAAGTTTGTGAACTTGATGAATTTGAAGTATCAGTGCATGTGTGAATTTGAAGTATCTGATTTGCAAAATTCATCAAGTTTGTGGAGTTGATGAATTTGAAGTTTCTGTGTAGTATCTGATTTTCAAAATTCATCATGCGTGTATGTGAAGTTTGTGTATCTGTGCAGTATCTGTGTAGTTTTTGAACTAGTTGAGTTTGTGAACTTGATGATACTTAATACTTGATGGTTTGTGAAGATTTAAGATTAATTGGATATTGAAGAGGTTGAATTACAATGATCTAGCTTATATGTCTGTGAATTGATGAATTGATCAAGTCTGTATGTGAGCTTTGTCTTGAATTGAAGAAGTCTGCATGTCTGTGTAGTAAAAACCAAGGATAAAAGATGCCGTTATTACGAATAACGGCATCTTAATCCTGTAACGTTCTTGCGAATAACGGCATAAGTATGGATGGAAAATTATGAGATATGGAGTTTGCTGCCAATAAATCTGTGTCAACAGTCATTATCCACTTTAACGACATCCTAAACTGATGCCGTTATTTAAGATAACGGCATCTTTGTTTATTCCACCTGACTTCCGAGTTAACGGAAAATTTGAAGATGGTCACAAGTATGCCGTTATCCTAGATAACGGCATCTTCAGTTTATGCCGTTTTTCAGAATAACGGCATCTACTAACTATGCCGTTGTTCAGAATCACGGCATCGGTTAAACATCAAAATCTTTGACCAATAAAGAGTTCATCCAAGTTAGAAGAACTAATGGAAGACTGGCTATGTTCATGTACGGTGACACGGGACATTCATTCGCTTGATTGCGATCCACGCATAGCTGCACTTGTGTCCTGACTTGGCAACACGCAGGCATTGTTAACCGGTACATCAACATTGGCATCAATAACTGGAGCTTCAACGGCAATCTCCTCATCATCATCCTCGAGACTGCGTACCTCATCTTCTTCCTCTTCTACCAAGTCGTTATTTACAACGACGTTGTCAAAGTCTTCCAAAGCAATGCCAGCTACCAAAAAATTTTGTGGCAATGGGGTCGGATGTACCTGCTCGTATTCGAAGGAAACAGGTTCCGTTGGAGTTGTGCTAGTATCTCGAATTGTATTTGAAATCCTTGCGTGTGACTTTGCAGATGGTTTCAAAGTCCTTGTGGGCCTTGGACTTTCGATAACAACTCTTTTAGTATTTGGAACCCTCGTTTGATCGATATATAACTCAACTATATTCCAACCACAACTTGGATGAAGTGTCCTAAGCAAGACAGACCTCAGAGAACTATCACTGTCTATGGGTACCAACATGAAGTACTGCCCATCTCCTTTACCAGCAGAATAACTGGCTCTCAGTTTCAGACTCATTTCACTTCTATCCCAATTGGTGACTTCATATATCTTATCTACTAATTCTGCGTAACCGAAATTGGGGGTAGCCCAAATAATTACCGGATCAACATCACTATAAGAATATCCAATTTTTGGATCCTTAATTACTTCACCCCCATAATATAACCAAATAGGGATATCAAATTCCATACCTATGCATAAAAATTAAAATATATTCAAGTCATTCACTACTCACAATAAACAAAACATTGAAATGAAAATCAAACATAAGGTTAAGATGATAATACCTTCAAATTAAACCAAAAAAACCACTGGCAATAATTTCGTTGTGGAGGAAGACTGAAAATGAGAGTAGGAGTGAGGAGGTTGGATGTATGGAATTTTACAGGACTCAAATGGTTGGAATTTTTTGATTTTGAGATCTAGGGTTTGTGAGTAACAGGAGCGATGCGAGAGAGAGATGTTTACGAATCAGAAGGGGAGGAAGGAGAAGAAGAGGGGTTTTTCGATTATAGGAATCTGTGCAAAACGATAATAACTGATGCCGTTATTGTGAAGAACGACATCAGTATTATCTATGCCGTCAGTTATTTCACTTTTTGCAATTCTCTCTCAAGCCACGGTTGATACAGTACAGATCTATAGATAAAAATAACTTATGCCGTTATTGGAAATAACGGCATGATAATTTTTTCAAAAAGAGATGCCGTTATTGGGAAGAACGCATACAAATAGATGATGCCGTTTTTCCCAATAACGTTTGTTGCTGACGTGTTACAGACAAGGGCAACTCGCTAATTGTTTTCGAAAGTAGGGTAGGTCACTAATTATTTTTAAAAAGGAGGGCATTTCGGCAAAATTTTCCAAAACTAATTAGTCTTTTGAGGTGGCTTCAACACTCGTATGTGGTGGGACACCTCAATTTAGAGGATGGCCACCCATGTTTAGAGGAAGAGTCGGGTTCAACAGAAGAAATGAATGGAAGATATACAGAGAATTCAGTCCCGGGAACAAGCTACGGGCTTGATTCTTTCGTACTTATCCATACTCACAGTCCAGTATGATGGAACAATGGAGGACTAAGGAATTCATAGCATAGATAGTTCACAAAATGGCTCATGCAAAGTCCTTGAACGAACTACTTGAAGATTGTGGTGGCCGCTAAGGCGATCAATACCGACGGTGAAGGTACACGTAGTTTTTTAGCTTTCATTTTTAATTTCATGTCTGATTTTGATATCTTCAGTTATAATACCTCAAGATTAAGTGTGGATTTAGTATTGATAATGGACTTGATGGGCCTAGATTAAAAATGGATTAATGGATTGAGATGGTGGTTATAATGAATTATGGGCTCAAAGGAATTAGTATTGGACTTGGTTAGTTAGTGAGCTTAGAATTAGAATTGAGCCTAAGTGAGTATGCATGAGTAATGTGTATGCATGGTATACGTAAGTTAGCATGCATGCATGAGTAGTTTAGTGATAGTGAATGAATAGCATTAATCCTATATCAGATTGAATGATGAGTAAATGAGCTTTTATATATAAGTCCATGATCCAAGAGTAATTAATAAGCTATAACATTTTTTGCGACTGTGGTAGAGACATAGTTAGGTTCTTAGAAGCGTAGGCGAGCGTAGGCACATAGACGTGTAAGCAGCTGAGCATGTCCAGGACGTTACCAATGGTATCAGAGCAAACTTTCGACAATGATGGTGGACTGCAGTGGGTGTATACACTGATAAAGGCAGGGGCAATACGCTGGTAGAAAAGACTAGATTAGTACACTGACAGGATCGGGGTACTGACATCCATGTGATTCACATCGGCTAGAAATGTAGTCCTTGATTGAGTTACGGTCCGAACTTAGCGAGGACACTAAGCCCATGGACACTAAGCCCATAAGGGGAGGTGATTTAAATACCACATGATTAAGCGTTGGCTTAATATTGATAATGGACTGGATGGGTCTGGATTATAATACCTTAATGGATTGATATGATGATTATAATGAATTATGGGCTTAAAGGAATTAGTATTGGGCTTGGTTAGTTAATGGGCTGAGAATTAGAATTGGGCCTGAGTCTGCATAGCATGCGTAAGTTAGCATGCATGCATGATTATATTGGTGATAGTGAATGAATAGCATTAATCCCATATCGGATTGAACGATGAGAACATGAGTGTTTATATATAGAAGCCCACGATCCAAGAGTGCCTAATAAGCTATAACACTTTTGGTGAGGTAGTACCCTGTGATGAAGTCGTGGTTAGGTTCTTTAAGGAGGACTAGTTGGGTATAGGATCAAAGAATGAAGGATACGTCCATTCGCAAGGCATTTGCATAGATGAAATTCAAGGGGAAATCTCATTTTCAGTCCTGCTACAATGTAAGACTAATAACTAGACTCAATCGTTTACGTTTGTCTATGGTCCTAACCAAGCATCCTCTAGAACATTGTTTTGGGCAGAACTCCTTTCAATCCAAACACGTTGGCACCATCCATGTGTAGTTGGAGGGACTTTAACATTATGAGATTCCCTATGAACACCATGGCAGAGGATCGAGCAATGTGGATAGAGAGGAGTTCAACTGGGTTATCACAGATCTGGATCTGGTAGATATTCTAATTCCATATAGACTCTTCACATGGTCTAATATGCAAGCATATCATGGCGAAGCTAGACAGTGTCTTGGTTTCTATGGACTAGGAGACTAAATTTCCAATGGTCGGTGCTAAATCTCTACCACGACCGACATCCGATCATGTTCCCGTAGTTCTTTCTTTGGGAGAACATTACCAGCGAAAAGTGCCCAAATTCAAGTTTAAAAAGGCGTGACTGGAAATCCAGGGTTTTCACCATATGGTCATGGAATATTGGGCATTGCCTACACGTGGGACTGAGGCAGCGACGATATGGTACAAAAAGTTACGCAGACTTCGGGCTACGCTTAGGAGATGAAACTGCTCCAGGTTCACAACAATATAGCGCGCCAAGGAATCCATTCTGGAAAGTATTGATGAACTGGAAAGACTGGAGGAGTCTAGAGATCTCACGCAAGAAGAAAGAAACCAGCTCCACAGTTTAAGAGAGGAAATTTCATAGCTCTATAAGCTGGAGAAAATAAAGTGGCAGCAAAGGTCCAGAATTTTGTGGCTCAAAGCGGATACGTGAATACGACCTTCTTTCATAGGGTAACCAGTGAGCGGCGGAGATATAACCTCATGCTCTCAATCCATTCAGAAGCGAGTGTGGTACAAGATGATTAAATTAAGATAGTGTTTCGTCACACTACAAAACCTTCTTAGGAATAAAGCTGAATATCGGGTTCCTCTCAGTGCTGATTTTTGGCACAACAATTCACCAAACCTGGGGAAACCACTACAGGCCATTGAGATGCATTCATGGAGGCTAGTGAAGGAGGCAGAACACCATTTGGGCAAGGAGAAAGCGCCAGGCCCAGATAGTTTCCCTATCATGTTTTACTAAGTATTCTGGAAATAGATTAATGATGGCATGATGGCAGCATGACCGAGTTTTATGACCACCAACTGAAACTAGGCAGACTCAACTTTGCAGAAGTAGTCCTTATTTCGAAGAAGAAGAACTCGCTTAGCCCATTAGTCTTCTTAATTGCTCAGTTAAGATAATCACAAAAATACTTCCCAATATATTAGGGAAGGTAATAGACGGTCTGATCAGTGGAGAACAAATAGGGTTCATCAAAGGACGCTGCATCCTGGACTGCATAGCTATGGCAGAGGAAACAATCCATTAGTGTCATATATCGAATAATAGTAGCTATTTGCTCAAGCTGGATTTCGAAAAAGCCTATGATTCAGTCGAGTAGGATTGTTTACTTGAAGCGCTTAGAGGAAGAGGCTTTGGAGATAGATGGATCTGTTCGTGAAGCATTGCCTGACAACAAGTAAGACATAAATCAATGTGAATGAAACAGTGGGGTAGCCGTTCTCTTGCAAAATGGATTTGGGACAAGATGACCCGCTTTCCCCCTACTATTTATAGTAGTAGCGGACATCCTCAAAACCATGATGGACAACTGTACGTGTGTGGGTTGGATCACACCAGTTGCTAGAGGAATAAATCGTTTAGGCTGTACGATTCTGCAGTATGCTGATGACATCCTGCTATTTGGAAATGGGAACATGAAGGAAACAATTGCTTTCAAGATAGCTCTCTACTGTTTTCAGACATGGTCAAAGTTATGAGTGAACTTTCACAAAAGTGTCATCATCCCTTTGCAATGGAGGAAGAGAAGGAAAAGACACATGCAACCATCATAAACTGCAAATATGAGGGTTTCCCTATTAAGTACCTCGTGTTACCACTCAAGTTGGGGAGACTTAAGAAGTTGGACTTGCTACGAATCATTGACAGAGTTGAGGCTAGATTGGCAGGATGGAAAGGTAAGTCGCTCTCCTTTTAAGGGAGAGTGACTCTGATTAATTAAATATTGTCCAACATACCGAGGTTACATGTCATTCTTTGAATTACCGAAGTGGGTGACTCAAAGGATCGATCAAGTTTGGAAAAGATTCATGTGGAAAGGCACAGAGGTGAACATGGGGGCTACCACCTCATCGGATGAAAGAAGGCATGTATAAAGAAAGTATATGGGGAACTGGGTATTATAGACTTGAGAGACATGAACCTCGCTCTCCCCGGTAAGTGGCGGTGGAAAGTGTATCACCCTGATAGTGAAGGCTTGCATGAATTCATTCAATCCTACCTACAAGGTAGAGGGAAGTGTAACCTAGGTTTCCGTGTGGGATCGAAAGTATCCTGGTTCTGGAAAGGAGTGGCCAAAGCACATGACATGTTTGATAGTTGTGTCACGTCCTTCATAGGAAATGGCTATACGACTATGCTTAATTTGGTGGGACAAATGGTCTGGTGCACACCCACTCAAAGATCTGTTGCTAGAGCTCTATGAGCGGACATCTCACCCCCATGTTACGGTAGCCCAAAGCTGGAAAAGAGGATCCTAGAGACCTCCCTTTAGTTCACGTCTCTCTTTGGACTCCCAGGAGAAATTTGTTAGAGTTGCATATGTATATTGCATAATCAGGGGTAAGGTTCTCTTAAGACCCTGACCGAACTGCCTGGGAACTAGAAAAGAATGGCTCTTTCTCTATGCGGTCACTCTGCAACCGCATCCACTTCAGAGTGTGTACTCCAAGCTGGTCTACAGTCCTCTAGAAGGAAAAAACTCCATTAAAGGTTAGAGTCTTCCTCTGGGTTGTACTAAATGATGCAATCCTGAAATCAGAAAATCTTGTTAAACGACAGCCGAACATCACAATCGACTGCGATTTTTGCAATACACACGCGGAGACCAGAAACCACCTCTTTGTAGACTGCAATAGGAGCAAAGCGGTGCTAGTGGAGGTTCTGCGAGCACTCAAAATGACTAGTTAACCCCAGTTGTATAAGGACCTTTGAATTGGTTCCCGATTCATTATTGAGAGAAACGATATGAAAGAAACATGGTATATTGCTCTCGCCGCTATGACCTGGGTTTTATGGATGGACAAAAATAGCTTTTACTTTCGTGGGACTCGTAATAGTATTTCTGGTAATTTAACTCTTATTATGCATCTAATTTTTCTTTTTGGGCTACAACCGCAGCGTCGAGCCTAAGGGGTAGGATCGCCAGGACCTTCTAGGTGGACAAGTTTGACGATGAGAAGATTGTGATTATTCTTACACTCTATTGAGAGGCACACCATCTTCCCACCCTCCAAGGCCTTGTTGGAGGGAGTCTTATCTTATGTTTCCTTTTATATCTCTGTACTCGTTATGTTGTTTACTTTAATTGTTTAGACCACTGGTCTCACCTTCCTATGTTAATTAGAGGTTTTATGTTTATTTTCTATGTGTAGTCCTTGTACATTTACCCAGTTCTACGGAATTATTTTGTTAAGTTCTTTTTAGTGATAGAGAGTGGCTATACTCCACCTTTAACTTGAAAAAAAAAACACTTATATGTGGTGGGGTTATTGTAGATCCAAATCATCACTCTTGGGTGTATATATATTAGTAGGCTTGGAATCTTACAAGACGGAGCATCTTCCAAATGCTAAACCCTTCAGGCATAAGAACTCTGATAAATGGAATCAAAGTTTATTGTAAGACGCGCAGTATATGTGCTAATAATGTATTCTTTCTGAATAAAAAAGTTCAAACCTTAAATTGATGGGTTGAACGAAATATATATATTCATAAAACATTCCAAATCTTGGAATATTTTGCTATCACTTGCTATGCATAAGACAAATAAGTCATTACGAACATGACCAAAAAAAATAAAAGTATTCTAAGCTTAGAAGTCAACTATGTCCATCAATAAACAAGAGGTATAAACAAGTTGTTTGAGCATTTTTTTAAAAACAAGAAAGATAAGGTAGTTGTCCGTGCATTTTGATTTTTAAATTTGTGAAACGTCTCTCCTTTTGTATAGTTAGCATAAGAAAAATCGCTTTTGGGAAGTCAAGCAAGTTAGGGGGTGTGTTTGTTTGCTCTAAAAATAAGTCAAGCTATTCAAGTTCACTACAGAGAAAAGAAATCCATATAAAGTATGTCTAATCAAAGTGGTTTGGTTGATGGTAAATGAACTGCAACCCCTATAGTGGAGGGAGGGAAGATTAAAAGAAGATTGTGGGTTTAGCAAGATTAAGATTGACTACTTTCACAAAGGAATCGTAATCAAGGGAAAGAAATTAATTAAACAGAAAGGATCAGCAGAGTTCAAGTCACTTCCGCTCCTCAAATTTGGATTTCATAAAGGCAAAAGGAGGGACAAGCTGCACTGTTATGTTAGCAGTGGAATCCAAATCCACTCAAACTTCAGGCAACCAACTTACAAGAACAGTACACTTCCATAAATTTCACTTTCACACAGTACACTTCAAGGCAAATAAACACCATGTTAGTGTTTGAGCATCTTTTTATTTTGGATGAATTAATAAATGTACTTTCAGAAATATTCATGAAGGGCTTGATGTGGAAGAAACCCAATACACCCATGATCCAAGCCGAAACCAACTAGCATAGACATACGTGTTGAGAATTTTCAAAACACACAGTGAATTGCACAAAATATTCTTGTTGGCTTCTCACAAACATCTTCCTCCACATACGTTGGGATTTTGGTTTCTCAACTGGATCCTACAAACTATAGAGTTGATTAATATGATCCCCACTAATCTTCTCATTATTATCCCCCTAATCATCCATCTCCTTCAACCCCACGGCTTCTTCTTCTTCCCCCGACTAACTCCTACTCCTTCCTTCTTCATTCCCAGAACCCAAACTCCCCAACACCCGACAACCTCCACCACTTGACCAACACCACAACATCTCCTCCAACAGCCCTCCTCCCCATTCCATCCCGACTGCCATCCCAAACAACAACCTCTCTCACACAACCCGACTACCATCTTCTTCCTCCATTGACAACCACCTCCAAGCCACACCCGAGCACCCGATCCTTGCTGCCTTCTCCATCAACCCGAGCACCCCCTGCACCATCTCCTCACCCCGACCCCATTGAATCCAACTGCCTTAACTCCTTCCCGACAACACCTCATCACCACCACCTTCTTCTTCACTCCCGACACCATTTTCCCAAACTCCCACAACCCAAACTCGAAACCCGAACTCCATCTCCTTGTTGCCACAACCCAATCAACCACCATCGAATCCTTGCTGCCTCTTTGTCATGCTGCCTCTTTGTCATACCTAATATCTCCATTAACCCAATCGACAACTTCACCACCAAGCCATCTCCTTGCCGTACGTCGTAGCCTCTGCCAACATTCCCTTGCTGCCATTTCTTGTCATGGTTGCTCCATTCTTGTTGTTACCATAGTTGCGTCGTCGCTGTCGTACTTGTTTGTTGTCCTTTCTATGAAGCCTCTGTAGCCGCTGTTGGGTGTATGTCTTGCATACTATGTTGGATAAGAAGAAGATGAGATGATGGAGGAATCGATATGATCGGAGACGGAGTTGAAGCAAGGGAAACAATCAGCAGCAATAGCAGCAGGAGTTGCGGTTTACCGTACATGGGGTGCGGTCGACCGCCCATGTACGGTCGACCGCCCAACTCTGCAGAAGTTCCCGAGAAGGGGATGGTCGAACGACCTTAAGGTGTGGTCGACCGAACGCGGCGCTGATGGATTATTTGAGTCGGGTCTTGGTGATTCCTGAGAAGCCCAACATGCTCTTCAAGTCAATCTTACGGCTCTTATCGTAGGGTTATCTCTTCAGGAATATCCAATGGTTATTGTATCATAATATCAAACTAGAGTTTATCTAGATCTCTATATATTGTTATTATTGGCCTCCATTGAGAGTCAAGATAGAGAGTACTTCATTGAAGGAGAGATTGAGTGATTCTCTAATTGTAAACAACTAGTACTTGCTGGTGAGGTTTGAGAGAGGGTCGTTGTGAGAATTGTAATATTCTTGTATCTTCTTTAGTTAAATAACATCTTGGGTTTCTTCTCCCCCGGATTAAGGTGAAAACCCCAACCGGGACACCTAATCCCACTGGTCATTCTATGTGATGCACTTAAATACAACAGAAGTCGCAGCAATAGGAGCACATTCAATTCATGAAGGAAAGACTATTTTATTAGTCGATACTTTATCACCATACGAAACTTTCTCTCTTCGTATCCAGAAGGCACAAAACTTCCTCTCGTCACTCACACTCGGAAGACTAGGAGGCACTACTTAAGAAGAGTACCTTGAGCAACAAGAAGATTTGCAGAAGATACTCAATGGATCAGGTTCAGTGGATTCGGACATGCTAGCAGACATAGCCAATGACGATTCTAATTATGTCAGTGTATGTGATGCACTTAAATACTAATGCAGACATTCAAACCTACGATGCAACACCAATGTGCACTTGTTCAGATTCTATGCATCACATACTGCATAGGTCCGAGAGCAAGCCATTAGCATACTCCTCATTATAGGGTTCAATCCCTCACTATGCAACCTACTACCATGACTACTACGAGATTTAGATACTTGGAAAGTTTTGGCTCTCGCACTGGAATACTGGAGATCAATTCCACTCTGCAGATCATTCTGGGGCATATTTCATCCCTCGTCCAGGATACTGGGGATCATCTCACTCCGCAATCATCCTGGAGTCCTCATTGCACAAATATCACATGAGCGTCGCTCTCGTCTCGGAATACTGGAGATCAATCCCACTCCGCGGATCATCCTGGAGCCCTTATACTCACGTTGGCTCTTGTTTGATCATATCTCTAATTAGTGCATGTCCTTAGTTCAGTTATATTTATCATGGCTTGGAGCTAGCTTAACCTACCGAACTTAAACAACCACGGAGAACGCTAGCCTACACTGGTCACTTCTCACATTTTCATTTATCAATCTTGCCGGCAATTCTGGGTCTCACTCAACCTCTATATTCCATACATCCCACCTTCAGAGATATTCCAGGTTACTCATAATCTCAAAATATAAATTTCATTCATTCATATATAAATCTCTCATTCACTTATTTATTCTTTTCAATTCACCAATCTCAACCACCGGGCCACTTCTTACCCGTTATGTTAAATATTACAATATGATTTTCACTTTATTAATCCTTTGTCGAAAATAACTTTTAATTATGTTTCCAAATTAACAATTCTACGACACCAATTTTAATACCGAATAATTTTCTAAGTCTTACATAACAATCTCAAAATATTACAAATTTATTTGATTTAAAACGAAACAATTGTGGAATATATCAAAACAATCAATGAAAGTATATCTTCAAAAATGTATTTTAACCAAGTTAAATCTTAAATATGTTTATAATTATTTCAAAATTTTCCACCAATATTTTAGATTAATTTCAACATTTTTTCTCATGAAAATACATGCATTTAGAAGCAAAAATAATAAAATTCCCCAAAATTGGCTGTACCTAGTGTCGAACTTGAGCATACAGTGCCCCCAACTCACCCAACAACCAAAAAGTACATTCACTGTTGGTGTAAAAGAATTTCACAAAATATACTTCATGTTTCTGTGTACTGGTTCTACAAATTTAAAGAATTTCAAAAAGGAAAAAGAAGTCCTAATCCTAAGAATCGAACCCGTGACCACCTACACTGTACATAGCAACCTAAGCCAAAAGCCAAGACCAGGTTCCCAATTCTCACTCATTATCGACATTCCTCAGGAAAAAGAACAATAGGTCTACTACTCCTTACTACATTTACATTACTCTAATATCGAAATACAAATTCCTAACTTGTATGGTTCGAATTCTACATTACAGAGAATTAGCATAAAAAATTTAGTACTCAATACATTCCTAATTTCCCTTGTTTAAGTTAATTATCAATATGAGGCATCACAATAATTCCACCATACCAAGGCAATAATGCAATTCAAGACTACATCTCATACAATTCTTCAACCTAATGTGTGCTCATTTCTATTCAAGAGTTTGGCTAACAACATGACATTATCACATTAACAATTTAATAAAAATCTACCAATCTAATACATGATAAACAAATTTCCTTTCTATAATTTCATTTAGTTTAATTAAATTAACATGCATTTTATTTTAAGATTAATGTACCATTGAAAAGAATTTAGATTACACATAACATGAATTCTAATATTATCATAGCATGAAAAAAAAAATTAGAAAGTAAATAAACACCCACCTTGATGCAACTTGCAATAAACTCCTAGTAATAGCTCCTAAAAAATAACCTGTAGGCCTTCTCCTCAAAATCCGAACTCTAAGAAGAAGCAAAGCTTTTGAAAATGAGAGATTCAATAATCACAGTATGCAAATAATTTTTTCCTTTCTTTTTGCTTAGTGTGGCCGGTAGGGCTGCAAACGAATCGAGCTATTCGGCTCGAGCTCGGTCAAAGCTCGGCTCGAACCGAGCTCGAGCCGAGCTCGAGCTCAAAACTGAGCTCGTTTCCTTAACGAGCCAAACTCGAGCTTGAGTTTTTTTTAGGCTAAGCTCGCGAGCTATTTGGCTCAAATACGGTCAAAGCTCGGCTCGATCTGAGCTCGAGCTCAAAACTGAGCTCGTTTCCTTAATGAGCCGAGCTCGAGCCTGAAGATATTCAACTCGACTCGGCTTGGCTCAATTGCAGCCCTAGTGGTCGGAAAATTGGGGGGGGGGGGGGGGGGAGGGGGGGGGGGGAGGGGGGGGGGTTATTATAAAGGAATGTTAATGGGAGGTTTTAATAAACTTCCCACTACTTTAATTAACTACCCATCATTCTTAACCATTACACTAATCCATAACTCATTTAAAAGTTTTGTTTCCCTCCAATGCAGATTGGCCGGTCAATTTAGAGTGCGGGTTGTGCACGTGCTTTCTATGTGTTTATGTGTGCACATAAAATGCACACAAAAAATAGGAATTTTATTTAATTAAAATAGCATATGTTACTCCATTTAATATAAATTTAATAAAATTAGTTTAAATTAATAAAAAAAAATTTATGCACAAATAAAAATAAACATACAAACTTCATTAATTTTATTTTGAAAAAGAATACAACCAACGTATGCACTGCAAATATGTGCATCACACGCATCAATAAATATTCAAATACAAAATAAATTCGAGAGAACGAAAAATATTCATAAACATTCAAAATACAAAATACATAGAACATTTATATTAATAGTGTTACGGATATTACACATAACGGTACAAAATACATGTGCGTAACACGAAGAGCAAAATTGTCATAACTCAATTTTGCAGGGAATTACAGTTGTACATTCTAGCAAAGTGTATCTCTATTATGTTGTCTTCACAGATGACTTCGCTCGATATACATGAGATTCCTAATGTTTACCAGATTTTTACGGCCATAATTCACAATCAGTTCGGTGTGTGCATCAAGATTTTCCGCTCAGATGTTGCTCATGAGTACACTTCCACCACTATGCGATCGATTCTTCAGTCTTAGGACACCATTTTCCAATAGTCATGTTCTCACACACATGAACATAATTGTGTAGCTGAACGCAAACATCATCACTTCTTGAGACGACTCGTGCTCTTCTACTCTATTTCTATGTTCCTCATCTTTTCTGGGCTAAAGCTGTCATGAATTCTATGAGGCTTATTAATATCACTTCCTTATCTACTCTATCTAGTACGACACCTTATGAAGCTTTTCATCACTCTCCACCGGACTACAGTAAGCTCCGTATCTTTGGGTGCACTTGTTACATTATTCTTCCTCCCACTGAGCGCACAAACCTGACCGCCCGGGCCCCTAAGTATGTTAACGTAGGTATCAGTTATGATCACAAGGGATATCGTTGCTTTGGTCCCTTGACGAGTCATGTCCATATCTCCCGTCATGTCTCCTTTGTAGAAGACTATCCTTACTACCTGTCCTCCCTTGAGGTTACTCTTTTTCTAAATTTCATGATTCCCTTGACTATCGCATCTGGAACATCTTCAATAATTTCTTTTGATCCCACCCCTTTAACTCATATCCCTTCTCATATTGAACTTACGCATCATGCCCCTCCTATAGCGGCCCCTCCCACACCACCTGCACCACCTCAACCACATTCATCCACACCACTTGGATTGCCACAACCATATGCACCTACACCACCTGCATCGCCACAGCCACATGCACCCACAACACTACAGCCCCATGCACCCACATCCCCGATCTCACAACCACCAACGGTTCATCCCATTCCACTTCGGGCATCCCCTTCATCCTGTTATACACCTGATCCCACTGGTCATTCTGACCAGTTTGGTTTTGCCACCATAGCCTCTTACTTACCACAGTTCCATGTATATCTCACCACTATATACTTCACACGTGAGTACAGAACTTATCAGAAAGCTATTCAATATCTCGAGTGGTGGAAGTCTATTGCAGAGGAGTTTCGTGCATTTGCTCAGACTGACACTTAGGATGTTGTTTCACTACTAGTGAACGTCGAGCCTATTAACTACAAGTTCATCTTTAAGGTCAAATATCGACTTGATGGCTCCATTGAGCGATAAAAGGCTCATCTAGTTGCTAGAGGATTTACTCATGAGCATGCCATTGATTATGATGAGATTTTTTCTCCAATTGCACAGATGACTACAGTTCACACTCTTCTTTTCGTTGCTGCCATCCGTCAGTGGCCATTATATTAGATGGATGTGAAGAATGTTTTTCTTAATGGTACCTTATATGATGTTGTTTACATGCAGCCTCCCCTTGGCCTCACCACACTTTCTCTTCATATTTGCCATCTCCTCCGAGCTATATATGGTCTGAAACAAGTCCCTCGAGCCTGGTTTGAGTGTTTTCGCCGTGTCATCACACATGCATGTTTCCTTCAGAGTTCACATGATCACTCTATGTTTATATGGTCATCACAGCAGGGGAGGATACTTCTACTACTGTATATTGATGATATGATTATTACCGGGGATGACTTCACAGGTGTTGCATCCACCCAGAGATACCTTCTGTAATATCCCGGATTATACGACACTTCTTTATGTGTGTGTGTGTGTGTGTGTGTGTGTGTCTATATATATATATATATATATATATATATATATATATATATATATATATATATATATATATATATATATTGTCTGTATGCGTGCATGTGATTGCAATGTTTTGTTTGAGTATATGAGTGTTGGAGTGGGTCCATGTTTGCGGGGCGGTTTGTAGGAAGATTGCATTCTAAAAGATGCACGAGAACGAGGAGGACCGATACTAGTATAAACACTAGTTTTCGGTACGATGCCTATGCAAATATAATACTGTATGATACTACAGTGGATATATATTGCGTACGCTTGATAAACCTCTCATCTCGTATTCGAAGGGACACATTTAAACTTAAATTGGGCAGCCAACACATCAACCACAAAACTAGTGGCTAAAAGCCATGGTTTTGTTCAAAACCACCTACTACCCTACCCTACCCCCCTAGCAAAATCGGCCCATATCCCCCCTCTCTTCTCCTTCATTTCTCCACTCTTTCCCACCTCCTTTGCTCTGGAATTTCAGGACTCCACCAAGAGAAAAAAAGAGAGGAAGAAGAAAGAGTGAAGAAGAAGACTCAAGGAAGGATTCTCAAAGGAAGGGAGCTCAAGGAGATCAATTCCTCTACAGAAATCAAGGGTGAGGAGTTACTCTAAACCATCCTTTATGTCTCTTAATTGATTTTCTTGCATGCATGTATAATAGGAAGTGCTAGGATGATTATCTAAGAGTTTGGAAGATGAAATCAGAACTGAAACTAGAAAACTTGTTCAGAATGCTATTTTTTAGATTTTTCCGAGAGCAAACTACAAAGAATTGGACCATGAAATTTTCAGAGATTGTTCATATATATGTTTAGATAGTTCATGATTTATTTCAGATTTTTCTGAGGAGGTTTGATATTTTAATAAAATCTAAGGGTAGAACTGTGTCGTAAGTCAGAATCAGCAGTTGGTTAACAGGATGACTGATGTTGTTGGAATTTTCCTAATTTATTGGAGCATGTTATTGATCTGAAATTTTTACCCTGTATTCCTACAGGCATCTAGATTCTATAATAAAATCAGAAAAATGTTTGGATGAATTTATAGGCTCGATAAAAATTGACCTTTAATCAGTAGCTGAAGCTGAACTGAAGAACATGATGACTTTATGTGCTTAATTGAAATAGAGAGAAATCACTGTATACTTGGCGTTTTGACATGAAATCTTTTGTATGTTGTTTATTATGATCTCTAGTTTCATCACTGTAAATTTTGTGTCATTTTGATGAGTATGGAATTTAATATGATTTTATTAGCATGCACCATGCTGCTTTCAGTCAATTTGGATACCCTGTAGAGATTGGACATTTGAGACTCATTAAGAGCACAATTTGAGAACCTGATTCATTAGAGATTTGTAGTAGAAATTTAGATCTTTCCAACAAGACCAATTTAAGGTATTTCCAGTAAAGGGTTGATTTATTATGATTTTTGTAATACTGGATAGAGACCTAGAATGGATTTGAGTTCTCTGATTTAGAAAGACCTAGTGTGCGACTTGGTGCATTGATGAGAGATGTGTTAGTTAGGGTGACCTATTGGTGAATTTTGGACTCATGACCAACTAGAGAGTTGTTGAGGACACCCACACTTTCCTATAGAACTTGGGTTTGTGACGTTCTGATGAACGGGTAGTGTTTTGTAATACCGGTAAGGTGCAGCCCGTGTACAGGAAGTACACATGCTGAGGCTTGAGATGCTATTTTGAGGACCTAGATGATGGAATATGAGTTTATGATCAACTAGAAAATTGTAGCCTAGGATCTTAACATTTCGGATTGGGCTCGTACACTCCAATCGGAGTTGTATCGAGGAAGTTATGACCTTTTTAAGATTTGGGTAGAAACCCCATAGGTCTCCTAGTCTGGAGTGTTGACTAGGTATTGTGAGGACATTTCCCTTGTGTACTATCAGAGTTGATAACTCTTGTCTAGGGATGGTGAACATCTGTTGTTGGTATTGTGGACTCCCATGATGGGCGTGTGACTCGAGTTAGTCACTAGGGTAAGGGATACCCTGCACCTGTCAACCCTATGTTATAAACTTCCGCCGAAGCGGAGGACTTCCGAGCCGTGCCATTGAGATAAGTTCATAGCTCGGGTCAGGGTGAACATACATTCACAGCTGGGGTAGCGGCGAATGTAGGCCGTAATGCTGGACAATTCCAAGTCGGGGAAGTGGTGAACTCGACCGGTATCGCCAGGGCCAGAGGTTGATAGGCAAGTATGGAAGCAATTTTATCTTTTACCCAAGGTGATAGAGTAAGGCTGGGATTAGAATGACGTTTGGGAAATTGCATTAGTCCTAGCAGACCATAGTCGGTGTTGTACCTTCCAGTCGTAGGGATACGTTTTCGACACTCATGAATGAGCCCTCGGCTCGTATCTCGATCTGTTAATTCTCAAAGTTTTCCGGAGTAAGGAACGGAGGCTAGGAGGACTTGACCTCCCGAGGTGCTCACGTCCCTATGCACGTGAGTTTTGTTGTTAAGGTATAGGTGGTTAGGAGGATTTGACCTCCCGAGGCGCTCACGTCCCTATTAAGGTACGGAGGCTAGAAGGATTTGACCTCCCAAGGCGCTCACGTCCCTGTTAAGGTACAGAGGCTAGGAGGATTTGACCTCCCGAGGTGCTCACATCCCTTTGGTGTATATATAAGTTTATAACCCGATCAGGGGTGAACACGCATGTGTCAGTCCATAGCCCGGGTAAGGGGTGGACATGGGAATCATACGGTCTTGCGACCGGATTCAACGTGGTTTTCTGAAGAGATCCGTACGCAGGTACCAGGTGGCAGCTACAACCACCACTTAGGCACTGTAGTGGTGGAACTAGACCGACCAACTGCAACCTCCTTGGGTGACGGACAATCTATTGGGAACTGGTTGAGTACAAGAGTAGGATGCATGGCGAGAGATTGAACCCTACAATCAGGAGAGATGAACTCCTTGGAAAGTATGTAGTATGGGATGCATACATTTCCATCGAAGTGATTTTGGAAAAGTATGTAGTATGGGATGCATACGTTCCCAACTGAATTGCATTAGAGTAGGTGCATCGTGTGCATTCTTATTTTGCGCATTAGTTTAGGCTATGCTTGGGTCTGGAACGCATGTAGTATGGGATGCATGCAGATCCAGATTCCAAGTCTTTCTTGCTTTAGAATAGGCTTGTGATCGGTGCATTTAGTTGTTAGATCATGGCATACACGAGCACTACATAATTTAGGATGCACGTTTCTCTTTCCATTCAAGATGGTTTGTGATTGCCAGTTTGGAGGATCGCTGTTATTATCAGTATTGCCTCAGTCGAAGTACTGGCGTTCCCTACCTTTTAGGTACCGGTTCTACCTCTCGAGCAGGTATAAGAGACATCAGAGTCGCGCAGCAGAAGACTCAAGCCGAGGAGCAAGTCGCAGGAAAGCAGATTGACCGTTCAGCAGAGCTTCGACAGTGAGCCGTCGACTGCCATTCCGAGAGAGAGAAGTTGTTAACTTTACAAAGGAGTGATGTATGTTGTAATAAGATATACTAAGTTTATGTAATTTGTATTCTTGTCAAGAACAAGACATTGGTTGTAATCAATGATGTAATGACTTTATTTGGCAATAAATTTTTTTTAAAATTTCCGTGTTATTACTGTGTTGAGATGGATTTGAAGACAAAGATTCTGGTGAGTGTCACGGATGTCCGGTAACGGGGATCCAGGGCGCTACACCTTCACCATTCGTTTTATATGAAGGATCTTGGCAGACTACGCTATTTTCTGGGTTTAGAGATTGCCAGGGCTCTCAATGGATACTTATTTCTTAGAGAAAATACACATCAGACATTATTTTCGCTGCATGTCTCTCTGATAGTCAATCAGTCGATACTCCCTTAGAGCTTCACGTGAAGCTCCTTCCCACAGATGGTGAGCTCATTCTCAATCCCACTAGATACAAACAAATTGTTGGACAACTTGTCTATTTATGCATGACCAGATCCGATATTGCTCTTATAGTCAGTATTGCCAGCCAATTTGTTTCAGCTCCTCGATCAATTCACTACAGTGCTCTCCTTCAGATTCTCAGATATCTTCGGGGCACTATCACTTGCCTCTACATCAACACTGGAGCTTAATGCATATTCTGTTTCAGAATGAGCAGGGGACCACACTACTAGAGGTCTATAACATGTTTCTGTCTATTTCTTAGTAATTCGCTGATCTCATGGCGAAACAAGAAACATGCAGTTGTTGCATGTTCTTATACAGAAGCTACGTACAAAGAGATAACAGCTACCACTGGAGAGATTGTTCATGTTCGATGGCTATTATCAGATATGTGCGTCATTCTTACAGGAGCTACTCATATTCATTGTGATAATCGGAGTACCTTGCATATTGCAAGCAACCTCGTCTTTCATGAGCGGACGAGATTTATTGCCACAATATCCGTGAGCGTTTTGAGGCATGAACCATTTCACTTTATTCTGTGTCATCTTCACAGCAGATAACAGATTTATTCACCAAATTCCACACTGACCAGAGATTTCGTTACTTGGTGGGCAAACTCACACTGGTAGATCCACCATGAGTTTGAAAGGGGGTGTTAGATATTATATTAGATATTATATTAGTTTAGTCCCAAATCGAAATATGTATTGGTTTACTCTTTGTTTCTCTCCTCTATATATATATGTAT
Organism: Hemerocallis citrina; assembly: GCA_017893485.1. Classification (NCBI taxonomy): domain Eukaryota; kingdom Viridiplantae; phylum Streptophyta; class Magnoliopsida; order Asparagales; family Asphodelaceae; genus Hemerocallis; species Hemerocallis citrina. The sequence goes on from CM030363.1 coordinate 261,265,147, forward strand.
GAGATATTGTACTCAGTTATAATCAATCCAATAAATTATTATTTTCTATCTGTGAATCTAAAAAGAGTCTTAACAATATTAATCAAGAAAAAAAACGTAAATACACAAGAATTTCATTTATGTAACAACTAATAAACATCCTACATGTTCTAAGGAACATTAAAATAAGTTTTTTTAATGTAATTTATTTCGTTATGTATCTTATATTAATGAAACACTGTATAAAAAATTTCATTTTTTTCCAAGGACAAGAAAGGAAAATTGAACCATAATTGAAATGGTCCAATTTGACTATGTCAAATAAAATCCAAACATAAAGTACGGTTGCTTCCAAAATCATGCTTTGAAAATTTAGTTAGTCAACATCTTATCTTTGAATATATATTATTGTTAAAAACAACATTTTAGAGGGCGTTCGATACATGGATTGAAATATTCTTAGGAATGAGAAGATTTATGAGAATGTAAACGTGGAAATGAAAATTTTCAGAAATGTTGCATTATCGTATTTGGTATAGTACATTGCAATTCCGAGAATTCTTTATTATTGTATTTTTTATTCTAATTTTTTGGGTTATTTTATTGTTTGTTTTGGAAATCTCATGGAAATCCTCAAATTTCTTGATTTTAGGGGAATATATATATATATTTAATTCTAGTTGTTTATGGAAATCCCATGGAAATCCTCAAATCTCACGGTTTTGAGGGATTGAAAATCTTTCCCAACAAAGGATTTTGATTCCCTTGAGAATTCATCATTCATTCCAAAACTATGCTTGTCCCATACCAAACAAGTTAATCTATGGGATGATCTGAAATTTCCTTGTACATTCCCACGTATATGTAGTGATCGAGTAGTTATTTGGGTTATCTTTTTTAGTTTTGGCAATTTAAATGATAAATTTTCTAAAAAAATAGAGATTATTCTACATTCATAATTACCATTTAGGTTACCAAATATGTATATAATAGTATATTGTATATATTCAAATTTAGGGAAAAATGAAAAAAAAGTATGGTAATGGACATTTGGCAATGCTATTTAGTTTGCCAAATCTGAAAAAAATAGAAATTATCAAATTTGACAACCAAAATGACATGGCAATGTGGAGAAATTTTGCCATTGACTTGTTAAATATAAAAATGATAATCCAACTGACCATCCGATAGAGATGCTTTTATCTTTGAATATTATTGTTGAAAACTCCGTGACAAGGCAATTGCTTGCTGCCAGTTCCCAGCCAATTGCTTGCTACCAGTTCCAACATTGAATGGGCAAATCTTAAAAAGAAAAAGAAAATGGTTTAAAAATTAATAAAAACATTAAAACATACTAAAAGGAAAGAGAGAGTGAGAGAGAGAGAGAGGATGAAAAGACTCCTTTTCTTTCCGGCTAAAACATCCACCAATGAATAACGGGTCACTAAATCAATAATAAAATGGCAACAAAGCCCCCCACTGTAGCCAAGCTTTTCTCCCCTTTGTTTCCCACTAATCCCACAAACGGTATAAAACAAATCAAACCCTTTATTTATTGCCCTCTTCTTTTTCTCTTTTTATTATTTAATTTCAATTCTTTCTGTGCCCAAATTGGAACTTTTATTGTTCTTTTGTTGTTTGTTAAATTGGGTCTGACCTTTAATAGGCTGTACTAGGATTGGGCTTGTTGGGTCTCGCAGAAAGCAGCAGAAAATGAAGTGGGAAGGGGTTGATGAGAAACTGGCCAGAATGGTTTCTGAAGCAAACTTGGATCAGGTTTCAGAGAGGCGCAGAGTAAGGCAGGCATTCAAGGATATACAATTGGGGATTGATCACTGCTTGTTCACGGTAAGATTATTTATAGATTTTTATTTTTTAAAACAAAACTTTGATTAATATAATATTGTAATTGGTAATTTAATGCTGTTTTTTTTAAAGTAGAATGTTCTCATTGATTTTAGTTGAAGCGAATTAGTTATGGTTATTTGGGTATGTTTGGTTTGGACTGAATGATAATTTAAAAGTTTTGTTGATTTATTTCATGCTTGTATTACGAGTTTGGGTCTGTCTGATTTGGACTGAATGATGATGTATTATAGATCCAGTTCACTAGTTCAGTTTTAACTGTTTTGGACTTATGCCAAGCTGTTACCCTAATAATTTATTATGTTACTTTTGTTTTTGGGGGTAATAATTGAGTATATCTCTTGTTATGTGGGTTTTCCATTCTTCTTCCAGCTTCTGTTGACCAAGTTTTGACATGCTCAAGGGTATGGAGGATTTTGAACTTATTAAATGGCATTGTGGACCTCAGAGAGCTAGTAATGGCATCGAATGAGAGATGATAATTTGGAGAGCTTTTCAATAGCCTAGTTAGGTGTATGTTGAATATGAGTCGTCGATGATTAGCATAAAAGATAAATGATGCAATGACTTGGATTTGTTGTGTTTTGAATTTAGGATTGTGACATATGTGACAATCCTAGTTAGGTGTGACATATGTGACATATGCAATGACTAGGGGCGAAGCCATGAATTTATATATATTTTTAGAGCGGGGGTTGGGGATGGGGGGTGTTGGAACATTTGAGTTGGCACAATAGAATGAACAAGACGACTTCCGAACAAGTTGAATAAAATAGATCCATCAACCAAAACAGAAGATTTTGCCCGACTTGGTGAACCTAATCCGGGGGAGAAATACCAAGGAATTTTATTTAACAGGAGATGGTACAATAATAATAACTCTCTCATCAAGAATCTATCCCTATATTAAACCCCAACTAGAAAAATAAATTATGTTTACAATGGAACCCTAATATCAAGTGCACCTCTTTCAATGAGGCTACGATATCTACTTATAGATATGTAGAAAATCCTAGGCTTTTTATGTCAGTTCAATAATAGATACACTTTCCTAGCCAAACCACAATTCAAATGCCAAACCTGACATATTGGAGAACTAGCAAAAATGAATTCAATTTTGAATCCTCAAGCCGCATTTTTACTGCAATTCTTGCTTAGGCCCTTGTGATCCTTTCTCAGAGAATCTGTTAACTCCAATTGTGAGACATCAACTCAACCATCTTCATCTTTGCTTGCATTTGAAGGGCTTAAGACTTTCTGTGATTATTAATTTATAGACCCAATCCTTGATCCTCTTGAAAAAACAATTCACTGGTGCCATCTTCTTGTCAGACTTTCTCATTCAAGCATTTTTGCTCTATATACCATCTCAGGAGCATACCACCGGACATGCATGTCAGCAAAGATCGAGCTTGTGGTATCCGACATAGACATCCTAGGTAGATGTTGATGTAAAGGATCACATCTTCTGCCCGAACTCCACCTAGCTTGTAGTCATCTCAACCTCTCAACAGTATTAAAACATCATGGTCTCACTGCATAGATCCTAGCGTGGACACACTAGATACTTCCAGAAGGTTTGCCTTTGTTTCATACGACTGTAGTTTCATATTCCCATTAAGCCTGTAGAGTTGTTGTTGAAGGACCCTCATTCATATCATCACCTTACGTCCAAGGGCAGATTCAGGATTGATCAAATGCAGAGGCCAAGAAAGAAAAAAAATGCTAAATTTTTAAAAAATAAAATAAAAATGCTACTTGTAATTCTTTCACATGACTAAAATCCTTGATTACCGAATCATTGCTAAACTTCTCGACAATTTCCTTTTGAACATAAACAACTAAATTTTCTGTGGGAAAATCATCCGCCATTTTGTTTCGAAGCTTTGTTTTGATTAACTTCATTGTTAAGAATGCTCGTTCAGTAATCACCATTGAAACGTGAAGTGTTAGGACCAAGCGAACTAGACGATCATAAGGATAATATGTTTTTTGATTTTCCTGTCTTGAGTATCCTTTGGCAAACTTCGGCAATTGTTTTTAAGATGCTTGAAGTCGGAATGCTTTGGTGCATCCAACTGAAAATGAAGTAATCGGGGCCTTAAATAAATCTCTCTCTATGTGAAATTCTGTGGACCTTGGATAAAATTTGGTAGCTAACATACAAATATCATCAACGTTAAAAGCTTTGTAATTGTCCATAGGTTCTAGTCCCGAGCTAACTTTGAGCAACTCCACTGAACTTTCATTAAATCTACTATTCAACTATTGTAACTACGAATTTGCTGCAACTACAAACAAAACAACTAGATAATGATGTTTCATCGTGATGCAACTTTTTATTTTCGACCACGGCCTGCACTATAACGGACATTCATGTATGGCATTTCATTGTTATGCTTTTTGCAAGATAGAAATACCCTATCAAATAATAATATCCAACCATCTCCCTGACATTCTGAGTGAGAGTTTTGGTCCTAGAGACTAAATTCGTTGCATTTAGAATATCCTGACATTTGAGTTGTAAAGCCTAACATAAATCTTTAGTCAGCCCAATGATCCCTTGCATGAGATGTAGTATAAAGGCAAACTGAAAAGATGTCATCATATCATAAGCCAAAATCTACTACCGCTCTTTGAGCTTTGAGCATAAGTTGATTTTCCATTAATTATATTTTTTTAAAACAACACATGGCTTTGAACATTTTTAAGAGACAATTAATAGATGCCAAATGAGATCCCCATCGAGTGTCGTCAACCCTTTGCAGATTACCGATTTGATTAAGCCCGCTTCCAGTCTCAGGATCATCAAGTTCATCAAGTTCTAGTATGTAATTTCATTAACTTGAGAATCTTGTAGTTCATCGATGATCCAGTAACAATGTTAACTACATTTGTCAACTGAATTTTATTTTTTGATGGACATGCATTAGCTCTCAGGATGTTGTAAGCAATGTGCCATACAGTGAATACAATATTCATATGAACATTCTGCTAAAAATAATGCTTGTTGGCCAATCCATTCTTTTCTTATATTACTAGCACCATCATAGCCCAACATTCTTAGGTTCTCAACCATGAGAGATGGGAAAGAACAGCAAACAACATCTTCTTTAAAGTCAATCTTGTGGTATTTAGAACATGAATGAGACCAAAAAGTCGCTCTCTTATAAATCTGTCTTTCTCAGCAATTGCAAACCTTATAACAAGACCCATTTGCTCCTTTGTAAACTCATCTCGTGCCTCATCAACTATGATACAAAATTTAGGTTCACCAATTTCTTCTTGAATAATATTTCACTTTATTTGCAAAAACATGAAGAATTTCTTACTGAATTTTGGCAAACTAGATTTTGCTTTTTGAGCATTTTCCATAACACATTTTTCACATTTTCATTTTAAGATGCTAAAAGTTCAATTAACTCAAGGAAATATCCACGATTTGTAGAGCTTGGGCTTTCATCATGTCCTCTAAATTCACATGCTTGAAATGTTAACCATCGAACTACATCTATTGATGTCGCGCAATCGACTGTTTGCAATGTCAGATCTTTTCTTCTCGACAATTTGTAGATGTTGCTGGTTCATAAGATCCTTGTAAGCTTGTACCACCAAATTGTGAGGTGTATTTGGATGTTTACCCACATGACCTAAAAATGCACAATTCTTAACTTTTTCCTGCTTCGAAACAATTCAATTGTAAATGAGTTAAACCAGGACGCCCACATAATGAGTTGCTAAAGAGATAAATGGTAGACAATATGCTTGAGTTTTTTTTGGAGAGTACTACCATGACTAGAATTCTAATCGTTTAAACCCTGAAGATAGGAAACTCCTGTGTTTCTCTGCCCCAAACTGATGATACTTTTGTAGCAAAATTTGATATGGTCCCATTCGAATGTATTTACATTGAACTTCATCCCTTTGACTTGGTGGAAAATCCAGAATTTGGCGACACAATCCTGGATCTCGTTCTAAGCTAGAAATATCATTGCTGGAAGATTCATGCATTGTAGGAATAGAAGTGCCGAAACTGTGAGGTGTGGTGGGGATTAACTGAGTTGAATTGTACTTGATTCAATTCTTGGAACTTTCGAAGGCCGTCCATCATTGTCATTGGATGATGTAGCATGATCGGTAGAAGTTACTTGTCGAGATTTCTTATGAAAAAAGAATTCGATGGTAGATGGATTTACCCATTATTTGATCTGAAGAATAAAATAGTTACCATCCGTCTAAGTAGTGAAAAACATAGGGGATCACATGGAGGCTTGGAGTTGGAGCTATATGTCATTTATAACTTAAACATTTAATATTGAATAAGATTTATTGTCATATTTAGTAAGTAAGAAGTAAGACAAAGACAAAGAAATTGGAAAATTTTGTGATGGGAAAAGGTAGAACAAGGTATAAAACAAGTGGGAAGGAAGTGAAGGAGAGAAAGATTACCTATGCCTGGATGATGATTAGGAAAACTCGGAGGATTAGGAAGACTCAAACTCGAAATGCTACACTACTTCCAATTGTTCTCTTCTAATATTTAGAGAATCATATGTTTTTTCTCGGAGAAGGAGAGAAATATTACCTATGCCTGGATGATGATTAGGAAAACTCGGAGGATTAGGAAGACTCAAACTCAAAATGCTACACTACTTCCAATTGTTCTCTTCTAATATTTAGAGAATCATATGTTTTTTCTCGGAGAGAAAAAAAGCCTTCAGGCTGGAGAGGAATTAAACAACATTTACTTCTTTATTGTTAAATTATTTCTAATTTATTTATTAACAAAAATAGCTAGATTGGTTGGACCGTTGATTAAATAAATATTGGGAAAACAAATTAAGAAGAGAAAGTGGCTAAATTTGTGAGAAATTTGTGTGTGTGTTTGGGGGTACCGGGGGAGGGGGGGTGGCGTCTTCTCTTTCTCTCTCTTTCTCTCTCTCTCTCTATATATATATATACATATATATATATGTATATGTATATATATATATGTATATGTATATGTATGCATATGTATATATGTATATGTATATGTATATGTATATGTATATATACATATACATATACATATATACATACATATACATATATACATATGCATACATATGCATATATATATATATATATATATATATATATATATATATATATATATATATATATATATATACGGCACGTCTTCGGAACGATACAGCATATGAAAAGCCTTGTAAACAGTAAAACATTAATTATGTAGCTCAAGTTTGAATAGTATGACAATAATTAGTTGTAAATAAAAATCCATGTTTCCATTAGTATATGTTGAAAAATAATTATAAATGAGGGCATAAAATCCAACTTCTTAGAACTTTGAGGGTGGAAAATGATGAAATTTAACTATTGAAGAGATATTTGCTATTTTCAATGTAACATGAAAAATAAATAAAAAAACTTTAAAAATTTAAAAATTTACAAACCTGAAATCTGAAAAACTAAATTTCTGAGTAAATAGAAAGAGAATGAGAGAGAGAGAGATAGAGAGAGAAATAATTAAATAAATAAATGAGTTGTTTTTTGGGGGGGATTTGAATTTAAGTTTTGGGGTTTGAAATTTTGGGGGAAAAATGTGTTTTGTGAGGTTAGATTTGGGCCTTTGATTTTGAGGGGATTGAAGGAGGCCACTTGATAGCTTTCTTTGTGTTTTATTATATAGATATATATATAGGTTGGCCTTTGGTTGCGAATAGACTTTTGATGTGAACTAGCGTGCAAACCACTAGTGCCGCTACTGGGAGTGGCGGCATCAGTGCAAATGATGCCGTTATTGGGAATATCGGCATCATTGTATGCTTTTTTGAAATTTGCACTGAAGCCGCTACTCCCATAAGTGGTTCGCACGCCAGTTCTCACCAAAAGTCCGTTCGTCACCGAAGACCATGTGAACCACTGATGCTGCTACCGGGAGTAACTGCATCATTTGTACTCCCAGTAGCGGCATCAGTGGTTTTCATGCCAGTTTACTCCAAAAGTCTGTTCGCAACAGAAGAGGCCCGTATATATATATATATATATATATATATATATATATATATATATATATATATATATATATATATATAATAAATATTCTTGTCTGGTGGAGTTTACTAATGCTTGTTTGTTTTTACAAAAACAGAACTCATTTAAGAAAGCAACCATTTAGATTGACCGCATGGTTTTGCTAGGATCAGTTTCGATGGAAAATATCCATGAAGGACTATTTTTTAATGAATTTAGTGGTGTATATGCAATTAGTGAACTTTATTACTGATGTATATAAAAATTACAATTTCTGAGGAATATTCTGCAATTTTAATTTTTTAAGTGGCCTTTGTGTAAAAATGCATTTCCATAAAACTCTCTTGCATATAGCATATATTTTAGCATAGCTTGCATATATATAGCAAAACAGAATTACTTTTTCTCTTGTACTCCTCGGCTCCCCTCTGGCCATTAAGTCTTCAAAAGAAATTTCTATTTATACCCCATACTTAAGTGGTTTTCAAAAAAATTTGTTTGATGGCATCAACAAGTTTCAGTTTAATCCCTTTTAAGTCTTTTAAGATCAACAAGTTTGATGGCAAGATCAACTTCAACCTCTGGAAGGTTGACATGTATGATTTATTGGTTCAGGAGAGCTTGCACAATGCCTTACAAGGGGAGAAATGGATAGGGATGTCGAGCAACATGAAGGAGAGGTAGGAAGAAATTTGCTTGAAAGCATATAGATTGATCTGGCCTTCTCTGAAGGCGAAGTCAAGTGTAATATTCTTGACAATAAGAGCATGACAATTTTTTAAGGACTAAACCTTGACTACATAAAATTCGTCTCTGCTGGATTGGACGTACTAGAAAGGAAAGTTGTTGTCGCTCAATAAATCCTACGAATTACTGACGGTACAAGTATTACTTCATGAATCTCAACCATAGATAATCATGCAACTGATACTCACACCTTATGGTTTTAGATAATTCAGAGTGAGATAATCATGTATTTTTGAATGAAAGTTATAGAATTCGTCTCTGCTATATTTATGCAATTTTTGCTAAAATGCATGCTATATGCACGACTCTTTTATGAAAATGCTTTTTTACACCGAAGTCACTTAAAAACATTGGGATTGTTGAAAACTCCTCACAAATTGTTGTTTGCATATACATCACTAATAAAATTTACTATTTGCACATACACCACTAAATTCATTAAAAAAAGTCCATGGGTATTTTCCATTAAAACTGATCTTAGTACAACTACGCGGTCAATCTGAATGGGTTACTTTCTCAAATGAGCTTAGTTTTTGTAAAAACAAATGAACATTGATAAACTTCCACCATATATATATATATATATAGAGAGAGAGAGAGAGAGAGAGAGAGAGAGGTGGAGGAGGGGATGGGGGAAGTATTGTAATAAGAGATGGTGCACTATGTTTATTTTTGAGTGCTCAGCAATTTGTACCTCCTGCGTACGAGTGTCAGGTTGGGTTGGAAATGCAGTTGGAACTCTTGTTTAAAAAAAATTATTTCATAAATATTTGTAAAACATAAAGTCTAAGGAAAGAAACCATACACCAAAGTAGGAGCATTGATATTCCTATATGGGTTATAGATATCATATAGTATGTAGGTAGGAATTTATTCTTTATTCTTAAGCGCTTAAATGGAACAATACTACATGTGGGAAATTTAGAAGTTTCAAAAATTAACCGTTTAAAATTGAATAAATTGCTTGAGCATTCTCATAAGTAACACTAGTAGTTGACCTTATGCATATTGAATGTAATTTTTAAAATTGGGAGTGGCCATCATTACGCCCCAAAACACTTTGTATATACTTATATATGCGTAGGATAGGTAGCATATTCTAATTTAGAATTACAACTACAATGATTTTCAGCTATACTGCACTATTTGGTACATTTATTAATATGCCGAGTATCATAGCAAGTGAAATAGGGTGCACTATTTTCTAAGAATGTTATGAAAATAAATATATTGTACAAAGTGAGTTACAAACCAACTTTCTCGTTGTGCATGAACAAAACCTCAAGTTGTTACGTCTGTAGTTCTTCTTATGCCATGCCGTGAAAGCATAGTCACTGCCGTATGTACACAGTAAATTGTTGTTTCATATAAATTTCTAAATATCAGAATCGTATTGATGTCATTTTTTAGTATCAAATATCAAACATTTGGGATATTCAGTAAATATCTGGTTCTTCTGTCCTATTAATATATATTGCAATGTGATTCAGTCATTAGATACTTCATGCACATTATATATCAAACAATAGTCTGCCTAAAGCTAACAATACAATTACAATCGTAATAAATAATTTTCAATGTGTACTCATGAAGTTGCATACGGTATAATACATAATAGAAACATATTTAAATATTAAACATGGAAAATACTAAGTTACATTACAAATGGCATTCATGCCAAAAGTGCTTCTTGTTTGTATGTTATAGGTTGTCTTTGCCAACTCCTATTAGGAGTCATAATAAGATTAGTTGCTATATAAGTTTTTTTTTTAGAAGTGGAAGTACATGAAATACTATGTATTTGCCAATATATCAGCAATCAATTTGTTGAAATTTACCTGCATAGCATGACATTTGCTAAAAAAAAAAATATTAAAACTTCAAATCGATGATGTTCAACCCTCAATCAATAATTCTGGTGTATTGGCCATTTTATAGAACACTGCTTATATACCCCACATACCTTAGGTGTTGAAATATTTGGTTTCTTAAGGCATTATTATATATGGTGATAGGTGATATAATTTGCTCAAGGACATAACAAACTGAATTTATATTTGTATGTCATTCTGGTCATATCTAAAGTTATAAATGTGCTTATTGTTAAAGACATTCTAAACTTATTACTTAAATATATAGTTCGCTACGAGGAATTCTCGATTTCATTGCTCAAATTATTTGTCCAAAATTGATTACATAGTATACTTAAGTTGTAAAACCCAAAAATTATCCTTTCATCTTTTTTCACATTGTTTTGTCTCCAGGAGAGAGAGTTGGACTACACAACATAGGATAATGATAATAGATTTTTGGCATTAAAAATGGAAAAAAAATTCTTAAACAAATACAAGACCAATAAATAGATGGTGGAATTTAAAGATAGAGTTCTAGGAGGTAGGTAGTTGGCATAAAAATGATGATAGTAATTGGGATGTGGAATACTATGTATAGTTGCATAAAAAAATGTCCGAATATTTTTTTGAGAGAATCTAAAGGAAGTAGATTGCTGAACAAAAGAAGTTGGTGGTGGAATGATAAAATTCAAAAAATAGTTAAAGCAACGAATGCTTTTTACAGGATTGACAAAACGCTCAATTTGAACAAAAAATAAGACGTAAGTGTCAAAGTGAGGAATTTTTAAAAATATATATAAAATTTCAAAGAAATAGGTTAAAAGAAGCCGTTAAAGATGCCAGATCTAAGACTTAGATTATTTACATAGGAAATTAGAAGCTATAGCGAGAGAGAAAATTACATACAAGCTAGCTAGGATGAGAGAACTAAAGAGTATAGATTTAGTTAATATGGAATGGATTAAGAAAGATAATTAAAGAGTTTTGGTGAAGAAATATGATATTAATGAAAGATAAAGGACTTGCTTTCATATATTATTTTTTAATAGACACCTTAAATTCTAATATAGATTCAAGTAAAATAATGCATATTAAAAACTACGGATATTGTTGGAAAATTATGTTTTTTTTTGGATAAAAGATGACCGCAGTCATCGTTTCATTAATGATAATTAAAGAAACATAGCAGTACAGTAGCATCTCAAAATACAATCGTACAAAATACGAATACAACAACAGTTACATATAGCTAATGTTGATCATCCAAATCAGATCCAAAATGAAAGCACCAAAGCAAAGTACCGCCATCACCCCCTTTCTGCCTGAGGGACGAACCACTCTTCACTGCTCTCCCTGGCTATTCCCCTTCGTTGATCTTCATCTTCTTCCTGGCCTCCTCCGTCCCTACCTAGTCATGAATAAGAAGGAAAATTTTATGCATTGAGGTTGAAAATCTGTAAGAACTATCATGGAAAATTAAATCATTTCGTTCTAGCCATAGGTTCCACATTGACGCCGCGGTTGCTATGTCCCAAGCCCTTTTATCTTCTAGTCTAATATGATCTTCTCTTAATATTCCCCAAATGTCAGAAGTTGAATTCGGACATCGAGTACACCCAAATCCCCTACAAACTACCTCCCGTGTTAACCTAGCCTTAGGACATAGGAAGAGGATGTGTTTGACGTCCTCTTCTGCTCTTAGACACTCCTCGCACGTAATGTCAATTTGTATGTTTCTCTTTCTGAGGTTTACTTTGGAGAGAATCGCATTGTTGTGAGCTAACCAGCAGAAAACTTTGACTTTCAGGGGCACCTTAGCCCCCCAGATGATGCTTTCTTCTTTACATCTCAGTCCTCCATCGTTGATCCAATTATACATACACGACACCGAGAATTCTTTTGATTCATCCCTATCCCACCATCTTTCGTCTTCGCTACTATTTGCCTGGCTCCCTTCTTCTTGGATAAGTCTGTTCAGTTCTTCAAACTGGGCGATACTCTCCAGCGTTAGGCTGTCAGACACCAAAAATCTGAGTTTGCCTTTCTTCCGAACGTCTGCCACCGACAAATCTAAGTTAGCCGTTGCTGCTGCAGCAAGTGGGAATCGGTTTTGAAGAGTCGTGTTACCACTCCATTTATCCTTCCAAAATCTGGTGCTTTTCCCATTTCCAACCGTGCATCTAGTATTAGTGTGGAATATCTCTCCTTGCTTCGTAACTCCTTTCCAGAGGAATGAGACTTTGGCAGACGCACTTCTTCCTCCAAACCTAAATTTTCTTCTTTTGTGGAATAGGTTGAACGAGTAGCTCCACCAGCACTTGCGCTTATTAACAATCTTCCACCACCATTTGCTTAGCATGGCTATATTCATGTCATGGAGATTCATGATTCCCAACCCGCCATATTCCCTTTTCTTACATACTCTTTCCCACTTTACCAAGTGCATTCCTTGTTACCCTCATCTGTTCCCTTCCATAAGAATCTTCTTCTAAGCTTATCAATCTTATTGATGACCCACTTAGGCAGTTCGTAAATTGACATCAGATACTGTGGAATTGCACTAAGAACCGAATTTAACAGTATGATCCTTCCTCCGAGGGAAGGGAAGCGGCTCTTCCAACCTGCGAGTTTCTTAGCTATCTTTTCGATCAGGAACGTCCAATCCTCCTTTAGTAGTGCTCCTAGCCTAATGGTCATACCTAGGTATTTAATTGGAAATTTGCTCTTCCCACATCCTAATAAATTCGTTATCTCACTAACGGGCGTTGATAGCTGCTCACTAATGGGGATGATGCTTGTCTTGTCTAAATTAATCTTCAGGCCTGACCAACCTTGGAAGCATACTAGCGCTGCCTTTATAGCTACCACTTCTTCCACTTTAGCCTTCCCGAATAAAAGTGTGTCGTCCGCATATTGTAAGATCGTCATTGGTTGTGCAATTCCTTTAATCTGGTTCCCTTTGATAACGTTGAGTTCTTGAGCCCTCTTTATCATTTCCGCAAGCCCATCCGTGACGATAGCAAATAGGAGAGAAGATAGGGGATCCCCTTGCCTGAGCCCTCTTTTACATCTAATTTTTTTTCCTTGCCATCCGTTCACTTGAATGAACGATTTGGAAAATTATGTTTGGAGAAATAAACGATGATTTGAAGAAATAAGAAAACGACAAGAAAATAGGAAAAGAAAAAGTGGAATGGTGGTTTGACCTGGTGGTATTCCTACAAAATTTTGAAAATATTTTAGGAGATTAGGGACTAAAGTGTTTAACCAGACTTTTTGTTAAAATTTTAGAGACTAGGAAAATGCCCATTGAGTGGAGAAAATTACATTTTTGGTCAATCTATAAATATGGGTAAAATACAAAAATTGCCCCCAACGTTTAACGTAGATACAAAAAACACCCACACATTTGCAAAAAGTACAAAGTGGACCCCCACCATGTATTTTTTTTGTTATTTATGTTCTCTCTTCTATGACTCAATATTGACCACTTTTAACCTCGCTGGCTGGATTAAAAAAATGGGAAAACCCTAAACCACTCCTCCCTTTCGTCCTTAATCTTTCATCTCAAACCTAGAAAGGGAGGGGTAGTTTAGGGTTTTCCCCTTTTAAAATACAGGCAGCAAGGTTAAAGGTGGTCAATGTTGAGTCATAGGAGAAAGGAGAAATAATGAAGAAAACTCACGATGGGGGTCACTTCATACTTTTTGCAAACGTGTGGGTGTTTTTTATATCCAAGTCAAACATTTTTTTTAATTTTTTAATTTTTTTATTACCCAATAAAGATAGAGGAGATATTCGGAGCTGCACGAGCTATCGTGGGATAAAACTTATGGAGTTATGCAACGAAACTTTGAGAGAGAGTAATCATATAAAGAACTAAGGAATGCAACTATAGTGTCGGAAATCAGTTAGATTTTATAGCTGGGAGGTCAATTATGGAAGCTCTATAACTACTAAGACAGTTGATGTAAAAGTATATAGAGAAGAAACAGATTTCCATATGACTTGACTTGTATTGATTTGGAAAAGATCTATGGATTTCCATTGAGATTTTATGGCGGTTTCAGAAAAGGAACAAGTGTGTAGTAGTTGCGTTGATGTTATTAAGGATATGTGTGATAATATAGTAACTAGAGTTAGAACGAGTAGAGGGGGACACAGAGCCATTTTCTATTACCATAGGTTTGCACCAAGAATCAACCGTAAGTCCTTATCTATTTGTATTAGTTGTGGATAAATTAACTAGGCACATTCAAGATGAAGTTTTGCGGTGTATGTAGCACTCCGAATTCCGTATACTAGGAACTCGAGACAACCAGGATCTTTCCTTCAAATGAGTATACAACACAGATATATCACAGGAAATTAAAAACTTTTATGCACTAATTACAATAAATTTACAACACGATTTAACAATAAATTACCTTATATTACATCAATAATCTCTTGAATGTTCCACGCAGCTCGAGTCCTCAGCTCTTCGATTAGCATCCTGCAACTGGCGACTGTGGGCACGTAAGTTAAATATAACTGACGCAATGCGGATGAAATCCGTGATCTCTAATCTTAGCAAACAGTATTTGATGCAAAAAGGAAAAACATGAAGTCAAACTACATACTTTCCCAAAATGCAACTTCAATGAAAATGTATGCATCCCATACTACGTAGTACATACTTTTCAAAGAGTTCGTAGGCTCTAGATCACATGGTTCGATCCCTGGGTATGCATTATACTTTTGTACTCTTTTCTGCTCCTCACATGAATTTAGTGACTAGTAGAGTTGCAGTGCTGCGGTCTATTCCGCATCTGCAGACGTCTGATGGTCTTTCTTTACTCCGTCAGGATCAATGGTCTTTCTCTACTCTGTCCGCCTCGACAGATGTCTGGTGGTCTTTCTCCACTTTGTCAGGATCAGTGGTCTTTCTCCACCCCACTAGGATCAGTGGTTTTTCTCCACTCCCGCCAGGCCGATGATCATTGTGCTCTGCCAAAATTAGTGGTCTTTCTCCACTCCTACCTTTACCAAGTTACCATGAACATATGGCGAGTAGGGCTCGTACATGCTCCGCCAAGTTCCGACAGCTGAGAACATAGACGGAAGCTTTAGGGTTCATCCCCTAAGTTCCAACAGGACTTGCAACCTATGTCTGCGTCCCGCTCTCATCACTAATTCACAGAATTTACAATTAAGACGTTGCCGCACGTGTTCCGGACAAGATCACGCCGCACATCCTAGACGAGATCACGCTGCACGTGTCCCAGACGAGATCATGCCGCACGTGTCCCTTGATAGGAGGAGTACACGCCACCTAGTGCATGTTCTTGCAGTTGTGAGTCATCCTACCTAGAGTTAACATATCCTACGTTCAACACAATTAGGGTTACTGGGTCGCCTTCGCGCACCCAACACTGGCCCAACTTGGCCCACATCCGGCTCATATAGCCATAACAACTATGATAACTTGTCAGAATGGCAATCGCCATAAAACACATGTTATATCTCCGCATCTATGGGCAATTCATCATCGAGATAATACTTTTAACAAGTAGTTACTAAAGAAGTAGCTACAACCACAACATTAAGCTACTAACGAGTTCAACATGATTAACAAGTAGCTACAAATACTAACGCAACATGGTTAACTTCATGATTAACTACTACCACTTCACTCATTTACTAACATGATCACCTACTACCCCTCACCATACTTCACTTTCTTAAAATAAAAGCATGACTTCAACTTCACCCATGGCAATTACTACTAACACATTATTCTTAACAAGGTAGGCTACTACTACTTGTAATTTTAAGCTACTAATAATTTCAACATGATCTCCAAACAACAACATACATCTTATCATAAATAGGAAAACTTTCATCAATAATTCTATAGCAAAGTTCATACTTCCATTTACTAAAATCAAGCTACACTTCAAACTTGCTACTAAGATTAATTTCCTTACTAACATACCAATTTGCTTACTAACTACCCATGATCAAGCCTACATTTTAAACTTACTAATATGAACTAACTCACTACATGAATAATTAGTCAACAATTAGTTTACCAACATGATCTTCCACATATTTAAGCTTACTAATAACTTACTAACATGAACAATTTCACACTTAAGTTACTAACAACTTACTAACATTACTAACATGATTAGTTTGTAACACTTCAAACCTACTAACTCAACTTTCAAGCTTCTTGCATGATCAATCTACAATTCTTCCAGTTGCTAACATGAGTCAAGTCTACGTTTGAGTTAATTAACATAATCAATGTCCACATTTCAACTTTCTAACTTGCTCACATTATCAATTCCACTTACTGATATAGACCTTTCTCACATGACATGTGGCTAACTTACTAACATGATCACTACTTAATAACATGACTAAAACTTACTAATATGAGTAAGAGCTTACTAATATAAGCTAAATTACTAACATAAACAATCTACTACACAAAATCATCATAAAATTCACAACTTTACATTCTACAATCAACAATCAAGCTACTACTCCGAAGACATGATTTTTATTTCATAATCAAGCATAAAAATTTCATCTTTGCTCTTCTACTACCATTCTCATGCATAAAAATGTATTCTTTATAATTAAAAGATGAAGAACACCCACCTTTGCTTAATGAAAACCTAGCTCATTCTTATTCCTCTTTTTTTATCTCAAGCTCCAATAGCTCTAGGAAATTGATAATAAATTAATTAGAATAGGAAAATAGGATGAAGAAATTGAACTAGGAGTGAACTAGGAGTGAACTAGGAGAGGTTGAAAATGAACTAGAAGAAATTGAACTAGGACTTCACCTTGAGCATCCTTGTATGGTGGCCGAAATCTTGCTAGGCTAGGTTGAAAATGAGTAGAAGTTTGTAGGAGAATTTGTTTGGAGATCAAAACTTGAAGTAGGAGAAATTTTGGAGTAGAAGAAATTAAGGTTTTTGGTTTCTTTGTTGGGTTTCAAATGCTTCTTTCTCCTTTTTTTTAATATTTATTTATTTATTTATTTACATAATTTTTTTTATGAGAATGAAATGAAGAAGGAAGTTTCTCACTCATTTATAGCTAAGTAAAAAAAAGAGTGAAGTTGGGGTGGGAGATGTGGCCAGTTCTTGGCCAAAAAAAGTGTGGTGAGTGGAGTGTAGGATTTTTCTAGATTTTTTTTTTCCCATCATGGCTAACCTTAATTGAATGTAAATGTCTTAGTGTACACTAATATACAATATGAATAATCTATTAACTACTTATGCATACAATCTACAAACAATTTACAATATAATTCACAATACAATCTATATACAATTTATAATATTTAATATATAGTTTGATTGTACAAATTTTATTAATGTTTTTATACAAAATAATTATTTATTATTTTGGGGATCTTATAGTGCATGTTGTTTGTAGATGATATAGTTTATTAGTAAAATTAGAGAGATGTTAGAACCTGAGTTTGATAGGACTAAAACATAGTATATCTATTGTAAGTTTAGTAAAACTGGGAGAAATGACAAGTGTATTTTGAATGGAGGACCAATAATTATCTAGGAGTAACCACTTTCGTTATTTAGGATCATCATATATGAAGATTAGGAACTCTAGGAAGATGTTATGCATATAATTAAAGTGGGTTGGTTAAAATGAAGATATGCATGGGGAGTACTTTGTGATGAGATGCTACCTTTGAAATTGAAGGAAAAATTTTACAGGACAACTATATGACCAGTCATATTTTATGGATAAGAATGTTGGGTGGTTATGAACTATCATGCCCAAAAGAGGAGTGTAACCTAAATGAGGATGCTAAGGTGTATGAGTGAAAACACACTAAAGGACAAAATAATAAATGATTGCATACAAAAGAAAGTATAGGTTGCATCAGTTGAAGATAAAATGTGTGAAAACCGGTTGAGATGGTTTAGTACAGCGAGGACCAATAACCTCTCCAGTTAGGATAATTGATCCAGTGGAAGTTAGGGGAACAAAAATGGGGTACACCCAAGAGAACTTGGGTTGAAACTATTAATAAGGATTTGCAAAGTGTTAATTTGATGATGGAGGTGGCCCTCTTTAGAGTTGAGTGGAGGAGAATGATTCATGTAGCTGACCCCCTAAATTTTTTGGTTAAAGGCTATAATAATGTTCTTGTTTTTGTTGTATCTTTCTTTCTTCATTTTATCTGATGATATGGCCTACTGTGAGGACATCTCCATAGCTTAATTAATGGATTGGAAATATTCAATCTACAATGGGAATTTATCTTTTCCTGTTTGTCTGCATCTCCTATCTTTAATTTATCTGATAAATAAATACAATAAAGATATATTATTCTTTTTTCTATTGCTTATTCAATATCTGATCTAATTAAATAAACACATTTTTCTGTTTCAGTTAATTTAACCAATCTTTATCCTCAATGCAGGCACAATATGCTGGAGTTAGAACAAAAGAGGTAGACATTTTGAATTCACTGCTACTTCATGTTCATTTATTAATTTTTAAATCGTTTTCTTTAGAAAAATAAATATTTCTCTCTGTGGGTGCTTCTCATCTTTTATATGACTCATCTGTATTTATCCATGCTTCAAGCAAAAATACTGATGAATAACAACGTGAAAAGGTTGAGTATCTATAGTTTGGCAAACTCAATCTTTCCTGCTAAAATATGTAAACGTAATTAGAAGATGGTAGTATCTTAATGTTGGTAAATGTCTCTAAATGCTTTATAATTCACACAGTGAAGTTTGTATATTACTTGTATTCTAAACTGATATCGCGCTAAACTGAACAAAATGAAAAACCAGGATTCATGTAGCCGACCCCAACTAGTTGGGAGAGATACTTTATTGTTGTTGTTTAATATCAAGAGATGATGCAAGCACAAAGTTCTCATGCCACTTCAGCTTGATTTTGACCGACACAAGAGTGGCGTGTCCAATAATAGAGCCCTCTTTAAGCCTTATCCCATTAGAATCATCATCTAAGCCTTATTCCATTAACATGGGGCCAGCTAAGGAGCCAAGGCTCCTAGATGGTTTGACAAAGTTTTATGACTGACTGTCGACCTAACGTCTACCCTCTCTAATTAGTTGATGCAAAAAGTAAAAAAATATATGATAATAAAGGGTTTACCATAGTTCTAGAAAGACCACTTGGCATCCTCTTAATTCTCCAAGACTAAGGAAAATAGTCTAGAATGAGGAAATGATGAATTTGCTATAAGTAATGTAATTCGACTCTAAGGCACATGCAAACCAAGAGCCAAAAAGGAAGCCTTCCCAAATCACAAATCTTTGTTCGACAACCCCTCCCTCCAGTTGGTTTAACAATCCTAATTTTCAAATCACAAAAGTTTTCTCTTTGTTTTCTAATGAAAACTCAAATCCCATCAACGTAAGGTACTTTGCTAAACTCTATCGATACTTACCGTTATTTAGTATTTTAGTTTTAGGAAGTCAGACTCGTACGTAGACCTCAACTTGAAAATTTGCTTGGGTCAAGTAAGACATATTTAGTATTTTATTTATTATATGATAGGCTATATGTTTCATAATCCGCTGAGGCAAGCAAAATTTCAATTTCTTCTCTTTCAATAATTCATATGAAAACTATTATGAATATTGTAATTGAAAATGAAGCTATGTTTTTATTTAGTTTTCAAAATAAAAATATATATACGCTTTAAACTAGAATCAATATCTAAGCGGTATATAATTTTAGTTAGTGAAATTAAAGATTTTATAATCACTTCTTACATTTTTGTATTCTGTTTCAATATTATCAAATTATAGAATGACAAACTTATTATAATTGATCGAATTGTTGAGGGGATTTGTTTGACAACCCCTCCCTCCTGTTGGTTTAAATAATTTGGCCTCGTCTATGAGTATGTAGCATACATGTCAGGCAATATCAATGTCAGAAAAGTGTTCAACTCGGGCACGGGCCCATTGGAAGTTTTGGTACCATTTTAGTTTTTTAGTTGTTTTATTGTTTAAAGTATATCACTAATACCCACCACTTTCGAGTATTTGGGAAAATAAATTATCTAAAAAAAGGCTTATCAAATCTCTTTATTTGTTTTCTTAAATTAATTTCGAATTTTAAAATATGTTTATTTTTTCTTCTATTTAGTTGCTTGCACCTCAAATTTTTGGATAAAGGCTTTCTAGTTGTTATTGTTAGTTGATTCCACTTAAAGATCATATTTTGGGTTCTGGTTGTCTTTTTAAAGTAACTAGTAATTTACACGTGCAATGCACGTCTTAATAAATATATATTTTTAAAAGTAAACACTCTGACCTAGTCTGGCCTCGAACCTGAGATCTCCTTTATATTAGTTATGCACGCGCGATACACATAAGTTGGTAGATTTACAAACAACAACTCCCAGTCTCACATTATAATATTAGAGATTATATTATTAGAGATTATAATATTAGAGATGAGTATTAATTTAATTGTCTAAAACATATTTTAGATTGATTCAAGATTTAAGTTAACACCAAGTCTAAAACTAAACTGTATCTGTCTAGTAACTTAATATCGGAAATAGAGCTTATATAAAGTTGATGTTATCTGCTCAGCACAATTTCGAGGAGATAGATTGTGTGGCCTGTATCAATAATTTTATTACGTAATTAAGTTGAAGGAATTGTATCTGAAAAGACTACTGAAATTGATCTTTCTATAGCATTTTCCGTATGAGTAATTTTTTGGGACATCTAGGGGTAAAGCACTATTTCGGTGTGTGCTGCGAGAGCGGTACCAAATCGAGGCAAACTTTGAATACTAGATATGACCCCGAAATAACAGGGGCTAAGGTCGTCCAGTGAGACGATGGGGGATAAGCTTCATCGTTGATTCGATCCTAATTTGGAAAGCATTACTAATCTGATTAAAAGTGTTTCGTAATTTACATTAATTGAAAACTAGAATTACTGATAAATATATATTTTTATTTAAATTCTTGTTTTTCAAATCTCAGAAATTACTCTGGATCTTACTAGAAGGATTAAAATAAAATCAACTTTGATTTTTTTGCATGTGCACTTTGTACACGTCGCTTAACTAGTTTTGTCAAAATTTCTTACTGATACAGCTACTTATGTATAGTCATATGAAGTGAATACAAGAGGTCTGCAAATCTTCTCAAAATGTTGGCTTCCAGAGAATATTCAAATAAAGGCCCTGATTTGTTTTTGTCATGGCTACGGGGACACTTGCACTTTTTTCTTTGAAGGTATTGTATTCTCTCAGTAGCTGGAATTATGCAACTTTTCAGTGCTAATTTGTAAAATATGTTAAGAGAAAATTGTGAAAAACTTGATTCTTTGTTTAGGAGTTGCGAAGAAGCTTGCCTCATCAGGGTATGGAGTTTTTGCAATGGACTATCCTGGATTTGGTCTTTCTGAAGGTCTTCATGGATATATACCAACCTTTGAGACTCTTGTTCAAGATGTATCTGAGCATTTCTCCAAAGTTAAAGGTAATTGATGCTATACTAATGGTGTATATTCTTGGCAGTCTAATGAGAGTAATCCCGAATATTTGCATAAATCAAGATTTCTCTTATAATTTCCAAACATAGTTTATACTTTGTGGAGCTAGAATCTGTCAAATGAACTAACTCGACCTTTATATAGATTCCTTTGAGCTTACCCTTCCACATGTCTTAAATTATTGTTGGGTATTTATATTCAGTTTTCATCGAGGGTAAATTCTTTATTTTAATCTTAATGTTCATTTACTCTTATTGCAATTCCCTGTTACAAATATCAGCTAGCCTACCCATTTTATTTTCATTTTTATTCGTTAATTTCATGTTCAGCTTCTTCACCAAGTAACATTAGCACAGATAATGGTCTTTACCACTCATGGTTCAAAAACTTTATCAGTTATTGGCCCTGATATTTGTTATTCGGCATGGCATTTGCCAATAATATCAATACATATCAGAAGTATTTGCATGCAAAATTCTTATCCAATATGACATGCATCTCAGTATAGGCCGAAATTTCAACCCATGGTATTACCATCTTGGAGTCTCACACTAGTATTTCAATTTACTTCAATTTTTTCATCCAATGACTGGACTCAATACTTGGCACACTTGATGAAGAAAACTTATTTTATCATTAATCACTATTTACTATATATGACGACCATGTATAAACCAACTTTAGCCTTTGTATTCATGTTATAAAAGAATTATTCGGGTTTTATTGACATGATGGCATATCTACATTTACTGAAAGCTGTCTTCAAATACAGTTATTTGTTGAAAATTGAATGTTACATGCAATAATGCTTTACACAACTAATTTAGTATATTAAAAAGCAGAAATCCCAGAGTACCAAGGCCTTCCAAGCTTCCTCTTTGGGCAATCCATGGGTGGAGCTGTTGCTTTAAAGGTTCATTTTGAGCAACCTGATCAATGGGATGGAGCAGTGCTAGTTGCACCCATGTGCAAGGTAATGTGCTTTAATTTTCTCATATATTCTTGTTGGTCAGCAATCTTGACCTGCCCATAATGACGCATCTTTTCCAGTAGATGTCAGAAGATGTTGTTCCATCTTGGCCTGTGCAACAAATCCTGATTTTTGTTGCTAAAATTCTTCCAAGAGCAAAGTTGGTTCCTGAAAAGGATTTAGCGGAGATGGCATTCAAGGAAAGGAAAAAACGAGATTTGGTTAGTTTTTCTTTGTTATCAATATATGATTATATTTTCTTTTGCGGACAATCTATGATACTACTGAAATATGCTATAACCCAGGGTATTTTCATTTGAATGCTATACACACTGCAGTGAAGCCTTTACAAATTTGATGCTTCTTAAGCTTAGTTACATACTAACATATGTAATATGATTTTACATATGGGTTAATACCTTTGTTTTTTCTTGATGCAGTGTTCTTATAATGTTATTGCTTACAAGGACAAACCACGTCTAGGGACAGCATTGGAGCTGCTCAGAACCACACAAGAGATAGAACACAGATTGGAAGAGGTATGAGAATAATTTGGTTATCAAAGTGGATGCTGCTTCATGATTGTCATTATCTTAGTAATAAGTAAATGTGTGGCGTGGAACGCTCTACGCTTTTGGAATATAAGTGGTGAGACATGGATCACTCACTAATGGAAGAGAACTAGTATCTACTAAATCATGGTTTTCTCTTCCTGGTAATACAAGACGCCTATACATTAACACTAGGTAATCTAATCTAAATATCCTTCACATTCTTAGATACTATCTTTAGCTATGAAGCATTCCCAAGCACGGGGCATGGAACACCGAACATGGAGGACAAGCATGACCATGCCTGCTGCTCTGTCCTTGCAGTCGAACCAGACAGGAACTTGACCTAGACCCAATCTGGACCTGGACCATACTCGCTTTGTAGTTGATATTGTGCCCGAGTCAAATAACAGATCATTCAAAATTTCAGATAGGATATCAGTCTTATTGTGAATGACCTGGGCTACAAGTAGACATGCAAGTAATGCTGTAGCACAAACGGGAAAGCCTCCTTATGGGCAAGAGATTTGGGATTCAAATCCCGCTTGCATCAGGCTACCGCCTATCACCCCCCACCAAAAAAAGGAAAGATAAACCCAGAAGTAGATATCAATGTAATGGATAGGATCTGAATTCATTGTCTGTATACCCTACTAGATGTGGACCCATACTACTTCCAGTTAGGCGAGAGATTCCCAAAAATAGGAGTTATAGTTGCAAGGTTATCAAACAGGAGAGAGATTCAATGTCTACATTTTTTGCCCACGTACTGTAAACTACTAATTATTTTAAGATATTTTAGAGAACATAGACCATCATAAAAAACAATATTAAAATTAATATTCTCATGGATGTTTAATAAAGAATATATAGAGTAGTTTCGATTATGCATTCTTTATTTGATCAGTAAAGCTAACTGTATATGATTAATTGAAGTATCGAAACAGGATTTATCTCTTCAATTCACCAAATTGATACTTGACACAATTTTTTCCATAAAATTATGTATAGGTAAATTATAGAGGGGAGATCTATGAACTTAGTCAACTAGTTGTTTGGTTAATGTTTACCTCTTGGAAAATAGACAAATCTGTGAGCTTATTTTCATTAATCTCTGAACATATTCTACTATATGGCCCAAAGATTGAACATCATTCTCTAACTATCAAAGTAGAATTGACTGTAGAACCTAAAATTGACCAGTCTGAATGCAAGCCCAAATTTATTGGATGGGATTGGGCAAACTCAAAACCCAAAATGATTGCAAGGATTGTAGAGTTGAACTGGACCTGGACCCGAAGGGAATGGGTAGGGCCTGGGTCCAAATTTTCTACCATTAAAGAGTTCATGTCCGGATCCCTTCCAGTAATTCCTAGGCGTGGCCCGACTAGATGCCGTAGATACAACAAAATCTGGGAGATGACATTAGCATTTTGTACTATATATGCTAATAATGACAATTCCTTGAGAATAGGGGCATGGGGACACAATGACAAACACATCATATACTCACATTTATGATATACATACACATGCATATACATGTACACAGAGTGAAATACATGCACATTTAGATGTGCCTAATCAACCAAAGAAACTATTTATGTCTTCCTTTAAGATATGTAGTTACTTTTTATCTTACTTAGGATATCGAGCAATATATCAAAATATTTCAGATCAAAGCAGATTGGACAATTTACTGAGAAATAGTTCAGAAGGGAATAGAAGATGCTTTGTAGCTCTTTTAGTGTTTAAATTTGTGAAGTCAGAACCAATTTTGCATTCAAACCCTCTCAAGAACGGTTGTAAACTATACTCTATACTATGATTAGCTCGAATTCCCAGGCTGAATGAAATTTTCAACTCTGCCTCTTGATGCTGTGATATTAACAGCTAGCCGCCACCCATTAAGCTTAAAAAACAAACTTTTAAGTGCAAGTAGTAGTCCAGTAATCATGGTCAGATCCAGGAGCGGATCCAGGATTGAAAAGTGAGGAGGGCTGGAAAAAAAAAATCGCACAAGGTTACATGCAAAATATATATAAAGTTGTTATAGATACTAGAGAAGTAAAGTTGTTATAGATACTAGATAGAATAGAGTTGAACTTGGGTCCAAAAAAATAAATAGAAGGCTTACATATGTTTGGGGTGGGCTTTAAAATATATTTGAGGTGGGTTTTAAAAAATATTTGGGGGGGGGGGGGGCTAAAGCATATATATATTCCACACTAATATACCCAAAAAAAAATTTTACAAACAAATACCAAATGTTGGGGGGGGGGGGGGGGGGCTGTAGCATACCCCAGCCCCCCCTTGGATCCGCCCATGGTCAGATCATGAGGTTTTGGTTTTAATTGGGGATAATACGGCCTCATAGTGTTGGTAAACACGATATTAAGTTAATCTTGCAGGTTTCTGGAATATTAAACAAAATACTGATGAACACTAAAGCTATCTTGATTTTGCGAACTTGGATACAGTTTGGGCAGCATGGTTCCGTTGAAAATCCTTGGGAAGATATTTACCTCTTATCATGGAGTAAGAACTGAAAAGTATCTTATCCCCATTAAGCTAGTAGACTAGAATAAAGGCTTACCCGACTGTGTTGTATAGTAGAATAGTGGAGAAAGCTTAACATTTATTGGCCATTACCACACCAAACATTGAACAACACTGAAGTCCTAGTATATTTGTCAAAAACAGTCCATATAATAATATACTGCTAAATGTAAAATAGTAACATATTCAAATAAACCAAAAGAAACCTTCGTCGTGATTGTCATACGTCGGTTGTCAACTAATCCGCCTCAACTCTCCTCATATATCAACTCTGTAACAAAACTTCAGGTCAATCACATGTGTTCCGTTACTCCATTTAACTCACTTAAGGGTCACCTCCTACATCAAATTAACAACTGTAGAGAATAAGTAATTTTTTAATTCTTAATTAAGAGAGCATTGTTCAGGATCCATTTCCTTTTTGTTTTACTTCGTTTTTTATGCTAAAAAATATTTAAAAAATCACTGTTTAAGGAATAATAATTTGGATAAAAATCGAGCATATTCATTAAATTTATTGTATTTTCCCAGGTTTCTCTGCCATTATTAATTCTTCATGGTGAGGCCGACAAAGTTACCGACCCTTCAGTGAGCAAAGCTTTGTATGAGAAGGCAAGGAGCTCCGACAAAGACCTACATCTTTACAAAGATGCCTATCATGCTATACTCGAAGGCGAATCTGACGAACTCATATTTCAAATTCTGGATGACATCATTGCTTGGTTGGATAAACGTGCTCACCCAAAGGAACCTCATTTCCATTAACTGTACTCACCTTGCTTTTATCATCGAAGTGTTTGTTGTTGTATTATTGTCTGTTGAGCCTGTTGAGGTGTGAGTGAGTGTTAAAAGAAAGACTGCTGCATTCATCCGCAGAACTAGTACTACTTTTTGGAAATGTACATTTTAACTTTAGTGAGAACTATATATGCCAGCAATTTTTGTGTTCAAAATCCTGTGGATTTTATCTGTTTCACTTTTGCAGGTAGCCATTTTGTTCATTTATGCAGTAGATTTGGAAGGGATGATCTTTCTAGGAATAAGCTTGAAAGCCTTCTGTTCAGTGAGTACTCTGGCTTAGAACAAGCTATTGTGTTTTCTCTATAAGCAGGTTCGCCGGATCGATGTATGTAACTATTGTTATTCTAACGATATAAAAGGTAACCATAGCATTTCAGAACGCATTCATAAAAAAATGAGGATAAAAAATGGGAATAATATAAATATGTATTATTTCTAGAGTAGCGATTAGAGCTGGTATCGGGTCCTCCACTACCTGGACTTGGTACCTCATAGGTCCAAAAATTGGATCCGGACGTGGACTTGCGAGAATCGGGTCCGGATCCTAGTTTAATACCTACATATCGGGTCGGGTTTGATAGTGGGGAATAAATATTTGCACTTAAGTATTTTTTCACCCGCTACCCTATGCACTTAAGTATATAAATGAATATTATATCTGCACATCTATCTTCAACAATTACTATTGACATTGTATATCACTATAACCATATTATTCAAATTTCATATTTTTGGGTATTTTTAACGGGTCCGGGTCGGGTTTATTTTGAGCGGACCTAGACCCAGACCTGGAAGTGCATTGGGTCTTATTTTAGGACCCGAACCCAAAGTGCATCGGGTCGGTTCCAGTCCAATGCAGGGTCCGAATCGGGTCTGGGTATCGAAATTTTGTACCAACACTAGTAGCGATATAGGTATTTTTTAATGTACTCAATTGCAGGGACATGGAGGGTGGGCCAGGGTCGGGCAACCCCAAGAAAGGAAAAAAAAATCCTTTAAGCATATATAGGCCCTTAGAACATCTGTAGTCGTTGTAACCCAAATTTTGGGTATTTGACATTTAGATATAGGAATTATAAGTTAGAGTTGTAGTCGTCGAAAGCCAAAAAATGGCTTAAGAAAGATTAAAGCAAAAAAAAATTTGTACACAAATGTGTGCATAATATTTTCTATAGAACCATTCCAACTTACCCCTTGATCCCCAAATGTACATAAATCTCAAAGCTACAAAGATGCATAATAATTCCTATAGAGATAATTACATATAAAATTCTGGACTTTTTTTGGGAGAGAAATGCTTGGACGGTGCTTCATTTACTGTCCGAGATTGATATATCAGATCGCTGTTTTCCAACCCGTGAAAACTGGACCCGTTTTCAATTGAGCATTCCTATATATTATACATAAATACATACATACATACAAACATACATACATACATACATATGTATGTATGTATGTATGTATGTATAGGAATGCTCAATTGAAAACGAGTCTAGTTTTCACAGATTGGAAAACAGTGATCTGAGCGGTTGGATCGATCTTGATAGTGATTAGTGGCTCAGATCGCTGCCACCCATCACCCTTTAAGTGAGATCAGCGGAGGGGTAATTTGGGAATTTCGTCCCAAATAACTCTTTGTCTGATTCGCTCTAAAAAAATGATTTAACCTAGGCCGTTGGTTAAAAAAATTGAGAACATAGGCCGTTGTTCCAAACAACGGCTTTGTTCTCACTTTTTATAACCTAGGCCGTTGTTCCCAACAGAAGCCTATGCTATAAAATTTTTATAAAATTTTATAGCCTAGGCCTCTGTTGGGAACAACGGCCTAGGTTATAAAAAGTGAGAACAAGGCCGTTGTTCCAAACAACAGCCTATGTTCTCAATTTTTTATAACCTAGGCCGTTGTTTCAAACAATGACCTAGGTTCATTCAATCACAGCGGGTCTGTTTTCAAATTTTTAGAGCGAATGAGGTGAAGAGTTATTTGGGACGAAAATTCCAAATTACCCCTCCGCTGATCTCACTTACAGGGTGATGGGCGGCAGCGATCTAAGCCACGATCAAGATCGATCCAACGGCTCAGATCGCTGTTTTCCAACCCGTGAAAACTAGACCCGTTTTCAATGGAGCATTCCTATATATATATATATATATATATATATATATATATATATATATATATATATATATATATATATATATAGTGGCCTTCGGTTGTGCACTCGTCTGGTGCACACAGCCGTGTGCACTCACTCTGGACTGTTCGATCGTGAATTAGATCATGATCTGATCGAGCGGCTGTTAGCACCCCCACCCACCTTATGGGTATTTTAGTAATTTCGCTTACCCAAACAGTAAATTGCTCCCCTTCTCCTTTTCAAGTCACTCAATCTCATTGCTCCCCTTCTCCTTCTCATTGTGAGCCAAAAAAAGAAAAAACCTAGCTCCCGAAATCCATCGATTTTCGATTGAATCCCCAACCTTAATCCCCTACCTCATCGACTTTCTCTCTCTCTAAACCCCCGTCAATTCTCCTCTCCAACTCCACCAATTGGGGAAATCGAAGAAACCCTAGCTCCCGATACCCATTGCTGCTCGCTCGCTCGCTTCCAAGTATCTCTTTTCCTCATCGACTCTCTTTCTCTCTCTAAACCCCCGTCGATTCTCCTCTCCAACTCCACCAATTTGGGAATTCGAAGAAATCCTAGCTCTGAAACCCATCGCTGCTCCTTCACTACTGCTCGGTCGCTTCCACTTTTCTCATTTCGATCTCAGGCTACATACATAGCACCATCTGTAATCGATCTCAGGTATAAATAATTTCCCTTGATTTTTCACTCAATCGAAACCCTAATTTCTTAAAGCAAATTTGCTGAAATTCTTGTATAGGGTTTTAATTGGAATTCTTATCGTTGTAGTATGCGCAAATTTGTGTTGTTACTGTCCAAGCTATTTGATTATATGTTGGATTTTGTAATAGGTATGGAGAGTGGGGAAGGTTGCTCACAACTCGGTGACAATTTTTTGTGGATTCAAGAAGGTGATTTTAGACCCATAGTGGATGAGCATTTAATACCAAAACTAGATATGACATTTGATACCCTTGAGCTAGCAGAAAATTATTATGATAGTTATGCGAAATGTGGGGGTTTTCAAATGCGTATGGGACCTCGTAAACTCAAGAATGGTGAGGTAGTGGAAAAGACGTTTCTTTGTAATAAAGCGGGGGTGTCAAAAAGTAAGAATAATGAAGTTAGGATGGGTACTACTTCTACAACTGCTTGCAATGCATTGGTTCGTGTGAAGTTAAACAAAGAAACGAATTCATGGTCATTTTATTTTTTTCATGAAGTGCACAATCCTGCTTTCACTTCACCTGTTAGATGTCATTTGTTGCCGCGGAACAGTGTTGTGTCAAGTTCTGATAAAGTGATAATGGAGCAACTTACGGGTGCTAATATTTCTACATGCAAATAAATGATTTTTTTCAAAAATTCAAGTGGGGGATATGATAGGGTTGGGTTTACCGAAACCGATGCTAGAAATCATGAAAGAGACTTTAGGGAGTTAATGAAAGGTCACGATGGTCAAATGTTGATAGACTTTTTCACATGGCAAAAGGAAAAAGATCCTTCTTTTTTTATGCATTTGAGCAAGATGAATCTGGTAGATTCTCTCATTGTATTTGGGTTGATGGGATTGCTCGGATGAATTATGAGCTATTCAATGATGTAGTTTCCTTTGATGCAACACATAGTACAAATTGCTATGGAATGCTATTTGTTCCATTTGCTGGAATAAATCATCATTGACAGTCAGTTTTCTTGGTTGTGGTTTCATTCCAAATAAAACGGCTTCATCTTTTGTTTGGTTATTTGAAAAATGGTTAGGAGTCATGAAACATGTTCCACTTGGCATATAACGGATCAAGACCGGGGGATAGGTGCTGTAATAAAACAAGTTTTCCCTTAAATTTGCCATAGGTATTGCATATGGCATATTTTAGATAAGATTCCCTGTGAGGTGCCTCAATTGATTCAAAATGTTAAGTTTATGGATGTTTTTAAAGATAATATTTGGAATTCTTATAATAGCATTTGTTTGAAGAACAGTGGAAGTCATTGGTCTTGGAATATGGAGCGAAAAACAATAGTTGAATGATATTTTTGAAATTTGTGAAAAATGGGCCCCGGTATATCATAGGGCTCACTTTCGGGCCGGCATGTCAAGTAGCCAAGGAAGAGAGACAATGAATTCTTACTTAAAGAAGCACATGCAAAAGAAGCACTCACTTCATGAATTCGCCTTGATCTTCGAAAGAGTAATTGGAAGACAAAGAGAAGATGAACTTAAAGAAAACCATTGCACACTTGAGAAAAAACCTAAATTGAGATCGAATGGTATATGGAGGAACAAATGGCCCAAGTGTACACTTTGAGAATATTTTACGACTTCCAAAAGCAACTCAAAACAAGCCTACTATATAATGTGAATTTGGTGGAAGATGACGACAATGCTACTAATGCTTATTATGCAGTGGCATTCATTGGTAGGTCAGAAAAGGAGACCATGATTACTTATTCAAAGGAAACTCAGTTTGGGTGTTGTTCATGCTTTTTGTTTGAATTTGTTGGCATCCCTTGCCAGCATCTTTTGGCTTTTCTTAAGTACTCAAATTGTAATGAACTTCCGACGCAATATATTTTAAGAAGATGGTGCCGGGAAGTAATTATAAGAAGCTACACATCCACAAATTTAAAAGGCATTGATGAAGGAAATAGCGAGAATTTTGCATCTTGCTATTGTGAGTTGAATAATTTAGCCAAAAAACAAGTTGAGATTGGATTAGCTTCCGATGAAGAGTACGTGTTCATGCGTGTCAATATGCTCAAGTGTATTGAAGGATTTCATCTTATGGCACCCGACAGTAGTCGAGTGGGCAAAGGTAGTGAAACAAGACCTCATGGGAAGGACTTGGTATTGTCTCAAGTTTCGGTTGAAGAACCTCGTCAATGTAGAACAAAGGGAAGACCAAGTGGGAAGAGGTTGAAGCAAATGCGAGAGAAATTGAGGGCAAAACCAAGAAAGTGCAATTATTGCGGATTGCGGGGGCAAGGCCATGATACGAGAACTTGCCCAAAGAAGCTTGATAGGTATAGCCTGAACTTGACTATATTTGTACATCTAAATTGACCTTAAAATTTCTTATTAGTTGAGCATATCAAAATATTGACTTATTCTTCGTGTTCATATTTTTAGTGCATTCAATGAAGAAGAGGTGATTTCCTCTACCGAAGAAAGTTCCGATGACAATGCCGATTATATGAACTGATAGGTGATTCAATCAACAAGAGGTGATTTCAAATTTTTGTTGTTGTTGTAGGCAGTGATGAATGCATGCATAAATTTATGTTGTTTCTAAGTTCTCTAAGCTCTGTTTATGTTTGTTTCCCAATTCAAATATTTGATTTCGGTTACTTTAGTCATGTCATTGTGATACTTGGAAGAGGTGGGGGTTTCAAAAATTAGATAGCAGCTATTAGGCATGGCATATACTTCAGCCATAGTGCTCC
This sequence comes from Hemerocallis citrina, assembly GCA_017893485.1. Taxonomy (NCBI): domain Eukaryota; kingdom Viridiplantae; phylum Streptophyta; class Magnoliopsida; order Asparagales; family Asphodelaceae; genus Hemerocallis; species Hemerocallis citrina. The sequence goes on from CM030363.1 coordinate 261,297,619, forward strand.
TCAATTTGATGCATTTCATAAACTTATGCTTGATACACTTATGCTTCCCAAGTCAAAAATCATGCTCTCTGTTAGTTGTGAAGTCGTGCCATTCTAAAAAAAATTGATAATTTTTTTTTTGATTTTGTTGTGTAGGGGATGCCTGCAAAGATTGATTTGAAGCATGTAGCAACAAAAAAAAAGCATAAGCAATAAATTTATACTTTTTACATGCGGTTATTGAGCTGTCAACAAAACTGCTAATTGTACATGTGGTTATGTGTTTATGGTATTTTTGAGCTCTGTATACATTTGTTTCCAGGCTGATTGAGCTGTTTAATGTTGTTTATGAGGCTGATTGGCTGTGTATATGTTGTTTCCAGGTAGATTGAGCTCTGTTTATGTGTTTATGAGAACTTTGAGCGATGTATAAGTTGTATCAGGCTGATTGAGCTGTGTTTACAAGAAATTTAAGTGATAACCAAGGCTGCAATGTTTCCTACATCACAGTTAAGTTAAAGTTCTAAACAGATAAGTGATAACCAAGGATGCAATGTGAGCTTCTAGATTTGTATATATGTTAAATTATATTAAGAACTTTCAAGTCTTTCGACTACATCAGTAAATACATTTTTTTGCAATAAAACTCGGAGAGACAACACTAAGAGGCAGAAACTGTAAATTTTAAAATGTCAATCACAAGGTCAATGTACACACGATGCATCTCTCTCCATCAATCTATATATTTCACAGAGTCACAGTACTTAGTTTCATCCATAGCCTCAAGCATTGTTTGGCTAACCTTGCAGACTCAGGTGGATTAAACAAGAACTTTCAAACAATGTCCTTAGGTGTAATACCCTGATTTTCCAAATATATGAAAGATTATTTATTTTTACATATGGTATGCATGTGTAGCATGTTGACTATTATTTCTCAACATGATGAATAAAGAGTATTGTTTTCTATAAAGCATTTTCCTAAAGCCCAATGTTAGTTTGCTTATTTTCTTTTAAAATACTATTTTGGCCCAAATTAATTTAAGCCCATGGTTTAATCCTTTTATTTTTTTGCAACTTGTTTTGTGTCACACCCTTTTTTTTATAAGACTTGTTATGAGTGTACAAGTTTTATTAATGTGGCTTGTTCATGCACATGCACTCCATGTACACGTGCATTGAGCACTCTTGGTGGCCGGTTGGAGTAGAGAAGTGGGGATCAAGTCCTGGGTAGTTTTGTAGAGGTGTGGGTAGTTATTTCAACCCCCTAGTGCATCCTAACCCTTGATCCTATAACCGTCTACTAAATCCTAGCCCTCCATTCCACTTATTTTCTAGTATAAATACCCCCTCTCTTCCATTATCTCTTTTACACTAAAATCATTATTGTAAGAGAAATATTGTGAGAGAGTTGTGTGTACTTTTTCTGTGGAGGCCGAGTAGCATCTCTGGAGTTTCGGTGAGAAGCAAGGAGCAAGAAGGCGTCCACTACATTAAGGAGCTTTGCTGGATTTCGATTATCTCGTCAAATAAGGTGGGTGTTTCTCAGGACTTCTAATGTAGGATTTATACCATGATGATTATAATGGTTACCATGTTATGAAAAGTAAATTTAATGTAGTAGAAATTGCTTATTTGTTTTATTAAGATGTTAAGATTACTTATTTGTTTTATTATACATATCATAGCAGTTTGTGCCAATTGAATTAATTAACTATGAACCAAACACATTATCTAAAACTAGTATTTAACACGTGTGATGCACGTTTTAATCAATCTATAGTTTTTAAAGTAATATAATATAACACGTGTTAATAAATACATATTTTTAAAAGTAATATAAAGATTATAATGAGAGAGTTTGAGTTGTATGTGTAATGCACGTAAATTGGTAGATTTAAATAAAGTGTAAATGGGAGAGTTGGAGTTGCACGTGTAATACATGTAAAGTGGTAGATTTATAAATGACACTAAAGCCTTCTCCCATTATAATATTAGAGATTAGAGATATTAAGTATAACTTGGTGTACTACAGAAATCTACTATATATTAGAAAAAATCTTTAGGGTCCATGTTTACCTTTTGAATTATTTTTTGAAAATGGAAATAAACAATTAGATTATAATCTATGATTTCTTAGCGATGAGTTATTATAATCTCTTGTTCTCGTTTCTTGTTAAATAAATTCTTTAATATTTCTTCCCCGGATTAGATCTGCCTGAAGCAGAAACATCCAACAAAACAGCAACAGATTAACATCAACAATACAGCAGCCCAAACAATAGAAAAATAACAACAAATCTGCACAACAATAGCCCATAAACAGCAGGCAGCAGCAACGACGCAACACAACATCAGCCAAGCAGTCAGCCGACTGCTCATTTGAACTCTAGGGTGGCATTATTCCAACTTTTCTTAAAAAAAAAAAAAACAGTTGACTATTCTAGACGGTTGATTACTAAAATGTGCAGTTCGATTGCAAAATATTATAATTTGAGTCTATATAGGAGTAAATAGTAAAACAATAATTAGTTATAAATAAAAGTCCATGATTCCATTAGTATATGTTGAAAAATAATTATAAATAGGGGTGTAAAATCCAACTTCTTAGAACTTTGAGTGTGGAAAATGATGAAATTTAACTGTTGATGAGATATTTGTTATTTTCAATGTAACATGAGCAATAAAATATTCATTAAAAATTTAAAAATTTACAAATCTGAAATCTGAAAATATAAATTTCTGAGTAAATAGAGAGAATGGGAGAGAGAGAGCGAGAGAGAGAGAGAGAGAAATAAATAAATAAATAAAGGAGTTGTTTTGGGAAATTTGAATTTGAGTTTTTGGGAGAAACTTTTGGGCAGGAAAATATGTTTTGTGAGGTTAGATCTGGACCATTGATTTCAATCCTACTGAATGAGAGCCACTTGATAGCTTTCTTTGTGTTTTATTATATACTAGATTTGCCCGTGGCCACGTGCCTACGGCTTCAGACGTAGGCACGTCTTCAGAACGATACATCATGTGAAAAGTCTTGTAAACAGTAAATGAACAATTATGTAGCTGAAGTTGGAATAGTATGACAATAATTAGTTGTAAATAAAAGTCCATGTTTCCATTAGTATATGGTGAAAAATAATTATAAATTGGGGTATAAAAGTCCACACACACACACACACACACACACACACACACACACACACACACACACACACACACACACACACACACACACACACACATATATATATATATATATATAGTCTTCTTCCGTTGTAAACGAGTCTGTGTGCACAGACCCGTGCGAACTTTCATCTGGACAGTTGGATCTTTGATCCAACGGCCCATATAATTTTTTATAAAAAATTGCCTTAACCCGTCGTTGGGAAGGACGGGTTAAGGCTAAATTTTATTAAAAAAATAGCCTTAACCCGTCCTTCCCAAGAACGTGTTAAGGCAATCTAAATTCATTTAGAGGTGCATTCAGATCGTCTTCTTCAACGATTCTCTCTCTCGCTTTTTCTTCTTTCTTCGACGAACCCAACACGAAAAAAACCTTAGCTCCGCCTAATCCATGATCTACATCTCCATCCACTCCCCCTCCTCTCTCCCAACTCCAAAGTTCGAAACCCTACTCTCTCATTCCCTCTTCGAAACGAAATCGAAACCCTAGTTCTCCTCCAAATTGATTCTTTGGCTTCAATTGGACCTATTTTGCAAGGTACAGACTATTTCTTTACCTCGGTAATCTATATTTGTATTTATTTTTGAATTTGTGTCTACTAAATTATTTAGTAAGTGGGGAAAAATTTATTTGCCTTAGTAGATTGTAGATGTAGAATTGGGTTGAATTTAAGTAAATTCAATTGCCGAATTTTTTTGCTTGCGTTAGTAATTTGTCGAAGTAGAATTGTATATACGAAATTAGTTAGAAACTTTTTAGTGCGGTTATGGTTGAAAACCCTGCAAACGATCGTAAAAAAATACGAAACTTTGCGAGTAGGTTCGTCTCACGTAGTACAAGCCACTCCAAGTTGTAGAAGCGAGTTTCGACTCACGATTTGAGAGATACGGCCGCGTATCGCTTTCGGTTGAAAAAAACCAAGTAAAGTGGTACATGGCCGTATCTCTTGAACCGTGACTCGAAACTCGCTTCTACAAGTTCGGGTGGCTTGCGCTACGTGAATTCGACCAAGTCGAAAAGTTTTATAATTTTCGGATGTCATTTGTGCAGTTTTCTCAAGTTTCTCGCATGAGAAGTTTTAGACTTAGAATTTTGTAAGTGCGGTTAGAGTTGAAAACCCTTCAAATGATATCCAAAAAATTTGAAACATTGCGAGTTGGATGATCTCATGTAGCACAAGCAACCAGAACTTGTATAGGTCAATTTTGACTCAAGGTTAGAGAGATACGGCCGTGTATCGCTTTCGGTTGAAAAGAAGCCAAATAAAGGGATACACGGCCGTATCTCTCTAACCGTGAGTCGAAACTCACTTGTAAAAGTTGGGGTGGCTTGCGCTACATGAATTCAAGGAAGGTGCAAAGTTTTATTAATTTTGGATGCCGTTTGTGCGGTTTTGTTAACCCGTTATCCATAACAACGGGTTAAGTTGACAAATATTGGCAGTGGTTCATCATGTACAGACCAAGTATTGGCATAAAGGACTGCATATATTTGTCTACTTAACCCGTCGTTGTTGACGACGGGTTAAGTGTACTTAACCTGTCGTTACCAACGACGGGTTAAGTTGAAAAATATATGCAGAAGTTTATGAATACATGGCTTGTACATTTTGAGATGTGTATCAATTTGGTGGTTATGCTTGCTGTCCTTGTTGCTGCATTTTGAGAAATGTATCACAGTTTTTGATTTTTGTATCAATGTATTGAGAAGTGTATCACCATTTACTTCTTGTCTTCTTCTTCTTCTTGTTTTAAGGCCTTCTTGTTTGCTGTGCATTTTGATGCATGATTGCTATCATGCACCCCTCCTTCTTCATTTCCCTATAACTAATCCTATTTAGTTCATCATTCAAATAACATTGAGTTCAATGTAGAGAAGAAAGATAAAAAAAGAGAGAAGAGACACTTCAAGGGGGGAAGGGGGAAGAAGTTTGAGTTATCAAAAATTTGAGTTCAAAGAGGGTCTCCTTCAAATGTTGTTCTTCAATACATAAATTGCTGTTCTTCAGGTGCAAAGTTTGAGTTATAAAAAAAGAAGCTGAAGATGCAGGAGTAGAGAGACTTGTGCATGTCCAGTTTAGTGTAAAAGTGCATGCTGGGTTTCTCTCAAGGGGTAGGGAGGACTCCCGACTCTGCCTTTTTTTTCCTTAATCCCCCTTAGTCTTCTTTTTTCGGGCTTTTAGAGTGTATGCATAAGTAGCAATTGTCATCTTTTCATATACATTCGTTCTCTATTGTTACACAGAGTGTAAAAATTCTCCGGTTTCGTAGGACAGAGTAGTGGTGGGTGTCACAATGTATTCATGGTACTTTTCAACTTCTTGGCATGCACACCTCACAATCGTGCAACAAATAGGACGAATACGAAGAGTGCGTGTCAAGAAGTTGTCAAGTACTTTGAATATACGGTTACACCCACTACTACTCTATCCTACGAACTGGAGAATTGTTACCTCTGTGTAATTGTAGTGAACTACATTGTATGCAGGAGGGATAACTGCTACTTATGCATTCAAAAAAAGGCAGAGTCGGCAGTCCTTCCTACCTCTTTGAGAAGAAACCTAGCATGTACTTGTATACTAAATTAATTTCAATTTTGGATAAAAGTGTCAAAGAATGACTTTATAATATCAATTCGCTTGAGTTATGTATGCATTCTATGTATCTTCAAATAATATGTTTTTGCTGAATTTGTAATGTTTGTTGTACAAAACTGTCATAAGATAAAACCCGTATCCCTATATTCTCCGAACTTTATCTTGGAAATTTGAAGAGTTATACCACAAAGGCGAAGGGACTGCAAAACTATAAGTATCACAAGATTGATGTGAATGAACAAATTTGTATATGTACAAAAGCATATATAGCCTACACAGACGAAAGTTCTGTAAAAAATTCTCTACTTAACCCGTTATTAACGATGACGGATTAGGTTATCTTAACCCGTCATCTCCAATAACGGGTTAAGTGGAGAGATATTGGCAGGCCTTCATCCCCTACAGACCAAGTATTGATTAAGTACTGCCAATATCTATCTCCTTAACCCGTTATTGGCGATAACAGGTTAAGTGATCTTAACCCGTTATCCCCAACAAAGGGTTTAGTAGAGAGAAATTGGCAGTACTTAATCAATACTGCATACATATTCACAATTTTCCACAACATAGATATATCATCCAGAAACACACAATCTGCAACACAAATAATAAATCTGTACACATCGGCATCCATAAAATTTCCATTACCAAAAAATTCACAAATAGTTCGGGTTGCCCAAATTGCACACATCTTCAAAATTCACAAATTTCAACATAAATAAACATTCGCTACCCAATTACAACATCAAAATCCACAACATATGTAGTTCACAAATACACAAAATGCACACATACAGAGATTACACTCTGATTAAATACATCAGTAATTTAATTGTACCAAATAGATACGTTCAATTAACCACATATATACAATCAAAAGTAAGAAATTTTTCAATGCATTGATTCTTTCCATGAGCACGATTTTGTTTCATTCCGGACCTACATAAAAAAAAAGAAAAAAATATTGAGTTAATAATTGAGTCGATATTAATAATTACCTTCACAACAAAATAAAAAAGTAAGCAAATATTCAGTGTTTATCTTGAAAGTTTGAAGTGCCATACATAACACGAAAAACCCCTTAGCACGAACCTTCGCCTTCATCATCATCACTCTCTCCAGCGTTTGGAGCGTCTTTGTACCCTACCGATCCACTAAATAAGGAACAAGAATGGGTTAGTATCGACTACAACAAGTTTACATTTATTGAGTCCAATTAACAAATACAAAAATCTCTGATATATTACCTTGCTATATTTTTTGGGTAATTTCGTGAATCGTGACCTACGACACGAAGGCATGTCCTGCAAAGTCTTGGCCTATTTGTTTTTTGGCATTCTCTGATAGACTTCAATCTTTTCCCTTTAGGCCTCCCCTTTGTGGTGCACTGCACGGGGTCACCTACATGTGCCTGTGCATGTGCATGTGCATGTGCATGTCCACCACTATCAGGTTGTGCGCTACCTTCGTGTGGTGTGCTATTCACTGATTCAATGTTAGCAAAACCTTTGATTCCCTTGAGCATGTGGTCGAGCATGTACTTGTACCCTCACTCTGAAGAACAACCAAGATCGACCAAATGTCTTGAGTGCATAGTCAGTTCACAATAACGAGAGGCAAAATTGTCATCCATACTATTGGGAACTGTTATACTGCTTCTTCTTAGTTGATCCCTGGTCCATCGCCTACAAATATATTGCTCGGGTAGTGTGATGTAATCTATGAACCGAATAACTGCCAATAGATGTTTGCAGGGAATACCTATGAAGCTGTACATGGCACAAGGGCATTTAGCAATTTGAGTGATTTTACAATAAGAAATAACCCTCCCCGGGTCTGAATTTCCACAAACTGTTACAGAATAAGCTGCACTATCCGGTGTATCCATACTCACAATTAAACTCACATTAAGTAATAAGCTTTTTACAACTTCTTGTTGGAATTTGTAGAAAATCTTCAGTGTGTATGTTCCCGCCATTTGTGACTCCAATGCCCATTCGGTCTTCAATTTTGGCCTTTCCTCACGATTACGATGTGTTTCTTTAAGTTCATCGTGTCTTTGTTTTACTAAGAGTCGGTCAAAAATGACGGCAAATTCATGTAATGAGTACTTCTTATGAGTATGGTGCTTCAAGGATGAATGTAGCGATTCGCTACGTTGGGTACTCAACATGCCTCCCCAAAATGAGTCTCTTGCGTACACGGGAGCCCATTTTTCGCGGATCTCAAATTTTTCTTTCAACCATTTGTTATTCTCAAGTTTGTACTGGAAAATCAAAATATTCCACTTCTGTTCAAATTCTGTTTTAAATTCCGCCGTATAAATGATAGTCTTCAAAGCATCCCTGAACTCGTCAACGTTATTCGGCATACGCACTTCATGCGGTAACTTATCCAAAATATGCCAAATGCAATATCTATGTGACGTGTTTGGAAAAACTTTAGAAACTGCAGAAGTTATTCCACGATCCTTATCTGTCACGATGTTGATCGGATCGCATGCCATTGCTTCTCGCCACTTTTCAAAGAACCACTCAAATGAGGATGCCTTCTCATTGGGGATGAACCCACAACCTAGGAATATTGATTGCCAGTGATGGTTAAATCCAACAAATGGTACAAACAACATCCCGTATTGGTTTGTGTTGTAGGTAGCGTCAAAGCAGAGAACATCCCCAAATACTTCATAATTCTTTCTAGCGATACCATCCACCCAGACACAATGTGACAATCGCCCTTCGGGATCACATTGGTAATCAAAATAGAATAAAGGATCGGTCTCCTTTTTGGATTCAAAGAACTCAAGTAGCATTTGCCCATCGTGTCCTTTTAAACTCTCCATCTCATCTCTCCTCAGATTTCAGACATCGGTTTCAGTGAAACTAATTTTCCCATTACCTCCACTTGCATCTTCGAAGAATAGCATTTGTTTGCATACAGGAACATTAGCTTCGGTAAGTTGACCAATTACTTTTTTATCTTTGTCAATTCACAGTTTCGAGATAGCAAGTGACATCTTCCGGGTGAAGTAAATTCGTGATTGTGTGCTTCATTTAATGAATAAAGAATCCACGAATTACTTTGTGAATTACTTTGTGGGTTTAGTTTGACACGAACAAAAGCTTTGCAACCCGTTTTAGAAGTTGTTCCTCGTCTAGCTTTATTATGATTATTCGGTGACTCCCCAGCTTTATTACAAACATATGATTTATTCACCACATCGTTTTCCTTGTATTTATTTCCACCCTTACGCATAGAGAATTCCACACATTTGCAATATGATGAATAAAATTTTTCTGCTTCATCTAGAGTGGGAAATGTCATACCAATCTTTGGTTTTAGGTACTCGTCAACATGAGGAAGAAACTCGCCAATGTGTTGTGCACGAAAAATTTTCTCTCCGGCAACAGAACTTCTTTCAAAACTGTCCATACCCTACAAACCGTGAAAAGGAGAACAGTTAGGGGTACTAAACTACTGTATTTGGTATTTTTATAACCAAAAGCGACACACGATTGTATCTCTCGGACCGTTAATCGAAACTAACTTTTACAAATTGGGGTTGCTTGTGCTACATGAGATCATCCTACTCGCAAAGTTTCATATTTTTTGGAGGTCGTTTGAAGGGTTTTTTAATCTAACTGCACTTAAAAAATTCTAGGTCACTAACTTCTGATGCGAGGAACGTGACAAAACGACACAAACGGCATCCAAAATTAATAAAACTTTGCACCTTTCTTGAATTCACGTAGCGCAAGCCACCACAACTTGTACAAGTCAGTTTCGACTAACGGTTCGAGAGATACGGCCGTGTATCGCTTTATTTGGGTTTTTTTCAACCAAAAGCGATACATGGTTGTATCTCTCTAACCGTGAGTCCAAAATGACTTATACAAGTGCGGGTTGCTTGTGCTACATGAGATCATCCTACTCGCAAAGTTTCATATTTTTTGGAGGTCGTTTGAAGGGTTTTCTAATCTAACCGCAATTAAAAATTTCTAAGTCACTATCTTCTAATGTAAGGAACGTCACAAAACCGCACAAACGGCATCCAAAATTAATAAAACTTTGGACCTTCCCTGAATTCACGTAGCGCAAGCCACCCAACTTGTACAAGTGAGTTTCGACTCACGGTTAGAGAGATACGGCCGTGTATCCCTTTATTTGGCTTATTTTCAACCGAAAGCGATACACGGCCGTATCTCTCTAACCGTGAGTCGAAATTGACTTATACAAGTTCTGGTTGCTTATTCTACATGAGATCATCCAACTCGCAAAGTTTTAAATTTTTTGGATATCGTTTGAAGGGTTTTCAACTCTATCCGCACTTACAAAATTCTAAGTCTAAAACTTCTCATGCGAGGAACTTGAGAAAACTGCTCAAACGACATTCAAAAATTATAAAACTTTTCGACTTGGTCGAATTCACGTAGCGCAAGCCACCTGAACTTGTAGAAGCGAGTTTCGAGTCACGGTTCGAGAGATATGGCCGTATACCGCTTTACTTGGTTTTTTTCAACCGAAAGTGATACGCGGCCGTATTTCTCGAACCGTGAGTCGAAACTCGCTTCTACAACTTGGGGTGGCTTGTACTACGTGAGACGAACCTACTCCCAAAGTTTCGTATTTTTTTACGGTCGTTTGCAGGGTTTTCAACCATAACCGCACTGAAAAGTTTCTAACTAATTTCGTATATGCAATTCTACTTCTACAAATTACTAATGCAAGCAAAAAAATTCGGCAATTGAATTTACTTAAAGTCAACCCAATTCTACACCTAAAATCTACTAAGGCAAATAAAATTTTCCCCACTTACTAAATAATTTAGTAGACACAAATTCAAAAATAACCACAAATATAGATTACCGAGGTAAAGAAATAGTCTATGCCTTACAAAATAGGTCCAAATGAAGCCAAAGAATCAATTTGGAAGAGAACTGGGGTTTTGATTTCGTTTCAAAGAGGGGATGAGAGAGTAGGGTTTCGAACTTTGGAGTTGGGAGAGAGGAGGGGGAGTGGACGGAGTTGTAGATCACGGATTAGGCGGAGCTAGGTTTTTTTTGTGTTGGGTTCGTCGAAGAAAGAAGAAAGAGCGAGAGAGAATCGTCGAAGAAGATGATCTGAATGCACCTCTAAATGAATTTAGATTGCCTTAACACGTTCTTGCGAAGGACGGGTTAAGCTATTTTTTTATATAAAATTTAGCCTTAACCCGTCCTTCCCAACGACGGGTTAAGGTAATTTTTAATAAAAATTTATATAGGCCGTTGAATCAAAGATCCAACGGTCCAGATGAAAGTTCGCATGGGTCTGTGCACACAGACCCATTTGCAACGGAAGAAGACTCATATATATATATATATATATATCGAGAGAGAGAGAGAGAGAGAGAGAGAGAGAGAGAGAGAGAGAGAAATAATTAAATAAATAAATGAGTTGTCTTGGTGGGAATTTGAATTTGAGTTTTGGGGGGGCGGGGGGGAACTTTTGGAGGGAAAATGTGTTTTGCGTGGTTAGATCTGGACCTTTGATTTTGGAGGATTGAAGGAGAGACACTTGATAGCTTTCTTTGTGTTTTATTATATATATATATATATATATATATATATATATATATATATATATATATATATATATATATATATATAAATCATCGAATGCTCACTATTTTGGTGAGCACTCCGTGAGCACTTACGAAATAGAGCACCTATGAAAAATTCGAACCGCTCATATTCCTCTATATGCCTAAGATAGCCTAACAATAAAAAATTAATTAATTTGTAATTCATTTGTCTATGATTTACATCATCACAATATTGTATAACTGAAAGTTCTAACAGCATGATGGATAGGCAAATGAACTTCAAATTACTTGATTTTTTATTGTTAGGCTATCTTAGGCATATAGAACAATATGAGCAGTTGAGATTTTTCATAGGGTCTTTATTTCATGAGTGCTCTGTGCTCACGGAGTGCTCACCAAAAGTAGTGAGCAACCGAAGGGGACTCATTATATATATATAGGGAAATGCTCCATTGAAAACGTAAATATTGTGAAAACACGTGAAAACTACCTAGGCCGTTGTTTCCAACAACGGCCTAGGTTATAATGCATTATAACCTAGGCCGTTATTTCCAACAACGGCCTAAGCTTGTTTTCACGTTTTCTACGCTACAGTACGTTTTCAATGGAGAATTTCCCATATATATATATATATATATATATATAGAGAGAGAGAGAGAGAGAGAGAGAGAGAGAGAGAGAGAGAGAGAGAGAGAGAGATGTTCCATTGCACTCGGCCTTCCCGCCTTCATATCGACGATCTGAACCGTTCACATTGATCTACACATATAAATTAGTCTAAATATGTAAAATCCAATCATTTGAAATTCATTTGCCCATCCATCATGTGACTAAAAAAAATGATTTTCAGCCATACAATTTTGTAACACTTCAATGGATGGAAAAATAAATTTCAAATAATTTGATTTTACATATTTAGACTAATTTATGTGTAGATCAATGTGAATGGTTTGGATCGTCGATACGAAGGCGGGAAGGCCGAGTACACTCGAGTGCACACGAAGGCCTAGTGCACAAATCGAGTGCACACGAAGGCCTAGTGCACAACGGAACATTACTATATATATATATATATATATATATATATATATATATATATATATATATATATATATATATATATATATATATATATATATATATATATATATATTGTCTATTATGAGATGGTGAGCTGAGCTCCTTATCGTGAGCTGAAGATCTCAGCCATTGAATCACGATCCGATGGCTGAGATCTATTCCACCAAATTGCTCAGATCTGTCTAAGTGTTGATGGCATTTTGGGGATTTCAAAACAATCGTTCAGTTCTTCCCTTTCTTCTCTCACGCTCAATCTCATCTCTCACACTCAATCTCCAATGTTGTTCGCCCCCAACTGTCGCCGCCCTCGAACTCACCTGAACCCCCCCTCTCTCCCCGACCCTCGAATACACCCCCTCCCACTTCTAGCTTCCAAACACTAACAACCCCCAAACGTACCTTCCTCCATTTCCTCCATCTCCATCCCGAATGCTATTCGCCCCCAAAACCAAACCTTAGCTCCTCCCTGACTCTCGACGCCCTCGAACTCACCTGAACTCCCCCCTCTCTCCCCGACCCTCGAATCCACCCCCTCCCACTTCCAAGTTCCAAACCCTAACAACCCCCAACCCTACCTTCCTCCATATCCTCCATCTCCACCCAATCAAGCTCAAAAAGGCTCCTCGGCAACCCAGGTTGACGGTGACCTTGAATTCCAAGTGACTGTGGTCATACTAGAAATTGTCGACGCCCCTCTACATCTCGAAATCCTATCCCCTGATTTGGGTTCTTCATTGCCAACTTGCCATTTCAAGATCGAATTTGGGTTCTTCATCTCCAAACTGCCACTTCCTGCAATATTTTGAAGGGAAGTGTTTGATTCTCATACATGCTTTTAAGGTTTATGTTCAATTTCTTGCATTTTCTTTTGGTTGTGTGTGTAGGCAATGATGAGTCACACTTGGATATAAGTTGGTTATTTATTATTTTGAAGCATATTTGGTTGTGTGCCATGAGAATTATTTGTTGAATAGAGTTCGGGAATGAGCGTAAGAGAAGAAAGGGAAGAAATGAATGAGTGTTGTGAAACCCCCAAAAGGCCCTCAACACTTAGACAGATCTCATCAATTTGGGCATTTTTCATATTGGTGAACAATTTTTCAATTCCTAATATGATGAATTTATCTTGAAAATGAAGCTTGACTAGATGGAATGTATTTAAACTGCAACCGTTGCTATGTTTAGCTTACATTTAAGTGATCCGAGCCCAGCCCAATTCATCTGTTATATGGGCAGTGATGTCAATCACCGATTGAACGTATCACTATATTTTTGTGATGGTTGGATACTTATGAATTAGTATTTATTTTTTACTGAATGCATATATTGACTGAGATCTGTCTTAGTGTTGGAGGGCATTTTCACTACAGTTAGATGTGTGACATTGTAAGATATATGTACATTGTGTAAATTTTAAACAACGCTCAAATAGCATGGAAACAACATAAATATAGCTTTGTTTATGTTGTTTATGAGCATTCTAAGTTGTGTTTATGTTGGTTCTCGACATTTTCAGCTCTAAAGTAATATATTATGATTAAGCTTTTTTTATGAGATGATGAGAAGAGCTCCTTATCGTGGGAAAGAGCTTCTTCTCACACCATTTTCATGATATTTTGAGTGTCAGCTTAAAAATGATTAATTGTTTTATTTATTAATTTTTTTGGACCGGGGGGGGGGGGGGGACTATTGGAACTAGTTGGCATGACATAATAATGCAGCCCTAGCGATTTATCTTATGCTTGATTTGAACAAACAGTAAAATAAAAGTGTGTTCTGAGCCTACAACACTTTTATTTAGTTATTAATGAGTTAGTAATGCAATGTGTAGTAGTCTTTCAGTTAGTTATTTCGATTCATGGATAACTTTGTATAATTTTTAGTTCATATAAGTAGCGGTTGCAATAGAAGGAAGAGCACAGGTAATTTGTGGATAACTTCGATACTATGCGAGTTTGTGAATGAACATGGTGATGAACAATATGTAGCTTAGCTCATGAAGAAGAGGTGACTGTTATATTTGAAAGTTCAATTGTTTTTTTCTTTTCTTTTTATGTACCTTTTTCAGTTTTCTCCATTGTTGTTGATGTTTATCATTTGGAGAAGGAATTCATGGATGGATTTGTAACTGAAAACATTTTCTGATGCAAAAGTTGCTGTTTATGTTTAAACCGAATCAGAAGTGTATACAAGTGTATGGATTTGTAACTAATAATGCAGCCCAACACTAATTTTGATGCTTGATTTTCAAAATCCTTATATACAAGTGTATTCTGAGCCTACGACTAAATTCATATTTTTCTTGATCTTACTATTTTCTTAATGCCTCAAATGAATCAAATTATGGTTCACAACCCTAACTATTTCTTGATTACAGGCAGTTCGATAAGTTTTTTCGGTGGTTTCTATGGTTTCTGTTGTCACTACACCCTCTAAGCCATTGGCTCTGAAGAATACAGCTTCTAGATGGCACGAGCAAATTGCAGTGTTGGTGTCTGAATTTTAGAGGGAGAGTTACGGTCGCTTCTGTGAAATTTTTTTAGCTTGTGGCATCAGTTGACCCATCTCATGGGGTTTCTTTGGTGGAACAAGAGAAGGTGATACTTCGATTTGGGAAGATTGAGAAGGATATATTTACTGTGGATTATAGGTATCCAATATCCGTGTTTCAGGCATTTGCTATTTGTCTGAGTAGCTTTGATACTGTAACCCCTGTTTTTCGTTTTCGTATTCTTGGTGTATTTTTCTTTTTTCTTGAGTATTTATACTCTTCTTGTATTTTGGACCGTATATTGGAGTTGTTTTCAATATATATTCATTTTTGTTCATTTTGATCTTCTTGTGATTGATTTTTCTGTCCCTTGATTTGTTCTTGATCGTTATTATTGTTTCGCTCTTTATTTGGTTCTTGTTCTCTTATTTTGTTCATGGGTGCTCGTGGTATTTTGGTTGCTATCCTATTGCTATTTATATTGCTTTTGTTCCCTAATTAACTACCAAAGCCAAATTAGCTTACAATCCTATTTAAATCCTATTAAACCCAAATCTCCTACTACTCCTCCTAAACTTCCTATTAACCCAAATATCCATAACCCACTACCCTATATCTTAACCCTATATGAATATCCTCATCTCTCTCTCCCTAAAACCCTAACCCTGCTACCCCCAGCCTCCTCCCTCCCTCTGTCCTTTGCGTCGTCACCCCCAGCCCGTACACCTCCCCGACCTGCACCTCCCTCTCCCGACTGCCCTACCCTAGTCGCCATCCTGATCCCCCTAGTCGCCATCCCGATCCCCCTAGCCGACCACCATCTACCGAGCATCTCCCCACCTCTCCATCTCTCTCCCTCCATCCCTTGTTCGCCGGCGTCGTTGACAGTAGCAACCGGAGCAGCAATGCCAGTACAAGGCCAGCGCCGCCACTCCTGGCAGTTCCCGATCTCTTTCTCCCTCTCTTGGTTTGCACGGGCACGTGGGTTGCACGTGTGGTTGTGTGATTGCATTGGTTCGTGATCTTCGTTCGTGGGTTTTTGTTCGTTGCAGGGATCCGTTCCCGTTATTCTTGGTGTTCGTTTCGTCTTCGGTTAAGGCAAGTAACTTGTACTCAATTCCTTTGTATGATACAAGTCATAAATTCTGCTTGTAGTGTAGTTGGGTTCTAGAGACAACTCGTGTGTGGAGTATTTTGATGAGTATTGTCTCTATAGTGCTATTGACCATAGTTACCTCACGACACAAACTTGACATGAAACAACTTAGGTTTTGACCATTCTTGATGTGATTATATTTGTGGGATAATTATGAGAAATCGTGTATTTGTTTGGATCGATATACTTTTTGTGGACATGCTATGTACCATATTTCATGATGTTTGGACACTTATTAGACTCTATAACATGTTTGGTTGTGTTTGGAACGAGTTTCGTATGTTGTATGTTGAATTGTTGTTAAGGGGAAAATCTGTACTTTGTCAGCGATCAGTTTTGATTGGTATTTTAGACCATATTAAGGTCAGTATTTGAAAATATTTTGTGAACATGAACTATAGAGAATTTCATCTAGTTTCAAACCCTTTTGACAGATCTCAGTTTCGTTTTACGAGTTATGAATTATGTCTATTTTACTACAGAGTTGTATTATATTTCCAAATTTTGTTTCTTGATGATTTCGATGACTAAACTATTTTTTATACTAGTGCTAAGTATATTATTTTGATTTTAAATTTTGCACAGTATTTCTATATCTATTTAGGGATTACCCATAATTTTGGTGGATTTTATTGATGAGTTTTATATACCGTTTCATGCTTGTTTATAAAAACTATACTTGCTGGATTTTGCTCGCTGTTCTGGAAAGAATTGTATTTTCAGCCTAATTTCTTTTCCTGTATGAAAAATATAAATATAAAAGTTAGCTTATTTTGTCTATTTTCATCTCCCTTTGGCACATTTGGATTTCGTTTCACGGTTTGCGAGATATTATAGTTTTTGTACAGCAGTGTTGGGAATTCCAGATTTGCCAAACTAACGTTTCTTGATGTTTTCTGATTTTTATTGGCTAAACTAATCTTACTGGAAAATTGTGAAACTTTATATTCTGATAATAGACATATAGGGGAATACCCCAGATTTTTCCTAGATTTATTTGAAGTGTTTTGATGCTGTTTTCTTGACTGTGAATTCGATTTACTGATTTCTGGCTGAACGTATTTTCTGGTTTGAAATCAGTTTTGAGTTATGTTTTTCTAAAACACTATATGACTTATATGTATCCGCGGATTCGGTTGGAAGTCTATTTTCCAGATTCTCCAACGGATTGATATTTGTGGAAACGGGAATCGCAGTTTTATTACTGCATTGTCGTGCTGTCCTGAATTGTGTAGTACTTTATTTTGTTCTGTTATGTGACTATCTTACCATTTGTACATGCTTATCTGTTATTCTGAACTTGTGGGTCATTATATCATACTAGATTTAATCTGTTTCATGCACATACACATCTGTATGATAATAATTATAAAATGATCAAGCCGGGGTTTATGGGAAAGATCTAGTAGTGGGAAAGCATAGAAATGTGTACTTAGAAAGGGAGCCATGTTTCCTATATGATTATTATTTATCTGTTATTCTGTACCCTGTCTACATTACATTCTATAGGAAGGTGTAGGAAAGAAGAGAACCGCTAGGTTCTATCTGTCTGTCTGTATTCTGCATCTGATATCTGTCTGTCTGAACCTTGAGTACACAGCCCTATATGATCCCCTACGAAATCTACAAACGTAACTGTTTTGAATGTAGAAACCATGTGATAAAAGGATGAGACATGAAGTGATACCTAGTTAGTAATTAATACAAGACTTATAAGAATCTGAATCTGACATCTGTATCTATATCTGAATCTGTTATCGGATTATCTGATTATCTGTTATCTGTCTGATACTACCACTTGACACCATTATTTGACACCATCTTTATATTTGTATGCATGCTATTTGTCTTTTGACACTTGACACATGTTAGTATACCATGCTAGTTGATTCTGCTATACCATGCTATATCTGTTTCTGCTATTATTTAGATTTGTTAGTTTTCCATGTACTTGTATCCTGCATTACAAGCGGCCCGTAACTTGCATTGACGGCTTGTTTTCTTCTTCTTTCTCCTGCAATTTATTGATTGCAGATCAGGATGGTCGTTTGCGCGATGGTATTGGAGAAATGAAATATTAGTGCTGGACTTCTTTTACTATTATTATTTTATGTTGTTTTTAAACAATGTATTTGAGTATATGGATTTTATTTGTATTTGGGCAATGTGACTCAGGATATTAACTTGTTCGGATCTGTTTATTTGAGACTATTATATTATTGGTTTTCAATTAAATTCTGTTGGCACTTTGTTTTGTTTTGGGATGTATATATCTGTGTGAGGATGATTCGTTTGGCTTCCGACTCTGATTATTCTGAGATTTGTTGTAAAGATTCTGAACAGCTTATGGATGATACAAATCATTCGCTGGGTTGAGTCGCGTATCCGTATTCCGTATTTTTTGGAAAGCGAGGCGTGACAGATACTATGCCAGTTTGTGAATGAACATGGTGATGAAGAATATGTAGCTTAGCTCATGAAGAAGAGGTGGCTGTTATATTTGAAAGTTCAACTGTTTTTTTTCTTGTTTTTATGTACCTTTTTCAGTTTTCTCCATTGTTGTTCATATTTATCATTTGGAGAAGGAATTCATGGATGGATTTATAACTGATAACATTTTCTGATGCAAAAGTCTCTGTTTATGTTTAAACTGAATCAGAAGAACTAAAATCTGAAGACTATATATTACCTTGTTTTCTCTTTGTTAATTCAAATTCTAGATGTGTGAATATATGCTTAAAGATTGTGCTTGTTCTGGGCCGTTTATAATAAAATCCAACATGTTTAAATCAACTTACTTGTCAGTTATTTCATTTACATAATAGAATTTCAGACAGATGAATGTTTGCAATCCTTTATTTACTTGCATGTATAAGGATATCATACAGCTTTGAGAACTGACTGGAAGCTTCTCGTGATGAATATATTTAGTGTGTTGTGTTGAATATATTTTGTGTGCAGTGGAGCTAATTTTTGCATTAATTTTGAGTTCAATCAACTAAAATCAGCTCATAGTCTGCCTAGATACAACATAGTTCAATCAGCTCATAGTCTTCCTGGAAACAACATAAAAAAGATCTCAATCAGCCTAGATACAACATAAATAGAGTTCAATCAGCTCATAAACAACATAAAAAAGAGCTCAGTCAGCCTAGATACAACATAAACATAGTTCAATCAGCTCATAAACAACATATAAAAGAGCTCAATTACCCTACATACAATATAAACAGAGTTCAATTAGCTCATAAACAACATAAAAAAGTGCTCAATCAGCCTAGATACAACATAAACAGAGTTCAATCAGCCCATAAACAACAAAAAAAGAGCTCAATCACCCTACATACAACATAAACAGAGTTCAATCAGCTCATAAAAAACATAAAAAAGAGCTCAATCAGCCTAGATACAACATAAACATAGTTCAATCAGCTCATAAACAACATTTAAAAGAGCTCAATCACCCTACATACAACATAAATAGAGTTCAATCAGCACATAAACAACAAAAAAAGAGCTCAATCTGCCTACATACAACATAAACAGAGTTCATTCAGCTCATAAACAACATAAAAAAGAGCTCAATCACCCTACATACAACATAAACATAGTTCAATCAGCTCATAAATAACATATAAAAGAGCTCAATCACCCTACACACAACATAAACAGAGTTCAGTCAACTCATAAACAACAAAAAAAGAGCTCAATCACCCTACATACAACATAAACAGAGTTCAATCAGCTCATAAACAACATAAAAAAGAGCTCAATCAGCCTAGATACAAATTAAATAGAGTTCAATCAGCTCATAAACAACAAAAAAAGAGCTCAATCACCCTACATACAATATAAAGAGAGTTCAATCAGCTCATAAACAACATAAAAAAGAGCTCAATCAGCCTAGATACAACATAAACAAAGTTCAATCAGCTCATAAACAACATATAAAAGAGCTCAATCACCTTACATACAACATAAATAGAGTTCAATCAGCTCATAAACAACATAAAAAAAGAGCTCAATCAGCCTAGTTACAACATAAACAGAGTTCAGTTAGCTCAAATAAACAACATAAATAGAGTACAATCTGTCTGGAAACAACATATGCTGCTGCTGCTACTGCTTGCTTGAGCTGCTTCTGCTTCTGAAAAAATTCGAGAAACAATCTTAAACATGTATTCATGAACTGAAATACTACTATAAACTACCAAGTAGTATTATTCAACAAAATCATGAATTGAAGTAGTCATAGGCTCAGAACACACTTATATTTCATTGTTTGTTCAAATTATGTATAATTATTTTCCTAAGGCTGCATTATTATTCCATGCCAAGTAGTTTAAACAGTGCCCCCCCTCCCCCCCCCCCCTAATACCAAATTAGAATGCTCAGAAACAAAATTATACATACCTCAATCAGCCTGGAAACAACATAAATAAAGTTCAATCAGCTCATTAACAACATTAAAAAAAGAGCTCAATCAGCACAGCTCAATAAATTCTTCTCACCATATCATAATAAGGTGTTTATCATCACTGCCTACACAAACACACTGAAAGAGAGAATGAACAAACCACAAAATGCATAAAGGAGTATCAAATACTTCCCTGACATATAATAGGTGTCCATCTTGTTACAATAACAGCAATATTTTCCCTTCAATTCAACCATTACCTGCAACAATATTTAACAATAAAGAGTTTGAAAAAGTGAATGGAAAAAATATAATATATAATATATTGACTGAATGCATGACAAATTACCGCAGTTCTTTTCATCAAAATTAACAGAGAGCAAAAGAATACTGCCTACACACACAACATGTTCAAAAAAAGTTATCCATGAATCAAAGTTATCCACAAATTACCTCTGCTCTGCCTTCTATTGCAATTGTTCCTTATATGAACTGAAAATTATACAAAGTTATCCATGAGTCGAAAAAACTAACCGAAAGACTACTACAAATTGCATTACTAACTCATTAATAACTAAATAAAAGTGTCGTAGGCTCAGAACACACTTTTATTTCACTGTTTGTTCAAATCAAGCATAAGATAAATCGCTAGGGTTGCATTATTATGCCATGCCAACTAATAATTCTTGGGGATTTCACTGTTTGTTCAAATCAAGCATAAGATACATCGCTTGGGAATTTCACAACACTCATTCATTTCTTCCCTTTTCTTCTCTTACGCTCATTCCTTAACTCTATTCAACAAATAATTCTCATGGCACACAACCAAATATGCTTCAAAATAATAAATAACCAACTTATATCCAAGTGTGACTCATCATTGCCTATACACACAACCAAAAGAAAATGCAAGAAATTGAACATAAATCTTAAAAGCATATATGAGAACAAACACTTCCCTTCAAAATATTGCAGGAAATGGCAGTTTGGAGATGAAGAACCCAAATCCGAGCCTGAAATGGCAAGTTGGCAATGAAGAACCCAAATTGGGGGATAGGGTTTCGAGATGTAGAGGGGCATCGACAGTTTCTAGTATGACTGCAGTCACTTGGAATTCAAGGTCGCCGTCAACCTGGGTTGCCGAGGAGCCGTTTCGAGCTTGATTGGGGTGGAGATGGAGGATATGGAGGAAGGTAGGGTTGGGGGGTGTTAGGATTTGGAAGCTGGAAGTGAGAGGGGGTGGATTCGAGGGTCGGGAAGAGAGGGGGGAGTTTAGGTGAGTTCGAGGGCGTCGAGAGTCTGGGAGGATCTAGGGTTTGGTTTTGGGGGCGAATAGAGTTCAGGATGGAGATGGAGGAAATGGAGGAAGGTATGGTTGGGGGGTGTTAGTGTTTGGAAGCTGGAGGTGGGAGGGGGTGGATTCGAGGGTCGGGGAGGGGGGGGGGAATTCAGGTGAATTTGAGGACGACGACAGTTGGGGGCGAACAACATTGGGGATTGAGTGTGAGAGATGGGATTGAGCGTGAGAGAAGAAGGGAAAGTACCGAACGATTGTTTTGAAATCCCCAAAATACCCTCAACACTTAGACAGATCTGAGCAATTTGGCGGAATAGATCTCAGCCATCGGATCGCGATCTAATGGCTGAGATCTCCAGTTCACGATAAGGAGCTCAGCTCACCATCTCATAATAGACTAACTTTCTCTCTCTCTCTCTCTCTCTCTCTCTCTCTCTCTCTATATATATATATATATATATATATATATATATATATATATATATTCTATGATTCTATATATTTCACTTCATAATTAATTGTCAATTTTGATTTATTGTTAAGTGACCTCTAACAAAAAGTTTCTCAATTTGTTATGCATTAACTCGTTCTTGACATAGTTAACTTGAGAAGACCCAGGCATTTTTGGTTGCCCTTGGGTTAGGCAAAGCCTAACATGATCTCAACCCAAACAAGGTTCACTGCTAAGGCCAGACGTGATGCCTGTATAGGGCACAGTTGGTACCTCAGAATAAGTGTTAGGAATTTGCTGCTAAGTTTGCGATAACCGATCACTACGAACAAATCACCAAATAATAGTAGATCTGTAATCCCTGTTTTTTATTTTATGTATTTTGGAGTGTATTTTTCATTCTTATGTATTTTTATCTCTCTTGTATTTTTCTGAACCGTATATTGGATTTGTTTTCAATATATATTCATTTTATTTCATTTTGAGCTCCTTGTGTCGTTTGATCGTCTCTTTTGTTCGTTTTCGTCATTTTGATTCTTTTCTTTTGGCCTCGTTGTCTTCGTTTTATTTTTCCATGTTGTGATGGTATTTTGGTGGTGATTTTCCAAACCTACGATTTTTGAATCCTAATTAGATTTTCTAGAGCTATAGATTTCACTCTACATTGTATTTCCATTTGTTATTTTCCCAATACCCTTTACCCATTTGTATACCTAATACTACATACTAATACCCACAACCCATTAACTCACATTAATCCCCTATATATATAATCCCTAATTCTAAAACCCTAACCCTAAACCTAATCTCTCTACCTCTCCTCTTAATTTCCGGCCTCCCTCTTTGTGTGGTGCTCCTGGCCTACATAGCCCCCCAAACCGACAGCCCCTTCCTAAACCGACCACCACATCCTCCTACTCCGGCCTACATCTACAATCCCACCTCCGGCCACAATACAAACTCCCATCTCCATACACATTGCCGACCACCAAGATCACCACCACCACCATCAAAGGTTGCATCTTTGACCCCCATACTTTCTTTTCGTGGTGTTTCTCAAAGTGGGTATTGGCCACTTTGATCATTGCTATAAGGAGAACGTTCATAGGTGGATTTCATTCGTTTGGCTTGGATTTGTTGCTTGTAGCGGATTTTGTTCGTGGGTTTCTCTTCTTTTCACGTTTAGATCGTTCTTCATCCCCTAATTAAGGCAAGTAACTTATACTACAATTAATTAGTTTGATACAAGTCAAAAAGTTCACATATAGTGTAATTGGGTCTAGAGACGACCAAAGATTGTGTTTTGCTTGATGGGTTTTGTCTCTATTGTGATAATTTGGCCATAAATGACTCATGACACAAATCTTGATATGTGATAACCTAGGATTTGCCCAAATCTTGATTTTGAATCGTATATATGGATATTTGTGTGAAATTGTGTTTGGATTAAAACCCATGTAAAATAATAGGTGTGGACATGTTAATAACCCTAAATCAGGATGTTTAGATGCTTGGTAGGTTGTATTTCAAGTTTGGAAGTGTTTAGATCAATATTCTTGAAGTTATGATGTTCTTGATCTGAAGTGTGAAATCTATATTTATTGGGTGTTCTGTTTTGATTGCTATTTTCGTCTATTTGAATTCCTGTATAAAAGATGACTTTTAGATAATTTTGTCTATTTTCAAACCCCACTTGTTTTGCTTGATTTGAATTTTGTATGACTGAGTTATGACTGTTTTAGTACAGAGGTGTCGATCAATTCCAGATTCAGTTTTTGGTTAATTTTGTTAACAAAATATTTTCAAGAACTATTCTACACATATTATCTTGATCCAATATTTTGTTCAGTGTTTCTATACGAAGTTAGGGACTACCCAGATTTTTGGTGAATTTTAAAGACAAGTTTTATGTGGTGTTTCATGCTCGTTTCTAAAATCTACTCATGCTGTATTTTGCTTACTGTTCAGTAAAGAATCCTATTTTCACTATGATTCCTTATACTGTATGAAAATTCTTTGTTAAATATGAAAGTTAGTAAATTGTGTCTATTTTCATATCCTTTTGGTGGAATTGGATTTCGATTCATTGGTTGCGAGATATCTTAGTTTTCGTACAGCAGTGCTTAGATTTCCAGATTTGTTAAACTATGTTTTCTCGATGCTTTCGTATTTTTGATGACTGATCTATTCTTACTGGAATATTATGAAACTTTATATTTTGATTCTAGACATATAGGGGAATACCCCAGATTTTTTCTGGAATTATTTGAGAGGTTTTGATGTTGTTTTTCTGACTGAGAATTCGTTTTCCTGATTTCTGACTGAACATGTTTTCTGTCTTCGATCCTGTTTTGAGTTAAGATGTTGTGAATTACTATATGACTTAATTATACTCGTTGGATTCATGTAGATGTCTAGTTTCCAGATCCTTCGACAGATCCAGATTTACATTTCTGTAGTGACGGGAATCACTGTTTTAGTGTCATACTATCCTGATTATGAACATACACTGTTTTGCTCGTTTATGTGATTGTATATCATCTATGAAGGATTATTTGTTTCCCTGAACCTAATACTGATTATACCATGTTATTTTGACACTATTTTGTACGCATCATGCATGTTTGATAACCATAATAAAAGTAACCAAGCCGGGTTTCTTAAGGGAAGATCTAGTAGTGAAAAATATGGAAACGTGTACTTGAAAGGGAACTAGTGTTCTATACTGTTACTGTTACTGTTACTGTTTTCTGAGCCTGTCTACATTACTTCTTATGTAAGAAGGTGTAGAGTAGAAGAGAACCACTAGGTTCTGACTGTTACTGTTACTACTTCGGTTACTGATACCTGAGTACACTGCCCCATCATGGTCCACTATGAAATCTAAAAGCGAAACTGTTTGTTGTAGCAGCCATGTAGGTGGGCTGCATGAAGTGCTACCTAGTTAGTAATACACACAAGACTGTAAGAACATAAACTGATACTATTAGACTGAGACTATTAGACTGATACTGTTAGACTGAGACTGTTGGACTGATACTGCTTACTGTTATCCTGATTCACTGATATACTGAACTTACTGTTACTAGAGACTGTTAGTTGCCATAGACACTGCATTTGACATAAAAACATTTATTCTGTTAGGATGCCATATTAGATATTACTGTTGATGCATTATGACATGCTATTAGTTAGTTTCCCCATGTGCTTGTATCCTACATTATTTGTGATCCGCGACTTGCAATTGACGGGTACTTGTTTTCTTCTTTTCTCCTTTTCCTGCAAATTTACTATTGCAGATCAGGATGGTCAGCTGCCAGAAGTTATTGGTGAGATGATGTTTTAGTGCTGGAGATTTTAGCTTTGTTATTATTATTTTTATTGTTGCTTGAATATTGAATAAGTGTATTCGGTTTATTGGATATTATTTGTATTTGGGCGATGTGACCCAGGATATTGTTTTCTCCAGATTTTGATTTATTTGAGAATATTTTATTTTGTTTCAAGTAAATTTCTGTTGGTAATTTGTTTCAATTATGAATGAATGGTTGTGCCTTTTGGTTCCGACTCTGATAAATTCTGTGATGTGTTGTAAAGATTCTGAAACAGCTTAAGGATGATGAAAATCATTCGCTGGGCTTTTGTTACGTATCCGTATTCCGTATTCCTTATTGGGAAGCGGGGCGTGACAAGACCAAATCAAATACACAAAGCATACAATTTTATCCTGGTCTGGGAAAACCCTAATTTGGGAGAGAAATAACCGAAAAATTATTCACTAGAGAAGATACAAGAGTTACAAACTGTCTCACCAAGAACTTATCTATTTTTCAAGCCTCATTAGAAGATAATATGCTATTTACATTGGAGAACTCGCAATGAATTACTTCTCTCTTTTCTATTTACATGCTCTTACCTTTCAAAGGAGGCCGTTACAATCATATATAGATATCTAGTAGTCCTGATACAATAACAGTCAGATATACACTAAAGAGAAAGCTACATGATAGAACCGTACGATCTAACCTGGAGAGAAAGATGAGCCCAAAACAGATCATTTAGATCTGACCCGTTTGTAGTTATAGCCGCCGTCGGTGGACTGCCCGAAGGTGCGGTCGACTGTAATGCTCCAACCCCAAGTCAGAGGGCAATAGTAGCCGACTATCCTTAATGGCAGTCGACTACACTGCTGCTACCTCTTGTTGCTGGTGTGCTTCCTCCTGTTGTTGCTCTTTCTTCTTCAACCAACGACGCTTTGAACCTCTTCTTGCTTCATCGTCTTCTCTTCACATCGAACCATAGTATGCAAGACATAAATCCAACAATCTCTACCTTGGATTGCATACTCATGAATGCTTACATGTGTGACTAATCACCTCTAGACTCTTTCATTCTCCTCTTGTAAACGAACATACTTCAGTGACTTCTTCTGCTAGTTGAATTTATCTCTACCTTTATTTCTCCAATAGTATTCCCCCTCCAAGGGCATATCCCAGTAGGCATTAACATGGAGGTGTTGTCGTTTGAATGTGTTGGATCCTGTAGGCAAGGCAAATAACACTAGAGGTGGGGGGGGGGGGGAGTGAATAGTGTTGCATAAAAATTAATTAAAAACTTGAACTTTTGGAGGCAGGAGGAGGTTGTGGAAATTGTTGAGTGAACATGTGAGTAAGGTTAGCAAGGCTAGCCTCAAGAGTATCCTGTCTTATTAGGATAAGATCAGTACAATCCATGAGATAATTAACCGAAGTATAAAGACTCTCGGGATCAGCAAAGACAACTCTAGGATGAGAAGAACTAGAAGCAGAAGACCGACGACCAGAAGTGGCTAAAGGAATAGGAGGTACATTCCTTTGAGGAGACTGAGGAGGAGAGTTAAGGATCTTCATACGAGCTAAACTCGCACGATCAAAAGACTCATAGTGAGTAACAACACTCGACTCGGAATCAAGATCAACTTCATAAAAATTGAAAACATGAGTAAGAAGTGCACCAAAAGGAAGGAAAGAGGTGTGAGCCTTATGAAGACGATTGGAAATGACTCGACTCCAATTGATTTGAATATTGCCAAAAATCGCATACACGGCTTGTTGCAAATCATATGAAAATTTGTCGTAACTACCCGTTTTAAGGATAATGTTATATGACAAGATTCTTGCAACGAGCTTAGCTAGCAGCGTAATCGATTTATTGGTCATAGGAGGACCTCGATTAGACAAGAATTTTTTGACAATATAGAATCCTCATCCATCTCTATTTCACCCAAATCTAACCCTTCATTAGGGATACCCAAAATAATTCCCAATTCTTCAGGATTTAACCTCATTCGAATACTTTTCACCGTAGTAGTAAAAAATATTTCGTTAGCATCCTTGGAGGTGAAAACCTTCATATTTTTATAAAACAAATAGATAAGTTGTGGATAGTAATAGGGTTGATTGACAAGGAAAAGTAAGTCAAATAACCCACATTGTTTAAACAATGGGGCGATAGGGAACCTATCTAAATCAGGAAAATTCACAAATCTACCTGGAAATATTACAATTTGACATATGAGAAAAAATTTCTCAACAAGATTGGGATTCCTTAAGTATTGAAGGTAGTTCTGAGAAAATTGACCTTCTTCTACATTAGAACCTCTAGCTCTCTTAGGTTTAGGCATTGTTGAAAAACTAGGAAACTTGAAAAAGATTGAGAGATCAAGAAAGAGAGTTACCCAACAACAAGATAAAGAACCCAAATAGCTTCAAGAGACACTAAAAGAACACAGATCTGGATGTAAATCTTCAAGCCAAGAGCAGCAAGTCGAAATTGCCAAGAACTGGAAATGGGCAGTCGACTTGAGAAAAAAAATGAAAGTGAAAGAGGGGTAAGAGATTTAGGGTTTTTACATTAGGTAGACAGCTGAGATGAAGTCTAGTTGGGAATGGACGGTTAAGATCCATTAATGGGTGAAAGTAAGAAAGAGAGATGCCTTAGTTAAGTGACGATTCGGAATCAAAAAAACCAAACTGATGTCACGACAGTCGACTGGTTGTGATATCAGTCAATTAGTCGAGAGAAAATTAAACCAAACGAAACATCAAGTAAAACTTCTGTCAATCGACTGGTTACTGAAATAGTCGACTGTCCAAAACACAAAATTCAGCCAAAATATGGACAACGAAAATACTTTATAAATCGACTGAAAAAGACGTTTAAGTCAACTTAAACAAAATAAATTTTCAAGAAATTTCATGAAAACAGCAAATTCCTAGTTCTCTTCTAAAGTAGATAAAAGTGTCTTCCTTAAGTGGTTTGGTAAATATATCTGCTACTTGTTTATTAGTAGAAATAAAATCCAAAGTTATATCTCCCTTTAAAACATTATCACGTAAAAAATGTTGTCGAATATCAATATATTTTGTACGTGAGTGTTGAACCGGATTTTTAGATAAACTAATAGCACTGGTATTATCAAGCATTATAGCAGGTTTTGAAAATGAAATACCATAATCTATAAAGTTTGTTTCATCTACCAAATTTGGGCACAAGCCAAACTTGCAGCAATATATTCAGCTTCTGTAGTAGATAGGGATTCCGAATTTTGCTTTTTACTGCACCAAGATACAAGTGAATGTCCCAAAAAGTGACAAGTTCCACTAGTACTTTTGCGATCAGTTTTACTACCAGCAAAATCAGCGTCACTATATGACAAAAGTTGAAAATTATCGGTATTGGATAAAACAAACCATATTAAGACGTGCCTTTAATGTATCTTAAAATACGTTTCACAGCTTTTAAGTGAGATTTTTTGGGATTTAACTGATATCTAGCACACAAACATACACTAAACATAATATCTGGTCTACTAGCACTTATATATAAGAGTGAGCCAATCATACCTCGATAGAGTTTTTGATCGACACTCTTACCTAAATCATCTTTGTCAAGTGTAGTAGTAGTAGCCATAGGTGTGGTCTTGCTACTAGTGCTATCCATGCCAAACCGTTTGAGTAATTCCTTAGCATATTTTCCTTGATTAATAAATATGCCATTTTGTGACTGCTTTATTTGTATTCCAAGGAAATAATTGAGTTCACCCATGTGAATCATCTCAAACTCATTTTCATGGTATTAGCGAACTCTTGACAGAGATTACTATTAGTAGATCCAAAAGTTATGTCATCTATATATATTTGTATGATTAGAATATTTGTCTCTTTGAATAAGACTCCAAGCCTCTAGACAGACGACTGACATTAGGGTTCAGTCGACTGGTTTGAACTGCAGAATTACTATTTTCATGAAAAACAATAGTTTTTGGTTTCTCAAAAAACTCATATAGTTTGTTCTTCACACTGGAAATAGAATCAGTCTTATTACTACTAGTATTCTTAGAAGAATGATGTTTTTCGAAAGTCTTTTGAAAATCAAGTCCAAATCTTTTATTATATTGAATTTGATTTTGGAGAACTTCATTTAAATTCTCCTTTCCTTTGTTAATTTTAGATACATTCTTGGATATCTCTTCATAATTTTTCTTAAGAGATACAAGATCTACATCCAAATTTAAAAGTCGAGAATTTAAAGATTTGACTTCAACATTTAAGTCAATATTTTCTTGAGATAGTGTTTGATTGACTTTCTCTAAATTTTTAACTCTAATTTTATCCTTCTTAAGTTCTTGGAAAACTTCATTGAAAGCATCTAATAAGTCATTTGAATCAAAGTTTTCACTTACATCGTTTTGTGTAGCCATGAAACATACGTTTGCTACTTCGTTTGACTCCTCATTCTCTTCTTCCGATGAAGAGTCGCTATCATCCCAAGTTTCTTGATATACCTTCTTGTTCTTCATATACTTGTTCTTTGTGTACTTGTCCTTCTTGAAGTTGGGAGCCTTCCCTTTTGATTTCGCATTTTCTAATGGGCAATCCTTCTTCATATGACTTGTCTTGTTACACTTGAAACAAGTGGGAATTTTATTAGTATCTTTAAACTTGGAATTAAATTTACCTTTTCGTAAAAATTTCTTGAACTTTCGAGTGAAAATGGATATTTCTTCTTCATCTTCTTCTTCATCTTCGGAATCCGACATGGCCTTGAAAGCGAGTGTCTTCTTCTTTGCTTGTTGAGGTTCTAGATCTTTCTTGCGTTCTTCAAGTTTTACTTTGTATGCTATAAGATTTTCCACAAGATTCTCAAGAGAGAGTTGTGTTAAATCGTTGGCTTCTTCTATGGCGGTGGTCTTCTTCTCCCATTCGGGGGTTAGGGCACGAAGAACTTTCCTCACCATTTTCGCTTGCGAGTACGTCTTTCCAAGAGCCACAAGAGAGTTTGTAATGTTCGTGAACCGTGTTATCTTGTCCGACACATTCTCGTTCTCCTTCATACGGAACATCTCGAACCTATGAACAAGAACAGATATCTTAGATTCTTTAACCTTATTAGTACCTTCATGAGTTACCTCGAGTGTGTGCTAAATTTGATGAGCCGTTGTTGCATTTGACACATGATTGAACTCCTCTTTGGTAAGTGCACAGAATAAAGCATTCATCGCCTTTGCATTGTTCATTGTGTTGCTCTTCATGTCATCGTTTCATTGTGCATAGGAAATTGTACGAGCGGTGAATTATGTCTCAGTCATGTTCCAAATCTCATAGTTGATGGACTGAAGGTATATCTTCATTCTACACTTCCAATAGTTATAGTTTGTTCCATCGAATAGGGGTGGCCTTTGTGTGGATTGGCCTTCATGGTATTGGCTTGCATTTGAAGTAGATGCCATTGCATTCAACCAGGCTCTGATACCAAGTGTTGGATCATGTAGGCAAGGAAAATAACACTAGATGGGGGTGAATAGTGTTGTATAAAAATTAATTAAAAACTTGAACTTTTCGTACTGTTAAGTCAACTGAAAATAGATATACAGTCGATTGGTGCGTCAGATAAGAAGAGTATTTTACTGAAGAGTTACAAGTCTGATCAGTCGACTTATAGCGGAAAACCAGTCGACTTACCAGACAAGTTTTTGAAATAAAACTCAGAGAAATTGAAATTGCAAGTTGAGAGAATACAACCACAGAGAGTCAATCATAGCCAAACACAACGATATATCATGGTTCGGTCCTTCCAGTCTACATCCAGTCTCTAAGCAATCCACTTGAGATTTTCCACTATTCTTGAAAAAAATACAAGAATACTCTACGGCCTTTGACAACAAAAATATCAAATCTGTAGACCTCTCTCACCACTAGAGAGAGCAAACCCACTCTACACCCTAGAGTGAAACCGAATCTAAAACCAAGAGTCTTACTCTTCAATCGAGAGGACCACTCTCACAACCCGAGAGTGAAAACAACAACAAAAATTGAGTTTACAACAACCTATAGCCTTGTATGTGATAGTGCTTTTTTATAGTGGCTATTAGGTCAACTTCTGAATTCAGTCTAAAACGAAATCAATGTTATATTAAACTGAAATTCAGAGAACCAAGTCTTAGAAAGTTTGTATGCTTTTAAAACACTTGTTCTTATTGAAAACAAAATACTTGAAAGTTAAAGAATGCTTGGAACCTTTTTGTAAATGATTCTTATACTCTATTTATAGATTAAGAATCAAGGAACGTTGTAAAACAGTTCCATAAACCGTAATAAAACGGATATAAAAGTTTTGAATTTGAAAAATAAGTTTTAAATTTAGAAAGCTGTCGAAACGGATTGAACAGTTGACTGGGTTGCCATAATGGGTCGACTTGCCAAAGCTTGTATGAGTTCAGACAGTTTCGTACTATGATAGTCGACTGGTTCCAAGGAGCAGTCGACTGGTACTCATACAGCTGAACTTATTCAAGCTTGTTTTGATATTTTGATTTTGTAAAACACTCAGATTATTTAAAGTATGTGTGAGTGTGTGTGTGACAAGGCTATTACAAGTTTCTAAGACTCAAAGAAAAAAAATACAATATTACAAGACACTTTGTTTAAACATTTGAAGAACTTTGAATCTTGTCTTGAACTTGAGTCTTTGTCTTGAGCTTGAGCCTTTGTCTTGATGTCTTGAAGCTTGATCAATTACTCTTAAAAGCTTCATCAGATTGTGTTGCCTTTATTTATTTCACCATGGTATTGACTTTGATACACTCTGCAAGAGATATGTTATAGAACAACTTTGTATTTTGTTGTAGTGATCAAAACCAAAAATTAACATATCGCACTCCACCTACCCTGAAGCACTCTCCACCTCTCGAAGATATTAGAACATTGTGATCTCGCTTCGGTGATTCTAGTAACGACATATAAGTTAATGCTATAGGAACGGTGAGCTTCAATATACTCGACCAAATTTTTCCGTTTCTACAAAGCTTGTAGATGTTGTGCTAAACACTCCTCATTCTCTTCATCACCTTATGACACCCTTCACAAACTGATAGAATTCCACTTTGAGGTGTGTACCTGCAGCCCTGTGTTTCTGCCCAAGGATATGAGTTTCCATTTCAACAAAAGAATATGCATGACGTTCTCTAGTGTGTATCCTTTTTCGTCTGATGTCGCTAACTCGACTATTCCCTCACCCAATACTTCAGAAATCTCACCAACTACCATTCTCACACAACGATCTCCAGTAAACTTGTAAGTAGAATATATCTCCCTCTCAGAGCAAATATGTGAAGAAATACCCGAATGAAGAAACCAAACATACTACACATCTATATAACTTGAGACAAGAGTACAATCTAAGTTATAACCTGATTTAGCGACACTAGCAACACTAGAAATGTCGGCGCTCTTCTTATTCAATCACTTGCGATAGTCACTCTTGTAATACACATTCCCTCTGCAATGGTGACAACACATCTTACCCTTATGTGCACTTTCTTTTCCACTTAAAATACCATCCACACCCTGATGCTACTCAGAGAAGTAGATGTCAATCTCCGAGTCTCCCTCCGAATTTCATTCTCCTCCAAGCCCTCAATCACAATGACTATCGAAAACTTCGAAAGACTCTCCATCTAACATGGTGGTTATCAAATGCTTGTAAGGATCTGGTAGTGAATTTATCAAATTGAAAGATTTTAGATCATCTGTATTTATTGTCCTTAATTCAGATGACTCTGAAATGACTTCCACTATATGATCTAGAAGAGCGGTACTTTCCTTAAATGAGTAATTGAACAGTTATCTCTTCTAGTACATCTGATCCTGTAATAGCGATTCTGAATAATCAGTTCTGAGTTTTGCCCACAGGCTTGTAGTGCTTTTACACCTGACTTCTTTCGTGGATAACATCTGAATTAAACCCAAGGTTTCTGAAAAAATCTCTTCCATATTCTTCTGCTTTAATCCGATTGGTCTCCATTTTATCCTTCTAGGGTTAGATCCAATGCATTGTGCATGTCCTCCTTCAAGAGCTTAAAGTTGATCTTTCCGTCGAACCGCTTAATCTTCGTGAAACTCGGATCTGTAATCTTCTCCATGGAAAATCGAGCAACTCCTAAACTACAAAAATTTTACGACTTGAAGCTCTGATACCAATTGTTAGGAATGCGCGGGTATATATATATATATATATATATATATATATATATATATATATATATATATATATATATATATATATATAATAAATAAATAATTGGAGTGAGAAGAAAGTGGTTGATTGTTGGCCCACAAGGGATCCTATAGGGCTTGAATTAAAAAGGGATTGATGATGAAGCCTATAGGATGGTCTATGGGGCATATGTTAACATGTGCCTTAAAAATCAAATGAGAAGATTGCATGCATGCAATGGAGTGACAAGGCATGCTTGGGTATAAAATCCCATATCGAAAAATGGTAGGATAGAGTGAATGTATATATTAGGAAATCTAAATGATAAAGGTTACCTATAGGGTATACACACCTTTTGATGGTGCCTGTGGTGGGCATGGCTAAAGTTTTGTATCCGTTCTTTCACGTGCGCACACACGTAGTCGTGTGCGCAGCTGATCCGGGTCTAGGGCATTACAAATGGTATCAGAGCCAACTTTTGACACCGATCGTGGGTCAGAGTGGGTTAGAGGTATGCCTGGCTAAGGACAGTACGCTGGTAGAGACCGGGGGCAGTACGCTAACAGGGTACTCCGCTCCACATCGACTTGAAAGGCGGTCTTGTATTAGCTTGCGGGTCCTGGGCTCAGCGAGGACGCTGAGTTCTTATGGAGGGGTGTGTGTAA
Organism: Hemerocallis citrina; assembly: GCA_017893485.1. Classification (NCBI taxonomy): domain Eukaryota; kingdom Viridiplantae; phylum Streptophyta; class Magnoliopsida; order Asparagales; family Asphodelaceae; genus Hemerocallis; species Hemerocallis citrina. Next base: position 261,332,053 of record CM030363.1, read on the forward strand.
CACCCGATACTTAAGCGGGTATATATATAATATTATATATAGAAATATATATAATAATATATATAATACATAAATAATTAGAGTGAGAAGAAAGTGGTTGGTTGTTGGCCCACAAGGGATCCTATAGGGCTTGAATTAAAAAGGGATTGATGATGAAGCCTATAGGATGGTCTATGGGGCATATGTTAACATGTGCATTAAAAATCAAATGAGAAGAGTGCATGCATGCATTGGAGTGACGTGGCATCACTACAAGAAAAACCATTTTTCGCAACGCCAAATGTCATTGCTAAAACTCGTTTGTCGTTGCGAAAAATATTTTTGGCAACGACATTTGTCGTTGCAAGGTCGTTGCGCGTCCGGGCGTCGCGAAAGATTTTGACTACGACTTTCTGTCGTTGCCAAACATAGATTTTTTGCAACGACATTGTCGTTGCAATATATTTTGTCGTTGTCATACCTAATTTCACTCGTGCTAAAGTATAAAATCAATCGTAACAACTTTTGTCGTTGCCAAACATACTTCATATATTTGGCAACGACTCATGTCCTGGCTAAAGATGTCTTTTTCGCAATGAATTATTGTCATTGCCTTACATTCTTTCTATTTTGGCAACGACTGTTGTCGTTAACAAAGCTTGACTGTTTTGCAATTATTTTTATTATTGCTTTGTATTACTTGTATTTTGGTAATAACTATAGTCTTTGCTAAAGCTACCAATTGTCGTTGCGAAAGTTTAATTCTTTTCGAGACAAATTATATATTGTCGTTGCATCAGCCCAAATTTTAATTCTTTTCAAGACAAATTATATATTGTCGTTGCATCAGCCCTGTCCTAAAACTAGCATACACTTCAAAAACATTACAAACCAACATCATTCCAAAAACTATAATATTAAACTTGTCCAACATATTACATTTATGTCATATAAGAAGCAATGCCCAAAATATTACAACCATCAACTTCTCAAAAAGATATCTAAGTATCTCATAATCATTTCCATTGTACATAATAAGCTTAACCATGTTTTCTAATAAATCAAAATAGCATGTGCATATACATTTAGCTTCCTCCAAGTACTTGCAAAAAAAAACTTGTCTAATATCAACATCCTGCATCAATTTTAAAGGAAATGAATAAATAAAAAAATATAAGATCAAAATATTAAAAAACCATTTAAAACATAGCCACAAACCATGAACTTATTGTCAGCATTGAAAACTAAAACAACCCAAAATATAGCAATTGTCAACAGTATCAAGCCACCAATATATACCCATTGTCAACAGTATCAAGCCACCACCAAAATATACCCATTGTCAACACTATCAAGCCACCAAAATCTACATGCTATCAACGTATAAAGCCAACAAAAATATGATATTACCTAAAAAATCACAAGACATAATTTCAAGTGCGTTAATCATTTACTATATTAGAGTTTACTTTCATTACTTCTAAAGTCTTTCATTTCTTAGTTATGACTAATACTGAAAGAGGAGTTATGACTAATACTGATATTTCTTAGTTATGACTAATACTGATATTTCTTGGTATTGGCAGAGATAACCGTTAATTGAAATCTTGATAGTCCATAAGACTTCCATTACAAATCAAGATAGTTTGGTACTTTGGTGAACATCTAACTTATTGTTGGTGTAAAGGAGAAGTTAAAAGTAACTTCAATACCACGGGAAATAATTACCTATCGTGATCTGGCCCGATGCTTAAGGGAGGAGTCAGGTGTGCTTATGTTAAATATTTGAAGAATTTCTACAGGAGATGAAAGATTTTGCAAGTGAGGTGTCAATAGTCATTAAGCATGTTAATGTATATTGGTTCATCTAGATTACTAGGACCTACATTAGCTTGTCTTTTCTTTAAGGGTTCAACTGTTGTGAGGAATGCATAGTCTAACAAATAGTATTCATACCTAGATGTTTTGCATGCAAGTAGCACATCGGAACCAACTATAAGCAAATCGGAAAGGTTATTGATAATGATTGCTAAGATGAAAGTACTCTTTATCTTTTATCAAAGATATTTTGGGAACAACACTCGTTAGCGCAATTGAAACCTTGAGCAAAACAAAGACTGTACACACCATTGATTTAAATTAATGAATGTACAAATGTAAGGCTCAATGCACTGCCATCAGTAACCATGTAGGTCAATTTGGGTAGAGTTAGAAAAGATGGATCTAAAAAAAATTAAGGGAAAGAAGAAAAAAGGAACTAAAGTCTTTCATTTCTTAGTTATGACTAATACTGAAAGATTTTTGTAATACTTCAACTCCATCGTAGTCAAACGATGACACATCAGCTTGATTGCATATATTCTCTACTTGTTTTCAACAACTAGATAATTCAGAAAACAACATTCCCTATTTACTAATTCTTGCACCAATAGCCAACTAGTTACATTGTAGGTTTCCGCTCACAAATGAGGCAGAAAACAAAGAATACCTTGAACATTCGAGAAAACAAAGAATACCTTGACCAGAAAACAAAGAATAAATATGCTGGAAAAAAAAGAGGCGGGGCAGAATACCTTGATCATTCGAAAAATTTCATGCAACTCTATTTGTAAGTTGTGCCAACAATTCTTGTTTCATTGCATCCATTGCACGCTGCATATCTTCCTTTTGTTGTTCAATTTGTCTTGTTGTTCTTTCTAGAGTTTCTTAAAACTCCTTTATCATTTTCTGCTGCTCTTCAATCTTCTATGATCTATGAACACTACTATTACTTAAGATTACCAATTATAGACTAAATTTTTCTATATCTAAATAATTAATGATATTGTGTATAAACTAATATTAACCTTACTTTCTAAAAATTTTTACATCCCGTACAAACTAATGTTCATCTCAAAACAGTCAACCTTCCTAATTCTATTAAAATTATCAGTGTCCACAAAACCCTAATTTTTAATTTTATCAAAAACCCTAATGCAAGATCGCGATCCACATCCCAAACCCACACATCATAACTCCCAGATCTAACACCTCAAAATTAGGGCACAAAACTACAAATCACAACAAAACCAAGAAGGAAAAAAGAAATAACACACTTGTCATCGAGCTTCTTGATCTCCTCTTCGATATTCTTCTTCATAGATTCCAACACCGCAGCGTCCATCTCAAGCACCGAACTCGAGGCCAGCGATTCATAAAGAGAGGCCATACCTGTGGCAATATTGTAAATATGAGACAAAAGACACGATAGAAGTCGAGAAATTGAAGGGGAGTTTTGTGTGTGTGTGTAATTTTACCGTGAGATTTGACGGCAGCAAAGACCTCGTCACAGATCCGAACTTTTTCGATGTCGTCGACATCAGGATGGGTTAGGAGAAAGAGTTTGTGGGATAATACTAGATGATGATTCTCTTCTCCTTCTTGACCTTCCATTGCCTTTTTATGTTTCTTTTCTTGAGGAGTAAGATAGGAGAAACGACGAGAAGATAGGATGTTTTTGTTGTTTTCGACTGGAGCTGCAGCAATGGCGTTTAAAAAGGTTTGGAGAGGTTTGACAGAGAGGGTGAGGGAATTGGGGGATTCAGGAGAGGAAGAGACGTGGGCTGCAGTAGATACTTAAATTATTTTATTTATTTTTATTTTTTTATATTTTTGGCAACAATACTGTCGTTGCAGTTGATATAAGGAAATATACGCAACGACATTTATCGTTTTCAATTTACACAATCTGATGGGGGGATTTGCAAAGGCCCGCGCAAGACATTTTGGAGGAGGGAAATTTTATTTTATTTTTAGCAACGACTTTCGCGTTGCCGTAACTAATTTTCACAACGACTAAACAGTCGTTGCCAAAACCTTGTTGCGAAAAGGGGTTTTTCTTGTAGTGCATGTCGAAAAATGGTAGGATAGAGTGAATGTATATATTAGGAAATCCAAATGATAAAGGTTACTTATAGGGTATACCCACCTTTTGATGGTGCCTGTGGTGGGTGTGGCTAGAGTTTTGTATCATTTCTTTCGCGTGCGCGCACACGTAGTCGTGTGCGCAGCTGAGCTGGGTCCAGGGCATTACAAGCTGATCACTACGAACAGACCACCAAGTGATAGTAGATCAAACCAAACACACAAAGCACACAATTTTATCCCGGTTTGGGAAATACCTAATCCAGGGGATAAATAAGTGAGATATTATTCACTAGAGAAGATACAAGAGTTACAAATACTTTGACCAAGAACCTATCTATCTCTCAAGCCTTACTAGAAGATAGTCTGCTATTAACAATGGAGACCTCTTAATGAACTACGTACTTTTATCTCTTGTACTCTTTATATGCTCTTACCTTTCAAAGGAGGCCGTTACAATCATATATAGAGATATATAGAAACCTTAGGTTGCAGTCTTGATACAAAACCTTAAAGAGAAAGCTACATGATAAGAACCGTACGATCTAACCTAGGGAGGAAGATGGACTCAAAATAGATCACCTAGACCCAACCCGTTTGTAGCTACTGCCACCGTCGGTCGATTGCCTTAAGGTGCATTCGACTGCAATGTCCCGACCCCAAGTCAGAGGGCAATTGCATTCGAATGCACTGCTGCTGCCTCTCGCTGCTTTCAACAACAACAACAACATAGCCTTTTTCCTGACTAGTTGGGGTCAGCTAAATGAATCATGGTTTTCTATTCTGCTTGGTTTAGTGCAATATCTTCTATAAGGACACAATCTATCATATCTTTCCTCACAGTTTCCATCCAAGTAAGTTTAAGTCTTCTCATACCCCTAATTCCACCATCAATACTTAAAATTACTCTTCCTAACGGAAGCACTACTAGGTCTACATGTGACATTTCTAAACCACATGAGGCGATTCTCTCTTAATTTATCTTGGATATGAGCTACATTTATCATGTCTTGTATATGCTCATTTCTAATTTTATTCTTTCTGTTTTTACCACACATTTGAATCATCGTATGCAAGACACAAAACCAACAATATGTACTATGTAAGAATCATTTCAGGTCTTAAGAGCATTCACAGTCGTGCATGTTATAAGCATATATGCATAAATAGAAATAACATTTCGTTGATTTTCTGCAGTGGTGAAATGACAAAATATAAAAAAGCAAGAGAAAATTTGAACTTCATGTTTCGCCCGAATAAAAAAATTAACTTTTTATAATTTTTAAATGACCGAAACTCTCAGGAATTTTGTTTGTTTTTTATTTTTTCCCTTTATTTTAGCTGTTAGTTTAGGTTCAACCAATAGAATATCATATGAGTCAATCGTGTTTCCATAGAAAATCTAATGGTCCCAATCAATAATCCATAGAAAATCATATATAGTCCAACCCACAGAATTCCAAAAATGTCAAAAAATTTGAAAAAAAAATACTCTGGACGAAACATGATGTTTCTTCTGTGGTTTATTTTTCCTTTTCCGAGGGTTTTTAATTTTAAAAAAAATTAATTTCGGCGGACGAAACATCATGTTTCGTCCGATTCCAAAAAAATATTATAAAATATTTGGACGAAACATGATGTTTCGCCGATGCATAAAAATATTATAAAATATTTAGGACGAAACATCATGTTTTATCCTGTATAATATGCATATTGTTATATCCTCTCTCATATATAGCAATCTACTGTAGCGGAATGACAAATTATGCATATTTATCACACGACTGCAGCACTCAAAAAGCTATATTATGCATAAAATGCATAAATACCACACGAATGTGGATGCTCTAAGGACTCCATCATGTAAAGTTCTTAAAGAACCTATATTAGTAGAATAAAAAAGTTTTATATTTGAGGAACTTGGGTTAATTGCTTTTTGGCAACTTAACTTGTTGAGAACTATTCTTACATAACTAGAGATAAAAGTGTTGACTCTTGTTGACTCCTAGTTTGGTGTGCACAAAACGTGTCTATAAATACTAAAAAGTTTGAATTGAGTTATTCAGATTTTCAGGATCAAATAATATCCATAAGAGATTCAAGAATATACAAAGAAGGAAAGTAATAAAGAAAGATTAAGAAATCAAGCAAAAGAAGACGATATTCAAAAAGAAAGAGTTGATTGATTAATGTCCAAAAAAGCCATCAAGACCAGCTGCTATCATTTCATATTTGTGTGATTTAAATCTGTAAAATTGATTGATTGATTGATTAGTTCGTTTGGTAAAAATATAAAGTGGATTTGGTATGAACAGCGCGATACCGGTCGACCGCAGCTTATGACGGTCGCCGCATTGCAGTCGACTGCAACTCTCAGTTGCGTAAGAAGCAGTCGACCTTTCATCTCTCTACTTTACGCCAGAGAGCTGAATGGTTGACTGCACCAAGATTGCGGTCAACCACACTTTGCGCTGTTCACATTTTCGGAATGTATCGTTTCCAATTTTGATCGATACACTTCCCAATCTATTTAATTGGCCAAACCCATTGAGTATTCTTCACCAATTACTCCTGACAAAAATCTTCTGAACTAATCTTTCAAAAATCAATCCGAGTGTGTGTGATAATTTTTGTATTCTTCAGTCAGGATCATTTAGGATCTTGAGTTTTTCTTTTCTTCCACTTCGGTGAGATTGAAGGGACTTGTGTTAGAAGTCCTGTGGGTGTAATAGGTCTCTCGGCTTGAATCTGAGAATCACTGTATAAGGGTTTTGAGTATAGTGGAATGCTTATGGCGGAGAATTGCTACAAGTAGGTGTGGACGTAGACCTGGGGGTCGAACCATGTTACATCGCTGTGTTACTTGTGTTATCTGCGTTTGCTCTTCTTAACTCTTTTATTTACTCTGCACTTCATTTTAATTAATTTTTTAATTCCGCACAATCACCCTATTCACCCCCCCTTGGGTGATTTACAGTTGTATCAGAGCGAGGTGCTTATCAAAAAGCTTAAAAGCTTATGCAAAAGGTCCAATGGCCGAAATCCCTCCTCTCGAAAACTTGTACTCATCAGAGCCATTCGTCTTCAATGGGACAAGCCTTACACGCTCACCATTTTTTGATGGAAAATGCTATGACGTTTGGAAAGTTCGTATGTCTAATTTTCTATAGATGCTTGAAGAAGTAGTATGGAATGTATGCATCAATAAAATAGATATTTCAGTCAGCGACGGAAAAACATCTTTCACAAAAGCGGAGCTGGCTCTCAAGACAGCAAATTCCAAAGCCATGATGGCTCTCTATGCAGGGTTGAATAATGAAGAATTAATGTGATGTGGGTGAAATTGTAACGCCCCTGCCCCTAGCTCAGACAATTTATACAATTTATACAATTTATAAGACAAATTAGTAATTATGTAGTACAAGTTCCCACAACAAGCTGCCTCTGAAAAGGTGGTTATTAGGTGGTTATTCATGATCCGCCCGATTATTCATGATCCCGGAATCCACCGCCCGATCAATCATAATTTCGGATTTAATTGAGCCGCACTCCTATCCGCCCGACTAGTTATGATCCCGGAATCCACCGCCCGACTGGGTCTATAGTCCCAGAATCCTCCGCCCGACTATATAACATGTCCCATATCCCGGTGTCCAAAGTCGGCTCTGATACCATTTGTAACGCCCCTGCCCCTAGCTCAGACAATTTATACAATTTATAAGACAGATTAGATACTATGTAGTACAACTTCCCACCACAGGCTGCCTCTCAAAAGGTGGTTAACCGATTAGGTGACTCTTGATCATAGGCATTATTATTTATATATTATTTTACATATCTTCAATCCCGATATGGGACAAATCACACTCTCACTCCCCTGTTCTCTCTCATCCAAGAGCAAACCCCACGTGTAGGCCCCCCCATCAGAGGGCCCCACATGTCAGCCCCTGCTGACTGTAACAGCACAGCAGGAAATCAACGCAGGTGGGCCCCCCAGAGTGACGTCAGCAACGTCACACACAGCACCATACCTACTGTTTCAACGTGGGCTCCCCTTGCTTTAATTCTCTTATAGAACTATCCCATAGGAATACCTATAGGTAGCAGCCAATACTTCTTCATATTATATATGTATTATTTGAAAATTACAGGGTGTTACAGAAACTGTAAGACAACATACGAGATCTGGAACAACATGCTGAAGCGGCATGAGGGAACCGCTTTTGATGTAAAAGCTAAAGTTAATTTATGTTTTTATAAGTTTGATGTGTTTCGCATGTTGTCAGGGAAAAATGTGGATCAAATGCTCTCACATTTTGATATCACTACCCACGAACTTGAAACCTTAGGAAAGGGGTTGGATGATGACCGAAAGGTCGGAAAACTCATAAGCTGTCTCACGCCAGAGTGGGATGTAAAGGCTGCTGCAATCAGGGAGACCCTTGAAGAAAAGGGGTTCGACTACTACACATTCCAAGGAAAGATAAAGACATATGAAATGGAAATGTCGGAAACCAAAAGATACAGACAAAACATCGAGATTGAAATAAAAACGGAAGAGAAAACCATTGCACTAAAAGAAAAAAAATCCCGACCATCAAAAGCAGATTCAGATCGCGAGGAGCCAGATGAGGACATTGCCCTATTGACCAAGAAATTTCGTAAGTATCTCAAACATAAAAAAATATGGCAGGTACAAAGGAGAAAGGGGGAAAGATAAAGATGACGTGTGCTATAAGTGCAAGAAGCCTGGACACATCCGTTCAAATTGTCTCGTCTCACAAGACAGGAATAGGGACTACTATCGCTCAAACCCATGTCTGAAAAAGAAGGTGCTGAAGGCAACATGGTTAGACTCCGATTCAAGTGAGGGAGAGCAAGGCTACGATGACCTCGGCTTCATGGCTCTTGGGAATGGTGAGGTGCAATCACCATCTCAAGAAGAGGTAATCGAAGAACCCACTTATGATGAGCTAGTAGACATGTGTAATGGTTTAAAAGACTATGCTAATAAATTAAGTCGTGAACTTAGGCAATATAAACAAATTGCAAATGAAACACATGACTCTTGCTTTGCAAAAAATCAAAAACTAAAAAATAAGAATGCCTTGATCTTGGAAAAATTTGAGTCATTTAGAAAAGATCATGATGTATTGCTAGAGGAAAATGAACTTTTAAAACAACAAATTCGAGAGTCCTTAGCAACACATGATGATCACTTAAAAAAAATTCATGAGAAATCTGTTTATATCGGCCAAACTCACTGATGATTTAAAAGAATGCAAAAGGAAATTTGATGAGGTCGTGGAAGGATGTAATGAAGCTCTTGAACAAAATAGGATTCTTGATGCTACACTAGACACTCTTCGTTGGAATACAAAAGACGATGAGATGACTAGGAAAAGATTATGTAAAAGAGTAACTGAGCTTGAAAAAATTGTGGAAACATATGAAGGGCCCAGTTATCTTATTACAAAAAAATTAAGATCTTATCATGATAATCGAGGGCTTGGTTACGAAGAGCCAATACACCATCAAAAATGTAAATCATCATGTCATACACACTTGCACAATCTCCAATATAATCATAAACCAACTCAAAACTATGCAAGTGTGCATGACTCGAGACATAGTCGTATCACATGTCATTACTGCTGTAGATTAGAATATATTTCGTATAACTGTTCATTAAAAGGGAACACTAACTTTGTTAGGGTAAGAAAGAATGTTAATGCAGAATCAAAACCCACTTGGACTCCTACAAAATTTCATGTAGGTGGTCCGATGCTCTAAACTTAGAAGATCGTAGACACCTTGATAGAAGACGCTCAAGAGGCTCAACAAGTTATACTAGCAACCAGCATTTCTATCAAGAAAAAAGGAGAAGGATCTTTTTCCTTCAGATAAGTACACCGGGTAAAATCTACACTAGCCCGAAAAATGTGCATCTGTTAACTATTTCTGAAATACATGAAATATGCGTACTTTACAATAACATAAAATCTCTCTTTGAATGATCGGTCGACCGTACATCCCATTTATTCTTAATCAGTCGAGAATGGACCGGTCGACCGAACGGTCGAACGTCCACCCCTCTGTCACAAATCACCAAATTAAAACCCCCAATTTCGTGTTGAGCAGTCGACCGTATATGTGAACCGATTGACCGACCAAGTCGGCTGACCTGCTTATTCCCCTTCTAATATAAATACTTCTTCACTCCTAACCTCCCTTTCTTACAAAACCCTAGCCTCCAACCCATCAAATAAACTTCTCATCTCTCAAAACTCGTCTCAAATCTTTACGGTTCTTCTCTTTCTCCGTCTTAATGGCATCATCCTCTCACAAATCGAAGGGCAAGAAAGTCATTGCTTCGAAATCAGTCACTAGGGATGGTATTACTTTCGAAACTCTCATTGTGCTGATATTTACTTCTCTTCTCTTTGTAATGCCCCCGTTGTTGCCAATAGGTTAATTAACCTATCATCCTTGGGGGGTCAATTTTCTGTCATGGTTAGAATCCTTAGGGATTTTGGATGGCAAAACTATCTTTCTACTCCTAGTACTCACTCCAAGTCTCTAACTCGTCAATTCTATTCAAACCTTGAGGGACTTCAAAATGATTATCTCACCCTCCCCTCTATAATTCTTAGAAGAAGAGTAAAAATGTCACGCCCCGCTTCCCAAAAATACGGAATACGAGCACGTAACATTGGCCCAGCGAATGACTAATGCCACCTATAAGCTGTTTATCTGATTAACTCAACAATATAAATAATACAGAACAATTGCGCAAGCAATAATAATAATCTCATGAACAATAATACTTAGAATTAAGCAATAAAAAAATCCAAATACAATAATAACCCAACGTCTAGAAACAAATAACAAAATTTGGGACATAAGTCCAATACAATAATAAATCCAATCCAAATAATAATAAGTCTCAATACATTAAGTTTATTAAAGTAATAAGCAATTATAAAGCAGTAGTCTTCAGACTGATTGTTCTCCGACTCCAGCAGGCAACTGTTCTCCAAAATCTGCAATTTAATAAATTCCAGGAAGAGAAAAAGAAAACAAAACGCCCGTCAATGCAAGTTACGGGCCGCTTGTAGTGTAGGCACAAGTACATGAAAAAAAGGATAACTAATAACATGGAACAGGCATGATAAGAAAATATAACAACTAGCATGGCAAGATAACAAGTGTAAGTAGCATGTAATAAGTGTCGAGTGAACAAGTATCATGTAAACAAGTAACGGGTAACGAGTGTCAAGAATCAAGTAACAAGTATCGAGTAGCTAGTGTCAAGTAATTATGTTCAAGTCTTGTATTATTACTTTCTAGGTAGCACTTCATGCATCCATCCTTTTACTATATGATTGCTACATTCAAACAATTTCTCTTTAGACTTAGTGGTGGGCTCTATAGTTCATGTACTCTTCAACGATAAACATTATTCACCTTTCAGTGTACGATACGGTCATCGGCAACGATACAATACACGATAGATTGGGTTACCATCGTAACCACAATCACACGATAAAATAATAGCCGGAACAATATGATCATCGGCAACGATACAATATAAGATAGATTGGGTTGCCGTCGTAACCACAATCACACGATAAAACAATAGCCGGAACAACATTTAGGGAAACACGGGCCCCTCCTCCGAGTACAGTCCCTATATTGTCCACTACTAAAAGTTAACCCTTAAACCCCGGTTTGTTAATTATTTTATTAATGCAACAATACAATATGCAATATAAAGACATTAGATGAACGATAGTATCAATAGGAGAACAATAGGATGATAACATGGAATATAGTGTACTTGATGTCCAAGCAACATGGTATAGGGTATTTCACAAGTATTCGACAAGTATATCACGAATAACACATCGAGCATGGATATTTCAAGATAGCATGAATACATACATCAAAAGTGGTCAAACCTAGGTTAATTCATGTCATATATGTCGTGAGGCAACTATGGTCAAATCATCACAATGGAGACAATATCAACAAGGGGTTTCACACACGAAATGTCTCTAGAACCCAACTACACTACAAGCGATATTTTGTACTTGTATATGCAAAGGAATTTGATACAAGTTACTTGCCTTATAATGGTGAAAACGAATACCAAGAATAACGGGATAAGAATCCCTAAGCAACGAACACACGAACTAGCAAATCCACAAAATAGCACATGCGATACACGTGCAATAAAGAGCCAAATCAATACAGCACCCAAAGAGACAAAGCAACTCAGCACACAAAGAGACACAATGGCAGCAGCAACAGCAAAAGGGCAAAGGGGTGGTCGGGATCTGGCCGACGGCGGTGGATGGCATCGCAGAGGGCGTCGCTGGCTGTGGTGGCAACACTGGCATTCGGGAGGGAGGAGGCCAGAGCAGGGCTGGGTTGTTTGGGAGGGAAATCAGAGAAAGGAGGTCGGAAGTTGCGTTCTGATGTCTTTCGACGAGAGCGGAAAGAGGAGACAGGGGGTTTGCTGTGTTGGCGTGCTGGCGGCACTAGGGGAGGGTCGCCGGAGGTGTGATGACGGGAGGGAGGTCGCCGGAGCACCGGGGGTGGCCGGAGCTGGCCAGAGAAGACGATGGAATAGGGTCGGGGTGATTTTGGAGGGAAAAAGTGGAAAGAGAACGGCGAGGAGAGAAGAGAGAGAGAGAGAGAGAGAGAGAGAGAGAGAGAGAGAGAGAGAGAGAGAGAGGAAAGAGAATAGGCAGCTAGGGTTTCGAAAATATGCAATAATTAGGGTTTGCATTAGAGTTGGCTTTATAGGGTACAATTTGGGTATTGGGTTAGTGGTTTAGGGTCCAATAACAGCGGATTTGGATCAAGTTCAAATTGGGTTTAGGGTTCAATTAGGAGATAGATCAAAATCAACAGGATTCGAATAAAAACACCCACAATAAATAAGAGAACAAAAGGATCGACAATGAAAGCTCAATCAAAAGAACAAAGAACTTCATGAACAAAAATTGAAATCCAAATAAATAGATAAATAATACAAATGAAAACAATACAAGTTTGCTTGAAATTAAATTAGAATTCACCACCAAAATCAGATCAAGTACGAAAACAAGATAATTCGTTAAATGCACTTTAATTAAATAATCAAGGAATAACGATTAATAGTTATAATTATAAAATTAATAAAATTATACAATAAAATAATTATTCGAGTTTAACAATTTACTAAAATGACCCAACATATATATATATATATATATATATATATATATATATATATATAATTTGGACTCAAATACATATAGTTGATCAATAAGATGTAGAAAATAAGATCAAAACACATCATTATTTGAAATGAATAAATTTTCAATTACAAAATACTTAAATAAAAGATCTGAAACGAATTTAGTATAAAATAACTTTAAAAAAATCAATTCATAGCAAATACACGGAAAATACTAATTATCGGGAATGGGGGTTACAAAAAATCATTCCCGAATATCTCCGTGGGAGATACGAATTTCCCGAAGGGGAATTTGATGCATACCACCTTGATTTTAAAACTCTTAACTACAAACCTGGTCATGATCAAAATACTTTCAAATCTATGATCGTGCAACCCGAGTTTTTCCGTCTTCCTCGTCTCGCCCCGACAAATTTTACTGATTCTTCTAGGGTTCTAAATATAATTGTTAATGCGGATATTTGGCCCAAAAAGAATGACATAACAGAAATTCGGGTCGATCAATTATTCATTATTTTTCTTATTCTCGGAGAATACAAGTTTGATCTTGCTACATTCATCATTCGCACGATGAATTATGCAACTACTACAAATCGTGGTCTCCCTTTCAGCACTTTCATATACAACCTTGCCTTCGGTTCCCGTATTGATGTCGGAAACTTTTTGCTCAACAAAAGCCCTAAGCCTATCCTCCCACAACAAATGGGTATTGATGTACCATTCAATCAGCGGGCTCGTCGTCATCAAGCCCAACAACATGCACGTCAAGCCGAACAAGCACCACAAGCCTCTTCCTCCTCGCATCGCAAGAACACCACTCCCTCTTCATCGTCATTCGTGACTCATGAGCAGTTCGCTGCCCATCAAATGCAAGTATATGATTACTATACTAACACAATTGAGTACTTGCAAGGAAAAGAAGATTGGGAAATTCTCCCTCCCCCGAATGATGAGGAAGATGATGAGGAAGATGATGAAGATGATGACGACAATGAAGAAGATGGTGGGGATGATGAGGAGTAGATATCATCTTGTATTTTCAAATTGTAATGTATGTTCTTTCAACATTATGTAACATGCTATAATGTGCTATGAAAGAATACCTTCATGCTTATCTTGTTTATCAGTTCAGCATTTCGGTCGACCGTGCGATCGATCGGTTGCTCTCTTGGCCTCTTCAACATGTAGTTACACTTTGAAACACTCTGCTTTCAAAATCTTTTTAGCCTTCAGTAGTTGTGGTCGACCATGCGGTCGACCAGTTTACTCTCTGTGATTCATTGGGTTTTTGAAATAGGAGTGCGGTCGACCGGTTTGCTCTCTGGAATTTTTTTTAACTAATTGGTTTTGTGGTCGACCGGTTCTCTTTTTGGTTACAAGTTGATTTTTTTTAAAAACTCTCTAAAATTTTCTATACCCTCAATTGCTTGAAATTTGTTCTTCTAATGCCTGCTTCACATTTGTATTGGGAAAATCTCAAATCTATGATATCATGAAGAGCTCTCCATGTATATCAAAGAGTCTCGCTATCAACGGTATCATGTAAGTAGATTTTCCTTCATTTCTTTTTCAAATTCTTATCTCTCCAAACTTTATATCTCTTATTATGCTTAATGAAAGTTTTTTCTAATTTACAAATGGTTTTCGTGAGGAGAAATTTATATGTGTCTTTTGCCCCCTATTGGTGTGTTCCAAAAAGGGGGAGAATATTATGAATATTATGCATGCATGAAAATAAACATAACTCAATAGCTTTTATTCTCCATGAAATAATCGATTAAGGGGGAGTATTTGTAACGCCCCAAATTCCAAAATACACTGTATTTGAGATTCCATAGGATCTTTACACTTCATTTAGTACAATTTTACAAGAAAATTTGAACTTTTCACTTTACATCAGAGTTACATGAAAACTTTACTCTTTACATTGCACAGCGGAAGTAAAATTTATAACATTTAAATAAATGTACAATAACATTGAATAATCTCTAAGCTTCTGTTCTTCTTTAATCTTTATCATGTCAATTACCCTGCATACAAAACTGTGGGTACGTCAGTTTATTCAACCGACGAACATTATACAGGGCCATCCTCTCTATGCCAGAAATAGTATAACTCATTTTCTATATTTAACAAACACAAACTTGTCACATATCAAACTAAAGAGAATACCCTATTGATGTCGTGTCGTGATTGTGCACTTAGTCCTTAATGCAATTATTTATATTACATGATACTAATGCACACTTGTTCGGATAGTATGCATCCCATACTACATAGGTCCGAGGGCAAGCCTCTTATTCGTTCTTCATCTTTGTAGGGTTTATTCCCTCGTTATGACTTAATCTACTGCTGTAACTACGGTAAGTATCCTAGATGATCTATGAGTACAAGCACGTGTACAGGACCCTGGAGGGGAATTCCACGCCATGTCTTGACTCATCAAGCATGCATTCTGTGGCAATTCAGCCTCCTCCCTGATACACGATCCTCTTGCAGTCACCAAACATCCCACAAGCGTTGCTAAAGTCCGATCATTACTGAGTAGTGCCCACGCCATGTCTTGACTCATCAAGCATGCATTATGTGGCTCACACCCGTACCGTAAACTCTAACTCTCATACTTGTGTTTTTCTCTCACTTTCATCACCTCTTCACTATGCACTAATTTTTAATTTAATAAAATCATGAACAAAACCAATTTATTAGAGTTAACCCTCTCACTACTACCGGTCTTATTACTTTCATTTCATAACGACCAACCTGGTCTTTTCAATTTCAATAATCATGATCATTCATCACTTTCACTTGCCGGTGTGAGTTTTTGGCTACACTCTAATTCTCAATTTTAATTCACAATCCAATTTGTTTGAGTTTTCATACTCAATAACATTTTTTTTTCCAATAACATGATTTCTAAATTATTCATGAGTCCATAGCCATACATGGAATTCAGTTATTCCTTATGTATTTCATCAAATATCATTACCACATTAAAAATCACATCACTAATTTTTACGGTCAAAAGTGAATATTCACAACTCATAATTGTCACACTATTCTCCAATGAGAATAATTCACAACACTTCACTTCATATAATTTCTATCTTTATTATATTACTTTTCTAACACTTTATTTCAAGTTCTTTTGCAAATTATAACCTCCACAAAATATAAGTGTAGAACCATAGTTCTATTTATACATTTATTCTCAAAAATATACTCTATTTTATTTTGATAACCACCAAATTATTTTTCATAAATCCCACATATTTTTAGGATAATAATCAAATTTTTTTCATAATTTTTTAATCACCAAAAATCCTTTAAAAATTTTTTTTCCCACAAATTAAACCCAGGCCGAAACTGAGTTTCGAACCAACGACCAGAGGGAAACAAGCCGCAGGCATAGACCACTAGGCCGAATGCGCCAAGCAATATAGAAGGGCGCTGAGAGCTATAAAAGCTCTCGGCTGCAGTTCATTTAATTTTTTAAATGTACAAAACAATATATGGTGCTAACGGGAGTCGAACCGCCGACCTTTGAGACCCATCGCATACACTGTAGCGATTAAGAGCATCCCGACCACTCGAGCTATAGGCTCGGGTGTCATAGTGCAACTCAAATTTCAATTAAATCAATTCTCTCTGTTTAGTAAAACATTTCGATGTTCAAGAAGCTCTCATTTGATTTTGCTCTTACCAAACTTGCTGTAAATTTCCAGATTGGTTATTCCCATCATAGTTTATACTCCAGTATATAAAAAATAAATTTTCCCAATAATTAACACATATTTATCACACAATTAATTCGAATTACAAGCTACTACTAATATGTTTCCTTTTCGACACTTCTTACCAAATTTTAATTTCAATGATCTCTACATCAATTTTCTGTTTTTATTTATTTCACAAACACACAAATTATATTCTAATTCATTCATTATAACATTATCACGAAAAGTCCATTTAAGCACATAAAGTAACATTGTCAATCTACTAACTTTTGCATATAGTTCTTGATGTTAATAATAAAATTTTTTCCAAACAATCCATAGCTATAATCAATTTACTCACAACTTAAATTTAATGATAGAACCACATACAATTTGCATATCAACATTTCAATCAATCAATAAGCCATTTTTTCCAATTAAAATGTATTCTTATTAATCTGTTTTTCTTCATGCATCATCAATTCAAATCTAGCATGCTTCCTAATTAGAAATACAGAAAATTACCCACCTTGATTGGAGAGAAGTACAATTAGCAACACCTCCTAAACAAATGTCCTTGCCAAGAGAGCGATCCTCCTCCTCGTCGATGCGCACACTAGCCTCCAAATGCCAAACCCGAGCTCCTCTTGATGCCAGCCTCCCCTCTTTGATGCAAGCAAAACTCCCACACACAACTCTCAATCTTTTAACTTACTTGCTAAACTATTAATATTGTATTTTAAATTATAGGACTTGGAGAATTAATTAGCACAAAAATAACTAGGCTAGGAGGGGGGTATTTATACTAAAAATTTAGAAAAAATGGAAGGCTAGGATTAAAGTAGGAGTTAGAAACAAAAGGCTAGGATTCAAGGAGGAGTTACAATAACCAACCATGATCAAGTAACCACCACCCATGACTCCACTTTAAAATTTCATTTTTTCCTCCTAAAGCTAAAAACCGGCCATGCATGTATGGTGCAATTTGCACGTGTACGTGCAATGCACATGCATACAATTGTCTCCATTTAACAAAAAATGTACATTAAATTTTACATAAAAATAATCTTTAAAATGTATTCTACATTACAAGTTGTATTTAAAATAAAAATAGCTCATGGGCTTTAGTTTATGGGCCAAAATAATAATTATAAAAATAAATTAAATTTGGGCTTTAAGAAAAAGAAAGTTTATGTTTATTTGAAAAAGGCCTTTATATAAAAATAATTAAAAAGCACATATATATATACAAATACTCATCATGAAGAAAATAATCCTAACATTTAATATTATCAAAAATATTGCACGTGCACACTACGTGCAAAATAAATAATAAATTTTCATAATTGAAAATCGGGGCATTACAGTATTTACAAATCTTTACAAATCTCTCCTTACCTATGAAAATCTGTGTTACTGGAAGTGCTCAATTCAGGGGGAGTATTCTTATGCCAAATTGTTTAATTTTTTTTACTTTCAATATTCAAATGCATGTTTTGTTCACACCAAAAGGGGGAGATTGTTGACTCTTGTTGACTCTTGTTGACTCCTAGTTTGGTGTGCACAAAACGTGTAAATACTAATAATTTTGAATTGAGTTATTCATATTTTCAGGATCAAATAATATCCATAAGAGATTCAATAGAGATTCAAGAATATTCAAATAAGAAAAGTAATAAAGAAATATTAAGAAATCAAGCAAAAGAGGAAGATATTCAAAAAGAAAGAGTTGATTGATTAATGTCTAAGAAAGCCATCAAGACCAGCTGCTATCATTCCATATTTGTGAGATTTAAATCTGTAAAATTGATTAATTGATTGATTAGTTCGTTTGGTAAAAATATAAAGTGGATTCGGTATGAACAGTGCGATACTGGTCGACCGCACCTCATGACGGTCGACTGCATCACAGTCGACTGCAACTCTCATTTGCGTAAGAAGCAGTCGACCTTTCATCTCTCTACTTTACGTCAGAGAGCTGAATAGTCGACTACACCAAGATTGCGGTCGACCGCACTTTGCGTTGTTCACATTTTCGGAATGTGTCGTTTCCAATTTTGATCGATACACTTCCCAATCTATTTAATTGGACAAACCGACTAAGTATTCTTCATCAATTACTCCTAAGAAAAATCTTCTGAACTAATCTTTCAACAATCAATCCGAGTGTGTGTGATAATTTTTGTATTCTTCAGTCAGGATCATTTAGGATCTTCAGTTTTTCTTTTCTTCCACTTTGGTGAGATTGACGGAACTTGTGTTAGAAGTCCTGTGGGTGTAATAGGTCTCTCGGCCTGAATCCGAGAATCACTATACAAGGGTTTTGAGTATAGTGGAACACTTGTGGCGGAGAATTGCTACAAGTAGGAGGTGTGGACGTAGACCAGGGGATCGAACCACGTTACATCGCTGCGTCACTTGTGTTATTTGTGTTTGCTTTTCTTAACTCTTTTATTTACTCTGCACTTCATTTTAATTAATTTTTTAATTCTGCCCAATCACCATATTCACCCCCCAGGGTGATTTACAAAAAGTTGATTTTGGTTTTATTTTCTTTCAATAAAAATTAGTGTTCTATATTTATTTGAATGTATACACGATTTATTTTGCTTGCCAATGCACGGTTTGCTCGAACTCTAATTAGGGCTGCAAATGGGCTGGATCAGGAGGGTATTACATGTGTTTCAACCATCCATGAAACACATAACCTTCTACTTGTCCTGACCCGTACCCAACTAGTTACTAGTTTCCCAAACCCAAACCCTACCTGTCATGTTAGGGCGGGTTTCGGGCCGGACCGGACTTCTTATGTTCAAGTGGGTTCGGATTGGCCAAATATATATATATATATATATATATATATATATATATATATATATATATATCTAAAATCAATATCCAAAAACAAGTATTGATGTGCTAGATTGTGTTTAACCAAAATGTTCATGTTTATCATATGTTTTTAATAGAAGTTGGATAACTTTCCATTAGAATTTGGTGGGTCGAAAAATATAAATAGTGTAGAGATAAAGAATGGAAATAATTGTTTGATATGATAGAGGGTTATTGAGGCATGGATGAGACAGCAAGAATTGCCAAATAGGGTGGGGAGGGGTAAGTGGCTTGATCACATACATAATCCATTGTAATCACATGACCCATATACAAAGAGATGTGTAATAATCAATTGAATTAATACTTTTACTTGACATTATATATATAGATATATTCTCGGGTGGGTACGGGTTGGGTAAGGGTCGGGTTTGTTCGGGCCGGGTTCGGGTTCAAGTTGGGTTAGGGTTAGAAACAATTTCCATACCCGACCCAATCTTTTTTAGAATAAAATTTCGCAACCCGAATAGGTTCGTTATTGAAAAGTAGAGCCCATACCCAAAAAGTTTTGGGTTGGGTAGGGCAGGTTTAGGTCAAACCTAACCCAGTTGGAAGCCCTAATGGTAATGCACACGGATTGACCTAAGCATGATGAGCTCAAGTCCAGACATAGATGTCGAGTCCCATAACATGTCTAGGCCGGGATTGGAGGCATGAATTTGGAAAAGTATGACCTACACTCAGCCCAAATCCAACCCTACCTCACAGTGGAGAAAAAGTTATAATACGAAACTACAATCAAAGGAGGGGCCTAAAAGAATTTTTCTTTTCTATTTTGGAGAGAAGGTCACAAGGGCTTTCTATTTTTAGACTACATTGCCCAACCTCGAATTCGAGATATCTTTTTTATCCATCTTAAATGACCTCGAATCTGAGATATTTTTTTATCCATCTTAAATTCTTGTCATCCGAGCTACATCCCATGTTAACGGGGATTTTATCCAACAAACAAGTTCAGTCTCAAGGTTGAAAACAACATTTCAACCCTAGACTCGTGTGAACACAAAACTAATACATGGGTGATAGCCTAGCTTCTCATCATGTAGGCTCCCTCCCTATTGCAGTGCCTACGGCTAAATGGCTATCCACATATACTAAATATCAGGGCAGCACTTTGGAAGAGGTGCCATTGTCTTTATTAACCCTAAGATGAGAGTGAGACGGCACCACCCCCACATTCAGTCTTGATTTTATTTTTTTATATAGAAAAACTAGAAGACGCTCACCCACAGTTTCTTCATTTTCCTGTGGGCCCATTGATGATCGATTCAAACCCTATATTATTATTATTATTAAAGAAATGGCTAAATTAAAAAAAAAAAAAACAGCACCAAACTTTAAAAAAAAAAAAAAAAAACCTCACCCAACTATATTTTCCAGACATGAAAAATATTGAGATAAAACATAGTTGGTTGAGGTGTTCTTAAAAAAAAAAAAAGTTGAGTGGTTATTTTAAAATGTACGGTGGGGTTTTTTTATATTTAACCTAAAGAAATTTGATGCAAGTGTATAGATTAATCTATATTATGTATATAAAGCTAAGTTTTGATTCATGTGCTTGCATTGCATAGACATTTTTTCCCAAGTTTTGTACTACTCAGCCATATGGCAAATTTTGTGTTAGACATCTTAACTAAACTATTTCTAATTATCGATGATGGTGAAAATTGCGGTTGATCAGCATCACACGATCCTCCGGCATATCTCAAAGTTCTTAGGGTCAAGATAGCATGCCCATAGAAAGTTGCAGATCCAGGGCCAGCTCCTGGGCTGTTAGCCGGCCCATTGTCCTGGATCAGTCCAACAAGGAACAGTTGACCAGTCACTATTGGTTGACGATTAAATCCCCTAAAAACTAGGGGATCACTTATTCAATCATACTTCTAATCCGGGGATCAGATTAGGCAGTTGGAAAATCTTTCCCTAACTAATTCCATATAGGCTTATAAATATAGGCCCCCATCCACAGTTACGATGTAATCAATCTTCTGCCACTAATCCATATTATTATACTCAGTTGCTGACTTGATCGTCAGATGACCTGTCGTAGGGAATACTCCCAGTGTTTCAGGATTTTTGCAGGTGTTCGGCGACCGACAACCACTACACGATCCACATATTCCAATCATATAATAGTCTCTCATCAGGGTCAGATCTACGGCTGAGATCTATGTTTTCCCTCCAACTAAAGAACTCATCATCTGTTCCTCCCACATAAAAAAAGCAGCATCAATTATTTTGATGTTATCTTGGGCCATATATTTCAGATCCCAACCAAACTACCCTTACACATGATATAATAGGTTGGGGTGCATGTAAAATATATTGGAAATATGATCTAATACATTGGGTTGTAATATGTTGAAAATACAATTTATTACTGAGGATTCAGATCCATCTAATAATGTTTGGAAAATGCATATATAAAGTTTTATTTATTGTTAATTTATGCAGGATTATTATTCATATGTTATTCAAAGCAATTTCTTTCTATTTCCCCTAAATTATTATTTTTTGAATTTATTCTATAATTTAAAAAATTAGTTTTTTTCTTTGTCGTTTATCTAGCAACTTTCAAAAGTGAGAGTTTTTGGTTTTTAAAAAACGAGAGAAAGCTAAAATGTCAATTTTAACATCATTATTGCAACAATTTGAGAATCATGAACATGGCCATTCATGCATTGCACGGGTTACATGCTAGTTAAATAAACTAATAGAGAGCCAGTGTGGATGAGACTAACATGGTAATGTATTCATGTATTTGAATCCTCGATTGGAAAGGTCTCCATCTAGTCACACATGTTGCATCAAACTTCGTATCCTCTTGTATAATCAACCTGATCTGTAATTGGATGGGGCACTAGATCTCGGCTATGTTCTTGTTAATCATGAAAGAATTAAGAAAAGATGGAGCAAAATATAAGAGAGATTCAAACTATTCGCAACCTACTTGGTAACAAGGTCAGGATAATCAAAGTTATTTTAAAAATGGTATGGAGGAATTTTTAAAGTTAGTGTTGCTGCTGATTTTGGTGTGGGAGCAAACAGATGAATTTATGGATTCTTTTGGAAACAATAAAGGCAAACCTATTGACTTTCACCGGCGTTTGACTGATTTCTTGCCGCTGCCATTGACCTGCAAAAAGTTCAATACACCGGGATGGATCCCGGTGACGAACCCTCCGACGCTCTTATCAGTAATCAGGAAGATTATGAAAGAGCTTTATGTGGAAAAGTATTGATTACCTTCTTTATGGTGGGGAGAGACGTGTATTTATAGTCGCCTTTAGAGACAGTTTAGAGATAATCATTTATCCCTATGTCCCGGTATTTTTGAATAAAATGTAGAGTTTAAATCGTTTCATGATAAGAGATTTGGTTTAAACCGTCTCGTAGAGATAATCATGAATTTGAATTATTCTTTAAATATCTGAATTGGTTTGTAACGGGTTGTCACCCCGACCCAGTAGGATAGATCCCTTTTTTGTTTATTGGGCTTTGAAAAAAGACCTAGTTCTCAATTTGGACCCATTTGTAGGGAAATTGCCATTTTACCCCTGAGAGCTTCAAGATTCGTGCCCGATTTGAACGGTCCCGACTTAATCATATTTTTAGCCATATTTGTTAGGTTAGCTACTCTCTGTTAGAGCATCCCCAATGGAACTCCATCCCCATCCTCATTCATATTTCTTAGAATATGCTATTTTGGTTTGGGGTTTCAAATGGGGTGCTCCAATGGTACCCCATTTTGGGGTTTCAAATATTTTGTTTGTAATTTTTTTTGCACAACACAATTTTTTTGAATGCAAATAATTGAATGTAAATATAATACAAATAATTAAAAAGTAATAATACAACTACTTAGAAATAGATTATACACTTAATAAGAAAATAAATAATACAATTATTGATTTATATTATTAATTTCTTCACTTAAAACGGATCAGGAAGATATCCAATATTGGTCTCATATTATTAATTTCTACCCCGAGACCCTGGAGGGGCCTGTTGAGGAGGAGGTTTTTCAGGCTGCAGTTGTTGAACTTGCTGATTGAGTTGAGGAAGGACATCTTGAACTGGAGGAGGAGGAGGAAGAGGAGTGGATCTTCGGTTGGAGGCCGTTGCCTTCCCCTTGTCTTTCGGAGGCATGGTTTAAAATTTCTTTCGCTGATGAAGTAGGGTTAGGTTGCTTTTTCTGTTTCCTACAGACGACATCAATCTGTTGCTGCTAATTTTGGTGTGGGAGCAAACAGATGAAATTGTGGATTCTTTTGGAATCAATAAAGGCAAGCCTATTGACTTTCACCGGCGTTTGAATCGTTTCTTGCCATTGCCATTGACCTGCAAAAAGTTCAATACACCGGGATGGATCCTGACGACGAACCCTCCGACGCTCTTGTCAGTAATTAGGAAGATTACGTAAGAGCTTTATGTGGAAAAGTATTGATTACCTTCTTTATGGTGGGGAGAGAGGGGTATTTATAGTCGCCATTAGAGACAGTTTAGAGATAATCATTTATCCCTATGTCCCGGTGTTTTTGGATAAGATGTAGAATTTAAATCGTTTCATGATAAGAGATTTGGTTTAAATCGTCTCTTAGAGATAATCAGGAATTTGAATTATTCTTTAAATATCTGAATTGGTTTGTAATGGGTTGTCACCCCGACCCAGTATGATAGATCCATTTTTTTATTATTGGGCTTTGAAGAAAGACCCAGTTTCCGATTCGGACCCATTTGTAGGTGAAATTAGCGTTTTACCCCTAAGAGATTTAAGATTCGTGCCCGATTTGAACGGTCCCGATTTAATCCTATTTTTAGCCAATATCATGAGCCCCCCACTCCCGAAGACTGAGTTTAACAGCCTTTGAGGAGTAGTTTTATTGTTTTAATGGCGTACGAGATTTTATCGAAGTTCTTGAGGGAGTTTGGTTCTTGATCGAGGTTTAACGGTATCAATATGAGCTTTTAAAGTACCCAAAATTGTTCTCAAAATTTTTCTGATTTTTTTGTGATTTTCCCAGGTTTTTTGAATTTTTTCCAATTTTTAATCATTTTTTTGAATGTTTTATTCAATTTCCAAATTTTAATAATGAATTTTTGAATTTTAATTAATTATTCGAAAGATAAAATAATTATTTTTTGAAATATAAAAATATTTTCCCGAATTAAAAATTATTTTTAGAACTTTTAATTAATTTTTTATTATTTTTTTGAATTTTTAAATAATTAATTCAATATAATTAAATAAAAAATTAATTAAAAGAAATTACCTTGATTTAATAACGATCGTTGATCACGATCGAGCACGGATCGGGAGGCAAAAACTTGATTTGATCGCGATCGTTGATCAGGATGTGGCACGCATAGGGAGGTGGAATTGTTTCGCCAAATTTCGTTCGGAAACAACTCCATTCGACGCATTCGCCACACTGACACCTGGCGGTCAACGGTCGACTGTTGACCTGGTGCAGTTTTTTTTCTTTTAAATTTTAAATTTTAAATTTTTTACTTCTTCCTCTGTCCTTCGTCTTCGACTTTCTTTGACCTTGTCCTCTCGTCTTCAATCCTCGACCCTTGTCTTCGACCCTCATCTCCGATTTGCAGCGAGGGGAGCTCACCAGAGTTTTGCTCGAGATCGGCAAGGAGGGAGTTTGGTGAGGAGCTCGGGGAACAGGAGATGAGATCGAGCTCAGTAGTGAGCAACTTTGATGAGGAGAATTTGTTTCTTGACTGTGAGAACCTTGGCGATGCTTGGGGTTAGGCGAGCTCGGCGTACGGGGGACGAGGTCGAGCTCGGCAGTGAAGCTTGGAGTTGGGCGATCTCGACGAATAAGAGACGAGGTCGAACTCGACTGTGAGCAGTTTCGACGAGGAGTTCTTGTCGCTCGACTGTGAAATTCTTGGCGAAGGGGTTCGTGGAGCTTGGCAAGGAGATGGTCGGCAAACGATCGAGCTCGACGTGGGGAGAAGGAGGTGGAGCTTCGACAGCGAGGTGGAGCTCGGCGGGATGTGGCGGTGAGCTCGACGACGGAGGTGGAGCTCGACAGTGGAGGTTTTTGGCGAGAAATAGAAGAGGAGCTCGACGGCGGAGTGGAGCTCGGCGATGGAGGTTGGCGAGCACGGCGAGGAGTTCGACGAAGTGGTTGAAGCTCGACAAAGAGGGACTGGTCGAAGCTCGGAGTTTGCGAAGGAGCTGGAATTGGGTTTTTTTGGCGGGAAAGAGCTTTTCGGAAGAGGAAGTAGAAAGGGAGCGGGTTTGCGGGTTCGTGTTTGAACCCGACCCGCTAATTATTATTATTTTCTTTTCTTTTCTCCTCTTTTTTTTTGTGTTGGTGTGGCATGATTCTGGCTTTTGATCACGATCGAGCGCGCATCGGAAGGAGGCAAAGTTTTTCTCTTTTTTTTTGTTCGGCACAGCTGTGTTGTAACCCACTTTCCCGGTGCTACGGAGGTCGGATCAGGGCATGTTACCCATCTTTTCGAAGCTGACTCAAAGATCTACAATTTCTCTTCAGAAGTCAGTTGAAGAATCACCCTTCCTCATGGTCAAAATAGTCCTGCAACATCTTTGTCTTCATAAAGTTAAGAAGCTTTTTGTATGACTGTTGAGAAGATCCATTCTTGGAGGTGGGTCTAAGGAGCGTCTCCAGACGAGTTAGGCTCCGAACTCTCTTAGAAGAAGGCCTCTCAGGAGGTGAGCGGGAGGAGCATCGCCAGGCTCTAGGAGATGGCCATTTGGAAGGCGAGTTTGAGGAGAACTCTAGGGGAGAGTTGTAGCTCCGAAATCATTTGAAAGAGGGCCTCTCGAGAAGCGAGTGGGGAGAAGAACATCATTAGGCTCTAAGAGAGAGAGTCGTTCGGGCGACGAGTTTGAGGAGCAACTCTAGGGAAGAGTTTGAGCTCCGAACTCGGTTGGAAGAAGACCACTCGGAAGGCGAATGGGACGAAGAATCATCCCCACGCTCTAGGAGAGAGCCGTTTGGGAGACAAGTTTGATGAGAAAATTTTGGGGAGAGTTGAGCTCCGAACTTGCTTTTTGCAAAATTTAACCAGTAGTGGGAGTAGTATGAATGTTCGTTTTGAGCTCCGAAACCACATATTTGTAAGATGTAAGGACAATTTCGAACCATGATTATGAACTTTGAACTAGTTGTTACGGAGTTATCAACGAGTTATAGGAGCAATTCCGAATGGTGAGATACTTTGCAATTGCTCGTTCGCAAGCGGCTAAAGTGGCGTCGAACCAAGTATTGGACTCCAAACTTGTTTGATGAGGTTAACGAGTTGTAAGAGCAATTCTGAATGGTGAGCTGCTCTGCACTTGCTTGTTTACAAAAGCAGCGTCGAACCAAGTGTTGGACTCCAAACCCATTTTTTGAGCTTAGTAAGTTGTGGGAGCAGCCATGTAAGACAAGTTGGACTCCGAACTCACCATTTAACGAGTCGTAGATGTGACTCAAAGAGATAGAAGCGAGGCAAATGCGATAATTTTTATTAGAAAAGACTAAGTTTATTGAAACAAACTAAGTGCCCGCTTCAATAGGGCGAGCCATTATTACATGCTTTTGGCCGTGTTACAAGCATCAGCCTTATTGAAAACTGAAATCCTATTTCTACGATAGGGTGAATGCCTCTTGGGAGGAGTTTAGTTCTCCCCCCATTGGAACTCCATGGATAAGGTGGAGGGCGGCCCCAAGGTTCGGAGTCTTGGAACTCATCGGGCCTCTCGTTTCGATTGTTGGCTCCTCGGGTTGGAGGATCGGCCTCATCCTTTCTGCCAAACTTAGCCAAGTGTCCTCGCTGTATGAGTTCTTCGATCTCCTCTTTGAGAGCCCGACAATCATCTGTGTCATGGCCTTGGTCCTTATAAAAGCGGCATCACTTATCTTTATTCTTTTTCTTGCCAGGGGTATTCATTTTAGGGGACCGCAAAGTAGCCCATCCTTGTCCACCTCTATAAGAACTGCTGATATACTTGCATTGAGGGGGTAAACTTCTCAAAACAAGGAGTTGGGCAGCGCTGGCCATTGTCGTCCTTCTTGAATTTCTGGGACCCTTCTTCACTTGTATTCTTCCAGTTGTTCTCAGAAGATGGTTCCTCAAGACTGGGAGGGTTGAGAGCTTCTTCCGCTCGGATGTACTTCTCGCTCCTAAGTAGGAGTTTCGAAAAGTCCTGATGAGGCTTCTTGGTAAGGGACGCCCTGAGATTGGCGTTAGTGACGTTGTGCTTGAATGCCGCAGAGGTTACTGATTTGTTGAGGGAGGCAATATACTGGTCTTCGGTAGTAAAATGCCAAACATAATCTATTAGGCGTTCTCTCTTTCTTTGGTTGAGGGCTAGCAATGACGCACTCATTTTCTTGGCTCGGCAACTGCCCATGAAGTGGGTGAGGAAGAGCTCCTCAAAATGTTCGAATGAGAAGATGGAGGTTGGGGATAGACAGGAGTACCACTTTCGTGCTGGTCTCCTCAGTGTTGCTGGGAATGCCTTGCAGAGGAGCGTATCCGAGGCTTGATGAATCATCATGAGAGTTTTAAAACTCTCGATATGCTCGGCCAGGTCTGACTCCCCATTGTAGGATTCAAAGCGGGGCGGCCTAAAGGCTTTGGGGACCGGAGCTTCCATGATGGCTCTGGAAAAGGGGGTTCTGCTGGGGCAGAACCTATTGGTCCATTGTTCTTCTTCGGGATTGATCTTGTTGAGGCACCTCTCCATCTCATGGAGACAGCGACGGACCGAGTCATCCCTTCGATCATATCTAGTCGACCCTCGGGACTCTCCTTCATGAGTGGCGGTATGGTGAGGGTTAAGAGCATGCTGATCCTGACTCGTGGCAATATTAAATGCTCGCATGATATCTTGTTTGAAGTTCTAGAGTTCAGCCTGAGTGACTGGTGCCCCTCCAGCTCGGCGATCCCTAGGTGTAGCTCGGCTTACTGGAGTATGATTTCTCCACCGACGATGTGGGGGGGGGGACTCGCTTCACCTCTTCAGGGGACGGGATCTTCTTGTCCTCGGTCTGGGTCCGGACTCTCGAGGCCCCTGGGTGCTCAGGTTGATGGAATTCTTCAGGGGCTCGCCATTTATTCAACCAAGTTTGGAGGTCGACCCCTGTTAACGGTTGAGAATTAGTTGGCAGAGATCCTGCTCGGGAGGGCTTTGAGAAGCCATAAAGTCAATTGAAGGATTGTGGACCGAGACATGATCATGAAGAGGATGTTGCTTTGGACGACTTCGAAGAGAGCCCCCCGATACCCTGGAGGGGCCTGTTGAGAAGGAGGTTTCTCAGGTTGCGGTTGCTAAACTTGCTGATTGAGTTGAGGAAGGACATCTTGGACTGGAGGAGGAGGAGGAAGAGAAGTGGCTCTTCGGCTTGAGGCTGCTGCCTTGTAATGCCCCGAATTCCAAATAAGGCTGAATTCGAAGTTCCACAGGATCTTTACACCTCACTTCATACAATTTTACAAGGAAATTAAAATTTGTATTACAACAGTCTTTTACATTAACATGCAGTGGAAAGAAATGAAATACAACAATGTAAAATTACAATTTCAACAACTTTAACACTTAAATGATTATCAGCATCAAGTCAACTTTATATCTTCCTGAAAAATCCAAATCCTGCATATAAAACTGTAGGCACGTCAGTTGCTTACAACCGACGAAATATTATACGCGGCCATCCTCTCTATGCCGAATAGTATAACGATCTTTTAATACTTTAACAAACAACAAACTTGAATGCAAACAAAGTGTGAAAGTGTCTACTCTAAACATGTAAGTGTATGCAATGCCTTAATGCCTAATGCAGATATTTTACACTAAGATGACACTAATGCCTACTTGTTCGGATTCTATGCATTCCATACTACATATGTCCGAGGGCAAGCACCTACATACTTCACATTAAAGGGTTCGATCCCTCGCTATGACAACTACCCAGTAATAAAACAAAGTTTATGTAATACCCCGTAATTTGTGAATAGTATAATAAAAATAAATAAATAAATATATAAGAAAAGTTGGCTGATATGATATTGGATTGTTAATGAATTGGTTTGAAATGTTTGGATTTGTATGGATTGTATGAAATTCGGTTATGAAGGATTGTATGGGATTTGTTTGGCTGGTTGATGATAACGTCATCAACAAGTTGAGATGTGGGAAATATAAAAGATTTGAATGCATACGGAATGGTTTGATTTTGGAATGGATTGTGTGAGATTTGAATTGGTTTGGAATTAATTGTTGACGTGGCATATCTCATAGGATGCTCACGGTAATTGTGAAGGAAATTGGGAATAATAATCCCATATTGGAAATGCACAAAAAATAGTTTGAGTATAAATATAATTGCCTATGATCAAGAGTCACCTAATTGGTTAATCACCTTTTGAGAGGCAGCCTGTGGTGGGCAGTTGTACTACATAGTATCTAATTTGTCGTCTAAAAAATATTAAAATTGTCTGAGTATTGGGACGGGGCGTTACAAATGGTATCAAAGCCGACTTTCGACACCGGGTGTGGAAGAGGGCCTCAGTATGATCCGCGGTGTTGAGAGTCATTTATCTCCGGGGTCGGGTATATTCTGCGGTATTGAGAGTCATTTATCTCCGGAATCGGGTATGATCTGCGGTGTTGAGAGTGATTGATAGTCGGGTATCCGATCTGCGGTGTTGAGAGTGATTGATCTCCGGGATCGAGGACGACGCCACATCGGCTAGAAAGGCGGATCCTACACTAGATGTGTGTCCCGTACTCAGCGAGGACGCTGATTTCTAAGGTGGGGTGTATGTAATATCCCGTAATTTATGAATAGTATAATAAAAATAAATAAATAAATATATAAGAAAAGTTGGCTGATATGATATTGGAGTGTTAATGAATTGGTTTGAAATGTTTGGATTTGTATGGATTGTATGAAATCCGGTTATGAAGGATTGTATGGGATTTGTTTGGTTGGTTGATGATGACGTCATCAACAAGTTGAGATGTGGGAAATATAAAAGATTTGAATGCATACGGAATGGTTTGATTTCGGAATGGATTGTGTGAGATTTGAATTGGTTTGGAATTAATTGTTGACGTGGCATATCTTATAGGATGCTCACGGTAATTGTGAAGGAAATTGGGAATAATAATCCCATAATTGAAATGCACAAAAAATAGTTTGAGTATAAATATAATTGCCTATGATCAAGAGTCACCTAATTGGTTAACCACCTTTTGAGAGGCAGCCTGTGGTGGGCAGTTGTACTACATAGTATCTAATTTGTCTTCTAAAAAATATTAAAATTGACTGAGTATTGGGGCGGGGCGTTACAGTTTAGACATTCCATGAGTATGGATCCCAGTCCCGGAGTCCTCCGCCCGACTGTTATACAGACTCGTCGTCGTGCGAACATCCCGCAAGTGTCCCTCTAGCCCCGGTATAAGTATATACACTGGAGTACGGCAAACTATCCGTCCGACTACGCATAGTCCCGGATTTAAACTAAAAGCTTGTCTCCATCGAAGCAACCACAGTCTCAGAATCCACCGCCCGACTATATAGAAGCGCCCCACTTACGTTTGCCCAAGTTTACTACATCTTCACTTAGTGCCTAGTTCTTAAGTTCAATACATGAGTTAATTACAATACCTAGAGTTAGTTTTACCCCCTACCGGACTTAATCATAAATACCGAGATAGCTCACCTAGCCATAGCTCAAAATAAACCAATCATTTAATTCAACAATTGCCGGTACCCGGGGTCTCACTAAACCTCTAGATCCCAACCTTTCATGTACTAGAATCTATGGGTACTCATACCCTTCAATAATCATGTATTAAACTTCATTATATTCATATCTTCAACTTAATCAACCTCATGAAATTCAATTCATTCATTTAATCACAATTCTTTCAAAACAAACAACATTTCCTTTCATGAACTCATAATATAGAGTAATCACTTCAAATCTCATAATTCAATCACACACCGTAATTTATACACCTTCAAGTAATCTTACTCAAACAAATAATTATAAAATCTCACTTAGGAGGAAAGTCAATTGCATTGTCAAAAATTAATTCTTCTTATAATTCAAGTTTAAAACCCAAGTCAGAGAACTAGAAGACTACAAAAATTATGTTTTAAAAACCCATGTCAGAGAACACCATTTCTCAAAAAAATGTTTCAAGAACTAATGCCAGAGAACTCAAATATTCCAAAAAATATTTTTGAACCCAAGTCAGAGAACACAAGGACTCAAACCCAGAACCAGCAAGGAAACATCCCGACGCCCAAACCACAGGGGCAAGTGCACCCACGGTGAAGGTATTCAAAATGAGTTTTATATGCTTAAACCTTCTCTATTACTCTCTGTTAAAATTTTACTCTTTCGGAAAACTAATTCACAACACCGAATAGACGAACTCACGCACTCTAAAAATAATCTGAGAACAGTAAAATGAATTCTAGTGCAATAATAGATCTACACAATTGAAATTTTTCACCGTGCGAAGAGTAATTCGAATGTCGCTATAATTTGTGAAATGTCAATTTTACTCAATAAAAATATACTTTTTCATGTTCAATAATAATACGAGAATTTTTCTCATGGTGAATAAACTCATAAACCATCTACTTTTCCAAAGTGAACACACGTCAACAATTCACATGCTAATTCACACAAATTTTAATTCCTTCAAGTCCATTTTAATCAACAAACACTTTACTTAAATTTTTAAAGTATCTACTATCACACACATCACAATTCATGAGAGCAAACTAAACAATTCTACATTACAATTTAATTTTAGGGTAATCTACACATACAACTACTCCGTAATTTAGAAAGCATAAAAGATCACCCCACATCACAATTCATGAGAGAAAACTAAACAATTCTACATTAGCAATTTAATTTTAGGGTAATCTACACATACAACTACTCAATAATTTAGAAAGTATAAAAGATCACCCACCTATTAGGAGAGTACTAAAAATAATTCCGCCTTCAAAAGGTACTCCGAACTCCACATAATCGAGCCACAAACCCAACTCCGAAAGCCTCCGAGCGCTCTGCCGCTTCTCTCCTCCTCTCTTAATTACTCACGGCAATTTAGTGAAAAATAGGTTTTTTTTGTTTTTTTTTGTTTTTTGTTTTTGGTTAACAGTGGATAGATAGAGTAGGGGTGAATGAATAGATTTATATAGGATCTTAATGTTCTGTTATAAAAACCAACTCCATGTTTCCTCCCCACTTCCACGCACACCCGAGTTGTGGCCCACTCTCTCTCCAACCGCACACCACTCTCCATTAACTCGAAAACACGTGCACGTGCAGTGCACGAGTACACAAAAAATAATTTATTAATTAATTACTCTTATAATAAAAAATTAATTTATTTATTCAATGGGTTATTAGGTTTAGGGATTTAATAAAAGACTAAATAAAAGATAGTAAAAAAAAAAGGATTCATGCATGCTACAAAATAAATACAATTGAGAGAAACGAACAAAATAGAGTTTACATGTGTGTTGCACGTGCAAAAATTTTGAAAAAAATATTTTTAATTAAAATAAAATTATACGGGATGTTACATGCCTTCCCCTTCTCTTGAGGCATGGTTTGAAATTACTTTCATTAATGAAGTAAGGTTGGGTTGCTTTTTCTGTTACCCACAGCCGACGTCAATCTGTTGAGCTGATTTTGGTGTGGGAACAAACAGATGAATTTGTGAATTCTTTTGGAAACAATAAAGGCAAACATGTTGACTTTCACCGGTGTTTGACTCGTTTCTTGCCACTTCTGTTGACCTGCAAAAAGTTCGATACACCGGGATGGATCCCGACGACGAACCCTCCGACACTCTTGTCAGTAATTAGGAAGATTATGAAAGAGCCTTATGTGGAAAAGTATTGATTACCTTCTTTATGGTGGGGAGAGAGGGTATTTATAGTCACCTTTAGAGACAGTTTAGAATAATCATTTATCCCTATGTCTCGGTATTTTTGGATAAGATGTAGAGTTTAAATCGTTTAATGATAAGAGATTTGGTTTAAACCGTCTCTTACAGATAATCATGAATTTGAATTATTCTTTAAATATCTGAATTGGTTTGTAACGGGTTGTCACCCCGACCCAGTAGGACAGATCCGTTTTTTGGTTATTGGGTTTTGAAGAAAAACCCAGTTCCCAATTCGAACTCGTTTGTAGGTGAAATTACCATTTTAGCCCTGAGAGCTTCAAGATTCGTGTCCAATTTGAACAGTCCCGATTCAATCATATGTTTAGCCATATTAGTTAGGTTAGCTACTCTCTGTTGGAGCATCCCCAATGGAACTCCATCCCCATTCCCATTCATATTCCTTAGAATAAGCCATTTTGGTTTGAGGTTTCAAATGGGGTGCTCCAATGGTACCCATTTTGGGGTTTCAAATATTTTGTTTGTATTTTTTTTTTGCACAACACAATTTTTTGAATGCAAATAATTGAATGCAAATATAATACAAATAATTAAAAAGTAATAATACAACTACTTAGAAATAGATTATACACTTATAAGAAAATAAATAGTACGATTATTGATTTATATTATTAATTTCTACATTTAAAACGAAACAGGAAGATATCCAATATTGGTCTCATATTAAAATCTCGTTGAAAAATTAACAATAACATAATTATTGTCTATTATTGTCTATAAATAAAAAACTTAAATGAAGTTTAAAGAAACAAATCAAACAAACAAACAAATAGTATAAAAGAGGGGAGTGGGGGATTTTTGCAAAAGTACCCATGGGGGCTACTTTTGCGTAGGGGAAATGGTGCTGCAAATATGCGACTCCATTTCCTTTCGGCAAAAAATTTGCCGAATGGGGCCCATGTCTTGGCGATCGTTTGGAAGGGTTTTTTGTGTAATTACGCGCGCGCGCGCGCGCGCGCGCGGGGGGGGGGGGGGGGGGGGGGGGGGGGGGGTTGACGATCCATCGGGATTGCTCTTAGGAAAGAAAGAAAGAAAAACAAGAAAAACATTAGTTCTTCCTATTACCACTAAGGCCCATTATCCCTTGATCCGCTGGGGTAGATGAATGGTAGATACTCTATAGCGAATTCTTTTTTAAAATATGCATTTTTTCCAAATTATTTGAAAAAGGTGACACTTGCTAAATTTATTGTGCTCGGGGACTCAACAACTATAGGCGAGTGTAGTTTTTTGTGTGTGTGAGAAACTCGCCATTCCCAACAGCGAGTTTAGTTCAAAATTTCAAATAAGACTCATCGTTTCCAATGGCGAGAGGCTTTATATTAGACTTGCTGTTGGAAACGGCAACTACAATTTTTGATATTTTACAAAGGGAAACTCTCTATTGGGCTTGGTGAATTTTTGAAAAAGAAAAACTCTATAGAAGAGTTCACTGTTGGAAACAGTTAGGGGAAATATACTAAATTCCCTGCTATGAATAGCGATTGTAAATTTTTTATTCACAGGCAGTGATAGTCTCTGTTGGACTTGGAGAATTTTTGAAAAAATCCATCGAAAATCTCGCTGTTGGGAACATCGAGTTGAAATTAACTAAACTCGTTGTAGGGAATAACAAGTTTGGTTCAAATTATATATAAAAAAAACTATACTCGTCGTATCCCAACGACGAGCACGAAATAATTAAGCTCGCCGTTGGGAACGACGAGTGTAGTTATTGAGTCCCCGAGCGCAATAAGTTTGACAAGTATCTTCTTCTTTTAAATAGTTTCGAACAAAAACATATTTTAAAAAATTTCCTCTATAGCCCTATGATCCAAAAGGAGAAATCTTTGTTAAAAAAAAAAAGAGAGAAAAGAATCAAAGAAAGGAATATGAGTTTAAGGGTTTTTGACATAAGTTAAAGCTAAAATAAATATGAGGGGTTAGGGTTTCTATATTGATAAATTGATGGGTAAAGAATAGAATATTTGAGTTTTGCTTTTCAAAATGGGTTTTAGGATTTTAGGGATTTTTCTGTTCTGTTCTTTTCTTTCTTTCTTTTTTCCTTTTTTTTTTTTTGGTGTTGGTGGTGGTGGTGGGAATTGGGTTCTCATTTTGAGATAGATTAAATGTTAAGAGTGTCTTTTCTAGAAATAAGGACAAAGAAGGAGAGATGAAAGTTTTAAATTTTGAATGGGTTTTAGGATTTTAATTTGTCATTGATTGGATGTTAAAGTCTTTGTTTTAATAGATCAATGAGTAAAGAAGAGAAAATTAATGCTTCGATTTTTAAATTGGCTTTAAGTTTTAGATTTTGAGTTTGATTGAATTTTAGATTTTTTAGTTTTAATTGAGATTTGAATGGGTAAAGAAGTGAATACTTGGATTTAATTTGGGTTTAAGTTAATGTTTGATATCCAGGATATGGATTTGGCGAAAGAGAAAGAAGGACTTGTAAGGTATTCAATCAATTTTAAAGGACAAAAATGTTCACCAAAGTGGTTAGCCGTCATCTGGAGAATGAAAGTCCCGCTAAAAATCAAAGATTTCTTATGGTTGGTACTAAATGATGCGATCCTGACTAGAGAAAACCTCGCTAAGTACCAACCGAGTGTGGACTCTCAATGTGGGTTCTGCCACGCTGCCCTGGAGACTAGAGACTATTTTTTTCTACAGTGTCCTAGGAGCAAAGCGGTACTCGTAGAGGTACTCAGCGCCCTAGGGACAACTCAATACCCTAGTATATACGAGGACCTGTGGGTAGGTCCAAAGTTTGCTTCGGAAAGGGTTCTATGAGAGAAGCGTGGTATATCGCTATCGCCGCAATGACCTGGGTTCTATGACTAGACAGAAATAATCTTTACTTTTGTAGAACTTGCAATAGTATTTCTGCCAATTTGACTCACATTATGCATTTTATTTTATTTTGGACAAATGTGGCAGCAGCAGGTCCCAGGGAAAGGATTGCGAGTGTATTCCAAGTAGAGGAGTTTGATGATGAGGAGATCGAGATCGGGCCGACGATCGATTGATAGCCAGCATGGCCTACTATGGTCATTGATACCCACCACCCCAGGATTTGTTGGGGGGATATGATGTATTTCTTTGCGGCTACTCTATGTTTCGTTTGTCCCACCCTCCATGTTCGGGGTGGAGTTTATGTACTTTGTTTTGATTGTAGGATTTTGTAGTATGCTCAGTACTCTGAGTTTGTTTTATTAATCACTTATTAATGAAACAGGGTGGTCGGACTCTACCTTTTCTTTAAAAAAAAAAAGATGTTCATAGAAGTTTACATGTCGTGCACATGTGTGATTATTCTATTCAAATTACTAACGGTTGAAGTGGAAAAACTTTTAAATATATTACTGTTAAAAAAAAAAAAAACCCTTCCTGGTATATAGTTGTAAACTAGGGTAAACATTAGGATATATTGTTGTAAATTCGCCATATTTGACCTGCAACCTCAGAAAGCTATCCTCTAGATCGAAATTTGAGTTACATTTTTGTGTGCCTCTGCCAATGTTTATGTGGAATAATTTGTATATTAGTTTGAGCAAAATTATAGGAGTCAAATTCTAGGGCGGGGTTAATTTCAAATTCCGTATCCATATCCACTCAATGATCATTTTGGAATCACCTACAACTAATTGGTGAAAATCCACAACAAAATTAAAGGCCGCATTGATGCCACTAATAGTAGCTTTGGTCGCAGCCATGGCTGCATCCGTAGAGTTAGCCCGAAGAGCTGATATAGATCAACACATTCTCTAGTAATACT
The DNA here is from genome assembly GCA_017893485.1 of Hemerocallis citrina. Classification (NCBI taxonomy): domain Eukaryota; kingdom Viridiplantae; phylum Streptophyta; class Magnoliopsida; order Asparagales; family Asphodelaceae; genus Hemerocallis; species Hemerocallis citrina. The sequence goes on from CM030363.1 coordinate 261,369,528, forward strand.
TGCCACAAACAGGCATAACCAGGTCTCACCGCAGTATCAAACATCCATCTTGAGCTTCCCACGACGTGGAGGCTCTAAAAGGTGAAATTTGACCGCATCAAATGTTTTGACTCCATCGATAAAACCTTTCTACAACTTACTGACTAGATACCCAACTTGATACAACTTGTTATGACCAAGAGGTCCAACACCCCTTTACTCTTGGCCTACTATATCATATCATATAGATATTTGATCAGAGCCGGCCCCACCTTCAGACAGGCCACCTCAGATTTCCAAATTTTTTACAATTTTAGGGACCCTCAAATTTGTATTACCCTTATAAATATAACTTGTATTTTGTGCTTAAAAAATATATATATTATTATGGGCTCTCAAAAATAATTATTTGAGCCTTTCGCCTTAGGCCCTGGAAACTTAGGGCCGGCCCTGTATTTGGTAAATTTTCCAGAGTGCATATGATCTAATGGAGGAATCTTCCTGAAGTCTTGAGTGCGAACTAGTTTAATCAGCTACCGAGTGAGGACTACTGTTAGAGCTACAATCTCGAGTACCCTTCATCTGATCAATTTTACTAAATTAGTGATGTCTAGTTTCAGGGCTGAAAGAGGGAATCTAGTCAAATCTTCTTTCAATATTCGAATGAGATTTTGTTTTGTTTGTAGGATTTTGTATAGGCTCAGTACTCTGAGTTTATTTTGTTAATCACTTATTAATGAAACAACCAGACTCCACCTTTTCTTCAAAAATAAAAATAAAAATATTCGAATGAGATTGAAAGTCTTTGATTAAATGGACAAACTGAACGCATCAGAGATATTAAAAACATTAACAACAGCAATCAAACAACAGCCCAGACATCTGCAAGAACAATGAGGATCATCAGCTAACACCGGCCAAAATAGCAATAGCAATGGCAACAACCAACAACGGTAATATGCATTCTGCAACAACAGCAATGCAATAGTCGGCTGCTGCTATACTCAGCAGTTGAGACTGCCAATTAATTTGTAGCAGTCAACTGCCATGAGGAGTTGAGACTAGCTCGTTGGGTTTTGATAATTTGCGGTAGACCGCTCCTTTTACCTGCGAGACAAATATTTTCTAAGCAGCTGGTCGATCACTCCTTTTACCTGGGAGACAAATATTTTCTAAGCAGCTTTTCGGGCAAGATTTTCAAGACTTATTCTACACCCAAATTATCTATCTTTTTACTACTTTCCGAGATATTTCAGTTATTTATTTTCTTTAAAAATAGGTTAGTATATATGTTTTTCTTTGAAAATTTAGTCTGCCTATTAAATATGTTAGAAGTTATCATGTATTTTTTTTACCAGAGTTAATCTTGTATTTTGAAACTTTTGTATTATTTCAAATAAAAAGAAGAACATTTTCTTTGATTTATCGTCTCGTGGATTTGAGAAAACTCAACCTTTTTTTTTTATAGAGAAAGACTTGTGAATTTAAGGACGGTGAGTTTGTGTTGGCTGTAGTTTCAGCCTTTATTTTTGTGGAGAGATGTTGAAGAAAGTGAGAGAGACAAACACAAGGAGAACTGTTTATGAATTCATTTTTTTCATTCCATTGAAAACTCTTTTATAGACTTCATACATTAATTGTAACTTAATACTAAGACCCTTCATATTCTTACTTGATCATACAATAATTGTAACTTAATACTAAGACCCTTCATATTCTTACTTGACCATACAATAATTGTAACTTAATACTAAGACCCTTCATATTCTTACTTGACCATACTAGAAACATTTAGAGAAAATAGGAATATTTCAACACTCCCCCTTAATTCCTTGTTGTGATATTCATCAACTCTCTGAAGTACTGGAACTTGTCTCTTGGAAGTGCTTTGGTAAAAATGTTTGCCACCTGATCATTGGTGTTACAATATTTGATCTCGACCTTTGCTTTCTCCACAATATCTCTGATGAAGTGATGCTTGATAGCAATGTGTCTTGTGCGGCTATGATAGACTGGATTCTTTGTTATAGCAATGGCTGATTTGTTGCCATACAAGATTGGAGTAGCTTCTCCTTGCTTCTCACCAACATCCTTCAAAATTCTTCTTAACCACCTTGCTTGTGAAGTTGCTAGTGCAGCTGAAACATATTTTGCCTCGGCTAATGATTGTGCCACCGTTTGTTGCTTCTTTGAAGACCAAGCAACCACACCTGAACCAATAGTGAAAGCATAACCTGAAGTACTTTTCATATCATCAACACATCCGGCCCAATCACTGTCACAAAATCCAATCAACTTTGTATCGGCATTCTTTTCAAAGCAAACACCAAAGTCTAGAGTACCTTTGATGTATCTCAACACTCTCTTTGCAGTGCCAAAGTGAATTTGACTTGGCTTGTGGATAAATCTAGACAGTATGCTTGTGGCATACATAATGTCGGGTCTAGAAGCTATCAAGTACAATAAACTTCCAACCAAGCTTCTATAGAGAGAGGCATCCGCTTCCTTGCTTCCGTCTTCTTTGCTTAGCTTCTCATTCACCACCAATGGAGTGCAAACTGGATTGCAATTCTGCATTTGAAATTTTTCAAGAAGAGAATTTGCATACTTCTATTGGCAAATATTCAAGAACAGAATTTGCATACTTCTTTTGGCAAATAAATACTCCCCCGTCTTCTCTATAAATTTCAATGCCCAAGAAGTGATGCAATAAACCCAAATCACTCATTTCATACCTTGTTTTCAACTCTATTTTAAATTTAGCAATCATCTTTTCATCATTACCTATGAGCACCATATCATCCACATAGAGAGAAATAATAAGAATTCCGGATGTACTTTGCCTCTTGACATATAAGGTTGGCTCACTCTTGCTTCTTTGAAAACCCTTACTATTGAAGTAGCCATCAATCTCACTGTACCACGTACGGGGAGCTTGTTTGAGTCCGTACAAAGCCTTTTTCAACTTGTACACTTTCCTTTCTTCTCCTTTTGCTACAAAGCCTTGAGGTTGCTCTACGTAGACCTCCTCCTTCAAAGTGTCATTTAAGAATGCTGATTTTACATCCAGCTGATGCAATAACCAGCCCTTTTGAGCCGCAAGAGCAATGAGAACTCCAATGGTGTCATGTCGAGCCACTGGAGAAAAGATTTCTTCAAAATCAACTCCGAGTTGTTGAGAATACCCTTTAGCAACAAGCCTTGCTTTCTTCTTTTGATCAGAACCATCCATATTAAGCTTTGCTTTGTATATCCACTTCACTCCAATCACATCTTTGTCTTTCGGTTTCTCAACTAACTCCCAAGTCTTGTTCTTCTCAATTACTTCAATTTCTTCTTCCATAGCTTTCTTCCAGACCTCTTCTTGGATAGCTTCTTCAAAGCTTCCTGGCTCAATGATACAAAAATTGCACCGAGCATACACATCACTTGACTTTTCGTTTTTCGTGAAGGTGAACTTGAGGAAGACGAACTTGAGCTTGATGGTGATCTTGGACTGGATTGTGGGCTATTCATAGGAGTCATTTGGAGTGGCTCTTCATGGACATTATCTTCATCTTCTTCGTCGGTCGATGATTCATCATGAGAAACAACTTTAACTTGAGCTTTCTTCTCTTTCCAATCCCAAGAAGATTTTTCATCGAAGAGAACATTTCTACTTACAACCAACTTATTTTTCTTCAAGTTAAAGAGTCTATAGCCCTTTAATTTTGAGCTATAACCCACAAAGATGCACTTCTCACTTGTTTCATCAAGCTTGTGTCTTAACTCCTTCGGAACATGAGCAAAGCAAATACATCCAGAAACTTTTAAGTGGTTTAAGGATGGCTTCCTCCCACTCCTAGCTTCAATTGGAGTTTGATCTTTCACCGCTTTTGTTGGACACCGATTCAGCAAATAAACCACTGTGGACACCGCTTCAGCCCAAAATGACAAGGAAAGCTTTTTCTTATGAAGCATTGACTTTGTCATCTCCTCCATGGTTCTATTCTTTCTTTCTGCCACACCATTTTGCTGAGGAGTGTATCCAACCGTTAACTGCCTATCCAAGCCAATATCTTCACAAAACTTGTCAAATTCATTAGAGTTATACTCGCCACCTCTATCACTTCTCAACACTTTAATCAAGTGTCCGCTTTGCCTCTCAACAAAATGCTGAAATTTTTTGAAGATAGAGAACACATCTGATTTTTGCCTCATAAAATACACCCATGCCATTCTAGAAAAGTCATCAATGAAGGTTATAAAATACTTGTTACCTCCATGAGATGGTGTCATCATAGGACCACAAACATCGGTGTGAACAAGCTCCAACGGTGCTTCAGCTCTCCATGCCTTTTCTTTTAGAAATGTTTCTCGATGATGCTTTCCAAGTGCAGAACCTTCACATACATCCTTTAGTTCTTCAATGAATGGCAGCCCATACACCATGTTCTTTTGATGAAGATTCTTCAAGCTTTGGAAATTTAAATAGCCGAGTCTTCTATGCCATAGACATGAGTCACCAACCACATCCGCCTTCAAAGCAACATTTTTACAAGAAAAAATAAGAGGAAAACTCCTATTTTTCTCCATCTTGATATTTGCCACCACTTGCTTTCTTTGATCATAAATCCTGCAAAAGAGATCTTCAAAATGAACGGCGTACCTATGCTCTAGAAGTTGCCCAACACTCAACAAGTTTTGCGCCAAGTCTGGAACTAGTAACACATCTTGGATATCCTTTGTTCCCTTCTTTGTTTCTATGGAAATAGTACCTTTTCCTTTTGCTGCAACCAATGCACCATTACCCATCTTTACTTCGGAGTTGGAAGCCGGACTTATCTCCTTGAATATGCTTTCTTGCCTGGTCATGTGATTGCTACACTTGCTATCAAGAAACCAAACATCATCCTTTTGTTCTATAGCAACTTGACAAACATAGAACAAATGATCATTGGACTCCTTCTCTTTGGTAAAATTTGCGTGCTGAATATTATTCAAGTCACACTCCTTTTGGATATGTCCAAACTTTTTGCAATTGTGACATTGTGGTTTTCCACAAAACCAACAATCTTTCTCATCATGGCTTCTTCTTTGACAAATTCTGCACCTTTGTTGAGTGGACACATCATTGCTTTGCCTTGTAAAATGGCTTCGTCCTCTTCCTCGTCCTCTTGCATAGCTTCCTCTTTCTCTTGCATTTCTTCTACCACGGTAAGATTCTTCATTTGAGTTCTTCTCGTGATTTCTTGGGACAACATTGACCTTAGATTGAAAGGCACTCTCAACTGATTTTTCTGAGTGCATATTCAATCTTTGCTCAAATGCTTTAATAGAACCCGTCAACTCTTCAATACCCAAAGGCTCAAGATCTTTGGTTTGCTCAATGACAGCAACAACAGGATCAAACTTTTCTGGTAAGCTAATAAGAATTTTTTCGACTATTCTTTGACTGGAAATAGTTTCTCCATACGTCTTCATTTGATTAATGACCTCCATGACTCTAGTAAAATAATCCTTCAACAACTCCATTTCTTTCATCTGCAAATTTTCAAATTCTCTCTGTAAAGATTGAAGCTTCACGGTTCTTACTTGGGAACTTCCTCTATATTCTCTTTGAAGAATATCCCAAGCCTTCTTTGATCTTGTTGCATTGATAATCCTCGGAAAGATGGCTTTTGTAACTCCTTCTTGAATCAAGAGAAGAGCTTTAGCATCCTTTTTTATATTCTCCTTCGATTTCTTCGCTTCATTATTTGACAAAGCCGTTGTATCGTCTGGTTCGTCAAACCCATCTTCAACATACTCCAAGAGATCTTGTGAGATGAACAAAGTTCTCATTCTCACACACCAAAAATTATAGTTTTTGCCATCAAATTCTGGAACAATACTTCTTTGCTTTTCATTGCTTGAGGATGCCATAGTTTGGGATTTGTTTTTCCAAGCACTAAGCGTATCGCCTAGCTCTGATACCACTATGTTGGCTGTAGTTTCAGCCTTTATTTTTGTGGAGAGATGTTGAAGAAAGTGAGAGAGACAAACACAAGGAGAATTGTCTATGAATTCATTTTTTTCATTCCATTGAAAACTCTTTTATAGACTTCATACATTAACTGTAACTTAATACTAAGACCCTTCATATTCTTACTTGATCATACAATAATTGTAACTTAATACTAAGACCCTTCATATTCTTACTTGATCATACAATAATTGTAACTTAATACTAAGACCCTTCATATTCTTACTCGACCATACAATAATTTTAACTTAATACTAAGACCCTTCATATTCTTACTTGACTATACTAGAAACATTTAGAGAAAATAGGAATTAATTTCAACAGTTTGTACATGGATAAGTGCTCATCTCTCTTCCGCATGCATCACAAACCACAAAAAGATTGCTCCTTTTCTGATGCATCCATATATATGCAGAGCCAGTGCCATTACAAAATCCTTATTTATCTGAAAGAAACCTTTTTCTTCAGTGTATATACAAGCGAATTTGTAATTTAGAAGGGTGTTCATGTTGATAGTAGGAAAGCAAGAGTCCCTTTGACTGGTGGAAAAATTAGTGGTAAGTTTTGTCCTATCATGCATTGAACTATATAAGCCAACGGAGCAAAACTCAAAGTGGAGCGCATAAAATCCGAATAGCCCGATAAATTTTTTAAAATTATGATATACAACCACCAGCAAAGAGTTACTACAACACTCTGAACTGCAATTACAATTTACAGTTCATATTAAATTTGATGGAGTTATATATCAAATTGCAGAGAGGGGCTATTTTTTCAAACAGACGTTAGGAGAGGCCAAGTGAATCAAGTGATCAACAAAAAAATCCTGAAGTCATTGTTTTTTATGGAACTAAATAAAGAATTATTGTGCCAAACGTGTAGAGGGTTACGTAAAATTTATATATAGGTAAGAAATTTTGTAGTGAAAGAAATGCATACCTAACTAGTCAACGTGACAAATGGATTAATATGCTAATATTGTTTGTTTATTCACTTAACATGCATGTTTAGTTGGACAATAAGGTGAACCTTGCCCACCATAACCTCATTGATATGTTAGGCAGTATTTCTCTACGTATACGTACATAGATATAGGAAAACATATAGGAATATTTAATTATTTCAATTGATTAAAAGACAAAGTAGATGCGAAAATTCAAAAAAAAATGAAATGAAATGAAATGATAAATTAAAAACCTCATCTACTGCCAGAAAGCCTCTCGTCCTCTAACAGTCACAGAAACCAAGGAAATTGAGAGAGAGAGAGAGAGAGAGAGAGAGAGAGAGAGAGGTGAAAAAGGTAGGAGAAGAGAGAGAAAGCGACGGCTAGGTTTAGCAGAGAGAACTAAAGAGAAACTAAACTTTCAAGCCTTCCTCACTCCCATCTCTCCTTTTTCTCACTCTCGTCACTCTCATAAACTCTCTCTCTCTCTCTCTCTCTCTCTCTCTAACTGCAGTCATAAGCTTTCCTTTAATTTTTCTAGTATATAACATCAAATTTACATTTGGTTCATTTCTCCATCTTCTGTTCATCCTTTTCAGTACTGCACTCCTTAACATGTACACAAATTTAAATCCTAATATCATTTCTTCTTCTTCTTCTTCTTCCTCTTCTTCATATAAATATATATTTATTTATTTTGTGTTTTTGTACTTGTAGGAGACCTCAGGGGAACCCTTTGGACCTCAACAACTTGCCTGAAGACTTTGGCAAGCAGCCTTTAGAGGAGAGCTCCACCACCACCGCCGCCTCCACCGATAGTATCAGTAAGATCCTCTAATTACAAGTTTATAACTAATTAACTTGTTTTATGTTTTTTTTTAATATATTTAACTTAAAGATGACAAACTCCTCTGTATTTCATTAGCGAGAAATAACGAAATAATAGTTCATGTTACATAATACCCAATATTAAAGAAATTGTTTCATGTTGTTTACCCAACAATTTTCACTGTTTCATGTGTATGTATCTTTCAAAATTTTTTTTGGGTACTTCAGAAGTAAGGTGATTGCACTATAGCAAAAACAATTTTCTTTCTTTAAGCCCTCAGAAAGTCAGCAACTTTATACCTCTAGCTAGTGTGTTCAAAGATTATTGAGGAGTACAGAATGTTATTTCTTTCTTTCCGGTGACCGGCCGTCGACAATGTTAATAGCAGTAGTTTGATTATGGTTACCTAATATTTAAAATTTCAGGATTTAAGAAGAAGAAGGGTGGAGATAAGGATGAAGGGAAGGTGTATGAGTGTAGGTTTTGCTCTCTCAAGTTCTGCAAATCTCAAGCCCTTGGTGGCCACATGAACCGACATAGGCAAGGCAAGTCTTTTGGGTTTGTTTAATTCATGCATGTATGTATGTATGATTTTGCTATCTTAGAAGATTTTGTATAGCCTAATTGCTTTTGTTTGAAATTTTATAGAAAGAGAGACAGAAACCCTTAATCGTGCCCGTCAGCTTGTGTTCGGTAATGAAGGTCTTGTTGGGTCTGGAGCTCTAGGGTATGTAATTCTTTTGCTTTTCTGATTGTATATAATTTCACATATTATACAAGGAATTCCCCTTATGAATTAACGATCCATTAATAAGTTGTAGTCATACCCCAATCTTTTTCTTATGAAAGTCATATAGTTAGTTGTTACACTTCCTTTTGCCATATAGCACAAATTTAAGGTAGATATTACATTAATAAGCTCCTACATCATTAACTAATTGTCTATATCACAGACATGGATATATATATCTTAACAATTTAAATGATCTACCTTGTCTTTGTTGAATAAAATTGATTTATTGCATAAGACATTGAGTTTCAAAAGAAATGTTGAGAAATTAATTAATTCCCCCTTGTAATCACATCATAATTATTTTGGGTGTTAATTCTTCATAAATGGACATTTAAATATATGGACCATGCTACATAGGCTCAGTCCTACTAATTTGATCCATCTTTGACTCTTTGATTTTTCCTATGAAAAATAAACAGGTACAGAGATTTAAGCATGGGACCATCACAAGTAGGGTTTCAACCTCAAGGCAACATCAGAGACCCTAATTGCCTTCAATTCAGGCCTGTATATCCAAGGCTACTTCACCCTCATTCACAAACTAATTCAACGCAACCCCCTATTCTTCATCAACCCTACAACATCTACCCTCCCTCCTCACATACCCTCCCCTTCCCTTCCACCTACCCACAGACTCACCCTCCGATCGGTGAATACTTTGTAGGACACGTGCTTTCGAGCAGTCCGCAGCGTCCTCCGATGAGTAGCCAGCAAAACTATGGTGGCGTCGATTCAAACTATGATTGCTTTGGTGCGCCTCTCTCTCATGGCTTCCCTATGGCAAGAGAAGGTGGTCCAAGTAATCAAGGTGATGGTATATAGATTATATGAGTTGAGTTTTGAGGACAAAAATAGGTGTAGGGCAGGGTACTTATTTTGGGAGTATTTGGTAATATTTTGTTGAAGTTGGCTAACAGGGAGTGAAATGTGGACTAAGAAGAGTGAAGAATGCATGTTTAACATTGATCACATTATCATACTGCATGTTTCATTTCTATGTATGTTTAATTACTATATATTATATATGTGGAGAAGAAGACTGTATGCTACATTTTGGCTCAAAATGTGAAGTGGCTGAAAGAACTAAGAATGCATAAAATTTGACATGAAAGAATTAGTATCATACCATGATCAGGGGCGAAGCTAGAACAATTTTATCGGAAGGGCCAAGGTAAAATTCTATGATCTCATGTAAAAATATAGTGATTTTTTCATAATTTTTAGGGGGGCAAACAATAAAACTGAGTTTTCATGTGGGTGAAATTATAATTTTTTGAAGGGTTTATAAAATTTTCAATAGTGTGAAGGGGGTTTTTGAAAATTTTGGAGGGGCCCGAGCCCTCACTAAGCTCCGCCACTGAGTATGATCCTTATATATATGAATAATGATTTGAAAATCTTCCTTATATATAGGAAAATCTTTCATTGTGCACCACCTTTCCATGTGCACTCGGCCTTCCCGCCTTCGTATCGACGATCCGAACCGTTCACATTGATCTAGACATCTAAAGTAGTCTAAATATGTAAAATCAAATCATTTGAAATTTATTTGCCCATCCATTGAAGTGTTACAAAATTGTACGACTGAAAATCATTGTTTTTTATAGTTACATGATGGATGGGCAAATGAATTTCAAATGATTTGATTTTACATATTTACACTAATTTAGATGTGTAGATCAATATGAACGGTTCGGATCGTCGATACGAAGGCAGAAAGGCCAAGTGTATAAGCCGTGTGCACCATAGGTGGTGCACAACGAAAGACTTTCCTCTCTCTCTCTCTCTCTCTCTCTCTCTCTCTCTCTCTCTCTCTCTCTCTATATATATATATATATATATATATATATATATATATATGGAAGTCTTCCGTTGTGTAGGGGTGGGCATCGGTCTGTATCCGACCTAATATGGACCATCCACCACCGATCCAAACAAAATCGGTTTTTTTTATTTTTTTCATCCGCAACCAATCCGAACCTTAATTGGATCGGTTTCCATCTAAGCCGATTAAACTCTGTTTGGATTGGATTGGATGGTTGGTTTGGCAAGTTACTTTTCACCTTCAACATCATTCATAATGTTGTTAAAATTTAAAAGATCAACTTCAATCAAAATTAAGAAATAACCTGCTATTTGTTGTCAGAAATGAATTTAAAATGAAGATTCATAAAACCACAAGTTGTTAATGAATTTTGCATTAATTGTTTGAGATGATGACGTTTAAATGGGTGAGATAAACTGTTTTTTCACTTGCATACTTCTGTAATATTAGTTTATTATCATAAAAGAATCATCAATAACCATAGCTAATTTAATTTCAGCTACAATAAAAAAAGATTTAGAAAACAATTTCTGCTTGACTTGATTAAAGTAACTACTAAATGTTACATCAACTTCATAATTCTATTAAGCTGGGTCACACTGTAAATCAAGACTTTCACAACAAAATAGCACACGGGATTATGGACAATCAAAACATAGGTAGAACAACTGCCTGGTTTGTATTAAAAAATTAAAGAAGACCATTTGTATCTCCAAGAAAATGAGAAATGACTATTTGTATATTCAAAAAATTAAAGGAGAACTATATTTTTTATAGACATGCATAGAGGTATGGTCGGTTCGGTTTTATCGGTTATTTGAAAGTTTCATCCAACAACCGAACCGGTCCAGTTAGTTTTTGAAGATCAAGAACCGGACCAACCCAAACCCCTAATTGGTTTGGTTAAAAACTGGTTGGTTCGGCTTGGGTTGGTTCAGATTAGTCGGTTCAGATAATAGTTGTCCACCCCTATCGTTGTGCACCACCTATGGTGCACACGACGTGTGCACTCGTCCTTCCCGCCTTCGTATCGACGATTTGAACCGTTCACATTGATCAATACATATAAATTAGTCTAAATATGTAAAATCAAATTATTTGAAATTTATTTGCCCATCTATTGAAGTGTTACAAAATTGTATGGCTGAAAATCAATATTTTTTATAGTCACATGATGGATGGGCAAATAAATTTCAAATTAATTGACTTTACATATTTAGACTAATTTAGATGTGTAGATCAATGTGAACGGTTCGGATCGTCGATACGAAGGCGGGAAGGCCGAGTGCACATGAGTGCACATGGAGAGGTGGTGCATAATGGAAGATTTTCATATATATATATAGGGAAAGCTTCGGTTATGCACTACCTCTAGTGCACACGGCGTGTGCACTAGGCCCTCGGGCGTTCATATACTCGATCCGAACCGTTCATATTGATCTGCACATCTAAATTAGTCTAAATATGTAAAATCAAATAGTTTGAAATTTATTTGCCCATCCATTGAAGTGTTACAAAATTGTATGGCTGAAAAATATTGTTTTTTATAGCCACATGATGGATGGGTAAATGAATTTCAAATGATCTGATTTTACATATTTAGACTAATTTAGATGTGTAGATCAATGTGAACGGTTCGTATCGAGTATATGAACGCCCGAAGGCCTAGTGCACTAGAGGAGTGCACAACCGAAGCTCTCTCTCTCTCTCTCTCTCTCTCTCTCTCTCTCTATATATATATATATATATAATAAAACACAAAGAAAGCTATCAAGTGGTTCTCCTTCAATCCCCTCAAAAATCAAAGGCCCACATCTAATCTCACAAAACATATTTTTCTCCCAAAAGTTTCCTCCAAAACTCAAATTCAAACCCCCCACCCAAAACAACTTCTATATTTATTTAATTTCTCTCTCTCTCTCTCTCTCTCTCTCTCTCTCCCTCTCTCCCTCTTCTATTCAAAAAATTAAGAAAATAAAAAATTTTAAAAATTTTTTAAAATAAAAAATTTTAAAACTAAAAAAATAAAAAATTTAAAAGCTTTAAAAATAGTTCAAAAAATAAAAAAATAAAAAATAAAAAAAAATCATATAATATATTTTTTGCTGAACCCCAAAAGTTTCTCATGTAAAATGTTTGCTACTTCAATTAATTTGCTCGACCTCCAAAACTATTTTATATGATAAAATAAGGTGTACCTTTCCGAAGACGTGCCGTAGGCACGTGTCAACGGGCAAACCTAGTATATATATATATCTTAGAACTATGACATATATATTTAATGTTTTTTTCTCTTCTAACCATGATGTATAAATTTGATATTAATTAGTAAGTGAGGAAACCGGTTTCAATAATGAAGAAATTTCCAATTTGACCATAATTATGGAACCCTATAATTCTGTATCGATCTTTTCCTACCTTTGGTTACCCTAATTCTGTATCTCTCTTCCTACCTTTGGTTCTCTCTTTCTCTCTGTCTCAATTTGAGAGCTTAGAATCAGGGTTCTACTGTTTGAACAGGATGTTGGGACAAGAGGAGAAAGTAACCTAGATAATGAGAATTAATGACGAAAGGGACTCAACAATATTTATCCCTTATTATCAATTATTTTTTTAGTGTTTTCTTAAGACAGGATAGTTGTCTTTAGTTATAGAAAAATTTAAAATGTAAAACATATAATGATAATATGTAGTGATATATAGGGTGGTAGGCAACACTTTAATCAGGCGGTGGGCATATATAGATAGCTGGCTGAAAAAAAGCTTTCCATATAAGTGTTATCTAAAAGCAACAACAGCTATTGTGAGTAGGCTGCTCAGACTTTGCCTTCCTTCTTTCTCTCATAAACAAATAAAAACACACACAATAGGGATATACAGGAACAATTTAACAATGAATGTTAAAAAAGATTAACATTTACACACACAATCTGCAAGAAATGGTGATCAGACTAATAGGTTAAGATAAAAACCAATTACCAATCTAAAATATTCAGGAATATGTAAGACATTATGCAGAAGCCTATACAGATAACACACGGAAGAAAAGGAGACAGATCGACATATGGAATTGGTTTGTTTCGATTAGATTTGCTTTGAGCTTGCAAATAAAATGTAGGTTCAACCAAACTTCACTTGCAACTTGCAAGTGTAAGTTGTAGAAAGAAGTAATTCAAATTACTTTTTTAGTTGTAATTTCAATATAGTTCCACTTGCAATAAACTAAACACTAATTCGACTTAGTGTTTACATGCACTAGTCAAAGAGAGAGTTCATATCATACATGTTTATACAAACCAAACTAAGAAAGTCTTTTAAGTTAGAGTGACCAAGGATAACTCAGATCTTCTCAACTATTATTATCATAGAGCTGATGTTGTGTGTTATATCGATAACAATCGACATAAAATCGTAATCTAGGTTATATTTGAGTGGCTTTTGGAGATACCCATATATGGAGGGTATCTTTGTTCCTCTAGTTGGAGGGAGGTTGTGTATCCTTTTATTTTATTAACTGCTTATTAATAAAGCGGGTAACAGGTAGTCACCTTTTTAGTAAAAAAAAATAAAAAATCGACATATAATTCTCAACCATCTGTGTTCTGCATATAATAGTTGACTTACAATTCCTCAACCACACATTTTTAAGTGCAAGAGCGTATTACCTCTCACGTGCTTAGCATGTGCTAAATAACAATACTTATTTATTTGAACTAAACCTAACTGGATTGAACCAGTCGACAGATGCCAACCAGCTATGTCATCGTCTTAATTAGCTCATAAACCAGGAGTCGACTTGGGACATCTTTCAAAGATTATTGTCACCACCAACTAACCAGGATATGTTGTTGAACTAGTTTACTATCAATATTTCTTTTCTTTTTTTTAAAAGAAAAAGTTCACTATCATTTTTATTTAGAATAGAACCAGCTCACTATCAATTCACTGATTTACTAACTTCAACATGAAATATACTTTCTTTTTACACATGAACTATATGTTTGTTCATACTTGACCTCGCTATTGTTAGAGATTAACTCCCTAAGCAGTTAAGGGTTTTCATGCATTGGGCTATGAACTTCTCCTTTTATACAAAATTTACAAAACTTTCTTCTTCTTCTTCTTCTTCATTCTCCCCCTCCCCCCCCCCCCCCCCCCCCCCCCCCCCCCCCCCCCCCCCCCTTCGCTCTCTTTTTGTGGACTAGTATGAACAGAAATCAAGTTTGTCTGGACTACATGGGTAATGAATAATAAGAGAACAAAATGAGAGTTTGTAGTGCCAGAAGACTTGGTACTTTCTCATGAGGTAAATCACAGCAGTGGTAGCCAGCTATTAGGTGAACTGTAATATTAAGCAGGACAACAGAAGGATTTATTTCTTTTTTGTTTTTTCTGTTTTAAATTTGGCATGAGTAAGAGTGTGAGAAGTTTTTTGTACTAGATATGGCTGAGCTACCATTCACCAGTTGCTTACCCCTGTTTGTCGTGGTCAGTATCACTTGCATCATCTACCTAATAGGTATATGTATTTTCACGACTATTTGACAATGAAAATTGAACACAATCAGTTTATCATTTATCATATCTATACTATTATTAAGCAAAACTCCATTTTGGTGGCTTTTTACTATCATGCCCTCATAAATATAAAAGGCTAAAAAAATATAGGGTTAATATCGGAGGTCAAAAATGTAATATGCATGTATTGGAAAAATAATTAACATCTATATACTATCTATACTATTATTAAGCAAAGCTCCATTTTGGTGGCTTTTTACTATCATACCCTCATAAATATAAAAGGCTAAAAAAAATATAGGGTTAATATCGGAGGTCGAAAATGTAATATGCATGTATTGGAAAAATAATTAACATCTATATACTATTATTAAGCAAAGCTCCATTTTGGTGGCTTTTTACTATCATGCCCTCATAAATATAAAAGGCTAAAAAAAATATAGGGTTAATATCGGAGGTCAAAAATGTAATATGCATGTATTGGAAAAATAATTAACATGCATAGATTTGCATGCCTGCCTCATAGATTTGGGAAAATAATTAATAGTATAGATTTGCATGTACTTACATGCACAATTTATTCATAAGAAAGTTTCCTCCTATCAAAGCCAGTAGGTCTAACACATGCATGCAAATATCAAAAAGAATAAATTGTGCATGCCTGTCTGCATGCATGCATGCAACCTCTTCGGTGACCTGCCCCTTCATCAAAATTCTACATACCTTTATAGACGTGCATCGCACGTGCATTATACTAGTATGTACAAGGAAAACCCTTTTGGGGGCCAGGGTAGTAACTTTTGACTTGTAGTATACTTCTGCATTTTCTTTGCTTTGCTTCTAGGCAGCATTACATGTGAATATCATTCTTATATAATTTGATACATTATCATTTGTTAATGAAACAGAATAACTATATTGTTTTTCAACTCATCAATGATTGATAATGGTAAAAATCGCAGTAAATCAGGACAGTACGATTTCAGCACAGATCTCAAAGTTTCTACAGGCAGATTAATCATAACGGACCTCTTTAATAGGTCAGTGTCTTCTCCAGACTCTTCTACAAGACATGGACTTCTTTCAAGCCCATAAAAAATGACAGATTATGCCCACTAGAAGAGACACCCAACCAATAAGGGTTGTTAGTCAAATTTCTTATCCCCAAACAGGAGAGCTAATCTCTTTAGGGGGAGATTCAAACATGAGATAAGGAATTCATATTGATCTCTTGATCTGTTTCTCAGGCCTATAAATACCCCCCCTCCCCTCCCCTCCCTCATCTTCAGTCACAAGCTAATCAACAGTTTCTCTCTCAAACTCTTTTTCTCTCTCTGTTTTTGACTTGAGCGTCGGAGGGTTTATCGCCGAGGCCAACCCTCAGTATTTCAGGCTTTGTGCAGGTCCATTGGCCACATCAGCAACTGTCGGATCCAGATTACAATGTTTAATCAACGATCCAGATTCATTTCCAGGAGCTCTAACCGCATTTCACGACAAAGATCGAAGATCTGGTTTTTAGTGGTTTTCATCAAATAATAGCTCACTATCAGTTTGCTCCCACACCAAAACAAGCAGCAACAGATTGGCGACGTTTGTGAGAAACTACACAAATTAGACTTACTGTCATGCCACTAAGACTAAGAGGCAGCGCGGCGGCCTCAAGTCGTCACACCAACTCTCTTTGTCAACCAGTTCCTCCTATGGAAGATCTGGTTCTTCCTCAACGATCGCCCCGACAGCCTAGTCAAGCTCCTGTCAATTGAGATGCACCGGGGGGCTCTTGACCAAGCCGTCATAAAAAACATCCTCAGTACTTCAACCAAATCAATGGCCTCGCGAGGCCCCTCGTGATCTAGGGATCTCCGTCAGTTCATTTGTTCCAGACAATAAGGATATGATCTAAGAATCTGCTTGGACAAGAGGCTTGCCCGAACTGAGGCCTCCCGCTCAGAATGTTAGGAAAACTGATGAAGCAACTCTTCTAGACAGAGATCAAGGCAATCCTCCTCTCACAGGGGGCACACTGCAATAAGAAGCCCGACTAACAAGAGTCGAAAGTATATTGAGCGGAACAAAGCGAAAGATGCCCCAGTCACTAGGGCCAAATTGGATAAGTTCAAGCTCGACATCCTCTGAGCTATCCAAGGTAGTCAAGATCTGGGCCAGCCCCCCAAAGAAGGATCTGCCGAATCAACTGGATCCAAGGGGATGGACGACTAAAGTCCTTTGCCGTACCCGAGAAGTAGAAGATTGTTTAAAGCAGATGAAGAATGAGGGAAACCACTCCAGTAGGGTCTATCGCCCTAGTCGACCTCCTTTCAGCAAAACCATCCTCGATGCACCCATCCTAAAGGACTACAAAGCTCTTCAATTCGAATCATACGATGGGGAATCAGACCAGACCAACCATATTGAGAGTTTCAAGACCTTCATGATGGTCTACAATGCCACCGATGCACTCATGTGTCGAACATTCCCTGCAACACTGAAAGGATCTGCAAGGGAATGGTATTCCCGCCTCACTCTGAAGTCAAGATTCTTCTTCGACCAGCTCGAGGAGCTCTGATAACGCACTTTGTTACCAGCTAAAAGGCTGAAAATACAAGTGCCTCCTTGTTGGAACTGAAGCATAAGGAAGAGGAATTACTGAAAGACTTCGTCAGACGCTTCACGACCGAAGCAAGGTAGATTTCCTCATTGGACTCTTTAGTGGTGGTTGTAGCTTTCCGCCATAACGTAACTAACAAAGACCTGAAAGCCTTCTTCACGAAGAAGCCACCCAAAAAGTCTCACTGAGCTCCTGGAAAGGAGTGACAACTACATCAGAGTCGAGGAAGCTCTCTATCCTTAAGGGAAGGACGATTCATCTTTCGGGAACAAATGGAAGAATACAAGCGAGGAAGAATCCAGAAAGTTTCAGAAAGATGGCGCAGGTCAACGTTGTCCACCTCTAGCACCACCATTTGACAAGTTCACTGTAACCCCTATTTCCGCTAATAAGTATTTTCCGTATATTTCTATATCTTGATTATTTAAAAATTTATTTTGTGCTAAATTTGTTTCAAATTTTTATTAAAGTATTTTCTAATCGAAAATTTTATTCATTTTGAATAACGGGGTATTTTGATCTTAATTCTATATCTTATTAATCGACTATTTATATTTGAGCCTAAAACAAATATATTATTGTTATTGAATTATTTTAATGAAATTATTAAACCTGAATATTATTGTGTTGTATGATTTTATTATTTTTATGATAATAATAATTAATTTTTATTTTCTTGATTATCTATTTAAAATCCATCTATCGAATTATTTTATTATTATACTTGATCTAAATTTCGTGGTGAAATCCAATGAATTATTAAAAAACAAAAGCTTGAAACTTAAGAAAAAAATGCTTGGAACCTTTACTAAGTGATTTTTACATTCTATTTATAGAGTTAGACTCACTTGACACAGTTTCGTACTAAGACAGTCGACTGGTTCCGAAGAGTGGTCGATTGGTACTTAGCAGCTGATCTTATTCAGGCTTGTTTTGACCTTTTAACTTTTGTAAAACACTCAGTTATTAAAATATATGTGTGAGTGTGTGTGTGTGGCAAGGCTATTACAACATTTCTAAGACTCAAAGAATAAAAATTACAATTGTTATAAGACACTTAATACAAAACATTTTGAAGCCCTAGTCTTGTCTTGAACTTGAGTCTTTGACTTGAGCTCGAGCCATTGTCTTTATGTCTTGAAGCTTGCTTAATCAAATGTGACTTGAACTTACGTCTTTGTAGTTTGATCGATTCTTTTGAAAGCTTCATTGGATCAATTTTGCCTTTGTGTATTGCACTATGGTATTTGTCTTTGATACATCTTGCAATATATATAGGTGGTAGCAAAACTTTGCATTGTGTTGTAGTCATAAAAGCCAAGAATTAACACTCTTCCTTTTTTACGATGACAACACAATAGCTTACAATAATAATAATAAGTAAAAATGCTCCCCCTAACTAATGTACAACATGCACAAGTTAAAAATATGCACAAAACAATCACATATGTTTTTCTCCTCAAAACAAACATAGCTTTTCTCCCCCTTTGTCATCAACAAAAAAAATCGAAAGAGACAATATCATAATGGAAAGCATTGCATAAAGAACAAACACATTGTAAAAACATAAAAAATGCAGACAAAGGAAATTGAAGTACATGGTTTCAAATACTGCATAAAAGAAAAATACATAAAACATAACAAAAAATTACAACAAAAGATAGAAAATACATCAAGTCAGTCTTCGTCTTCGTCATCAGCACCTTGGGAGGCAGGAGGAGGAGGGAGAAATTGGTGGGTGAACAAGTGGGTTAGGTGAGCAAGACTGGTCTCAAGGGTATCCTGACGATCCATGAGATAGTTGATAGAATGATAAAGACTCTCAGGATCGGAAAAAATAGCTCTAGGACGAGATGAACTAGAATCAGAGGACCTACGACCTGAAGTGGCTAAAGGAATAGGAGGGACATTCCTTCGAGGAGACCTAGGAGGAGAGTGAAGAATCATCATACGAGCTAAACTCGCACGATCAAAAGACTCATAATGAGTGACAACACTAGACTCAGAAGTAATATCAACTTCATAGAAGTTGAAAACATGAGTAAGTATTGCACCAAAAGGAAGAAAAGAAGTATGAGCCTTATGGAGACAGTTGAAAATGAATCGACTCCAATTTATTTGGATGTTGCCAAAAATCGCATAGACATCTTGTTGCAACTCGTGGGAAAATTGATCGTAACTCCCTGTTTTAGGGATAATGTTATACGACAAAATTCTTGCAACTAGCTTAGCAAGCGGTGTAATTGATTGGTTAGTCATTGGGGGACCGTGATTTGGCAAGTAGATTTTTGAAAAAATAGAGTCCTCATCCATTTCAATCTCCCCTAAATCTAACCCTTCATATGGAATACCCAAAATAGTTCCTAATTTTTCAGGAGTTAACCTCGAACGAATATTTTTTACCGTAGTAGTAAGAAATATTTCGTTACCATCCTCGGAAGTGGTTAACTCTCATATTTGTATAAAACAAATATATAAGTTGTGGATAGTAATAAGGTTGATTTATAAGGGAAAGCAAATCAAATAACCCACATTGTTCAAACAATGAGGCTAAGGGGAACCTATCTAAATCAGGAAAATTGACAAATCTCCCTGGAAAGATAGCAATTTGACATATTAGAAAGAATTTCTCAACAAGGTTGGAATTTCTAAGATATTAAAGGTAATTGCGAGAGGATTGACCTTCCTCAACATTACAACCACGAGCTCTCTTTGGAGGCATTATTCAACTCTAAAAAATTTAAAAGGGAAAGAGGTCAAGAAATTATACCCAACAACGAAGAAAGAAAAAGAAACACAGCTTCAACCAACTCGAAAATAGACTTCGGCAAGTAAAATGTACTCAAAATCTGAACACAATCTTCAAACTGTTGAGCACAAAAGCAGTGAAATCGCCAAGAGAAGGTAGCAGTCGACTTCTTATTCTTTTTGAGAGAAAGAATGTGAAAAAGGGAAAAGTGAAAGAAGAGGGTTAAAACTAGGGTTTTACTTACAATAGAGGGCTGTGATCAAGACTGGAGTTAATCAAAGGATAGGATCAGCCAACGGGTAAGAAAGGGTAAAGAGAGTTGCCTCAAAAAGTGCGTTGTTTCGAATCAGAAGGACAGACTGATGTGGCGACAGTCGAATGATTTGGATGAAAAGTCGACTTAGTCGAGAGCAAATAAAACAAACGAAAGTAATACTTTTGTTAGTCGACTGGGCACTGTACATAGTCGACTGTCCAGAGCAAAAAATTCATTCAAGAATATATAAGCAAAAAGTACTTGGTCAGTCGACTGAAAACTAGTTTTAAGTCGACTTACACAAGATAAAAAATTTAAGAAATATCATAAAAACTGCAAATTCCTAGTTCTCTTCTTAAGGTGATAAAAGTGTCTTCCTTAAGTGGTTTAGTAAAGATATCTGATACTTGTTTATCAGTAGAAATAAAATCTAAAGATATATCTTCCTTTAAGACATGACCACGTAGAAAATGATGTCTAATACCAATGTGTTTTGTACGTTAATGTTGAATCAAATTTTTAGATAAATTAATGGCACTGGTATTATCACACATTATAGCAGGTTTTGAAAATGAAATACCATAATCTAATAGGGTTTGTTTTATCCATAAAATTTTGGCACAAGCCAAACTTGTAGCTATATATTCAGCTTCTGTAGTAGATAGGGATAACGAATTTTACTTTTTTACTGCACCAAGATACTAGTGAGTTTCCCAAAAAGTGACTCGTTCCACTAGTACTTTTACAACCAGTTTTACTGCCAGCAAAATCAGCGCCACTATACGACAAAAGTTGAAAATTATCGGTGCGTGGATAAAATAAACCATACTCAGATATGCCTTTAATGTATCTTAAAGTACGTTTCACAGCTTTTAAGTGAGACTCTTTAGGACTCGACTGATATCTAGTACACAAACATACACTAAACATAATGTCTGGTCTACTAGCAGTTATATATAAGAGTGAGTCAATCATACCTCAATAGAGTTTTTGATCGACACTCTTACCTAATTCGTCTTTGTCAAGTGTAGTAGTAGTAGTCATAGGTGTGGTCTTACTACTTGTGCTATCCATGCCAAAACGTTTGAGTAATTCCTTTGCATATTTTTCTTGATTAATAAATATGCCATTTGGTGGCTGCTTAATTTGTAGTCCAAGGAAATAATTGAGTTCACCCATGTGACTCATTTCAAACTCATTTTTCATAGTATTAGCAAACTCTTGACATAGACTACTATTAGTAGAGCCAAAGATTATGTTGTCTACATATATTTGGATGATTAGAATATCGGTCTCTATTTTCTTAATCAACAAAGTAGTATCTACTTTATCTATTTCAAAACCAGTTTCTAATAGAAAAGTCTTCAATCGATCATACCAAGCACGAAGTACTTGTTTAAGACCATATAAAGCCTTTTTCAATTTAAAAACGTGGTTTGGGAATTGTTCGTGTTCGAACAGGGTGGTTGCTTAACATAAACATCTTTCTTAATAAAACCATTAAGAAAAACACTTTTAATTAACATCCATTTCGAAAAGTGTAAAGTTCATAAAACATGCAAAAGATAATAAGATCCTAATTGATTCTATTCTAGCAACAGGAACATATGTTTCATCAAAATCTATGCCTTCTTCTTGATTATATCATTGAACAACTAATCTAGCCTTGTTCCTAACGACTTGTCTTGATTCATCTAACTTGTTTTTGAATACCCATTTGGTACCAATTATAGTATGGTCAGGAGATCGTGGAACTAAATCCCATACATCATTTCTTATAAATTGTTTTAATTTATCTTGCATGGCATTCATCCAAAATTCATTCTCACAAGCTTCTTATATATTTTTCGGTTCAAAATCCGACAAGAAAGCCGTATGAGAAATCATATTAACATGAGATCTTGTTTGAATACCACGTGAGATGTCACCAATTATTAAGTCATAAGGATAATCTCTAACTTTAACAAACAATTTTGGTAAAGTTTTAGTCATCACAATAGGATCTGTCGACTTGACTGGTCCATCAGCCGACTGATTCACATAAGTCGATTTGATTTCCTTATCGGTCGACTTATCTGCTAGGGTAGTTTGCTCTGGTGATTAATTACGTTATTTAAAGGTGATGAATCAGTTTCATCATCTTCAATAACAGTAGATGAAGTCAGAGATTCATCAAATGAAACATGCATGGATTCTTCAATAGTCAATGTTGACTTATTGAAGATCTTATATGCCTTACTCCTATTTGAGTATCCAATGAAGATACCTTCATTAGATCTAGGATCAAACTTATCTAATTATCTTTAGTGTTTAAAATGAAACACTTGCAACCAAATACTTTAAAGTAAGATACTTTAGGAATCTTATCAAAAAATAGTTCATAACATGTTTTCTTAAGCTTAGGCCTAATCAAAATTCTATTTAAAACATAACACGTTGTTGAAATAGCTTCAGCCCAGAAGTACTTAGGCAAATTGCTTTCAACAAGTATAGTACGTGCACACTCTTGCAAAGTCCTATTCTTTCTTTCAACCACTCCATTTTGTGGTGAAGCTCTAGGAATTGCAAATGAATGTGTTATACCATTCTTGTTGCAATATTCTAAAAACGTTTCATTCTCAAATATTCTACCATGATCACTTCTAATAGTAACTATGTTTAGAGATTTTTGATTTTGAATCCGTTTACAAATTTTTTTTAAATACTTCAAAGGCATCATTCTTATGTTTTAAAAAGAAAACCCATGTGAATCTTGAAAAATCATCTACTAAAACAAATACATACCTACTTTTATTTAAAGAAGCGACTCTAGTAGGAGCAAATAAATCCATATGGATTTATTCGAGAGACCTACTAGTAGAAATTATTTTTTTTATCTTAAAAGTAGATTTGACTTGTTTACCTGGTTGACATGCATCACATAACTTATCATTTTTATAGGATAGTCTTGGCAGTCCTTTAACTAGCTTGTACTTAGATAATTTAGCAATATTTTTCATATTCACATGGTCAAATCTCTTATGCCAAAACCAAGAATCATTGTTAGAAGCTACTAAGCAAAAAATCATTCGAAAAATCATTTGATTTTAAACATAACTCATAAATATTATTTTTCCTAAAGCCTTGAAAAATTACATCTTGCATGGTAGAATCATAAATTAAACACGCATCTTTTTCAAAAACAATTTTATATCCTTTATCACACAATTGGCTTATACTTAACAGATTATGCGTAAGGCCACTAACAAGAAAAACTTCTTCTATATTAGGGGTAGTGTTCTTACCGACCATGCATATTCCAATACCCTTCCCTTTGTTGTTGTCACCAAATGTGACTGTTCCTCCATCAATCTATTATATGGAAGATATGAGGTTGGCATAACCAGTTATGTGCTTAGAGCATCCGCTTTCACGTATCCAACGTTCTCTTTTAGGTACCTATAAAAAAATCATTGTGAATATGGTACCCTTTTTATTGAGTCCAAAAGGGATTAATTTTTGGGAAACCAATCCCAAAATGAGTTTGATTTACCACCAAATGCAGGAATATAATCTACAGAATTATATACCGTAAGAACATATGAATTTATATAAGTAATTCTATCTTTTTGACTCAGGTTGACTGGAACCCATATATTTTTGCTCTGTCCAGTCGACTTTATCGAACCTTGCAGTCAACTGTTACTGAAATCCAGTCGACTGGGAGGTGAAATAGGTCGACTTATCTAAGGTTTTCGACTCTTTGAATAAGACTCTGAACCTCTGGACAGACGACTGAAATTGGGGTTCAGTCGACTGGTCTGAACGACAGAGTTACTCTTTTTATTGAAAACAAAAGTTTTTGGTTTTTCAAAACACTCATATAATGTATTCTTAACACTAGAAATAGATTCAGCTTTATTACTACTAGTGTTATTAGAGACATGATGTTTTTCAAGAGACTTTTGAAAACCAATTCCAAATCTCTTATTAGTTTGAACTTGATTTTGGAGAACTTCATTTAAATTCTCCTTTCCGTTGTTAAATTTAGATACATTCTTGGATAACTCTTCATAATTTTTATAAGAGATACAAGATCTATATCTAAATTAGAAAGTCTAGAATTTAAAGACTTGACTTCAACATTTAAGTCAAGATTCTCTTGAGAAAGTGTTTGATTAACTTTCTCTAAGTTTTTAACTCTAATTTTTTTATTCTTAAGTTCTTGAAAAATCTCATTAAAAGCATCGTATAAGTCATTTGAATCAAAGTAATCACTTACTTCATTTTGTGTAGCCATAAAGCATACATTAGCAACTTCGTTATCTCTTCATTTTCTTCTTCCGATGAAGAGTTGCTATCGTCCCAAGTTGCTTGATACGCCTTCTTGTTCTTCATGTACTTGTTCTTTGTGTACTTGTCCTTCTTGAAGTTGGAAGCCTTTCCTTTAGATTTCGCATTCTCTAGTGGGCAGTCCTTCTTCATATGATATGTCTTGTTACACTTGAAACAAGTTGGAAGTTCATTAGTATCCTTAGATTTGGAATTAAATTTAGCTTTCCTTAAAAACTTTTTGAACTTTCTTGTGAACATGTCTATCTCTTCCTCATCTTCTTCTTCATCTTCGGAGTCCAACATGGCCTTGAACGCGAGTGTCTTTTTCTTCGATTGTTGAGGTTCTAGATCCTTCTTGCGTTCTTCAAGTTGAACTTCATATGCCATAAGATTTTCCACAAAATTCTCAAGAGAGAGTTGTGTTAAATTGTTGGCCTCTTCTATGGCGGTGGTCTTCTTCTCCCATTCGAGGGTTAAGGCTCGAAGAACTTACCTCACCATTTCGGCTTGAGTGTATGTCTTTCCAAGAGCCACAAGAGAATTTGTGATATCCGTGAACCTTGTGATCATATCTGACATATTCTCGTTCTCCTTCATGCGGAACATCTCGAACCTGTGAACAAGAACAGATATCTTAGATTCTTTAACTTTATTAGTACCTTCATGAGTTACCTCGAGTGTATGCCAAATTTGATACGCCATTGTTTCATTGGACACACGATTGAAATCTTCCTTAGTAAGAGCACAAAATAGAGCTTTCATCGCCTTTTCATTGTTCATTGTTTTTCCCTTCATGTCATCGTTCCATTGTGCATAAGGAATTGTAGGAGTAGTGTACTCGGTCTCCGTCATGCTCCACATCTCATAGTTGATGGACTGAAGGTATATCATCATTCTACACTTCCAATAGTTTTAGTTGGTTCCATCGAATAGGGGTGGCCTTTGTGTGGATTGGCCTTCATAGTATTGGCTTGCATTAGAAGTAGTTGCCATTGCACTCAACCAGGCTCTGATACCAAGTGTTGGATCCTGTAGGTAAGGAAAATAACACTAGAGGGGGGGTGAATAGTGTTGTTTAAAAAATAATTAAGAAATTAAACTTTTTGTTCTGTCCAGTCGACTTAAAAAGACAATACAGTCGACTGGGGCATCAAATAAGAAGAGTATTTTATACAAGTATGATCAGTCGATTTACCAGACAAGTGTTCAAAGAGTATTTTATACAAGTCTGATCACTCGACTTATAGAGGAGACTCAATCGACTTGCTAGACAAGTTTTCGAATAAAACACAGAAAAATTGAAATGCAAGTGAAGAAAATACAACCACAGAGAGAGAACCACAGAGTACACAGCGATGTATCCTGGTTCGGTCCTCTCGACCTACATCCAGTCCCCAAGCAACCCACTTGAAATTTTTCACTATTCTTAAAAAAAATACAAGAATACCCTACGACATTTGACAACAACCTTGCCAAACCCGTAGACTTCTCTCACCACTAGAGAGAGCACACCCACTCTACAACCTAGAGTGAAAACCTGACCTGCAACCTAGAATCCTACTCTCCAACCGAGAGGACCACTCTCACAATCCGAGAGTGAAAAACAACAACAAAAGAGTTACAACAACCTATAGCCTTGTTTGTGATTTGTGATTTTTGTATGGTGGCTAATAGGTTAACTTCTGAAATCAGTCTAAAACGAATTCAATGTTATACTAGACTGATTTTCAGAAAACCTAGACTTAGAGAATATGAATGCTTTTTAGAATGCTTGTTCTTTTCAAAACAAAAGCTTGAAACTTTAAAAAAATAAATGCACGAAACATTTACTAAGTGATTTTTACACTCTATTTATAGAGTTAGACTCACTTGACGCTGAGAAAAAGTTGCACCAACTGTCAACCAACGGAAATAAATGTTTTGAATTTGAAAAAAAAATTTTAAAAACAGAAAACTGTCGAAACGACTTGAACAGTCGACTGGGTTGCCATAATAAGTCGGCTGGTCAAAGCTTGTAAGAGTTCAGAAAGTTTCGTATTAAGACAGTCGACTGGTTCTGAAGACTGGTCGACTGGTACTTAACAGCTGATCTTATTCAAGCTTGTTTCGACCTTTTAACTTTTGTAAAATACTCAATTATTAAAAGATATGTGTGAGTGTGTGTGTGACAAGGCTATTACAACATTTCTAAGACTCAAAGAATAAAAATTACAATTGTTACAAGACACTTAATACAAAACATTTTGAAGCACTAGTCTTGTCTTGAACATGATTCGTTGACTTGAGCTTGAGCCATTATCTTTATGTCTTGAAGCTTGCTTGATCAAATGTGACTTGAACTTAGGTCTTTGTAGTTTGATCGATTCTTTTGAAAGCTTCATTGGATCAACTTTGCCTTTGTATATTGCACCATGGTATTTGTCTTTGATACATCCTGCAATATATATAAGTGGTAGGACAACTTTGCATTGTGTTGTAGCCATCAAAACCAAGAATCAACAGTCTCGTCACAACTGCAGAGTTAAAATGAGTCTACATTTCATGCCTAAAAATTGTTACAAAAGTCTTGCAAACATTGTACAACAAACTGTCCTGCAAGTTGTTCTTCCAACTACGCACTAGAGGGATGCTCTGCCTAGGAGATACAACCCTCTTCACAGGCCTCCCGCCAGTTAACTTCCTAGAGTGGCTTCAACTCTTGACGATAAAATTCAAGACAAGTCTTCCTTAGGCGGGGAAGCTGTAGATTTATCCTACGATCTTCACCTGAGCAAGCTTCAATTTTGTCCCACATAAAGCGTCGTGCAAACGGAAGAGTCTCAACTACGTCATGTGCCGCGTATCGTGAAGGAAAGTAAGCTCAATGTCCCAAGAACCTCATTTGATGTACACAACTACTTGTCAGCAAAGAGAAGAATGGAATCACCTCAACGCTGAAAAAACACAAGTGCCTTCACTTCAGTATTAAGGAGATTCAGAACACCCACAACTCATTCGCTCTAAAAATGAGTTTGGCGCTACGCACGCCACTTGAGTTCCTCCGGCCAACAACTCGTCAACTCCAAAAAACGAGTTCGATGCCTTGTGCTTCGCTCAGGTTCCATCAAACAACTCGTTGGATCTAAATAACGAGTTCAACGCTCTGCTCTCTGCTCGAGCTCCATCAACAACTCGTTAACTCCAAACAGCAAGTTTAATGCCTTAATCTATAATACCCCGAATTCCAAATAATTCTGAATTCGAAGTTTCACAGGATCTTTACACTTCAGTTCATACAATTTTACAAGGAATTTAAAACTTTATTTACATCAGAGTCTTTTACATTAACACGCAGCAGAATAAATAAAATACAGCAATAATAAATGTACAACTGTAACAACTTTAGCATTTAAGTAATCATCAATATTAAATTCATCTTTATATCTTCTTGTAAATTCCAAGTCATGCATATAAAACTGTGGGCATGTCAATTGCTTACAACTGACGAAATATTATACACGGCCATCCTCGCTATGCCGAAAGTATAACGATTCTTAAATATTTTAACAATAAAAAACTTGATCACAAACAAAGCAAAAGAGGGACTATCTTATTGATGTCGTGGGTGTTGTGAACTTAATCCTTAATGCAGTTATTTATATTAAATGACACTAATGCGCACTTGTTCGGTATCTATGCATCCTATACTACATAGGTCTGAGGGCAAGCCCTTAATCGTACTTCATCTTGTAGGGTTGGATTCCTCACTATGAGTTAAACTACTACGGTAACTACGGTAAGTATCCTAGATGTCCTATGAGTTACGAGCCCATGCCTAGACAGCCTGGAGGGGAATCCCACGTCATGACATGATGTAGAGTTTATGGACAATTTGCCTCCGTCATGGAACGATGGCACTACGTAGTCACCAAACACACCACAAGCGTCGCCATGGTCCCGATAATTTCGAAGATGTATCCACGCCATGACATGACGCATCAAGCAGGCAACCTATGAATACTCTCACACCAAAGATCTGAAGCCCTCATACTTGCATTTTTCTTTTACTTTCATCACATCTCCACTATAGTGTAGTCCTTAAGTTTTTAGTTTCTTTAGAAGAAAATCATCACAACCTAGAGCTAGCTTACCCCACCGGACTTAAACCAAACAAAAGAGACAGTCAGCCCAACATGGCTTCTTCTCAAAAGATGCTCAACCCACACTAGTTAGCTCTCAAATTCATTAATAAAACTGCCAGTCACTAGGGTCTCGTCTAGTCTCTAGATTCCAACAATTAGATATCAACAAAATGTTACATTCAATAAAATAATATTTCAATTTCTTTTATTCACAATCTCTTTCTCAAAGAGAAACATTTCTTCGTAATCTCATAACATGAAATAATTCAATTCAACATCTTTTATCAATTTAATCACTTATAACATTGTATGCAATATCAAATCATCTTAGTCAAATATTAATAATCATAAAAACTCATTAAGAAGACACTAAGTGCATTCTAAACTTTCATTTCTCTTAAATTAAACAATAGTCACATTTTAATTGATAAAGTATCGAGTCCTTCAATAATATTTAATGTGAAATCCTCTTTCAATACTCACAAAATATATCAAAATATTGTAGAAATAATTTTTATAAAGTCTAAAGAATTTTAGAGAATTAAATAGAATTTTTTTCGATTTTTATTTCACTTAAAAACCCCAAAACACAAAAAAAATCAAAAAGAAAAACAAAATGGCCAAGGTCTGAATTGAACCCAGGTCAAACCCCCGCCCTATGAACAGTAACCGCACTAAAGTGTACCCAAAGACTGGTTGGTCCAGAATGACTAACTGAAATAAAGAGGACTCGAATTATTGTTATATATAAGTTTTCGGTGAGTTAATTTAAAATCAAAATTCACTAAAACAGAGTCTCTATCAAGACTCGAACCCAGACCAGTAGCTCCGCCTATCTACAGTAACGGACCCAAATCGCACCCGAAATCCAGTTGGTCTCGAGCGACTAACCGAAACGAAATTGGTTAAGTACTTTTTGTATATACCGCACTGTAATTAATTTTCCTTTAATAAACTCGATCTTTCAATCAATTTGTACTCATTCAAAAAAAACTTAATTCTTTTCCAGAATGTATTTCTATCCAAATAATACAGTATAGTGCGTATATTTAAATTCAGAAAATTTATTTCTGACAATATAACAAAAACTTAATCTTGCATTAAGAACTCATATTATTAATTTACGAATAGAAAATTGTCTTTCCTCAAAACTTCTCCATAAAATTCTTTATACTTATAAAATAAACCCATGAGACTATTTCTCTACTATAATCATATTATATAACCATTTTCATACATGTTACAATATTTTGACTATAATAAGAAATATATTACCATGCATCAATTCTCATTCCAATAATTTACCAAATGATATTTTCTTTTTCCTATTGTATTTTCACAAGGGTCTAGCTATTTATTAAATCACGATATCAATTTAACACATCAAGACACAATTAAAATGAGATCATGCAATCTACTTTTACCATACCAATCAAAATTTAGCAATTAAATTTTACATTAACTAGCATGTAATTTTACTCCTAAATTAGAAAGAATTTTAGAAACACCCACCCAAGGAAATTTGATGTACTCAAATAAACTCCTAGAATGAGAAGCTCTAGTAGCAAAACTCCAAGAGAAGCTCCCATCCGCCTCCTCGAAATCCGTGCACAACGAAACCCAAGCCATCAAGCTCCTTTTCGGCCAGCACAAGATCAACACCCTCCTATCTCATTTTCATTACAATGTATATCTACCCATGTATATATATATACATATTTATATATATATATATATGTACATAAGTGATATAAGGGTAAGTAGGTGGTGAAGCAAAGTAGGTGGAGAAACAACAGGGGATGGGCTTCGGATGTTGACAGAGGAGAATATATATATATATATATATATATATATATGTGTGTGTGTGTGTGTGTGTGTGTGTGTGTGTGTGTGTGTGTGTGTGTGTGTGTGTACACACACACACACACACACACACACACATATTTGTGTGGTGAGTTGGTGGAGAAAGCAAAAGACTTGTTGGTGGATTTGCTGATGGGGATTTAGACAAAGCAAGGAAAAAGGAGGAGGGTGAGGAGAAAGTGTGCAGATTAGGGGGTATTTGTATAGTTTTTAATGAGTGGTTACAATAACCAATTGTCCACTTAAACCACTAACTCCACTCACAAATTCAAAAATTCATTTTCCCCTCCATCTCAAACACATCCGGCCACCTCTTCTCATGCCCAAAACACGTGCACGTGCATTGCACTTGCACACACCTCACAAAATTAATTATTTTTATTTTTAAATTAAAATATAAGTTATATATATATAATATGTATGTAAAAATTAGTTTAATTAAAAATTATAGTTTTTCATGCACAAAGGAAATAACCACACACACTTCAAATTTTCATTTTGAAAAGAATACGCTTAAATACGTGCACCGAAAACACGTGCGTCACACGTAAAATATAAAAATACGAAATCACTTTATCAATGAAAATATTTATAAATAATCAGAATACAGTATAAGAAAAATATATTTAATATACGCATCCGATAATGTAATCAATACCTATACAGAAAAACACGTGCATTGTATGTACAAAAGTGTTTTAATCAAAATAAGGGGAAAATAAATTTTTATTTATAAAACGATTCTGAATATGTCATAAAATAGATAATTGAAACATAGAGAAAATATTACAAGTAGT
The DNA here is from genome assembly GCA_017893485.1 of Hemerocallis citrina. NCBI lineage: Eukaryota > Viridiplantae > Streptophyta > Magnoliopsida > Asparagales > Asphodelaceae > Hemerocallis > Hemerocallis citrina. Next base: position 261,401,130 of record CM030363.1, read on the forward strand.
GGCAGAAAAATACATAATCGATACGTGCATCAATAATACGTAGAAAGCACATAAAATACAAAGATCGGAATTTTATATTTGAGTTGACTCAAATGGGATAAAAGAATACGGGAAATGCATAAATAGTCAGAAATCAAAATACATAGTGAAATACATTACGGATATTATTCGTAATGGTACAGAATACACGTGCGTGACACACGAGGGCAAAATTGCCATTTACAATTTTGCGAGGTGTTACATGATCTTCGCTCAAGCCCCATCAACAACTCGTTGACTCCAAACAATGAGTTCAACGCCTTGTTCTCCGCTTGAGCTCCATCAAGCAACTCGTTGGCTCCAAACAATGAGTTCATCGTCTTGCACTTCGTTCAGACTCCATTAACAACTCGTCAACTCCAAACAACGGGTTCGATGCCTTGTGGTCCATTCGAGCTCCATAAGAAATTCATTCACTCCAAACAACAAGTTCAATTCTCTGCAATCCACTCGAGCTCCATTAATAACTTGTTGGCTTCCGACAATGAGTTCAATGCTCCGCTCACCGCTCGAGATCCATCAACAACTCGTTACCCCAAACAACGAATTCAACACTCCGCTCACCGTTCGAGCTCCATCAACAACTTGTTGGCTCCAAACAACAAGTTCAATGCCTTGCGCTCTGCTCGAGCTCCATCAAACAACTCATTCACTCCAAACAACAAGTTCGACGCCTTGCACTTCCCTTAGGCTCCTTTAACAATTTGTTGGCTCCAAACAATAAGTTCAATGCTCTGCTCTCCGCTCGAGAACCCTCAAATTAACAACTCGTTGGCTCCAAACAACAAGTTCAACTCTATGCTCACCGCTCAATCTCCATCAACAACTCGTTGGCCTTAAACAACGAGTTCAACGCTCCACTCACCACGCGAGCTCTATCAACAACTCGTTAGCTCCAAACAAAAAGTTCAACTCCCTACTCTTTGCTTGAGCTCCATCACCAAAGATCTCCGCATGAGCTCCATCAGCAACCCGGTAGCTCCAAACAAAAAGTTCAACACTTCGCTCACTACTCGAGCTCCATCAACAACCCATTGACTTCAAACAATGGGTTCAACACCTTGTTCTTCGCTGAAGTTCCGTAAGCAACTCGTTAGCTCCGAACAACGTCTGCTCACCGCTCGAGCTCCATCAACAACTCGTTGGCCCCAAACAACGAGTTCAATGCTCTGCTCACCACTCGAGATCCATCGCCAACTCGTTGGCTCCAAACAATGAGTTCAACACTCCGCTCTCCACTCGAGCTCCGTCAAGCAACTTTTTGCTGCGAACAACGAGTTTAATGCTCCGCTCACCGCTCGAGCTCCATCCACAACTCGTTGGCTCCTAAAAACGAGTTCAATGTCTTGCTCTTCGCTCAGGCTCCATCAGCAACTCGTTGACTTCAAATAACGAGTTCAATGTCCCTCTCATCTCTCAGGTTCTTCCAACAACTTGTTGACTCCAAATAACAAATTCAGTGCCTTGCTTACCACACGAGATCCATCAAAAACCCATTGGCTCCAAACAACGAGTTTAGCGCTCTTTGCTCAAGTCCTTCCAACGACCCCTCATCTTCACGCAATAGGCTTGACATCCAAAACCATCCTAGAATTGTCTCTACAAACTTGTTGGGAATAAACAACAAGTTCAAACATTCAACTCCGTCTAAAAGTTCTCTCCAATCTTACTAAGACCAAACAACAAGCGCTACGTCCAACTTCATCCTAGAATTGTCTCTACAAACCTTTTGGGATCAAACAGCAAGCTCAAACATCCAACTTCGTCACAGAGTTCTCTCCAAACTTGTTGGGATCAAACAGAAAGCTTTACATCGAATAAGTCAAAGATTTGTCTCTACAAAATTTCCGAGCACAAATGGAAAGCTAAAACGTCCAATTCTGTCACAGAGTTCTCTTCAATCTTCAAACTTGCTGGGATCAAACAACAAGCTCTACATAAACTCAGTAAAAGAGTTTTGTCTACAAACTTGCCGGGTGCGAACGGCAAGCTCAAACATTTGCCTCACGTTGCCACACAAAACTTGCTAGCATCGAACGTCAATTCCTACATCTACTCGATTAAAGAGCTGCCCCTTACAAACTTACCAGGATCAAACGGCAAGCTCTACATCCGCTCGATCAAAGAGTTGTCTCTCAAAACTTGTTGGGCACAAACGGTAAGTTCAATGTACAACTCCGTTGTAGGATTCTCTTTAAACCTGCTGGGATCAAATGGAACATCTAACATCAGCTCCGTCTAAAAGTTGCCACTCCACAAACTTGTTAAGAACAAATAACAAGTTCAACACCCAACTCGATCAAAGAGTTTCCTCTCAAAACTTGCTGAGCGCAATGGCAAGTTCAGCATACAACTCCGTCTTAGGGTCCTCTCTACAAAGTTTGTTGGTCTCAAATGAAACACGTTCAACAACAAAGTGCTCGATCGACAAAAGAAGTGAACAATACAACACTTGGTCGACGAAAAAGCGATTCAATCGGAAGAATGACACAAAATTAGTGATCCAACAAAATGAGTTGGCAAGCACAAGAAGCTAGAAACAAGGGCTTCAAAACCTGTACAATAACTCAAGCTAGCAACTCCGTCAAAGATGACTCAATTCTGAACAAGGCAAGCTCCTTGCAAAACCAAAGCTCCAAAATTTCCAAAAGCTCCAACAACAAGGAGTTGGATTCTTCGGGCTCAAAAGAAGAAAAGAAGAGGAAAATACTTAGGTTATTTGCATATAGATTGGGTCGGGACCACAAACCAAAACCGGAAACATAATATAAAAAACCCAAGTCCAAAAACTTTGCGGGTATGAAAACCAAACCTAATAACCCGATAGCTTCTTCTTCTTCTCCTTCCAAAAAGCTTTTTTTTCCAAAACCCCTGAACTCGACCAGGTCTCTCCCTTGATAATGTCGTCAATCCAGGCTTTGAACTTTATATATTTTATACTATAAATTTTTATTTTGATATTTCTAATTAGAATTTATATTCTCCACGTCTTCGCCATTGCTAGATGGTGTCCAAGGACACCATGGGTAGACCGCTCACACGAAGCACTCGAATAAGAAGTTCTAATTAACACCATGAACTCATCACTTCCATTAGCTAAATCCGTAGCTCGATGATGAGTTCGATAATTCCATAGACGCATCATGTAGACATCCTGTGAACACTCTCACACCGCAGATTCGAGGGCCCTCAAACTTATGTTTTTCTTTTACTTTGATCAGATCTCCACTATGTATCTAATCCTTAGATAATAGAATCATGAATAAAAATCAATAATCTAGAATTAGCGTTACCTCTACATCGGTCTTAAACATCAATCATGAACCAAACTTGGTCTTTATTTACCACATTTCTCTTTTCAAAAATTTCATTCTTTACGGTGTAAGGACTTAGCTAAAATTCTAGTCTCAATTCTCTTTTCATGTACATTAAAATGAGAGTATTCATATTCACAATTTTCATATTTCATCACGTTTCTTTTACTTTATTTCCATGCACATTTTACATAATTTAAACAATCTTATATTAAATTTTACTCAATATTTTACATGTAAAAAAAATCAAATTCGAAACTCAAGAAAACCATCAGCCAGGACAGTGACAGTCGACTGTCCTGCGAAAATTCAAAACTCAATAATCAACAGTCAGGACAGTGACAGTCAACTGTTGAAAAATGGCCAGTCGACTGTCCTGCGAAAATTCAAACTCAAGAACGGACAGTCAGGACAATGTCAGTCGACTGTTGAAAAATGGCCAGTCGACTGATATTGCAAACAAATACGAAATCCTATACTTGATAGTCGACTGTCGACCAAATCCAAAATTCTATACTTGACAGTCAAAAATCGACCTTAGTTCGGTCAACTGTCAATTATAACAGGTTGCAGTTAAAGTGGATCATGAATACATTTTCGACATAGAAAAATTTCTTTTTAGATGGATCTCAACATATTCCTCTTTTATTCACAATGTGTTCATACAATCATTCTTTTTCATTCTTTAACAAATCAAACTCTTAATTTAGTTTTATTTTTATGAACTAATCATTTTCTTATGTTTCAAGCAACAACATAGATGATAATCAAGTGACTACAATATTACTCATATACGGCAATTAAAAATATGCACTTATACCACAAATCAATTTATTTCATCGTCCATGGATACTAGTTTGCATTCTATAATTCATTCATAGGCACAATTCTTCACACATTGCATTCTACAATTCATTTATAAGAAAATTTTCATAAAATCATAATTCATCCATTCTAGCATGCAACTATACTAACAAACCATCATATACATCTTAATTAATACATTCCAATTCGTTTTACTAACCTTTTATGTAGATCAATTAGAGCTTCTCTTCTTATTAGTCCCTTTAAACAAATATAGGACAATCTTTCCTACTTGTTTCTAGCGTGTTCACAATTTCAACCCTAGCATGGTATCTAATTTAGAAGCTTGAGAAATCACCCACCTTATTAAAGAACAAATTAGAAAACTCCTAGAAAACTACTTGAATGCGCGAACGGTTCCCTTCTCCTCCTAGATTGTGCCACCAAAATGTGCCTTCTCCTCCTTGCTTGATGGAACCCGAGCTCCTCCTTCCTCCTCTTGAACTCTCTATCTTTTTTTTTTACTCACAACAACTCTCAATCTTTTACTCATAACTTGTCTTTTCTTTCTTTCTCTTGCAAATTTTTTAGTGCATTTCATGAAGAAGATGAGGGGGTATTTATACACTTTTCAAGCACAAATGGAGGGCTAAGATTGATTTAGATGAGTTTAGATGAGAGGCTAGGATGCATTAGGGAGTTAGTCAACTATCCATGATCACACACCCACTCTTCCACACTCTCCACCTCTCCCACTCTCCATGAAGCCATCCGGCCTACCCCCTCTCTCCAAATACGTGCTAGTGCAATGCACGTGTCACACAATGCACACCTAGTTACTAATTATTCATGTTACTTAATTAATTTGTTACAAAAACAAGTCTACCCTACAAGTTGTCTCATTTAAATGAGAATAAACTATTGTGCTCATTTTAGTGGGCTAAAAGTCCATTGACTTTCTAATTTAATTAATTAATTTAATTAGTGTGGGCTAGAATTAAACAATTAGGCCTTTAAGAAATAATAGATACTAATAGGATTTTAAAAGAGAAGAATTAACATACTTGTTCATGATAAAAATGAATAATTTTTTGGGAAAATGTACATAAATTTGCACGTGGAAAACACTTGAAATTAAACAAACTCATATTTAATGATAGATGAAAATTCAGGATGTTACATATATTATGTACCCTCATAATGCACATGCTATCATATCACATGTCATACAAGCATGTACTAATTTTTCTATTACTGATGAAATTCTTGCCATTTTATAAGGCCTCAAATAATACAAGGGCAATTTGTACACTGAAGGACACAATACATCCTATAGAGCTTGAAAACTTTTACATAAGATGTGCATGTTACATTCAAAATTTGTGTGTGCAAGATGCATTGAAGATGACCGATACATCTTTGAGTGCACTAAGAGATTGTGTGCATTTCATAGATTTGAGTGATCATAATCTTCAAGCATTCAAACAATGGGGTAAGCTTAAGATAATAAAATCCCATTAAATCCAATTGTTTTAAAGTTTATCAAAACATTTAAGATTTTTTACTTGCTACTGTAATTAGTTTAACTTGTAGGATTTCGTTAACCGTCGATTGTTGGAAAGGTATTAACGATATTCCAATGATGAGCATAACATGCCATTAGATTGATAATGATTGAATCCTTCAAAAAAATCATATATTTTGGACATATTATGTACCCTCATAATGCACAGACTATCACGTCACATGTCATACAAGCATGCACTAATTTTTCTATTACGTACTGATAAAATTCTTGCAATTGGTTTTGATAATGCCTCGAATAATACGAGGGAAATTTCTGCATTGGAGGACACATCACATCCTATGGAGCCTGAAATTTTTCATATTAGATGTGCATGTCATATTATAAATTTGTGTGTGCAAGATGCAATGAAGAAGACCAATACATCTTTGAGTGCAAAGAGATTGTATGTATTTCATAGATTTGAGTAGTCATAATCTTTAAGCATTCAAACAATGGTGTAAGCTTAAGGGAATTAATTTTAGAAAATTCTCTAAAGATGTGAAACACCGTTGAAATTATACATTCAAATTGCTTGTTTTTACCTTAGAATACAAAGATGTTATAAATGCATTTTGTATTGCAAAACACATGAAAAATTTTCAAATGAGTGATTACACTTGGGCTTATATTCAAAGTTTGTGTGCATTTTAAGAACATTTTAAAGGGTAGTTCTACATCTACAACCTTTACAACCTTATATGACACAATTCTATTCGAGATGTCTACAACCTACTCTACAAGACTCTACAAGACATTTCCAATAAGATTGTCACCTAAGGTTGTAAAGATAAAGGTTGTAAGAATAGGTTCTAGGTGAATCATTACCCCATTTTAAAATTGTAACTTTTCAATTTTCAAAATCTTACGAGTCAACTTCTATAAGTATTTTAGTTCCAGTTTTTAAGATGATGAAATCTTTTGAACGAATTTTGAATGATGCTTACAATTTGCCTTACTGTTGTTCCCGTTTATGATAAATTTGTTAAATATTTTTACCCTCTTTCTAAGTTCTATTGTGTTACTAGCGTAATGGATCCTCGTATTAAGTTAGATGGTACGAAGAATTTGATTAATATGTTTTATAGCATGGTAGAAAATAGTACTTTTGATTCTGATGAATATGTAGTTAACTTTGAAGTAATATTGACGAATTTATATAATAGTTATGATACATAATTTGGAGCTACTTCTCACACACAATGATGAATGTAAAATCTACATGATTTTATTACTATTTTTACGCTTCAAAATTGTGAGTTCGCTTTTCTTTCTTTGAATTTCATCTTCTTTCTACTTAATTTATTTATTTGTTTATTTTTCAAGGTATTAGATGGTTGTTAAGATTGTGGACTCAAATATACATAATCATGGAGATCGGAGTTGGAGAAAGAGAAGACACAAAGCAATGCGAAAAAGCAACAATAACAACACCTAGAACTTGCACGAATGTTTTGAACTAGAAGATGGATGAACCTTAACTTTTATTATAAATCAAAGATGTCTTGCGTCGAGTATTCTTCGAAACGAGTGGTCATATATCACGAATGAAATTCTATAGCTCTGGCAAAATCATTTTTTCTGCAGCTAGCTGCAGAAATTAGAAAATGCAATCAACCACAAAAAGGACTCAGTTGACCGCTAATAGGGTCTGACTTGGGAGGACAAAATGCATTCGACCGCAATAAATTGCATTTGACCGTAACGTGCAGCTAGCTATATTTTGAGTGTGTTGTCGGTTCCAATGGGCTGTATTTGTGTATATCTTTTTATGGATTTTCCAGGTGCAATATATAGATTTTGATGTGAATTCGAGGGTAAAAGGGAGGTTGGAGGCCAAGAGATTTGGAGGAGATGGCTTATCACACTGTTGGAGAGCAAGAGCCACAGCGTTCGTCAAGATCGTCTAGAGTTTTTTCTTTTCTATTTTTCATTATGCAATCGAATATGATGTATTTTATTTTCTAAGGTTTCGTTGTAGCCTAGCTTTGAAAACACAATTTCAATTTCATTGTTTCTTTATTAATCTACTTTTCCATGGTTTTGTGTTTGAATTCTGTTCTTAATGCTTACAATTTTCTGGCCAATTATTGTTTGATATCTTGAATCATAGGGGAACCGAGGGGTAACTTGTGATTTAGAAGTTTAGAATTAAACTCTATTACTTGAGCGAAATTAGAGATAGTTTATCGCAATTAATGTGACTTTAATGAAATCCATAGAACTTAATGAATCTTCAAGTAATTAAATTTGCATCAAAATGCGACGAATTATTAGTTGGGAATATGTTTGGTGTTATTCGAGAAAAGACATTGAATAATTAGGGATTTTTTTCTACAACTTGGAAGACTAGAATTTTCAGTTTCATGGAATTATGAATTGTGTGGGATAAGCTAGGTGAAATCAAAAGCCCTAGATTTATCTTTGCTACTTATAAACCGTAAAATTTTAGATTTCTTTCTTTTTAATTAGTTTAGTCATTCCTTTAATGTAATTTAATTTAGTATTCGGTTCCACAAATTGTAAATCATCTGGTGAATTTTGGTACTTAATAAATTAATTAGTCCTTGTGGGTTCGATTCTCATTTCTTTTAAACTATACTACTTGTTGCGATTATGAGCGCTTGCAAATTATCTCATCACACAACACACAACTAGTACTGCATATTCTTTAAGAGGTAAGAGTATTGCAACTGATGATACAGTTATATGGAGTCTTATTCAAACTCAAAAATATAGAACTAATGCACTTAACGAACTTCACTGGTATAATGCAACCTCCACTGCCATTTGAGCCAAAAATTGATGTGGTCCTTTTGTGAAAAAATAACGCAGGATCATATCCTATTCTTTCTCATATGACAAAAGATATACGACCCCCCCCCCCCCTCTGCCGGTGGCGTTGGAAAGTATTTTTTTCTCTTGGTTGCAGGTTATTTGAACGAGAAAATGAATTTCATGACACTAGAGACTTTGGAGATGCTAGTGTGCAGCGAAGATTGGATGAAAGCGAATGAGATGGCTCAAGGAATAACAAAAGGCTCAAACGGTAGGATCACTCTAGAAGACGAATCATGAAAACAAACTCCCGAAGATTGAAGTAGACTAACGATAACTCCCAAAGATTGAAAAAGACTAAATATTGAATATTTGTGTAGTAAGAAGTTTTCAGAATTTAGAGCGATGGGATTCTAGGTTTAGATTAAGTAGAGTTGTATGACAGTAGTCCTCTGTCATCTCTGATGTAATTTTCAAAATAATCGTCTTGTATGTATTATAACATGTTTTTTTTAAAAAAACTTTATTTTGACTATTGTAAATCATTCCAAAGTAGTAAAATGAAAAAAAATAATCCACATTTTTTTATATGATCGATGATTCTTGAACATTCGAATTTCTTACAATATTTATATATTTTATATGGTCAGAAAAAATGAATAAATGTGTCAAAATAAAATTAAACAAACTACCTGTATAAAACAAAAACAAAGAAAAACACAAAAATTCAAAAATTCCCGGGTTGGCCCGGCCTAGGACCTGGGTGGTCGGGCTGGTCCGGGTTGATCTCCCCATCTTTGAACCGGCTCGGCCCCCTGGGCCCGCCAGGCCTCAACCCGGCCCGATCCGCACGGTTGCTACCCTTTTATAAAATTTTTCCTCATGGTGAATTATGGTGTTGTTTATAAGTAGTTGTGGAGTCACAACTAGTGGGTTCTGGAGAAAAACATAAAACAACTAAACAAAAATCGACTGAACAAAAAAAAAATCAGAAATGAAAACAGTGGTAAGAAGGATGTCAACGAGGTTAAGAGACTGTGGAGGAGCCCCTTCCTTCTCCTCAGTTGTATCAACCTCCATCCCACTTAGTTTCCCTCCAAATGGACTGCTCCAGGGGGCTCCTGACGAAATCATCTAGAACCGCGCCCTTTGCAGTGCATGGTTGCTTACATGGGTTCAGTTTACATCTCAACCCCCTCTATGGTGCCCTATGTGGTGCCCTAAGCGCAGGAAGACATCTGCCAGGTCATTATCATCCGATAGCAAGGGAAGGACCTCTGTCAACATTTAGAAGAAAAGCGTACCTGAAATGAGGTCTTTCGCTCAGAGCACCATAGAAGCAGGAGAAGTCCTCCCTACCGACAGAAGTCCCATCAATCGCCCTCACGATGGGGGAAAAGAAACCATAGGAGCCTAACTCAAGTCAGTCGACAGGAAGCCAAGCATCGCAGAGAATAGGAGGCGCCCATTACCAGGGCCTAATCCGAGACTTAAAGGATGAAATAATCACGCGTCACCTCCAAGTCCTCGCCTAGCCCGAATCGATCAAGAGGAGGACCGGCGTGGTAGAGCATACTGCCCCTCCTGACCTCCATTCAACCGGTCCATTCTGGAAGCTTTTATTTTAAAGAATTTCAAAGCTCCTCACTTCGAATCATATAACGAAAACTCTGATCCAACGGACCACATCAAGAGTTTTAAAACTCTCAATATGATCTCCCAAGCCTCTGACTCGTTTCTCTGCAAGACATTCCCAACAGTCTTGAAGGGATCAGCTCGGGAATGGTACTCCCGACTCTCCCTAGAGTCAATCTTCTCCTTCGATCAACTTGTGGAGCTTTTCCTGACCCACTTCGTCACTAGTCACAAGACTGAAAAGACAAGTGCATCCCTACTCGAGTTGAAGCAGAAGGAAAGCGAGTAGCTCAAAGAATTTGTCAGATGCTTCACAGTCGAGGCCGATCCATCCCTTGATTCAGCGGTAGTGGTAGCTGCCATTCGATGTAGTGTCACCCACAAAGAGCTCAAATTATCCATCACCACGAGGCTTCCTCGAGACTTCACCAACCTCCTGGAAAGGAGCGATAACATCCGAGCTGAAAAGGCCCTTCATCCAGAGAACCAGAAGGATTCCCCCTCAGGGAAGAAATGAAAAAGCACTAACGAAGAAGGACCCAAGAAGTCCCAGATGGATGGGTCGGGCCAATGCCGCCCTCCCCCGACATCCTGCTTCAAAAGTTCACTACTCCTAATAGCGTGTCTGCGATCCTCATAAAGATTGATAGGGATGGAATGCTCTATCCCCCTCCCAAGATGGATACACCCAACAAAAGGAGGAATAAAGATCTATGTTGTCGATATCACAGGGACCACGGTCACAAAATCGATGAATGTCGAGCCCCCAAGAAGGAGATCGTGGCTCTAATCCATCATGGTCACCTCTCCAGGTTCCTTCAGAAAGAAAGGGCTAAGTTCCCTCCATCCGCTCAGGAGGCTAATACGCACGATGAAAGGAACTCCGAGTTCTAAGACTCGGAGTAGAGGGCGGTGCTCCACTCCATCCACGGAGGAAACATGGAGGGAGAATCAAACTCCTCCCGAAAGGTGTTCATCCGAGAAGTGAATTCAGTGCATAACTTCCCCCCGGCCAAGAGCATTGGGGTCCCAGTGATATTCTTGGACAAAGATCTAGAAGACATTATGATACCCCATCATGACGCACTTGTACTCAGCCTCTGCTTGGAAAATCTTAAGGTACGCCACATCCTAGCTGACAATAGCAGCTTCGCCAACATCATTTTCTTGGAAGCCTTCGCGGGCCTCAAGCTCTCTGCTGGGTACACTGTCCACGGGTACTCTGGGGTCACCATTCAGATAGAAGGGATAGTCACACTTGACGTGACTGCAGGGAAAACCTCGGCTACACGGATAGAGGCCATGGACTTCATGGTTGCCAACGTGAAAGCGGCCTACAATGTCATTCTCAGTCACCCCGGCCTAGCAGCACTACACGCCATGCCTTCAACATTCCACATGAAGATGAAGTTCCCAACAACTTCCGAGATGGGAGAAGTGAAGGGAAGCCAAGTGGCAGCCCGAGCCTGTTACACGGCCAAAATGGGGGGCTTGGTCTGCCTCCTTGATGTTGTAAAGCTTCCCCCAAAGCGGGGCCAGAACAACTTCGAACTTGTTGACGGCCTAGATTAGATCAACTTCTCCAAAGAAGATCAGACCAAGCTCTATCGGATAAGCAAAGCTCTCTCCCTCCAAGTCCGAGGATAACTTTTATAGGGTCCCCAAAGTTGTCCGCCCAGGAGCTTACCGACTTGAATACCTGGGGGGCTAGGAGGTATCAATAGATCATTTAAGGAAGTTCAACAATGGTGCTTAACACCCTCCACTAGTAGTAGGTTTTCAATTCAATGCATGTAATAAGTGATTGCCATCAAGGCAGCCACTTAGGTTTATTTTCCAATAAAATTCAGCATTTTCTTCTCAAATTCTTGTGCTACTCTCCAGATGCAAAAAACGAGTCAGGTGCTCAACTCCTCTTCTAAGCTCCTCCAACAACTCATTGACTGCATCCAATGGGTTCGGTGCTCCGCTTATTGCTTAAGCTCCTCCAACAACCCATTGAGTCCTTACAATAAGTTCAGTGCTCTGCTCGTGGAGCTCATTCAACAATCCATTGACTCCATACAATGGTTCGGTGCTCTGTCATAGCTTGAGATCCTCCAATAATTCATTGGTTCCAAAAAATGGGTTAGGTGCTCCGCTCACCACTTGAGCTGCTCAATAACTCATTGACTGCATATAATGGGTTCACTTCTCTGCTTATCGCTCGGGGTCCTCCAACAATTCATTGACGGCATACAATGGGTTCGGTGCTCCCTCATCGCTCGAGCCACTCCAACTACTCACCAATTCAAGACAACGAGTTTGGTGCTCAGCTTATATTCCGAGCTACACTAGCAACTTCTTAATTCAAAGCAATGAGTTAAGTGCTCAACTCTTCTTCCGAGCTACACCAAATACTCATTAATCTAGGACTGTCAGTTTGCTGCCCAGCTTGTTTAGGATACCCAACCGCTCACTAACCTCTCAAACAATAGGTTTGGAATCCAACACTTGGTTCGACGCTGCTTCGGAAACTTGCAAGAAAGCTAGCTCGGAGGAGGGCTCGCTATTCGGTTTTACTCCTGCAACCAGTTAAAACTTTACTAACAAGTTTGGAGTCCAACACTTGGCTCGATGCTGCTTTAGCAGCTTGCAAGAACGCAAGCTCAAAACAGGACTCGCTATTAGAAATTGCTTTTTCAACTAGTTAATTTCTACTTACAGGTTTGGAGTCCAACACTTGGTTCAATGCTGCTTCGGTAACTTGCAAGCAAGCAAGTTTGGAACATGGCTCAATATTCGAAATTGCTCCTACAACTAGTTAAAATTTTACTAACAAGTTTGGATTCCAACACTTGACATGATGCTGCTTTAGTAGCTTGCAAATAAGCAAGCTCGGATTAAGGCTCATTATTCGGAATTCCGCATGCAACTATTTAAACTCTACTAATGAGTTTGGAGTCCAACACTTGGCTCGATGCTGCTTTAACAGCTTGCAAGAACGCAAGCTCAGAGTAGAGCTCGCCATTAAGAATTGCTCCTGCAGCTCGTTAAAAACTTAAAAATAGGTTCGGAGATCACATTCATGGCTCAAAATCTCCCCCCACAACATGCAAACATGCGAGTTTAGGGCTCGAAGCAACCATTCAAACTAATCATAAAACTTGTTAATTTGTCGACAAGCAAGCCCGGAGCATAGCCCCCCCCCCCCCCCCCCCCCCAATGTTACTCTGACGACTTGCTCGAAACAATGAGTTGCAACATAAAGAAGGTACGAGTCAAGACAAATACTCTTGGAAGACCTTGGTTTCATATCAATTTCCTACTACAACTTAGAGAAGCACGCGGCAGATTCCTCGTTTATCTCAGCACATGTAACACCCATGTATTTTATAAATTCAAAATAGTCGTTTGCATTTCTTTCATTGCTATTAGATATTATTATTATTGTTATTATTATGCAATTTTATTTTCCCTTAGACTCGAGAGTTAATTAGAAATACGATGAAGTGATTTTTATAGAAATATATTGCAAAATTGAACTAAGAGGACTTTATAATAATTAGTTGGTGATGGAGGGGCTTATTGTGAATTTTCGAATCATTTTTTCTCCTTTTCCCCCTCATTCTTCCTTTCATCCAGAGGGCTCTATTTTGCCCCGAGCGAAACCCATTTCGACTTTTTCCGTCCATTTCCAAGCCCAATCCCGGGGTTTTTCTCCATAAAATTTCGATTAAAATTAAGGGCAAGCTAATTGAAGGGTTCTCTACATCATGGTGGCTTCAATTTGGAGAAAAAGCAACATGAAGGAGATGTTAGCGACTTCGAAAGCGAGATGGAGTAGTGGTGCTTTGAGTCTTCGCGGGATATCACGTGAGTATGAATGTACTAAGAATACTTCATGTTGTGATAAAATTTTAGACTAATTCGATGTAAATTGTGTTAGTTATAGCCGGAGAGTGATTTAATAGAAAATATGGAATTTTCATAAGTTGAAATTGTGTTACTAAATGAGCAAGTTGCTCATACCCCTTTTTCCCTATATATATATATATATATATATATATATATATATATATATATATATATATATATGAAAATTGTATTATGTGAATATTTATACAAAGAAATAGTGTTATCAGAATAAGCAAGAAAAGTACAGAAAGTGTGTTATGTAGTATGTGAATGAAAAGGGAAGAATGTACATTCGGAGATGTTCAAAGTGACATTAATGCGTGATAACATAATTTTATAAACTAAATAACGTGGTATATTCATAATATAAAATAATGTGATGAATTATATAATATGGTGCATTCATGATATGTAATAATATGAGGAAGCAATCTGATAAATTAAATAATATGGTGTATGCATCTATAAGGCAGAATGACAAGATAAATAGCATGGTAAAGGCCAAAGATGTGATAATATGTTGAAAGAAAAGATGAAATGATATGTGAGGACAAAATGAGGTAAAGAGATTAGATGAATATGATAATAACAGTAGAATTTTGTTGACCAGTACCTACAGAAATCCTGGGAGTTTGGGCTAGGCCTCCTAATACCCAAGGACCGGCTTGGGGTGCGTGGTTATTATCCAAACTATGTTTGGAGTGCGTGTTTTATCGCCCAAGCTATCGGCTTGAGGCCCGGTTGGATGCGTAAGACCCTTGGTGGGAAGCGATGCATAATACCCTTGGTGGGCAGCGATTTGTGTTTGACGGGACTATCGGCTCTAGTCTTGTTGGATGCGTAAGACCCTTGGTGGGCAGCGATGCGTAAGACCCTTGGTGGGCAGCGATTTGTGTGTGACGAAGCTATCGGCTCTAGTCTTGTTAGATGCGTAAGACCCTTGGTGGGCAGCGGTGTTTCCCTCACTGGCATAGGCTAGGAGGAAGACGTAGCTTCAAACGCGTAAGATCCTTGGTGAGCAGAGGTCCGCGTGTTTACTGGGGCTATCGGCTTTCAATATATTGGGATACTGTGGCTCACTGGTCGACAAATTAATAAAATAAATAAATGTGAAATGAAAGGAAAGATAAAAAAGTAAAGAAAGTGTTTAATGAGAATGAAAAGTAAAGTATTACCCAAGCTATCGACTTTGGGGTGCAGTGTGTATTACCCAAACTATGTTTGGGGTGCGGTGTATTATCCGAAGGAAATAAGAGTTAAAGTGAATTGTATTATGAGAGGTAAATAGATATCAAAGTAAGATGTTATAAAGTAAAATGAATATTAAAGAAAGGGTATTATGAGATGAAAATGAATAGTAGAACACATTGTATTATGAAATGAAAATGAAGACGTATCATGTGAAATGAGAATGGGAAATTAAAGCAAGGGTATTATGAGTTGAGAATAAAGAGTAAAATAAGTTATATTATAAGATGAGATTGAGAAAGTAAATAAAGTGAATGATATGAAATGAATATGAGAAAGTACAGAAAGTGTATAATATGAAATGAGAATGAAAAAGTAAAATATGTGTGTGAATTAATATGAATAAAGTGAAGAAATTGTATTATGGCAATGAATACGAGAAGTAAAGTAAATGTTTTATGTATTACATGAATGAAAGTGAAGAATATGTATTATGTGAATGAAATGTATAGTAAAGTGAATTATGCGATGAATATTAAAAATAAGTGGTATTAAGTGATGGGAATGGTTATTAAAGTAAAACATGATGTGATATGAGTTTGTTGCACCTTGGAAGTGTGTCGAGGAACTACTTGCCCGCTATTTCCAAGGAAATGGTGGGAACTGCCTGCCTTGGCACAACTCCCAGAGTGAATTGGTGGGTTGTTGATATGATGGTTGTATTGCGAGAGCGGAAATAAAGTATAGTAAATTGTTAGATGAAAATAAATTATAAAGTAAAGTAATACCCAAGCTATCGGCATAGATGTGATGTTATATTACCCAAGTTCTACTTGGGGTGCGGTGATTATTACCCAAGCTAACGACTTTGGGGTGCGGAGTATAATTTGATGAGAATTAAAGTTAAAGTAAAATTGCAATATGAGATGTAAATGAAAATAAAAGTAAGATATATTATCAATAAGAATGAGAAGTAACATAAGTTGTATGATGGGATGATAATAAATTATAAAGTAAGATATATCATATATGATAACAGGAGAATGAGTATTAAAATAATAATGAGAAGAAGATAAATTGTAATTTATAATGAGAGTGAAAGTTAATGTATTACGAGATGTTATAATATGTCTTATAAGAAATGAATGAATGTGATATTATGAGATTGAATGCATATGAATAAGATGCGATGAAGACGGATGAATTTTGCAAAAAAATAAATACATCTAATGAGGTTCTATGAAAATGTATATGATATTATTGATTGTATGAATGTGAAGTTATGTGATGAGAATAAATATCAATATGTTGTAAGATTGATGGGTATGATGTTATGTAATATGAGAATGTGAAAGAAAATGTATATGAATGAAGATGAGTATGAAAGAATATGAGTCATGAGTATGTAAATGAAAATGAATGGTAAATAAAGTACGTGATTAAATAAGTATGAAGAAAATGAGGTAATGGCATTATGTAATTATATGAAAGTAAAGAATTGGTGATCAGAAGATAATTATGAAAAGATGAATATTTGTGTTACGGGATTAAGTATGAAAAGTAATGGAGTTATATGTGAATTAATTTAGTGTTGTGTATGTGAGTGTAAAGTGAAGGAGTTACCTATACAAATTAATATGATGTAGTGTATATGAGATTAAGCATGAAGGATTATGTATGTAAAATTAAAGTGAATAACTCAAACAAATTTTGGTATGGGAAAGAGATGAGAAGTAAAGAAAGTGTGTATGTATGATATAATATTATATAAATGAAAAGTAGAGTGATACGTGATATTAGTGTGACACATATAGTGATGTGTGTTAAGTGATGGATATGTGAATGATTTCTAATCTAAGGATAAGTTGTGATATGAGTGGATATAAGTTGATATGCTTTGGAATTGTGCCGAGGAACTACTCGCTCGCTATTTCCATAGAAATGATGGGAAACTACCTGCCGAGGCACAACTTCAAGGTAGTGAGAGTGGTTATGGATATGTAGATGGGTACAGATTTAGTAGAGTACTTTGATATAAACTCGCATTTATGATGTTTTTATGTTCAGAATTCAGATTGAATTCTATTATCCTGATAATTGTAAGTTCTTTCAATTTTCTTTATATAGTTTAATTTATTGTTGAGCTAGTGTAACACCCCGAATTCCAAAATACAACTGAATTCGAGTTCCACAGGATCTTTACACTTCTTTCGTACAATTTTACAAGGAAATAAAAAATTTTCTTTTATCAAAGTTACATTACACTTGTACATTATCACAGCGGAAGCAATATTACAATAAATTACATGAAACAACATTTAAAATAGTCTTGCGCAGCATGCATACTTCAATTGTGTCAATCATCTTTACCCTGCATATAAAACTGTGGGCGCGTCAGTTCATTCAACTAACGAAATATTATACACGGCCATCCTCTTTATGCCGGAATCAGTATAATGATTCTCATTTCTTAACAAACACAAACTTGTCACAAACAAAGCTAAATGGGACTATCCTATTGATGTCGTATTGTGAATGAGCACTTAGTCCTTAATGCATTTATTTATATTATATGACACTAATGCGCACTTGTTCAGAGTCAATGCAGCCCATACTACAAAGGTCCGAGGGCAAACCCTTAACCGTTCTTCATCTTATAGGGTTTAATCCCTCGCCATGACTTAATCTACTACTATAACTACGGTAAGTATCCTAGATGTTTTCTGACCTACGAACTCATGTCTAGGCGCCCTGGAGGGAATCCCAATGCACTATCACATGACTCATCATGCAGACATCTTATGGTAATTCAGTTCCTACCATTGACATGACACCACCCGCAGTCGTCAAGCACCCCACGAGCGTCGCCATCGGGACGGTACTCTGGAGCAGTATCCACGTCCTATCATGACTCATCATGGGGACATCCTGTGAATACTCTCATGCCGCCAATCCAATGGCCCTCATACTCAATGTTTTTCTCCTACTTTCATCACGTCTTCACTATGTATCTAATCCTTAATTTAATTGAATCATGAATAAAATCAATCTCTTAGAATGTAGCACTTCTACTATACTGGTCTTATTCATTTAATTTCACATGACCCAACCTTGGTCTTCTCGTTTCAAAATATCATTTCACAATTCTTTCTTTGCCGGTATAAGGCTTGGCTATACCCTAACTCTCAATTTCAACTCATAATTACAATATCATACTCATAAGATCTTTTCATGACTAATCACAGTTCATGTTTCAAAAGCATAGTACTCATGTATTCATATCTTTCATTATTCATCACAATCTATAATTCAATTTCACGTGCAATCCACATGCAAGAGTCAATTTCAATTAATAATCACCAATAATTTATGTGTTCCACACATCTATTATTCACATATCAAATCTTACTACAAACACATTTTTATAATTCCATTTAATCACAGGCGTCACAACTTTCAAAAATTCCGCTTTTATAACCCAAAATCTTCATTAATTTTTCTTTGTTTAACAAGTAATTCAATTTCAAAAATGGGTCCTTTTATTGCTAAAACCCCAATTTCTTATTCACACTTCTTCAAAAGTTGTATAAATATTTCCTAATAAGTTCCAATAATTTTTCAAAATTTAATCCATAATTTTTCTGATTTTTATTCTATTTTAAAAGTCCATTTTAATTCAAAATCTCCAAAAAAAACATTTTTTTTCTAAACTCCAAACCCACCAAGATTCGAACCAGCGACCAGCGGTGAGGCAAACAACGCACAAGACCAAAGTGCCACAGCCGCCCATCGATTTAACTAGGGATTATAAGCCCTATGTGTTCTGTTCTCGGTGATTTGGATTTTTTTAACAAAATAAAACGCAGATTCGAGGTATCGAACTCGAGACCTTCGACTACTGTAGCGAACCCAAGTCTCTTTCGACCAGTTGGTCTAAGTGGACACATCGATTGGAAGGTATAAAAAATAAGTTTTGATCTTATTCTCTGTTCAAGCTATACTTTAAAAATTTCTCAAAAACGAGTTTGTCTTTTTTTTTCTCCTCTTTTGAAGACAAAAATGTCCAGAAATAAAATACATTTAATTTAATAATAGCCAGTATATTCAAAGGTATTTTCCCCTCTTTCAAAATATGTATTTAGCCTTAGTTTGCATTTATTGAACACTATTTCGACATTTGAAAACTAATACGTAATTGTTCATAATTAAAGATGATTTCACACATAATTTACTACTATGATGCTTGCTTACACATTGATAGCTAAAATATTTTTAGAGCACAAAAATTAACTTTATAAGTGAGTAAAGACTTCCATTTTTATTAATTAGTCTACACATAATACATTCATTTATTCGTATGCAAAAGGACATTCTTTTTCATTTATTCAAATATTTCACATGATAAATATCGCAATAGGGAATTTCATTACATCTATTAACAATCAATTCAACTTTAACACACTATTCTACTTGGCATTTTTTAATCAATAAGCATGGTTCAATTTCTTACTAGCGAAATTTCACATAATTGCAATTTAAACATAATCAACATGCATTCTAATGTTTATAACAATGAGAACATATACTTTTACTCATAGTTAATAAATTTAGTAATCAAACAACACGCATTTTCTAATTATCAATTCTCTTCTAATTAGGCTAGCATGCATTTCATTTCAACTAGTATCTTATAATAACAATTCAATTTCATTCCCTAGCATGATTTCTACTCTAGAAGTCATGGGAAACACCCACCTTTTGAAAAAAACCAATTAAGAAAATCTCCTAGAGCCTCCTAGAATGCGAGAGAGTGCCTCCTCCTCCTAGATTGCGGTTGTAGAATCCCGTATTTTCAAATATTATTTTTAATATTTGAAAATGAATTAAAATGATTTACTAGAAATTTAATAAATATTTTCTAGAAGATTTATCTTTTTACACGTGCGAAACTCGTGCAAATAATTTTGGTGTAAATATACAATTTTATATTTTTAATAATTTCTCATACTTATTATGGAGTGTATTCTAAATTTTGGGATTTTTCTGAATAAAAAAACTATTTTTACAAATATCTCGAAAGAGAGGGGCTTTTATGTAAAAAGTCGTTTGGATCTTAGATAAACTATGAAAATTAGTTTTTATTGATATTTTGGTTTCTCATGGTTAGCATTTAAATTTAAATATATTTAGATTTTATTTAAAGTCGATTTGGTAAAGATTTAAACAAATATGGTGTTTTTGCAAATATGAAATTTATGTTGGGTCTTGTGCAAATGTTTTCTGGAAAGTAAAAGTCAAATATTTTGATTGGAAAATATAATATGTATTATTAGATGTTATTTTGGATTTTTCTGGATTTTTATGAATATTTTATGATGTAATTGCAAATATTACAAAAGGGAGGGCTTTTGTGCAAAATCGCCATCCTGAGTTGTAAATCCGAATTTTTCTTGTTTACTGGGCTGCTCTGGGTTGTTGGACAACTCAGTGATAAAATATTTGATTTGGTTTTGATTTAGTTAATCTATTTTAACTAAGGAAAGGTTATATGAGTAAAGTTATATTTTTGGGAGGACTATTTTGCAAATACATTTCCAAAAACCTAAATCTTATTTCCGGCCTGTATAAAAGAGGGTGTGCAGCCGTCATTCGCTGCACAACTCCAAATTTATTATATTATTATTTTCTTGGTGATCAAGAGGAGAATTTTTGGATCTCGCAAAAAGGAAGGCTTTTCGTTGGATCTTTTCAATTCAAAGGTGAGTGATATAAATTTGTTTTGTTGTTTGATTTATGTGAGTGACATCGTTTTGTTTTGTTTGATTTTGTGATGTGATATGAACCATGTATTGCGGTATGATTTATGTGAATAATTGTTATATTATTGGTTGACATGAATGTTATTTGGTATTTTGCATGAGAACGATGCAAAGGATTGTTGTTTGTACCATGTTGTGAAATCTATGAATGATTAGTAGATCTTTATTTATAAAATTGTATTGCTAAAGGCATGATTAAGATTTGATCATGGTTATGATCGGATGATGAGCATCTGGATCTTATATTTGTAAATCAAATTTTGATTAAGAGTTGTGAAAGAAATTTAGAATTGAGGAACCCTAATAGAAGAATTAGAATTTAGAATATGAGAACTTGAGTTTTGACATATTTAATGTTTTGAGTAATGTATCCATAATGAGGAATTGTTGAGATTTGTCATTGTAGAACCCCGTATTTTCAAATATTATTTTATTAATTGAAAATGAATTTAAATGAATTTCTGAGGATTTAATTGATATTTTCTAAAAAGATCTATCTTTTGTACACGTGCAAAACACGTGCAAATGACTTTTGAGAAGTTTGAAAAATTAAGATTCCTTTATGAAAAATCATTATTTATTATTTGGGATTTATTTAGTATTTTTCCAGATTTTTCTGAAATTAATTAGTACTATTTGCAAATTTTAAGAAAAGAAGGACCTTTTTGTAAAATTGACATTTTTAAGGGCTAAAGTGCAAAATTGGCATTCTGGACGTTTTAAACAGTATTGGTTAAGATTTAGAAGTATATTTTCTATTAAATCCTAATTTTAATGAATTTTGGATGAGTTTCCAAGAGTAGATAGATATATATAAAATTGTATTTTGAAGGGATTGTTTTGCAAATGTATTTGGAAACCCTAGAACCTAATTCCCGGCCTATATAAAGAGAGTTGCAGCCGTCATTCGCTGCATAACTCAGATTTCATTATATTATTTTCTTGGTGATTGGAGAAGGAGTTTGGATCTAGCAAAGGAAGGCTTTTGTGGATTCTTCTTGCTTCTAAAGGTGAGTGATATGAACTTGCTTTGTTTATGTGAATGCTTATATGTTGTTTGTTTTGATAATTTGTATCTTGCATATGGTCGATGCACTGGTTGTTATTATTTTATTCATACGAAATCTAAGATAGATTAGTAGATCTCGATTGACAATTCTTGATTGTTTGAAATATGTTAAGATTTGATTATGACTATAAAATAAGAAATTGGATGGATGAATCTCTGGGCCTTGTGATTACGAATTGGATTAGATGTGAGTTGAGGAAGAAAATTGGTATTGAGATAGACTCCAGTATTGTTTATTGATTACAGACCTAATTTGTGAGATCTGTAGGCCGACAGTCGACTGGGTCTATGTATCAGTCGACTGGTACGACCCAGCTATTGTATCTTTAGTTTTTCTCGATAACCCGTTCTGGACAGTCGACTTAGACCCTTCTCAGTCGACTGGTACACTTAGAATTTATTTTTCAAAGTTATCGTAGAATTTCTCTCGGGTAAGTCGACTTATGTTTTTATAAGTCGACTTATGTTCTTATAAGTCGACTTATGTCCCCTTTTAAGTCGACTTATGTTTTGATAAGTCTTCTTATGATTTTTATAAGTCGACTTATGTTTTGATAAGTCTACTTATGATCTTTATAAGTCATCTTATACTTTTGATAAGTCTACTTATGATCTTTATAAGTCATCTTATACTTTTGATAAGTCTACTTATGATCATTATAAGTCATCTTATACTTTTGATAAGTCTACTTATGATCTTTATAAGTCATCTTATACTTTTGATAAGTCTACTTATGATTTTTATAAGTCATCTTATGTTTTGATAAGTCTACTTATGACTTGTATAAGTCATCTTATATTATTGATAAGTCTACTTATGATTTTTATAAGTCATCTTATATTGTTGATAAGTCTACTTATGCTTTTATAAGTCAACTTACTTGACTTGTTATAATCTTGGATATTGGTTCTCGAGGCAGTCGACTTATTACAGAATAAGTTGACTGGTTCTGATGAGTTTTCACGATCTTGAGGTTTCTTGTTACCGTTAGTTTATTTGTAGATGAATATGTTCGTCGGTGTAATAGTCACTATTGGTGATGCATGCCGGGTATGTATTCGATCTATACCTTCTTAGTTTATTTGTAGATGAATATGTTCGTCGGTGTAATAGTCACTATTGGTGATGCATGCCGGGTATGTATTCGATCTATACCTTCTTAGTTTATTTGTAGATGAATATGTTCGTCGGTGTAATAGTCATTATTGGTGATGCATGCCGGGTATGTATTCGATCTATACCTTCTTAGTTTATTTGTAGATGAATATATTCGTCGGTGTAATAGTCACTATTGGTGATGCACGCCGGGTATGTATTCGATCTATACCCTCTTTAGTTTTGTAGATGGATATATGGGTATCCGATCTATGGCATTATTGGTGATCGATTGTTGGACACACATCGTGGTATTGAGACTTATTGAGAGATGGGCATATTCAGAGAGGTGAGGATTATTGTTGTTCTGATCAGTCGACTGGTCCTTTGAACAGTCGACTGTTCTACAGTTGAGTTGTACATATTTTGAGAGAGATTGATTGATGGATATTTGATCGATGTTATTGTTTCTCGACTTGACTTCACGCTCGTACTGGCCTATCGTTCTTGTTTCAGATTACATGTTCAGTTTATGTATTTTGTTCAGTACATGTTGCTTATGTTTATTTGTTTGTTTATGTTTGTTGTTTATATCACTCACACCAGTTATGGCTGACCCCGTAGTTTTGGGGGTTAGGGTTCAACTCTAGCCTCATGTTGCAGGTTGCTTAGAATTGGAGGCTTGGATGCTTGGGTTAGCTGTAGAGGTTAAGAGTGTTATAATAGAGCCATGTGTAAATTGTTGTAAAGAAGAGTATTGAAAAAGGGATTGTTGTAAACAAGTGTTTGTTTTTCCGCTGCAAATTTGAAAAGATTATTGTAATAAAGATTTGGAATAAACGATTTGAGTTTTTGGCTATGTATGTTGTTACATTGAAGTGGATCGCTGGGAAAGTGCCACGTAATTTTCTAAGTTTCGTATTAGAAATTCGGGGCGCTACAGTCATTTTTCCTGAAAACGAATTATTTCATGAACAAAGAATCCTTAGAAAAACTTCAGTTTTGATTTTTGTATTCAGACCTAAATTATGAAAAGTGTAGGCCGACAGTCGACTGGTCTACGATTAAGTCGACTGGTACGACCCTGCTGTTGTATCTTCAGTTCTTTTGAAATCCCCTCTGGACAGTCAACTAGACTCTTATGCAATCGACTGGTGTCCTGAGATCTTTATTTTGTAAAATTATTTCAGTCCTTTCTGGACAGTCGACCATGACCTCTTTAAGTCGACTTATGTACTTAAAATATTTTTTTAGTGAAAATTATTGGAATTTGTCTCGGGTAAGTCGACTGGTAGCTTTTCAAGTCGATTTATATGACTTAGTTTATTTTCTTAAAAATCTTGGATATTGTCCTCTGGACAGTCGACTTACCACAGTATGAGTCGACTGGTACTGATGGATTTTTGTAACTTGAGTGTTCTTTCGAATGCTTGGCTTTCAGATAATTCAGTCTATACCTTGCCTTCAGTTAAGCATTTGATTTGAGATATTCAGTTGAGCTAATTTTGTTTAGTGAAAAGTTGATTAAGACTTTTGAGTTTGAGTCTCTAGAGGTGTGTGACCCTAGTATACCGGTGTTGAGTTATTTTGTTGAGGCCCGTGAGGCATTTCAGTTAGTCAGTTTTGAATTTAGGCCGGTAGGGTACACCAACTCTAGGAGATTCGTTAAGTAATTAAATAACCCAAAAATGATAAGGACAGGCACTAGTGGTGATATGATGAACGGGAACATGGGTTATGCACCTCAGTTTGGCTTTCGGTGTGGGATTTAATCTCCGGAATTATCCAAGTATCTTACTTAGGGTGTGGGATTCATCTCCGGAATTATCTCAGGTAAATTACCTACGGTGTGGGATGTATCTCCGGAATTATCCAAGTATTTACTTCGGGTGTGGGATTGATCTCCGGAATTATCGGAGTCGAGGCGACGCACATGGGGTATTCATGTGATGAGGGTCATTATTTCGGTGTGGGATTTAATCTCCGGAATTATCGAAGTAACTTACCTTGGGTGTGGGACTCATCTCCGGAATTATCTCAGGTAAATTACCTGCGGTGTGTGATGTATCTCCGAAATTATCCAAATAATTACTTACGGTGTGGGATTGATCTCCGGAATTATCGGGGCAAGGGCTAGTACTCACAGTTTACCTTTATCTCGTAGTAGTCATCGTGTTAGGAATAGTTGCATAGCGGGAATTGAACCCTATAATGTGAAGACGTTAAGGGCTTACACCGAACCTATGTAGAATGAGATGCATAGACTTCGACAAGTATGCATTAGAGAGTCCGCATATAGAATTCGTGTTGTCTTGACTTGGTTTTATGCATGTGTTTTCCAGTTTTCCTACACTTGACACTTAGATTAGATGCACTTGTTGTTTTCATTCTATGATGTTTCTATGCTTTACATCTTCGTTATTCCTCATTCATTTAGCATTGTGGTTAATACATGTTGTTGATGACTTTATGTTTTACGATTAAATTATGTTGTTTGTTTTCATGTCACTCACACCATTTATGGCTGACCCCTTTAGTTTTGGGGGTTAGGGATCATCTCTGGCCTCATGTGTTACAGGTTGTTGCTTAGAGTTTGGAGGCTTGGATGCTTGAGTTAGTTTTGAGATAAGCAGATGAAATAGAGCTTTGTGTAAATTTGTGTAAAAAGAAGTATTGTGAAAAGAAAGTTGTAATTCAAGGTGTTGTAATTCCGCTGTGCTATGTAAAAGTTTGTTGTAATAAAGAGTTGAAAATTTTAGTGGAGTTGGTTGTGTTTAATGTTACATTGAAGTGGATGTTGGGATTGTGCCACGTATTTTCTAAGATATTATATTAGAAATTCGGGGCACTACAGCGGTGCAACGAACTCCTTCCCTTGCGCCTTGCCAAAAACCGAGAGCTCCAAGTCGAGAATGACCGGCCTCCAATAGGGGTACACACACACACTCACACTCACACACTAATATATATCTCCTATATAATGTTCTCTTCTTCCAAGAGATTATTAATGTAGAAAACAGGTATGAAGGGGGGGTAGTTAATTATACTAATTTTAGAATAGATTGGAGGGCTAGGATGGGTTGGATAGTTATAGAATGGAGGTCTAGGATAGGAGAGGAAGTTGTAGCAACTACCCATGCACAAAGTAACCACCCATGCACACACACCCACACTCTCCATCTCTCCTAGCACATCTCGGCCCCAAAGAGTGTGCATTGCACACTACGTGCATTGCACGTGCCACTTAGTACCCTTATTTAGAAGTTTGTACAATTTAATTAATCAAAATGTTCACTATTTGTCTCTACATGACAAGTGTGACTATTTAATTGATTTATTAAATTTGTGGGCTTCACAATTAGTGGGCTTAGGTTTGTGGGCCAAGACAATAATTTATTAAAGTGGGCTCAAACAAATAAAATGGTGTTTTAGGCTTTACAAATAGGCTTTTAGAAAAATAAAGGAAAGGAAAAATAATTGTTCATATTAAAAATGAAATTTTATATATAAAATAAATAAATGATATACACATGAAATTTGCACATGCACAACACGTGAAAAATAATATTTTTATTAAAATGAAAGTTTAGGATATTACAATACTCCCTCCTTAGAATAGTTCCGTCCCCGGAACTACAATTAAAGAGCGAGAAAAACAAAACACAATAAGAAAATACAATCAAGCAAAAAGCTCAGGATGATTTTTCATCATCCTCTCCTCAGATTCCCAAGTAGCTTCTTCAACCAACTGGTTTCTCCAGATTACCTTGACCATCAGTATCATCTTATTCCTCAAGACTTTCTCCCGACGATCAACAATCTCAACTGGAAGCTCAATGTAACTCAGATCTAACTGCAAACCCTCTAGCACTTCGAGCAAATGATGACTTGGATCTGGAATGTAACCTCTCAGCATAGACAACTGAAAGAATTGTGCACCTGAGACAACTCTTCCGGTAACTCAAGCCGGTAAGCAGTTTTTCCGATCCTTTTCAATATCTTATATGACTTATGAACCTTAGGGCTAACTTTCCACCCTTGCCAAAATGGATCACACCTTTACTAGGTGATACCTTTAGAAAGACAAACTCACCAACCTCAAACTCAAGGTACCTTCTCCGGTTGTCTGCATAGCTCTTCTGCCTACTCTGAGCATCCACCAACCTCTTCCTGATCAGATCAATCTTTTCAGAGGTCTGTTGCACAATCTCAGGCCCAAACATCTGATGCTCCCCAACTTCAAACCAACAGATAGGCATCCTGCACTTCCTGCCATACAGAGTTTCGTATGGCGTCATCCCAATGCTAGTCTGAAAACTATTGTTGTAGGCAAACTCCACCAAAGGTAAATGCCTTTCCCAACTGCCTCCAAAGTCTAGTACACAACACCGAATCATATCCTCAAGAATACGGTTGACTCTCTCGGTCTGCCCATCGGTTTGGGGATAAAAAGTAGTGCTGAAATCTATCTTGGTACCCAAAGCTGTCTGAAGACTCCTTCAAAAATGCGAAGTAAACCGTGCATCTCGATCAGAAACAATGGTCAACGGAACACTATGGAGCTTGACGATCTCACCAACATACATCTCAGCCAACTTGTCCATCGAAGCAGTGAGTTTCATCGCCAAGAAGTGAGCGGACTTGGTCAGTCGATCGACTATGACCCAAATTGCATCATTGCCTTTATAACTCTTAGGCAAACCCGTGATGAAATCCATACTGATGTTATCCCACTTCCATTCCAGAATAGGTAACGATTGCAATAGACCTCCGGGTTTTTAATTCCCGGCTTTGACTTGTTGACAAATCTCAAATCTCGACACAAATTCAGCCACATCCCGCTTCAAACCTGACCACCAGAAATGCTGTTTAATGTCCTTGTACATCTTGGTACTCCCAGGATGTACTGACAAAAGAGTAGCATGTGCCTCCTGAAGAATACTTTCTTTCAAGTCCAACTGATCCGGAACACACAGCCTCTCTCCAAACCACAGCACTTCATCCCTGATTTGAAATTCGAGCAACTTGCCAGCACCAACCTGCTCCTTCATCTTCTGAATCTCTGCATCTTCCTTCTGACTTGCAATAATCCTTCCATTCAGCATCGGTTGAAGCCTCAACTGAGCTAAAGATGATCCTAAGCCTTGTAGAACAACTTCAATACCGGCCCGATCCAACTCCTTTGCTAGCTGCCTCTGATTTATAATCAAACTCGCCAGACTGCTCTTGCGGCTAAGTGCATCAACAATAACATTAGCCTTCCCAGGGTGATACTTAATCTCCGGAAGAATGTCCTCAAGTACCTCCAGCCATCTCCTTTGCCTCAGGTTCAAATTCTTCTGCTGATAGATGTACTTCAAACTTTTATGGTCTGTGTACATGTTCAGCTTTTCACCATACACATAGTGTCTCCATTGCTTTAAGGCAAAGATAATCGTAGCCAACTCTAGATCATGAGTCAGATAATTCTTCTCATGCGGTCTTAGTTGCCTAGACCCATAAGCGATTACTTTTCCTTCTTGCATTAAGATACAACCAAGTCCACGATGTGAAGCATCGCTGTAGACATCATATTCAACACCTGCTTTAGGCAAAGCCAAAATGGGCACAGTAGTCAGCCTCTCTTTCAACTCCTAAAAGCTTGCCTCACACTGTTCAGTCCACTTGAAGTTCACATTCTTCTTGGTCAGACCAGTGAGCGGCACGGCTATCTGAGCGTAGCCCTGAATAAATCTCCTGTAACATCCAGTTAGCCCAAGAAAACTCCTGATTTCCTTCACTGTATTAGGCCTTGCCCAATCTCTCACTGCCTCTATCTTCTGAGAATCAGTTGCCACTTCCTCCTTAGAAAGGATGTGACCTAGGAATGCCTCTTCAGATTTCCAGAAATCACACTTGGATAACTTGGCATACAACTCATGCTCCTAAAGCTTCCTCAAAACTGCTGCCAGATGCTCCGTGTGCTCCTCCTCCTACTTGGAGTACACGAGAATATCGTCGATAAACACCACGACGAAAGAATCAATGAACGGCCTCAGAACTCTGTTCATCATGTCCATGAAGATTGCAGGCGCATTCGTCACTCCAAACGGCATAACTAAGAATTCGTAATGCCCGTGTCGAGTTCTAAACACAGTTTTATGCACGTCTTCAGCTTTCACTCAAACTTGCGATATCCTGATCAAAGATCTATTTTAGAGAAAATAGTTGCTCCTTGTAGACGATCGAACAAGTCATCAATTCGTGGAATTGGATACTTATTCTGAACAGTGACTTTATTCAGCTCTCGATAATCGATGCACATCCTCATCAAACCATCCTTCTTCTTTACTAAAAGCACCAGTGCTCCCCAAGGTGACGCACTCGGTTGAATAAAGCCTTTCTCCAACAGGCTATCATCAAATATATCAAACACAGATAATAAAGCAATCATAAAGCAATCATAACACAGATATCTCTCCCCCTTTGTTATCATCAAAAAGTACAAAATAACAATCTTTTTCATAGAAAATAAACTAAGATAAAGTCGCATACATAAATAAGTGCATGAAAAAAGGAAAATTACATAATAGAAAAATAAAATAAAAAGTCTTCAATCTTCTTCATCGGAGTCTTCATCGTCACCATGAGAAGGAGGATGAAATTGAGAATTGAAGAGATTAGTGAGGTTGTCAAGTTTGTTATCAATGTGGTCTAATTTGGAATCAAGATTATGAAGTTGGGTATCCACAGTGGCTGAATGCTTCATAAGATAGGAGACACAGTCATATAAAGTACGAGGATCATCGTAGTTGGCTTGAAGAATAGGTGGATCAGTAGAGGTAGAGGGTCTAGAGGGTCTAGAAGTAGAACCTAAAGGAGCTTGAGAAAGTGGAGGAGACCTAGGGGGTGATCTAGAAGGAGGATCAAGAAGTTTCATTCGTGCCAAACTAGCACGATCGAAACACTCATAACGAGTAACAACATTGGTCTCGGAATCGAGATCAACACCAAAAGCTATAAAGACTCTAGTAAGAAGACCTCCAAAAGGTAGAAAGTGAGTGTGGTCTTGATTAAATTTAAAAAAGATGACACGACCCCAATTGACAGCAATTTTACCAAAAATTGCATACACAACTTTTGTAATTCTAGAGAATACTGGTCATAACTACCCTTTTTGGGAAGGATATTATAGGCTAGTATTCTAGCTATAAGCTTCGCAATTGGTTTAATATTTTTGCTTGTCATTGGAGGGCCATGATTGGGTAAAAAGATTTTAGATAAAATAGAGGCATCATCTAAAACAATATCATCAAGAGATAATCTGCCGTCATCAATACCAAGTATTTGATTGATTCTAGTCGGTGTGAGTGTCATTTTGACATTCTTCACAGACGAACGGATTACTACATCCCCATCATGTTTTTGTACAACTCTCATATTTATGTAAAACAAATAGATGAGTTGGGGATAATAATTGGGTTGATTAGATAAAGAAAGAAAATCATAAAGACTACTATTTTGGAACAAGGGAATAAGATTGAAACGATCAAGGTCATTGAAGTTAACAAATCTTCCAGGGAAGATTGTAATGGTACAAATAAGGTACCATTGATCAATGAGATCGGCACTTAAGAGAAATTGAGTGTAGTCTTGAGATGAAGAACTACCCTCATGAGATCTCTTGGATCTTTTAGGTGCCATGAAAAGAGAGGGGAAGGATTTTACCAAAGAAAAGATGAAAGATAAGACCAGAGGCAAGCACCAGCAGCAATTTGGGAGTCGACTACCTTCTTCTTCACAAACTAGGGTTTGAGATTGTGTGAAAAATTGGAGATCGGTAAAGGTGAAAAAGAGGGGCTGGTAAAGGGTTT
Organism: Hemerocallis citrina; assembly: GCA_017893485.1. Taxonomy (NCBI): domain Eukaryota; kingdom Viridiplantae; phylum Streptophyta; class Magnoliopsida; order Asparagales; family Asphodelaceae; genus Hemerocallis; species Hemerocallis citrina. The sequence goes on from CM030363.1 coordinate 261,432,186, forward strand.
TAACTAAGAATAGATGGCTGAGATCAAAGAGGGAAGAAATCGACGGTAGAGATTAGAGATCACGGGTGAAAAAAGAAGTGAATTTTATCTCAAAAGACGCGATGAATAGTCGCTGAAGACGATTGAGCTCGCGATAGTCGACTGGTAGGGTATATCAGTCGACTGAGTCGAGAAGAAACTATATTTTGTATATCTGCTGATCAGTAGACTATCATTAGGACCAGGCGACTGGTCAGAGAACTAAAAGTAAATAAGTTTAAAGTATAGTACAGTCGACTTACTCAAGAACACAGTCGACTTAACAGAAACAATTTTCAACAAATATCAATAAGATCACAAATTCCAAGTTCTCTCCTTAATTTAATGAAATTATCTTCTTTAAGGGGCTTGGTAAATATATCTGCTACTTGTTTATCAGTAGAGATAAAGTCTAAAGATATATCTCCTTTTAAAATATGATCACGTAGAAAATGATGTCGAATATCAATATGTTTTGTACGTGAATGTTGAATCGGATTTTTAGATAAATTAATTGCACTGGTATTATCACACATAATTGAAGGTTTCTCAAATGAAATACCATAGTCTAATAAAGTTTGTTTCATCCACAAAATTTGTGCACATGCCAAACTTGCAGCGATATACTCAGCTTCTGTGGTTGATAGTGATACCGAATTTTGCTTTTTACTGCACCAAGAGACTAGGGAATGTCCCAAAAAGTGACATGTACCACTAGTACTCTTGCGATCAGTTTTACTTCCAGCAAAATCAGCATCGCTATATGACAAAAGTTGAAAATTATCGGTGCGTGGATAAAATAAACCATATTCAGATGTGCCTTTAATATATCTTAAAATTCGTTTTACTGCTTTTAAATGAGACTCTTTAGGACTAGATTGATATCTAGCACATAAACATACGCTGAACATAATATCTGGTCTACTTGCAGTAATATATAAGAGTGAACCAATCATACCTCGATAGAGTTTTTGATCAACACTCTTACCTAATAAATCTTTGTCAAGAGTAGTAGTAGTAGCCATAGGTGTGGATTTACTACTAGTACTATCCATGTTAAAACGTTTGAGTAGTTCCTTTGCATATTTTCCTTGATTGATAAATATGCCATTTGAGGACTGTTTAATTTGAAGTCCAAGAAAATAATTGAGTTCACCCATGTGACTCATCTCAAATTCATTTTTCATGGTATTAGCAAATTCTTGACATAGATTATTATTAGTAGAACCAAAAATTATATCATCAACATATATTTGTATGATTAAGATATCATTCTTAACTCTTTTGATAAACAATGTAGTGTCTACTTTACCTATTTTAAATCCTGTTTCTAAAAGAAAAGTTTTCAGACGATCATACCAAGCACGAGGTGCTTGTTTAAGACCGTATAAAGCCTTTTTCAATTTATAAACATGATCTGAAAATTGTTCATGTTCAAAACCTGGTGGTTGTTTAACATAAACATTTTCCTTAATAAACCCATTAAGAAAGGCACTTTTAACATCCATTTGATAAAGTATGAAATTCATGAAATAAGCAAAAGATAATAAAATACGAATAGATTCTAGTCTAGCAACAGGAGCATATGTTTCATCAAAATCTATACCTTCTTCTTGATTATACCCTTGAGCAACTAATCTAGCCTTGTTCCTTACAACTTGTCCTGATTCATCTAACTTATTTTTAAATACCCATTTGGTACCAATAATAGTCTGATCAGGAGGTCTAGGAACTAAATCCCATACATCATTCCTTATAAATTGGTTTAGTTCATCTTGCATGGCATTCATCCAATATTCATTCTCACAAGCTTCTTGTATATTTTTCGGTTCAAAATCCGACAAGAATGCTGTATGAGAGATCATATTAACATGTGAACATGTCTGAATACCATGGGAAATGTCACCAATTATTAAGTCATGAGGATGATCTTTAACTTCGACAAAAGACTTTGGTAAAGTTGAAGATATCACAATAGGATCAGTCGACTTGACTTGTTCATCAGTCGACTGCTTTACTTCAGTCGACTGGTAGTCCTTATCAGTCAGATTAGTTTGTTCTAAGGATTTAATCACATTATCTAAAGGTGATGAATCAGTCTCATCATCTTTATTTAAGGTTGATGAAGGTAAAGATTCATCGAATGTAACATGCATTGATTCTTCAATAGTCATTGTAGATTTATTGAAAATTCTATATGCTTTACTCCTATTTGAGTATCCTAAAAAGATACCTTCATTAGATCTAGGATCAAATTTGTCTAAATTATCTTTTGTGTTTAGAATAAAACACTTACAACCAAATGTCTTAAAGTAAGATACTTTAGGAATTTTGTTAAAAAATAACTCATAACAAGTCTTCTTTAACTTAGGTCTTAGAAGAATTCTATTTAAAACATAACAAGCTGTAGCAACAGTTTCAGCCCAAAAATGCTTTGGTAGATTGCTTTCAACAAGCATAGTACGTGCGCATTCTTGCAAAGTCCTATTTTTCCTTTCAACCACTCCATTTTGTGGTGAAGCTCTAGGAAATGCAAATGAATGTGTTATACCATTCTTGTTGCAATATTCTGTAAATGTTTCATTTTCAAACTCTCTACCATGATCACTTCTAATAGTGACTATAGTTAGAGACCTTTGATTTTGAATACGTTTACAAAAATGTGCAAATTCATCAAAAGCATCATTTTTATGTTTTAAAAAGAATGTCCAAGTGAATCTTGAAAAATCATCTACTAAAACAAACACATATCTACTTTTATTTAAAGAAGCAACTCTAGTAGGACCAAATAAATCCATATGAATTAATTCGAGCGGCCTACTAGTAGAAATTACTTCTTTTGTTTTAAAAGTGGATTTGATTTGTTTTCCTAGTTGACATGCATCACATAACTTATCCTTTTTAAAGGATAGTTTTGGCAGTCCTTTAACTAGGTGATATTTAGATAATTTTGAGAGATTTTTCATGTTCACATGTCCAAATCTTCTATGCCATAGCCAAGATTCATTGTTAGAGGCTATTAAACAAAAGTCATTTGAAAAATCAATTGCATTCAAACACAATTCATAAATATTATTTTTACGAAAACCTTGAAAAACAACATTTTGCATAGTGGAATCATAAATCAAGCATGCATCTTTTTCAAAAACTATTTTATATCCTTTATCACATAATTGACTAATGCTTAAAAGATTATGCTTTAAACCATTAACTAATAACACATTTTCTATGGTTGGGTTAGAAGTTTTACCGACCATGCTAATACCTATGACTTTGCCTTTGTTGTTATCTCCAAAGGTGACGGTTCCTCCATCTATGCTTTGAATGGTGGATAGTAGGTTGGCATGTCCTGTCATGTGTTTTGAACATTCACTGTCTAATATCCAGTGTTCTTTCTTGGGTACCTATAAAAAGTTTAAGGTAAATATGGTACCCTTTTTATTGGGTTCAAAACACATTAGTTTGGGGGAAACCAAACCCATGAAGAGTTTGATCTTCCTCCATAAGCAGGAATATAATAAATAGAATTACACACATTTAACATATATGAGTTAATATAAGCAATTCTATCATTCTGATTTAGACTGACTGGAACCCATACTAACTTGTTCTGTCCAGTCGACTTAGCAGTGTCCTTCAGTCGACTGTTACTGTATATCAGTCGACTGGCTGATACACTAGGTCGACTTATAAGAGGTTTTGATCTCGTTGAATAAGATCCAATTTCTCTGGACAGACGACTGGTTGTATGGTTCAGTCGACTTAACCGAATGGTAGTCTTGCTTTTATCATTAAAATTAACAACCTTAGGCTTTTCAAAGAAATCATACAGCTTGTGTGTAACACTAGAAATAGATGCTGATTTATCTTTACTAGTGTTTACAACAGGAGATTCTTTTACAGAAGATTTTTTAAAACCAAGTCCATATTTTTGACTAGATGTAACTTGATGATGAAGCATATCATTTAAATTCTCTTTGACTTTGTTAAACTTAGATACGTTCTTTGAAATCTCTTCATAATTCTTTTTGAGAGTTTCAAGATCAGTATCTAAACTTGCAATGCGAGAATTTAAGGATTTTACTTCCTTATCAAGGTTAAGATTTTCTTGATTAAGTGTTTGATTCACTTTCTCAAGATTCTTAACTCTAATCTTTTCTTTCTTTAACTCTTGGAATATTTCATTAAAAGCATTAAGAAGATCTTCTGAATCATAATCATTACTTACATGTTCTTGTGCAGCCATGAAACACACATTTGCCACTTCGTTATTTTCATCCGTTTCTTCTTCGGAAGATGAATCACTATCATCCCATGTAGCTTGATAGGCCTTCTTGTTCTTGACAAATTTGTTCTTTGAATATTTGTCCTTCTTGAAGTTGGATGATTTTCTCTTGTTTTTTGCATTTTCTAAGGGACAATCCTTCTTCATGTGACCTATTTTATTGCACCTGAAACATGTAGGAGGGTCATTAGAATCTCTAACTTTAGAATTAAACTTACCCTTCTTTAAGAACTTCTTGAATCTTCGAGTGAACATTGCTATTTCTTCTTCATCTTCTTCCTCATCTTCTGAGTCTGTCATGGCTTTAAAAGCCAATGATTTCTTCTTTGCTTGGTGTGATTCTGTATCCTTCTTTCGATCTTCAAGTTGGACCTCATATGCCATGAGATTGCCAACAAGATTCTCGAGAGAAAGTTGTGACAAGTCATTTGCTTCCTCTATTGCTGTGGTCTTCTTCTCCCATTCTGGAGTGAGTGCACGTAAGACTTTTCTAACCATCTCTGCTTGAGTGTAAGTCTTTCCAAGCGCCACAAGAGAGTTTGTGATGTTTGTGAATCTGGTAATCATCTCGGACACAGTCTCATTGTCCTTCATTCTGAACATCTCAAACCTGTGGACAAGAACAGAAATTTTAGACTCTTTTACTTTATTCATTCCTTAATGTGTTACCTCGAGTGTATGCCAAATTTGATGTGCGGTTGTAGCATTGGATACACGGTTGAATTCTTCCTTTGTGAGTGCAAAAATAAGGCATTCATTGCTTTGGCATTGTTCATAGTCTGATTCTTTTGATCATCATTCCATTGTGCATATGGAATGGTAGGAGCAGTGTATTTCGTCTCTGTCATTTGCCATATCTCGTAGTTGATTGATTGGAGGTAGATTCTCATTCGGCACTTCCAATAATTGTAGTTCGTTCTATCAAATAGCGGTGGCCGTTGTGTAGATTGGCCTTCATGGTACTGATTTGTATTTGAAGTAGTTGCCATAGCCTGTAACCTTGCTCTGATACCAAGTGTTGGATCCTGTAGGCGAGACAACAAACACTAGAGGGGGGGGTGAATAGTGTTAATAAAAAACTGCGGAAATTTTCTCGGTGCAGTCGACTTGGTTATGAACCAGTCGACTGATATAACCAAAATAAAACAGAAACACTAACTCTGTGCAGTCAACTGATGAATAAGATAGACGACTGAAGACACAATGAAACTACAACTAAAACGACACTGACCAGTCGACTGATAGTGCAAGGAGTCGACTGTCCAGACACTTTTTGCAGAACTTAAATAAACAAGAGTAAATGCAAAATCAAGACAATCAATCACAGAGTACACCAGATATATCCTGGTTCGGTCCTCCCGACCTACATCCAGTCCCCAAGCAACCCACTTGAGATTTCCACTATTCTTGAAAAAGATTACAAGAATACCCTACGGCGTTACGACAACAACCTTGTCTAACCGTAGTCCTTTCTCTCAACCAGAGAAAGCAGACCCACTCTACTACCAAGAGTGAAACAAACCGACTCTACAACCTAGAGTCAAAAACACTCTCCAACCGAGAGCAAAAGAACAAGAAATACTTTACTGTCAACCTATAGCCTTGTTGGTGTTTGTGTTGATGCACGTGGCTAAAAGACAAGGTTGACTTCTATACTCAGTCCAGAGCGAATTCGTTGCTATACTGGACTGAATTTAGAGAACCAAAGAGTATGAACTTGAAAGCTTTTTTTCTCAAAAATATCACTTAGAATTTTTTCACAAGGAATGCTCGGATTTTCAAAGAGAATTCTGTATATCTTTTCAGTGAGATCTGAACTCTACTTAAAGAGTTTGATCTCCTGGACGTTGGGAGACAGTTACTCCAACTGTCAACCAACGGATCTAAGCTTTTGAGTTTGAAAAAATTCGATTTTGAAAAACAGAAAACGGTCAAAAGCTCTCGAACAGTCGACTGGGTTGCCATATGAGTCGACTGATCAGAGTTTGAATAAATTTAAACAGTTTTGTACTGTCAGTCGACTGGCAGAGGCTTAAGTCGACTGGTACTCAAAAGTTAAATTACTTCAAACTGTTTTGACTCTTTTTTGGGGGTTTTTTTAAAAGACACACATTATGAAATTTTGAGTATGTGTGTGTGTGACAAGGCTTTACATCAGACTAAGACTCAACAAAAAATAAGATACAATATTTTTACAAGACACTACAATTTTGACACAATTGAGCTAAGGTCTTGAGTCTTGAATCTTGTCTTGAGTGAAGTCTTGAATCTTGTCTGAGTGAAGTCTTTATCTGTAACCTTTGAGCTTGTTCATTTGTTCAGCTGAAATAGTCTTTTGTATGTACAACCTGTAATGTTAGCTGTATAACATAGACATATGTTGCACTGTGTTGTGATCATCAAAATCAAGAATCAACATTCCTCAATCTACCGTTTGATCTCATCCTGCTCCACAGGCGCCATCCTGTACAGTGTCTTAGAAATAGGTGCACTTCCTGGCTGAATAGTGATGCTGAACTCCACATCACGATGCGGGGGTAACCCAGGCAAATCTTCCAAGAACACAGTCGGATAATCCCGAACCACAGGAATCTGCTGCACCTCTACGAGAATCCCTCTCTTCTGGCTGATAGCAGCAACCAAATCTGAACATCTCCTCTTCCCTTGGAAAGTGACTTCAGGTCCACCTGGAGCCTTCACTGTTACTGTCTTGGTCTTACACTCGATGTTCGCACTGTACACCGACATCCAATCAATTCCCATGATAACATCGACTCCCAAAACATTCAGCTCGATCAAATCGATCCCGAAAATTCAATCTCCAATCTCGCAGTCAGCATAGTACCGATCAGTGGTTAAAGTCTCCCCTGACGAAGTAGCTACTGCTAAAACCTTGCCTGAAAATATCTTTGGTTCGACTCCCAGAACTTTAGCAAATTTAGGTGATACAAAAGTATGAGAGGACCCAGTATCGAACAAAACAACAGCTTTCTTTCCATTCAAAATAAGTTCTCCTGTTACATAACATACACTCGTCATATAACAGTTCACTAACTTACGGGAAAAAGAAAACAACAGATACACTCTAAACATCCTTCCTCGTACCAGTGATGACGTGATCCACCTCATCAGCGTCAGCTTCAGTCAAGGCAAATACTCGTCCCTGCTGGGACGGCTTCTTCCCGGTCTGCTATGTTGGTCCATTACGGACGACATCCTGCAGTTTGGGGCAATGAGACTTGTAGTGGCTTATCTCTCCACAGTTAAATCAAGTCACTGGCCCAAGTATTCCCGGGTCTTCCTGCCAATTGAACAGCGTTCACACCCGTAGGCTTGAACCTTTGAGCCGGTGGCTGTCCCCTGACATTGCCAGCAACTGCGGGCCTCTTCCCTACATTCCAGTTGTTCCTCCGATTCTGAACAGCGTGGAACTGCTCCATGTCCGCCTCCGTGGCTGCTGCTCGTTTGACCAGCTTGTCAAACCTCCTGATACCGAGGGGTATCATCCTGGATCTCAAACTTGGCCTCAACCCATGCTCGAACTTACGAGCCTTCTTCGTCTCATCCATCACCAATTCGGGAGCATACCTTGAGAGCTGAGTGAATCTTGTCTCATACTCCCTAACCGACATGCCACTCTGCTGCAGCGACAGAAACTCCATGGCCTTCTTCTCCTGGACGTCTGAGAGAAAATAATGACTACAGAATTCCTCCAAGAATTCCTTCCAGCCAAGAACCAAGCCTCCCATCGTCCGCTTCATCGACTGCCACCATACAGCCGCATCCTTCTCGAATTGCAGAGTCGCCAACTTCACCTTGCTGCCCTCCGGGGTCTCCAAGACTTCGAAGATAGTCTCTGGTTGCCGGATCCAATTGTCAGCCGTGTCAGGGTCTGACTTCCCCTCAAACACCGGTGGTTTCATCTGTTTAAATGATTCCACGAGTTTGATTGCTTCGGGTACTGGATTCGCAGGCACCCTTCCCTGATTCTGATTCATGGCAACGGCATTGAGTGTCTGATAGACCCTCGCTAGCTCTATTTCCAAGTCCAGACCTTCACCATTTCGAGCTCGTCTTTCAGCCATATTCTGATGCAAAAGATCCATTAAATTCGAAGTATAAAACAAGAATTTTAAATCAATTTTTCAATTCATTGAATTTCAAACTTTATACATTCGAATTTAAAACATTTCTAACATCAAAATGAAAGCAGTAGATGATACAACGGTCTAACTCCTATAGTTCCTCTTGGCTTCACTAAGCTCTCCCCGTAGTTCCTCCACTTCCTCCTTCAGCACATCGGTCATGTTTTTCCTCTTCTCGAGTTCCCAAACACGATGACAGAGAACTGCAAAATCATCCTTGCGCTTTGCCAACTGAGTCTCCAATAGTTCGGCTTTCTTCCGCAGAGTCTCTACCTGCCTCTGAAAAGACACAATGAGATTTTTCGGAACTGGTTCTTCTTCGTCAGAAGAATCATCAGATGAATCCGGAGGTGGAGTGATCTCTCGGGACTCAGGCCATTCCTCTTCCACTTCTTCGGGATCTTCCTCATCTGAATAAGCTTGTCTGGGGTAGTCATCTTTCTCAATGATGTGCCAATTTTCATCTCCAGCTAGGTCAAAATGGTCTGCCATCTTAATGATAGAGAGGAAGAAGCAGCATAAATCATAGAGTAATGCAAATGTAAGTGACTTACATTTAAATCTCGAGACTCAACACACACTCTAATGTCCACTTCTAGGGTGTCGTTCCTTATAAATTTGTACTACTTAGAAGCATGCTCTGATACCACTCTGTAACACCCCAAATTTCAAAATACAACTGAATTCGAGTTCCACAAGATCTTTACACTTCTTTCGTATAATTTTACAAGGAAATAAAAATTTTTCTTTTATCAGAGTTACATTACACTTGTACATTATCATAGCGAAAGCAATATTTCAATAAATTACATGAAACAACATTTAAAATAGTCTTGCGCAGCATGCATACTTCAATTGTGTCAATCATCCTTACCCTGCATATAAAACTATGGGCACGTCAGTTCATTCAACTGACGAAATATTATACACGGCCATCCTCTCTATGCCGGAAGCAGTATAACGATTCTAATTTACTAACAAACACAAACGTGTCACAAACAAAGCTAAAGGGGACTATCCTATTGATGTCGTGTTGTGAATGTGCACTTAGCCCTTAATGCATTTATTTATATTATATGACATTAATGCGCACTTGTTCAGAGTCTATGTAGCCCATACTACATAGGTCCGAGGGCAAGCCCTTAACTGTTCTTCATCTTGTAGGGTTCAATCCCTCGCCAGGACTTAATCAACTACTGTAACTACGGTAAGTATCCTAGATGTTTTCTGACCTACGAACTCATGTCTAGGCGCCCTGAAGGGAATCCCAACGCACTATCACATGACTCATCATACAGGCATCCTGTGGTAATTCAACTCCTACCATAGACATAACACCACCCGCAGTCGTCAACCACCCCACGAGCGTCGCCACCGGGACGGTACTCTGGAGCAGTATCCACGCCCTATCATGACTCATCATGGGGACATCCTGTGAATACTCTCACGCTGCCAATCCAATGGCCCTCATACTCAATGTTTTTCTCTTGCTTTCATCACGTCTTCACTATGTATCTAATCCTTAATTTAATTGAATCATGAATAAAATCAATCTCTTAGAATGTAGCACTTCTACTATACCAGTCTTATTCATTTAATTTCACATGACCTAACCTTGGTCTTCTCATTTCAAAATATCATTTCACAATTCTTTCTTTGCCGGTATAAGGCTTGGCTATACCCTAATTCTCAATTTCAACTCATAAGATTTTTTCATGATTAATCACAGTTCATGTTTCAAAGGCATAGTACTCATGTATTCATATCTTTCATTATTCATCACAATCTATAATTCAATTTCACGTGCAATCCATATGCAAGAGTCAATTTCAATTAATAATTACCAATAATTTATGTGTTCCACACATCTATTATTCACATATCAAATCTTACTACAAACACATTTTTATAATTCCATTTAATCACATGCGTCACAACTTTCAAAAATTCCTCTTTTATAACCCAAAATCTTCATTAATTTTTCTTTGTTTAAAAAGTAATTCAATTTCAAAAATGAGTCCTTTTATTGCGAAAACCCCAATTTCTTATTCACACTTCTTCAAAAGTTGTATAAATATTTCCTAATAAGTTCCAATAATTTTTCAGAATTTAATCCATAATTTTTCTAATGTTTATTCTATTTTAAAAGTCCATTTTAATTCCAAATCTCAAAAAAATACATTTTTTTTTCTAAACTCCAAACCCACCAAGATTCGAACCAGCGACCAGCGGTGAGGCAGACAACGCACAAGACCAAAGTGCCACAGCCGCCCATCGATTTAACTAGGGATTATAAGCCCTATGTGTTCTGTTCTCGGCGATTTGGATTTTTTTAACAAAATAAAACGCAGCTTCGAGGTATCGAACTCGAGACCTCCGACTACTGTAGCGAACCCAAGTCTCTTCCGACCAGTTGGTCTAAGTGGACACATCGATTGGAAGGTATAAAAAATAAGTTTTGATCTTAATTCTCTGTTCAAGCTATACTTTAAAAATTTCTCAAAAATGAGTTTGTCTTTTTTTCTCTTTTGAAACCAAAAATGTCCAGAAATAAAATACATTTAATTTAACAATAGCCAGTATATTTAAAGGTATTTTTCCCTCTTTCAAAATATGTATTTAGCCTTAGTTTGCATTTTATGAACACTATTTCGACATTTGAAAACTAATACGTAATTGTTCATAATTAAAGATGATTTCACACATAATTTACTACTATGATGCTTGCTTACACATTGATAGCTAAAATATTTTTAGAGCACAAAAAATAACTTTATAAGTGAGTAAAGACTTCCATTTTTATTAATTAGTCTACACATAATACATTCGTTTATTCGTACGCAAAAGGACATTCTTTTTCATTTATTCAAATCTTTCACATGATAAATATCGCAATAGGGAATTTCATTGCATCTATTAACAATCAATTCAATCAATTCAACTTTAACACACTATTCTACTTGGCATTTTTTAATCAATAAGCATGGTTCAATTTCTTACTAGCGAAATTTTACATAATTGCAATTTAAACATAATCAACATGCATTCTAATGTTTATAACAATGAGAACATATACTTTTACTCATAGTTAATAAATTTAGTAATCAAACAACACGCATTTTCTAATTATCAATTCTCTTCTAATTAGGTGAGCATGCATTTCATTTCAACTAGTAGCTTATAATAACAATTCAATTTCATTCCCTAGCATGATTTCTACTCTAGAAGTCATGAGAAACACCCACCTTTTGAAGAAAACCAATTAAGAAAATCCCCTAGAGCCTCCTAGAATGCGAGAGAGTGCCTCCTCCTCCTAGATCGCGGTGCAACGAACTCCTTCCCTTGCTCCTTGCCAAAATCGAGAGCTCCAAGTAGAGAATGGCCGGCTTTCAATGGGGGTACACACACACACTCACACTCACACACTAATATATATCTCCTATATAATGTTCTCTTCTTCCAATAGATTATTAATGTAGAAAACAAGTATGAAGGGGGGGGGGGGTATTTATACTAATTTTAGAATAGATTGGAGGGCTATGATTGATTGGATAGTTATAGAATGGAGGGCTAGGATAGGAGAGGAAGTTGTAGCAACTACCCATGCACAAAGTAACCACCCATGCACAAAGTAACCACACTCTCCATCTCTCCTAGCACATCCCGGCCCCAAAGAGTGTGCATTGCACACTACGTGCATTGCACGTGCCACTTAGTACCCCTATTTCGAAGTTTGTACAATTTAGTTAATCAAAATGTTCACCATTTGTCTCTACATGACAAGTGTAACCATTTAATTGATTTATTAAATTTGTGGGCTTCACAATTAGTGGGCTTAGGTTTGTGGGCCAAGATAATAATTTATTAAAGTGGGCTCAAACAAATAAAATAGTGTTTTAGGCTTTAGAAATAGGTTTTTAGAAAAATAAAGGAAAGGAAAAATAATTGTTCATACTAAAAATGAAATTTTATATATAAAATAAATAAATAATATACACATGAAATTTGCACGTGCACAACACGTGAAAACCAATATTTTTATTTAAAGGTATTTTTCCCTCACCCCCTCCTCCTCGTCGTCCAGAGCTCAAGTCCCCATCCCGCCGTCTCCTCCTCTATTTCATCGCGAAACAGAGTGCCGCCGTGCCGCCGCTGTTTTCGTCGCTGCGTCGCTTCCCCACCACGAGCATCGCCGCCTTCGCTCCTACCGTTGCATCGCTCCTCGACCGTAGTGCCATCGCCAGTTGTCGTTCCTCTGCCGTCGAGCTGCTCCCTCTCTCTCTGTCGCTATGGAGAAGAAGGGGGGAAGTGGTTTTCGTTTGCTGTTTTGGAAGAGTAGGGTATTGGGATTACTGTTTGGTGTGTGGTAGGATCCCGTGTTTGGTATTTTGTGAGGAGGATTTGCTATTTTTCTATTTTGTACATGGCTCACACCTTTTCCCGTGATCCTGGTTCGCCGCCCGAGGTTCTTATCCCGTTATTCTATATATTCGAAATTAACAACTAAAAGGCAAGTCTCTTCTTGAACTAGTTATTTGTTTTGTTCAAGATTCTTTGATCTTTGCAAATCGATCCAGTCCTTTTGTCGTACTGCTATTGATATTCCGTTAAGTTTATTAAGGGTTTACACGAGTTAACCCGATATATTCTTAACATCGTGCCTACATCTTTGATTTAAAACCTAGTCCCTCATGCACATTGCATATGCACGATTACATGAAAAGTAACTAGATCCATATGTTATAGAATTGTTTGATGAATTGAATATGTTAGATTGCATTTGATTTAATGAATTGATTACCATGCCTGTTAAATTGCATCTTAAACCTAGAAATATGCATGTTAAACATCTAGCATCACTTTGATTATTAATTAGCATGAATTATATGGTTGTATGATGAGATTATTTCCTATTCATATCAAATTATTTTCTGGACTGCTGTTTGTTTATTTTTGTATCAGATTTTTGACCATGTTGCTGTTATAATTTGAAATAACTTTCTGAACATGAATTATAGCCCTATGAATCTATTTTCCATAACTTTTAACGGATCTGAATTCCGAGTTATAATCTATTAGATATCAGTATTTTAGTACAGCTGTGTCAGAATTTTCGGATTCACAAATTCATGCCTATCTTTCTGTTCTGTAATTTAATTGAACATGATAAAAATAAAATAAAAATAAGAAATAAATTTGGCTGAGACTAGTCATGTGTAGGTATCACCCTGAATTTTTGTAGATTTAATTGATGAGTATTCTGATCTGTTTCATATGTGTTTATACAATTCATAACCTGCTGCTGGAACATAAAATCTAAAAAGAATAGGATTTTCACCCTAGTTTCTGTATCTTTTATATGTCGCATATATATTCGCTGGAACCGGCAGAGAGTCTATTTTCTAGAATTTTTTACGGATCAAGATTTTCTTTTCTGTAGTAGCAGAAATCTGTGTTTTGTACAGCAACATCATGTCGTCCAGATTGTGTGGTTTGTATTTAATTAATATGTCTGCTTCTTGTTTGGTATGTAACGAGTAGAATTAGTCACAACTAGCATAATAAAACCTTGACACCTTCTTGCATGTTCACATAGGATGAAAATAAACTATTAACAAGCCGAGGTATTATGGGTTGACTTGGTAGTGAACGATCTGAAAATGTACTCGGTAAAGGCCTTCTTGTTTGCATGATTTATAACTTGGAAGGTGGAGAATTGATTGTCATTGTGTAACACTGTCATGATATCTTTTCATCTTGTTACCGAGTACACGATCCGTGAATTCACCATCAGTCTAAAACGTTCACTGTGTGCTTGCACTGAAACTGTGGTATGGAACATATGGGACGTAGTAGTACATACACTAGATAGATTAATAAAATGATTAATAACCTGCATTTGATATTCCATGCTTGATCCTGTATATCATCATCAAGATAGAACTTAAATAGATTTCATTCATTACATGCATGACGAAATATAGACCTTTGATATTATTTCCTATCTTTGATTTTGTTGTTGACTTTGATCCCGTCCCTTTTCTTTGATATACATGCTTCCTATTATTCTCTGTTTCTCTTTACTTGTTGTCCATAACTTGCTATAAGGACACTATTTTTTTAATTTTTAGATCAAGAATTTACAGGTACTAGAGGATCTATACTAGCAGGAATTGGTGAGCAACGATTCTAGAAGATGGAACTAATGATTGAGTTGCTTAGTTTATTTTGTTGCTAGTTTTATTTCTTTGAACATTGTCTGGATATTATACTTTGTTTTGGGCTTATGTTCCCTTCATTTATTTTTATTCCTAGATTTGGATATTGTATTCGATATTATTTAGATTATTTCATTTATTCAGGTTTATCTTTGATTCATGTGATTATATCTTCTTGCGTGGCTGTGTTTATTGTTCATATTACTGAGTTAGTCTGGTACAGCTTATGGATGGTGTTTACAGCATTCGCTGGGCCTAAGTTACGTACTCATATTCTGTATTTTGGGGAGCGGGGCTTGACAAGATTTTTAGTGGTATTAGAGCCCCAGGTTTGGATAATATATCAGTCAAAATGCCTATTTTTATGAAGGTTTGACTTTGATTGATATATTAGTCAAGTTTGGCTCTAGCCGGGTTGACTCAGTAATGTACACACCACATTGATCACATGAATATATAATAACCAACATATAATCTGGGTACTGATCATATTTGCTCGTATTTCAGGCTATGGCTCGTGGGAATTTTTCTTCTTCCCGTCCGAGGGATGAACAGCCGGACAACGCTGCTATTCTTCAGACGATTCAGCAGATGATGGCTCTCTAGTAGGAGCACAATGAATTGATGAGGGCCACTTTGGCGGCCAATGGGACTGCCGCTGAACCTGCACCTGGGCCACTTCCACCAAGGCCCGGTACAGTAGTATATTTCATGAGGCTGCACCTGGATAACTTTCGGGTACTGAGTTGCCGCTAGAGGCCGAGCAATGGCTTATTCGGATGGAGCAACTGTTGATCGCCGCCCGTTTTGCTTATGTTGATCATGTGGATGTGCTTAGCATCCAATTGGTGGATCTTACTCACATCTGATGGCGGGCTGAAACTGAAAGAATGGTGAGACCCATCGAGTGGGATACTTTCTCAGAGATGTTCATGACGAAGTTCTTTCCCAGTGTTATCAAGGCAGAGATGGAACGACAATTTGTTTCCCTAACTCAAGTCAGCTAGATAGTATTCTTAAATGTCATTGTTGTTTCCTACTTCACTTGTGATAATATTAATTTGAGCATTGTCTTAAGCAGGGAAACCAGTTTATGGACAAGTATGTTGCAGAGTTTTTTGGATCCTGTAGGCAAGGCAAATAATACTAGAGGGGAGGTGAATAGTGTTGTATAAAAAAATTAAGAACTTGAACTTTTCGTACTATTAAGTCGACTAAAATTTATATACAGTCGACTATTGTGTCAGATAAGAAGAGTATTTACTGAAGAGTTACAAGTCTGATCAGTCGACTTATAGCGGAAAACCAGTTGACTTACCAGACAAGTTTTTGAAATAAAACTCAGAAAAATTGAAATTGCAAGTTGAAAGAATACAACCACAGAGAGTCAATCACAGTCAAACACAACGATGTATCCTAGTTCGGTCCTCCCGACCTACATCCAGTCCCCAAGCAACCCACTTGAGATTTTCCACTATTCTTGAAAAAAATACAAGAACACTCTACAGCCTTTGACAACAACAATGTCAAACCCTTAGACCTCTCTTACCACTAGAGAGAGCAAACCCACTCTACACCCTAGAGTGAAACCGACTCTACAACCAAGAGTCCTACTCTCCAACCAAAATGACCACTCTCACAACCCGAGAGTGAAAACAACAACAAAAATTGAGTTTACAACAACCTATAGTCTTGTATGTGATAGTGCTTTTGTATAATGGCTATTAGGTCAACTTCTAAATTCAATCTAAAACGAAATCAGTGTTATGCTAGACTGAAATTCAGAGAACCAAGACTTAGAGTTTGTATGCTTTTGAAAGACCTATTCTTGTTGAAAACGAAAGACTTGAGAGTTTAAAGAATGCTTGGAAATTGTTTTGAGCCTTTGCCAAAGGACTTCTATACTCTTTTTATAGAGTTAGAAACGTTTGGACGTTGAGAGAAAAAAATCCTAACTGCCATACAACGGCAGTAAAAAGGATTTGAATTTGAAAAAACAAGTTTTAAAATCAGAAACCTGTCGAAACGGCTTGAACAGTCGACTGGGTTGCCATAATGAGTCAACTGGCCAGAGCTTGTATGAGTTCAGGTAGTTTCGTACTATGACAGTAGACTGGTTCCAAGAAGTGGTCGATTGGTACTCATACAGCCGAACTTATTCAAGCTTATTTTGACATTTTGATTTTGTAAAATACTTAGATTATTTAAAGTATGTGTGAGTGTGTGTGTGACAAGGCTTTTACAAGTTTCTAAGACTCAAAGAATTAAAAATAAAATATTACAAGACACTTTGTTTAATACAATGAAGCACTTTCAATCTTGTCTTGAACTTGAGTCTTTGTCTTGAGCTTGAGCCTTTGTCTTGAGCTTGAGTCTTTGTGTAGATGTCTTGAAGCTTGATCAATTACTCTTGAATTGTGTTGCCTTTGTGTATTTTACCATGGTATTGACTTTGATATACTCTGCAAGAGATATGTGATAAACAAACTTTGTATTGTGTTGTAGTCATCAAAACCAAGAATCAACAAAGTTTACTCAGCTTAGTCGCTTCGCTCCTTCCCTCGTAGCCACTGATGAGGATAGGACTCGCAGATTCCAATTGGGCTTGAGTTTTCCCATCCAGGACCGTTTGACTGCTCTTCGGCTTCGTGTCTATGCCGATGTTCTGGATGCTGCTCGGATTTAGGAGCAGACCCTCAGCAGGTCAGGTGTTCCTCAACGGATTATTTCACACCCTGTTCTAGTTCGGCCTACCGGAGGACCTATTTAGAGGCCAGTTCTGCCCCTCCTAAGAGAGTATATCCGTACGCACCTGTTGTTATGAGGATTGTTGAGACTTGTGGCTATTGCCATAAGGCTGGGCCTTCACAGCGAGACTGCAGGATGGCCAATCGACTGTGTCTAGTGTGTGGGAGCAGTGACCATATGGTTCGTGACTGTCCGAGGAACAGGACTCCTGCACTGGCTACTAGTGCTGCTCATCTAGGAGCGCCGACTCGTGGTCAGGGTAGACTGCCTCTTCCACTGCAGAGGCAAGCTTTTGATTAGAGGCATGTGGCCCCTAGAGGAGGTCAGACTGGGATTTGTGGTCAGGCTTATAACCTGACAGCCAATGAAGCGGAGGTAGCTATTGGAGTGGTTGCAGGTATATCACAGTAGTTGTACTTTTCATTTTCTTCATTTCAGTTTTCTGCATGTTATTTTCTTCTTTTTTACAATTATTCGTGCATATATCCTGCTAGCATCTTATTCTTTTGTTTGATCTTCTTCTAGGTGTTATTTTAGTCTTCTCCCTTCCAGCTCATGTTTTGTTTGACTCTGGTGCTACCCACTCTTTTATTTCCTCCCGCTTTGTTGATTAGCATAGTTTGGCAAGTGATGCTATGCCCGCAGCTTGGGACATCACCACAGGTGGAGATGTCCTTTTCTGTTCTAGGGTATGCAAGCAGAGCCCATTGCTGATTGGTGGTGTGGATTTCTTGGCTGATTTGATTGTGATTCCCAATTCTGGTTTCGATGTCATTCTGGGCATGGATTGGTTGGGTGTTTCTTGTGCCGTGATTGATTACCAGGAGAAGAAGGTGACTTTTAGGCTTTCTGGTCAACCAGAGTTTGTGTTCGATGTGGGTGAGACACCGTCAGGGCGTGTCAAGAACTCGATGGACCCTAAGGCTGTTTTGCTTGTGTCGTTGGGCTCTGATGGGGTTGTTGCCCCTTAGTTGTGTGGGAATTCCTTGATGTCTTTCCCGAGTATTTGCCCGGTTTGCCACCAGACCGATATGTGGAGTTCAACATTGATGTTCAGCTAAGTACGGTGCCTATTTTCAAGAGTCTATATCGTATGGCACCGGTTGAATTGGAAAAACTGAAGGTGCAAGTTCAATAGCTGCTTGATAAAGGTTTTATCAGGCCTAGTGTTTCGCCTTGGGGAGCCCCAGTTCTGTTCGTCAACAAGAAGGATGGTAGCTGCAGGCTTTGCATTGACTACAGAGAGTTGAATAATCTCACTGTGAAGAATCAGTATCCATTGTCGAGGATTGACGATTTGTTCGACAAACTGGGAGGTGCTTTGGTGTTCTCGAATTTGGATCTTCGTTCCGAGTATCATCAAGTTAAAGTGAAGTCAGAAGATGTTCCGAAAACGGCTCTCCGAACGAGGTATGGGCATTATGAATTCTTAGTGATGCCTTTCGAAGTTACTAATGCACCGGCTGTGTTCATGAGTCTGATGAACCGGGTGTTCTGCCGTTCTTGGATCAGTTTTTCGTGGTCTTCATTGACGGCATATTGGTGTATTCTCGAAATAGGGAAAATCATGCTGAGCATTTGAGGGAGAACCAGTTGTATGGAAAGCTCAATAAGTGTGAGTTCTGGCTGAATCGGGTTGCTTTTCTGGGCCACATTATTTTTGGGGCTGGTTTTTCTATGGATCCGTCGAAGATCTCTGCGGTCAAGGATTGGCCGATTCCGAAGTCTGTTTCTGAGGAGCGGAGTTTTCTTGGTTTGGACGGCTATTATCGAAAATTCGTTCAGGGTTTCTCGAAGATCGTTGGGCCGCTGACCAGTCTGACGAAGAAGGCGCAGAAGTTTGATTGGGATGAAGCTTGTGATGAAGCTTTTACCGAGTTGAAGCATCGGTTGACGTCAGCACCTGCGCTGACTATACCCGACAGTTCGAATATTTTTGTGATCCATTGTGATGCATCGGGTAGAGGTTTGGGAGCAGTGCTGATGTAGCAAGACAGGTTTTTCACTTATACATCGAGGCAGTTGAGACCTGAAAAGAAGAACTATCTTACGCATGATCTAGAGCTTGCGGTCGTGGTTTTTGCTTTGAAGTTGTGGAGGCATTATTTGCTTGGGGATAGAGTAGAGATATTCACAGATCACAAAAGCCTCAAGTATGTGTTCACGCAGAAGGAATTGAACATGAGGCAAAGACGATGGCTGGAATTGATGGTAGATTTTGACATCAATTTGCAGTATCACCCGGGCGAGTGAACTTGGTGCCTGCTTTGTGTAGGAGGCCTGCCGCTATGTTCCTTACCAAGCAGAAGGAATTAGTGGAGGATATGAGGAGGTTGGAGTTGGATGTGCTACTTCCTGGATCAGCTCAGTAGTTCATGATGTTGCAGTTGCAGTCTTCTTTGATTAAGCAGATTAAGGAAGCCCAAATGAGTGACCAGCAGTTGCAGCAGTTTCGGAGTGAGGTGGAAGCTAGTTTGAGATCTGATTTGGTCATTCATGCTGATGGGTCGCTTCGTTTTGGCTCTAGGTTGTCTGTACCTAGAGGAGAAGTCAGGCAGAAGCTACTAGAGGAAGCTCATTGGTCTCCGTATTCTATTCATCCAGGTGATACCAAGATGTACAGGGACTTGAAGCAACATTTCTGGTGGCATGGTATTAAGAGAGCTGTGGCTAGATATGTCTCTCAGTGTCTGATCTGTCAGCAAGTGAAGACAGAGCATCAGAGGACCGCGGAACTTTGCAACATCTTCCAATCCCTGAATGGAAGTAGGAGAATATCACGATGGATTTTGTGACAGATTTTCCAAGGATTCCTAAGGGTCATAATGCTATCTAGGTGATAGTGGATCGGCTGACGAATTGTGCTCACTTCATTCCTGTCTGTGTGGTTCAGTCCACAGAGAGTTTGGCTGAGAAGTATGTTCAGGAGGTTGTTCGTCTGCATGGAGTTCCGGTTATCATCGTATCAGATAGAGATGCGAGATTCAGGTCTCAGTTCTGGGAGAGTCTGCAGAAGAACTTAGGTACTAAGTTGAGCTACAGTACATCGTTCCATCCTCAGACTGATAGGCAGTCAGAAAGGACGATTCAGACCCTAGAAGACATGTTGAGATCCTGTGTTCTTCAGTTTGGAGGTCCGTGGGAAGATCATCTTCACTTATCCGAGTTCTCTTATAATAACAGTTACCAGGCAAGTCTCAAGGCTGCTCCATTCGAAGCTTTGTATGGGTGCAAGTGTAGATCGCCGGTCTGTTGGATGATATCGGCGAGAGGAAGCTTTTGGGTCCTGAGTTGATCACGAAGACAGTTGATGTCGTGGCTCATATCAGGAAGCACTTACAGTCTGCTCAAGATAGGTGTTACCGTAGACCTCTAGATTTTTCGGCAGGCGAGCATGTGTTCCTTAAGGTGTCGTCTTGGAAGGGTGTTATCCGTTTTGGAGGTGGGGGCAAGTTGAGTCCCCGGTTCATTGGTCTATTCGATATTGTGGAACATGTGGGCAAGGTGGCCTACAGGCTCGTGTTGCCATCGGCTTTAGCAGGTGTCCATGATGTATTCCATGTTTCTCAGCTCAGGAAATACATCAGGGATGACAGTCATGTGATTGACTACTCAGACTTGTCTATGAGGACATAATTGTCCTGTGAAATTCAACCAGTCTCTATCTTAGACCGTCGAGAGAAGGTGTTGAAGAATAGAGTCATCAAGTTGGTTCGAGTTTCTTGGAATCATCACTTGCTAGGTGAGTCAACTTGGGAGTTGGAGGAGGACATTCAGGAGAAGTTC
Organism: Hemerocallis citrina; assembly: GCA_017893485.1. Classification (NCBI taxonomy): domain Eukaryota; kingdom Viridiplantae; phylum Streptophyta; class Magnoliopsida; order Asparagales; family Asphodelaceae; genus Hemerocallis; species Hemerocallis citrina. The sequence continues at coordinate 261,453,386 of CM030363.1, forward strand.
CCTCAATTGTTTGAGTAGTTGTTTTGCTTTGTTTTGTTTTGTTTCGGGGTTTGCCCTATGTATCACTTGTATGAATTTCGAGAACGAAATTCTTCTTGTAAGGTGGGTAGGATTTGTAACCCTTATTTTTTTTCTATTTTGGATTCCATTGTATTTTATTTTCTTTTCTTGATTATTGTATCTGTATTCCTTTGGAAAAAAAATTTGCTCTTTTTGGGTTCTTTGATTTCCTTTTGATCATTCCGTACTCTTTTCTACTATTTTTAGCTCATTGCAAATTTTTGCCCTTCGTGTTTTGAGTTTGAATTGTTCTGCTATATGTTCATCTCATTGATTTCTATGTGATTTTCTCTTTTTGGAACCTAAACTTGTACCCTAAACCAATTAACCGCAACCCAAAACCCTATATCTTAATTCCCTATAAATAACCTATTAATAAACCCTAATTAACTAACATCTCTCTCTCTCTGTCCTCTAACCCGCCACTCTCTCTCTCCCCTCTATGTTTCCTTTTCGCTTCAAACCCAAACCGCAAGCCACCCCGTTCTCCTCTCCGACCACCACCCCGATCACCCTAGCCTGTCGCCATCGTCTCCTCGCCACCCTCTCATCCACCATCCCGCTACCCTACACATATCGCCTTCAACCTCGCATGCACCCATCCACCTCGCCGCTACCGCTCGTCGACCACTTTGATCCCCTCCCTTGTCCCCAGCAACCACCGCAGGTCCCTCACCCCCTCGTCGTTGTTGTCCAGAGCTCAAGTCCCCGTCCCACCGTCTCCTCCTCTGTTTCATCGCGAAACAGAGTGCCGCCGTGCCGCCCCTGTTTTCGTTGCTACATCGCTTCCCGACCGCGAGCGTCATCGCCCTCGCTCCCACCGCTGCGTCGCTCCTCGACTGCAGTGTCGTTGCCAGTCGTCGTTCCTCCACCGTCGAGCCCCACCTTCTCTCTCTGTCACTATGGAGAAGGAGAGGGGAAGTAGTTGCCGTTTGCTGTTTTGGAAGTGTAGGGGATTGGGATTGCTGTTTGGTGTGTGGTAGGATCCCGTGTTTGGTGTTTTGTGAAGAGGATTCGCTGTTTTGCTGTTTTGTATGTGGCTCGCATGTATTCCCGTGATCATGGTTCGTCGCCTGGGATTCTTATCCCGTTATTCTATATATTCGAAATTAACAACTAAAAGGCAAGTCTCTTCTTGAACTAGTTATTTGTTTTGTTCAAGATTCTTTGATCTTTGCAAATCGATCCAGTCCTTTTATCGTAATTTTATTAAGGGTTTACACGAGTTAACCCGATATATTCTTAAAATCGTGCCTACATCTTTGATTTAAAACCTAGTCCCTCATGCACATTGCATATGCACGATTACATGAAAAGTAACTTGATCCATATGTTATAGAATTGTTTGATGAATTGAATATGTTAGATTGCATTTGATTTAATGAATTGATTACCATGCCTGTTAAATTGCATCTTAAACCTAGAAATATGCATGTTAAACATCGAGCATCACTTTTATTATTAATTAGCATGAATTATATGGTTGTACTAGGTTTGCCCGTTGACATGTGCCTACGGCACGTCTTCGGAACAGTGCACCTGGTTTGATTATATAAAATAGTTTGGGAGGTCCAGCAAATAATTGAAGTAGCAAACATATTATATGAGGAAGCAGTGTATCTACCTTTAAGCTCAACCATCACCTTCTTGATCATTAGCTTGAACTTACCTGGAATGCATATAATTTGTTAAAACACTGCATAGGGTTTTTTTCAATTTCAGCATCACTTTTAAATTCTTGTAATCGTTATGCAAGGACATTATCATATAGGTTTATAGAGCTTACTCTAATCCCATAACCACTATGAGCATGTCTAAATACAATGGTAACGCAAGTGCAGGTGTGAAGGTATCTACAATACCAATAATCTAAACATTTGTTTGCCTGAGACTCAGTTTGCAATTAAAATACCTCTTATTATTATTTCAACCAAAATGAAATACATGAAGTTCTCAAAACTCTAATCCAAGTTAATCATTTCTTTTATCTCCACTATGTCTCCTTATTGCACCTATTGCACCTTTATAAAAAAAATTCAAAATGGATAAATAACAAATTTACTTTGGCTGTCTTTCTTGAGTGGAGAGTTTGCACCCTTCACTGTAAACTCTAGTCATTCCAATCCTATATATCCAAACATTCACTAAAATTTCTTATATGTTATATTATCCATGGTTTCTAATAACCAATGAAGGGAACACTTCACGATAGTATTTTCTCTTATAGTAAAGAAATTAATGTTGCATATTTGCCAAGTTATTTTAGGTTGTTGGTCAGCTTACCTGTCCTGCTATGGTTTGGAAGCCCAAATTAAGGACACCACTTACGTACACTTTAAATCAAAACCAACAAAAAACTCATCAAATAAATCACTAAATTAAAATGTTTTAAACCCAAAAATAAAACAATCATACGTCTCTGAACTTAGATACCATGCACACACAAAATTCAAGTAAACAAAAAACTGAGTAATCCCCTGCACACGCAAAATTAAAAATTAGAATTAGAATTCGGTTAATGAGATGAAATTAGAGTCTTTGCATCGCATTTAAAGGCTCTCGATTCGGTGGAGGAGAGACACCGATACAGAGTCGCTTGATATTCGCGCTCGATTTGGTGGAGGGGAGTCACTGGTACGAAATCAGCAGCGGATCAGATATCGGCAACGACCACTTGATTGTGGTTCGAAATTGGATTTGGATTTGGATTTGCTTTAAGATTTTCTAATTTTCTAATTTTCCAATTTTCAAAATTTCTAAATTTCAAATTTTCGAAATTTTAAATTTTCGAAATTTTAAATTTTTTTTAATTGAAAATTTTTTTAAAATTTTTTTAAGTTTTTGATTTTTTTGATTTTTTTTGAATTATTTTTAAAGTTTTTAATTTTTAATTTTTTTTTAGTTTTTATGGTTTTTTTAAATTTTATTTTCTTAATTTTTTGAATAGGAGAGAGAGGGAGAGAGAGAGAGATAATTAAATAAATAAAGGAGTTGTTTTGGATGGGGGAATTTGAGTTTTGGGGGAAAACTTTGGGGGGGGGATGTGTTTTGTAAGATTAGATCTGGGCCTTTGATTTTGGGGGGATTGAAGGAGAGCCACTTAATAGCTTTCTTTGTGTTTTATTATATAGATGATGAGATTATTACCTATTCAAATCAAATTATTTTCTGGACTGCTGTTTGTTCATTTTTGTATCTGATTTTTGACCATGTTGCTGTTATAATTTGAAATAACTTTCTGAACATGAATTATAGCTCCATGAATCTATTTTCCAGAACTCTTAACGGATCTAAATTTCGAGTTATAATCTATTAGATATCAGTATTTTAGTACAGTTGTGTCAGAATTTCCAGATTCACAAATTCATGCGTATCTTTCTGTTCTATAATTCAATTGAACATGATAACAGTAAAATAAAAATATAAAATAAATTTGGCTGAGATCAGACATGTGTAGGTATCACCCTGAATTTTTGTAGATTTAATTGATGATTTTTCTGATCTGTTTCATATGTGTTTATACAATTCATAACCTGCTGCCGGAATATAAAATCTAAAAAGAATAGGATTTTCACCTTAGTTTCTGTATCTTTTATATGTCGCATATATATTCGCTGGAAACGGTAGAGAGTCTATTTTCTAGAATTTCTAACGGATCCATATTTGCTTTTCTGTAGTAGTGGTAATCAGTGTTTTTGTACAGCAACGTCATGCTGTCCAAATTGTGTGATTGTGTTTAATTAATATGTCTGCTTCTTGTTTGGTCTACAACGAGTAGAATTAGTCACACGTAGCATAATACAACCTTGACACCTTTTTTAATGCTCACATAGAATGAAAATAAACTATTAACAAACCGGGGTATTATGGGTTGACTTGGTAGTGAACGATCGGAAAATGTACTCGGAAAAGGCCTTCTTGCTTGCATGATTTATAACTTGGAAGGTGGAGAATTGATTGTCATTTTGTGATCACACTGTCATGATATCTTTTCATCTTGTTACCGAGTACACGATCTGTGAATTCACCATCAGTCTAAAACGTTCACTGTGTGCTTGCACTAAAACTGTGGTATGGAACATATGGGACGCAGTAGTACGTACCCTAGATAGATTAATAAAATGATTAATAACCTGCATTTGATATTCCATGCTTGATCCTGTATATTTTCATCAAGATAGAACTTAAATTGTCATCATTCATTACATGCATGACTAAATATAGACCTTTGATATTATTGCTTATCTTTGATTTTGTTATTGACTTTGATCTCGTCCCTTATCTTCGATATGCATGCTTCCTATTATTCTCTGTTTTCCTCTACTTGCTGTCCATGACTTGCTCTAAAGACATTATTTTTTTTCTTTTTAGATCAAGAATTTACAGATACCAGGGGATCTATACCAGCAGGAATTAGTGAGCAACGATTCTAGAAGATGGAAATAATGATTGAGTTGCTTAGTTTATTTTGTTGCTAGTTTTATTTCTTTGAACATTATCTGGATATTATACTTTGTTTTGGGCTTATGTTCCCATCGTTTATTTTTATTCCCAGATATTGGATATTGTTTTGGATATTATTTGGATTATTTCATTATTATTGAGGTTGGTCTTTGATTCATTTGATTATATCTTCTTGCGTGGCTGTGTTTATTATTCATATTACTTAGTTAGTCTGGTACAACTTATGGATGGTGTTTACATTATTCGCTGGGCCTACATTACGTACTCATATTCCGTATTTTGGGAAGCGGGGCGTGACACATTCCCTGGGCTTTGTCACGTACTCGTATTCCGTATTTCTTTGGGAAGCGAGGTGTGACAGCACGGCAGGGGCTAGGGGTGGCAAGTCCTGGGAAGGAGAAGGATGCGTAGCCAACCTCTTATGCTTCTTCTGCTCGTCATCCTTCTTGGTACGTAGCGCATCCAAGTTCGCCAGAATGTCTTCGTAATCCATGTCTATTCTTCCTGTAAGGTGCAATGCGAAGGAGAGCAAGCTCAATGTCCCGGGGGATCTCACTCGATGTACACAACTACTTGTCAGCAAAGAGAAGAACGGAATCACCTTAATGCTCATCAAACACAAGCGACTTCACTTCAATATTAAGAGGATTCAGAACACCTACAACTCATTCACTCTAAAAATAAGTTCGGTGCTCCGCACGCCACTTGAGTTCCTCCGGCCAACAACTCGTTGCCTCCAAATAATGAGTTCAACACCTTGGTCTTTGCTCGAGCTCCATCAACAACTCATTGGCCCAGAACAACGAGTTCAATGCCTTGGTCTTCACTCAAGCTCCACCAAATAGCTCGTTGGCTCCAAATAACGAGTTCAATGCTCTGCTCACCGCTTGAGCTCCATAAATAACTTGTTGGCTCCAAACAACGAGTTCAACACCTTGGTCTTCGCTTGAACTCCATCAACAAATTGTTGGATCCAAACAACAAGTTCAATGCCCTGCTTTTCACACGAGCTCCATCAACAACTCATTGGCCCCGAACAACGAGTTCAACACCTTGGTCTTCGCTCAAGCTCCACCAAATTGCTCGTTGGCTCCAAACAACGAGTTCAACGCTCCACTCACCGCTTGGGCTCCTTCAACAACTTGTTGGCTCCAAACAACGTGTTCAATACCTTGTCTTCGCTCAGGCTTCATCAACAACTTGTTGGCTCCAAATAATGAGTTCAACGCCCTACTTTTAGTATGAGCTCCATCAACAACTCGTTGACTCCAAATAATAAGTACATCGCCCTACTCCTTGCTCGAGTCCTTCCAACGACCCCTCATCTTCGTGCAATAGGCTTGACATCCAACACCGGCCTAAAATTATCTCTACAAAACTTGCTTAGCGCAAACTGCAAGTTCAACATCCAAACTCCTTCGAGTTTGTCTCTACAAAACTTGTTGGGCGCAAACAGTAGGTACTACATCCAACGCAGGCCTAAAATCGTCTCTACAAAACTTGTTGGACGCAAATAGCAAGTTCAACGACCAAACGACAGACTCTACCTCAACTCGATCAAGGAGTAACCTCTATAAACTTGCTGGGATCAAACAGCAAGTTCCAACTCAGCTCCACTACAAGTTGCCTCTCAAACTAGCTAGGATCAAACGGCAGTTTCTAAATCAACTCGATCAATGAGTAACCTCTATAACTTCATGGGATCAAACAGCAAGTTCAAACTCATCTGCACTACGAGTTGCCTCTACAAAACTTGTCGGGACCAAATGGCAGTTTCTAAATCAAGTCTATTTACGGTTGCCTCTCCAAACTTGTCAGGCACAAACGGCAAGCTCAAATGTCCAACTCAATCAAAGAGTTGCCACTCCACAAAATTGCGAGGCGCAAACAGCAAGTTCAACATCCAACTCCATCGTAGAGTCAGGATCAAACGGCAAGCGCAATGTTCAACTCCGTCATAGAGTTCTCTCTAAACTTGTTGGGAACAAACAACAAGTTCAACGACCAGCTCCACTACGAGTTGTCTCTCCAAACTTGCTGGAATCAAACCGCAAGCTCTACGCACAACTCCATCACGGAGTTGCCTCTATAAAACTTGTTGGACGTAAACAGCAAGCTCAACGTTCAATTTCGTCTCAGAGTTGTCTCTGCAAAACTTGCTGAGCACAAATAGCTAGTTCAAACTTTCAAACTCCATCTCAGTGTTGCCTCTATATTGTTGGTGTATGCCCTAGAGACCCGTTGTGTATTGATATTACTAGTTTACATTGTATCATGATATATTTCATATATTAAGCATTTCATTTATTGTGTTGTTTATGGTGATTAAATGAACATAATATTGTCCATACAATAGTAGGTTTAATACCATGGGATATCAAGTGCATGATTTGATTGTGAGATCCTATTGGTTGTAATCAGAACACTATTCTTAAATGTCCCTAGTCAAGTATTATTGTGAATTAGGACAACAATAATGCATAGAGACTAGTATGTGAGTGGACTGATGACCATATCTCATAGGTCATGGATATGAGATATCAAGTCTTCACATGGGTACATATTAAAGTAATAATGTACTGGACTAACCCACCAAGAGAACGCTGCATGGATCGTTACGTGAGTGTCATAAGCGGTTCTCACAGTGACCGTGGTGAATGTAGTCCTTTGACTTGAAGTCACCACGGTTCCCTACATGAGTAGTTATATGTTTTAATGTCGTCAAATGTTGCCTCTAATAAGGTGATTATAAAGCCTACTATTGGATATACTACAAATCATGCGAAGGAATGTGAGTGATTTAGATAGGATTTGTCTCTCTTACATAACAGGAAAAATATCTATGAGCCCCTTGATTGAGTGAGATTGCAAAATGCATGGCCATACTCAAATGAGTCAATATAAGATATTGAGCTCATTTGTTTTAGTAAATCTACTCAGATATCAAGAAACCAAAGATTGAACTATACAAGGGTGAAACGCTCTATGCCTTGTGGTCAATTAAGATATCTGGACAAAGGAACTAGACTATATGGTAACATTGGTCATGGATAGATTATGTCTAATCACTGACATTCTTGTTACTTGACTAGCAGTGATGTATTGCTCGATATTGCTTATTATTTGTAATACTAGAATATGATTTTAGTATTACTGTCAACGTAACGAGACCTACAGGGTCACACACTTAGAATTGATCAAAATTGAGATTTAATTTCATAAGATGAATTTAATTGGGGATCCAAGTAAGACTTGGACTCATGACATTGGTTGGACATTTAATTAGATTAAATGGGCTGACTAAAGTTCAAAGACCCACACACGAATCTGAACCAGGTCAGATTGTGAGTCCAACAACCTCATTACTCTCTTAGGGTTAATTTTCTGTAGCTCACTACAAAAGAAACTGGCTTTCCCGGCGCTTTTTGACGTCTTTACCGGCGTTTATTTATGCCGGTGAAACTTTCACCGGCGTTTATAATAGCGCCGGTCCAAATGCCGCCGAAGCGGGCATCGCGGAAATGAAGGGGTCTACACCGGCGGTTTTGATGGACGCCGGTAAATGTGACAACTACACTGGCGGCCATAAAATGCCGGTGTATGTCGGTCTCTGAGTGCCGTTCTTTTGCACCCTATATACATTCACCGGCGGTCGTAAACCGCCGGTATTTATTCATTCACCGGCGTTTATGAAAACGCCGGTGTAGAACGAAAGTATACCGACGGTCAAGGAGCGCCGGTGTATGTGCGTTTATGAGTGCCTAGTTTTCCCTACTTACAAGCACCGGCGCGACCACAAAACTCCGGTGTAGTTATATACGTCGTCGTTTATAAAACGCCGGTGTACGTCTGTGCCGTTACAGCTGACAACATTCACCGGCGTGCGTGGGAACGTCGGTGTATCACACACTCCAACAATTAGATTAGATAGACCGGCGTTTTTTAAAACGCCGGTCTGGCTATGCCCGTTTATTTTCGATACTCCGCTTTTCCGTTCGATTTCAATTCACAGTTTCATTTACAAAACCTGTAAACTAATTCTCACAACTGATTCAATCAATTTCGTTGCATATTACTGCGCAAATCACAACCAAACACAAGAATAATTAAAGATAATCAAGTTTCACACGTGTCATATCAACGTCCAAATTCATTGATTAATTAACAGTGTCATAATTAACAAATTAATATAGGGACTAACATCCCAAATATCCAAACAAACCAATCTGACAAATATCCAAAATATCCCAAATTAAAAGTATGACATAACTCTCATAAAAAAAAACCAGTCTGACATAACAACAGCAAGGAGGAGGACATAAGAACAACAACCATACAGCAAGGAGGACATAAGAACAGTAAGGAGGACCGCAAATTCATACCCCTCGAGTAGCTTCAGCTCTGACCATCAGAATTTCCTTCATCTGGACGACCGCTCTGTGAAAAAAAAACAATAGTTTAATTGAACAGTAGACCACAATACAGAATATACATATTTTTTGAACTTGCAAAAAGAACTACCTATATCTTAAATTATAAGATCAAAGTGCCAACTGCAAATGGAATTGTTAATGATATATACAGAGGTAAAATAATTACATTGCAATGCTAAAAATCTAGTACTTAATTTTGTTTTTAAATATATCTAAAATAACAAAACAAATGAAAATTCAGTATCTAACTTGAAACCTTTATATTCTCCTCTGATTGGGAATATCCACTATCTAAAACAGTAAAACAAATGAAAATTCAGTATCTAAGCATGTCCTTCATGGATTGTTCAGACAATCCATGAAACTGTCATCGTGGACGGAAACCAAATATAAGAAAAATAAGAAAAATAAGATAGGGCTCATATCAAGTGTATTTTTAGGGAACTGTCATCGTGGAAGGAAACCAAATATAGAAGCCAGAAATGGAAACAGAAAGAAGAAAGGTAGAGACTTTGGATACACCAGGCTAACATAGCGGCATTTTCCTCATCTCTCTCTCATCCCTTGTTTCCCTTCAGCACACGAACACAAAGAGACATCAGCAACAACAGCAAGAGCGACAAGAACAACAATAATAATAAATTATTATGAATAAGATGTCTCTATATGGGTTTCCAGATCTCCACTCGAGCCCACTCTTTCTAATCACAGCCCAATTAAGAACATAGACAACATCCACTAAACAATCCAATCATAGCCCAATCAAAATTTGCCATCCTGGATCTTAATGAAATAAGCTTCATTAACAGTGAAAGAAAATGAGGATACTAGCAGCATACTTAGTTTGGAAGTGAACCCATTTTTTGTTAAAAAATCATGCCAAAGATGGCAATCAGCTTCATTAACAGTATCTGAAAATGAAAATTTCCATTATCTGAGCTTATATGTTGCTCTACTAATTCACTGTGCCCAACTAAATCTAAAACCCAATTGTTGTGCGTATCCGGAGGATTTTGGCATACGTACCTATAGCATCCTCAGTTCACAGTGAACCCGTTTTGGTCAAAAAAACATGCCAAGATCACAATCAGATGCATGAAAATAAGCTTCACTAACAACAAAAGAAGAAACTGGGGATGCTAGCAGCATACTTAGTTTGGAAGTGTACCCATTTTTGGGAGAAAAAACATGCCTAAGATGGCAATCAGGTTACTTTAACAGTATCTGAAAATGAAAATTTCCATTATCTGAGCTTATATGTTGCTCTACTACTTCTTTAGCCCAACTAAACCTAAAACCCAATTGTTGTGCATACCCGGAGGATTTTGGCATACGTACCTATACCATCCTCAGTTCACAGTGAACCCATTTTGGGTAAAAAAACAAACATGCCAAGAAGACAATCAGGTGCATGAAATCAGCTTCACTAACAGTGAAAGAAAATGGGACCAAAAAACATGCCAAGAAGACCATCAGGTGCATGAAATCAGCTTCACTAACAGTGAAAGAAAATGGGGATGCTAGCAGCATACTTAGTTTGGAAGTGAACCCATTTTGTGTTAAAAAACCATGCCAAAGATTGCAATCAGGTTACTTTAACAGTATCTGAAAATGAAAAATTTTCCATTATCTGAGCTTATATGTTGCTCTACTACTTCTTTAGCCCAACTATATCTAAAACCCAATTGTTGTGCATATCCGGCCGGAGGATTTTGGCATACGTACCTATACCATCCTCAGTTCACAGTGAACCCATTTTGGGTAAAAAAACAAACATGCCAAGAAGATAATCAGGTGCATGAAATCAGCTTCACTAACAGTGAAAGAAAATGGGACCAAAAAACATGCCAAGAAGACCATCAGGTGCATGAAATCAGCTTCACTAACAGTGAAAGAAAATGGGGATGCTAGCAGCATACTTAGTTTGGAATTAGTTTGGAAGTGAACCCATTTTGTGTTAAAAAACCATGCCAAAGATTGTAATCAGGTTACTTTAACAGTATATGAAAATGAAAAATTTTCCATTATCTGACCTGTATATGTTGCTCTACTACTTCTTTAGCCCAACTATATCTAAAACCCAATTGTTGTGCATATCCGGCCGGAGGAGGTTGGCATACAGCTATAGCATCCTCAGTTCACAGTGAACCCATTTTGGTCAAAAAAACAAACATGCCAAGAAGACAATCAGGTGCATGAAATCAGCTTCACTAACAGTGAAAGAAAATGGGACCCAAAAAACATGCCAAGAAGACCATCAGGTGCATGAAATCAACTTCACTAATAGTGAAAGAAAATAGGGATGCTAGCAGCATACTTAGTTTGGAATTAGTTTGGAAGTGAACCCATTTTGTGTTAAAAAACCATGCCAAAGATTGCAATCAGGTTACTTTAACAGTATCTGAAAATGAAAAATTTTCCATTATCTGACCTGTATATGTTGCTCTACTACTTCTTTAGCCCAACTATATCTAAAACCCAATTGTTGTGCATATCCGACCGGAGGAGGTTGGCATACAGCTATAGCATCCTCAGTTCACAGTGAACCCATTTTGGTCAAAAAAACAAACATGCCAAGAAGACAATCAGGTGCATGAAATCAGCTTCACTAACAGTGAAAGAAAATGGGACCCAAAAAACATGCCAAGAAGACCATCAGGTACATGAAATCAGCTTCACTATAGGGGAAAGAAAAGGGGGATGCTAGCAGCATACTTAGTTTGGAAGTGAACCCATTTTGTGTTAAAAAACCATGCCAAAGATTGCAATCAGGTTACTTTAACAGTATCTGAAAATGAAAAATTTTCCATTATCTGAGCTTATATGTTGCTCTACTACTTCTTTAGCCCAACTATATCTAAAACCCAATTGTTGTGCATATCCGGAGGAGGTTGGCATACAGCTATAGCATCCTCAGTTCACAGTGAACCCATTTTGGTCAAAAAAAAAAACATGCCAAGAAGACAATCAGGTGCATGAAATCAGCTTCACTAACAGTGAAAGAAAATGGGACCCAAAAACATGCCAAGAAGACCATCAGGTGCATGAAATCAGCTTCACTAACAGTGAAAGAAAATGGGGATGCTAGCAGCATACTTAGTTTGGAAGTGAACCCATTTTGTGTTAAAAAACCATGCCAAAGATTGCAATCAGGTTACTTTAACAGTATCTGAAAATGAAAAATTTTCCATTATCTGAGCTTATATGTTGCTCTACTACTTCACTGTGCCCAACTAAATCTAAAATCCAACTGTTGTGCATATCCGGCCGGAGGATTTTGGCATACGTACCTATATACCATCCTCAGTTCACAGTGAACCTATTTTGGTCAAAAAAACATGCCAAGATGACAATCAGATGCATGAAAATAAGCTTCACTAACAATAAAAGAAGATGAGACATCAGCAACAACAGCAAGAGGGAACCAAATATAGAACAATTGGGTTTTGAATGGAGATTGTAGTCATAGATCAATTCTTCATTGAAGAAAAATACGAATAGGGCTCATAGCAAGTGTAGTTTTAAGGAATTGTCATCGTGGAAAGAAATTAAATATAGAAGCCAGAAAGAGGAATGGTAGAGAATGAGGATACACCAGGCTAACATAGCGGCATTTTCCTCATCTCTCTCTCATCCCTTCTTTCCCTTCAGCACACGAACACATAGAGACATCAGCAACAACAGCAAGAGCGACAAGAACAACAATAATAATAAATTATTATGAACAAGATGTCTCTATATGGGTTTCCAGATCTCCACTCCAACTCGTCTCTTTCTAATCACAGCCCAATTAAGAACAATTGTTCACAGTCACTGTTAAAGAAACATATATGCTCAGATTATGGAAATTTTCATTTTCAGATACTGTTAAAGAAGCTGATTTCATGCATCTGATTGCTATCTTTGGCATGATTTTTTAGCCAAAATGGGTTCACTTCCAAACTACGTATGCTGCTAGCATACCAAAATCCTTCAAATCAGTACAACAACACGGCTGAACAAACCTTATTTGTAGGTCATACAATGTCATCTATACCATGTTATGTGCCAAAGTGGGGTTGGTCATACAATGCAAGGCCGACACGTATTAGTTGTTTGTGAGTATGCAATAGGGTACAGCTATGAACAGGGCTCATATCAAGTGTAGTATTACGGACTGTCATCGTGGAAGGAAACCAATTTAATATAGAAGCCATATATGGAGCCAGAAAGAGGGATGGTAGAGAATGAGGATACACCAGGCTAACATAGCGGCATTTTCCTCAACTCTCTCTCATCCCTTCATTCTCTTCAACACACGCACACAAAGAGACATCAGCAACAACAGCAAGAGGGGGTTGGTCCAACAATAAGTGTAGATTATAATAAACGAGATGTCTCTATTTGGGTTTCCAGATCTCCACTCTAGCCCTTTCTTTCTAATCACAGCCCACTTAAGAAACATAGACGAAATGCTTATAGACGACAGCCACAATGCAGACTCACAAACACTAGTACGTGTCTTTCATGCATTCAAGACCATAATCTCTTTAAAAATACCAATTTAAAGACTTACCGATGTTTTTTGACAGTGGGCGGCGTGCTACCCTCACTCTCATATGTTTGACTGCCACTATTATTTAGTGGCTGCTCATCCCCATGGCTCTCGTTGCCATCATTTATATTTACCCTCTTTCCACGCCTCGGCATGTTGTACCTGTCAAGGATTCGATAACTTCCTTAGAGATGCAAATTTAATTAATAACATGTTTATAATAACTATCATAAAATTTGTACTTTAGTAGGATTAACAAACCAACATAATTGTAAAAAAATTTAAAAAATGAGATTTGTAACAGATTAAATTACAACGATAGTTTGGTTCAAATGACACTAAGCATAGTTTAATGTAAATAATACCAAGCAGTAGAAAATAGAAAGATAATTAAACCAGTGTATTAAATTCACAATGAACATATTCGAAATTACAGACATAATATTACAACAAGATTTAAGACATAAAATTACAGACATATAATAAACCCAATTGAAAATCATGTAATCTACAATACGACATCTTCCAGTACATCGCCCTCTTCTCCATCCTTGCGGAGCCAAGTCCCGCAAATTCCAACATCGGTTGTGTTTACATCAAACACAGGAAATTCAGAAGCAATGTAACTGTTCATGTCTTCATCGTCTTCATCGTCTGAAGTATCGCCTAGTTGGAATACATCTCTTGGTTGCATAGGGAGAGCCACATACGATTTTGGCAGGGTTGGATCTTCAATGTAGAACACTTGTTGCACTTGGGATGGAAACACAAATGGCTCATGGCTAATGTGTGTACCGATGTGAATCAATTTTGAGAAGTTTACAACTGTGAAGCCAAGCTTGTCCTTGTTGTTAGCAAAATTCCTATCAAACTCAGCCCAATCCCCACGAAATAAGACAACACGGAAATGGCTAAAATAATTCAACTCAATGATATCCGTGAGCACTCCATAGTAGTCGAGATCTCCATCTACAGGCCTTGTGTCCGATTTGGAAGCATAACTTCTAGTCTTAGACGTCACTACCATTCCACTATTTTGAGACTTCAAATTACATTCACGATCCTTAGTACGAAATCTAAAACCATTGAATATGTATCCTCCGTATCTTTTGACCATCTGATAGGGACCTTTGGCAAGTACTTGTATTTCAGATGACGCACCTTCAGGACCCAAAGAATGTACCTATTAATTTTGCGCAAATCGTATCAGCACCATAGAAAATGTAGATATAATAAAGATTAACTTGCATAACTGTAATTCACCTACATGAGATTCAAACCACTTATGAAATTTTTCATTCATCAACTTGTTTTGTTCACGTGGTGGTAGTCTTCTTGGTCTAGCCCTTCGTTTGATGTTCCTGACAAATTCGCTAAAAAATAAGCAATTGAAATTAGGAATAACAAAAGTATCAAAAATATCGAACTCCGCGGTTTTCACTGTATTCGATTTAAATTCAAAAGCAACTTACTTTCGAAATGGTTCCACTGATGCATGATGGTCTAGCACATATCGATGTGCCTGTTCCCACGCTAAGCTATCGAGCTCAAATGCATCAACTTTACCAACAGTAGTGCCAGCGGTATCAAAAAGATATTGAGCACCATCAAGGTTGGAAATGTCTGGATTTCTACGTGGTCTACTGGAAGATGTCTCCACACCAGGCAAATACCTGGAAAAAAAATGTAAGCACTCCTCTGATAGATATCCCTGGGCTATTGACCCTTCAGGATATGCTCTATTTTTCACATAACCCTTTAGCCGGTATAGGTACCTGAACATGTACAATTAATAAATTAGAGCGGATTAGGGGATTAAAAGAAATGAGCTTTTGAAAATTCAATTTCGTAAGATGAATGAATTATTTTACCTCTCAATGGGGTACATCCACCGATAGTGAACAGGACCGCCGATTCTGGCTTCACCAGCAAGGTGGATTATCAAGTGAATCATTATAGTGAAGAACGATGGAGGAAATATCATCTCCATTTTACTAAGTGTCAATGCCGCCTGCTGCTCCAATTGGTCCAGATCTTCAACACGAAGCATTCTTGAGCAAATACCTTTATATATGCTACAAAGATCTTTCAGGACAGTAGTGACTTGCTCACACATTGAAGACCTTAGGGCCACAGGAAGGAGATCCTGCATTAGGATGTGGTAGTCGTGTGACTTTAGATCCTGAAGCGTCTTCTCTTTAAAGTTGACACATCTTGCCATGTTAGAAGAATAGCCATCAGGGACTTTAAGTTCAAGTAGTACTTTTCAAAACAATTCCAACTCCGATTTTGACATTGAATAGATTGCAGGAGGTAGGAGTACTTTTCCGTTCGATAATTCTTCTGGGTGCAACTCATGTCGGATGCCCATTGACTTCAAATCAAGTCGGCTCTTGAGATTGTCCTTTGTCTTCCGATCATCTCCCATAACTGTTCCTATACAATTCTCACCAATATTTTTTCCGATATGCATCACATCTAAATTATGTCGCAGTAAGTTGAATTCCCAATACGGCAACTTGAAGAAAATACTCTTCTTCTTCCATGCACCTAAACTCGTCATGTTTTGATCCTCATCTTCACCATATAGATCGGTCTCCTCACCTTGCTCCGGCCTTGCTCTTTTCTTGCCCTTTGTCCTGACTTCTGGTTCTTTTCCATATTTGAATTGATGACCATCTACCCGCCTCAAAATATCTGAACCAGAAGAAGACCCAGGAGCATGTTCCCACTCGTCGGTACCATCAAATGTCGCTGCCTCTGCCCGAAATATATGTGTGTCAGGCAACCATCTCCTATGACCCATATAGCAAAACTTTCTGCCATTGTACAACCACCTTGAACTAGTTTGGTCAGCACAACATGGACATGCATAACGTCCTTTAGTACTATATCCAGATAAATTTGCATATGCTGGAAAATCATTGATTGTCCAAGACAACACGGCACGAAGAGAAAATGTTTCTTTAGCCACAACATCATAGGTTGGAACATCCACCCACAACTTCTGAAGTTCATCTATTAACGGTTGTAGGTACACATCTATATCATTTCCAGGACCTTTCGGTCCAGGAACTATCATGGACAAAATAAATGAGGACTGCTTCATGCATTTCCAAGGCGGCAAATTGTATGGTATCAACACAACCGGCCATATACTGTATGTACTACTCATTTTCCTGAAAGGGTTGAAACCATCACTAGCTAGTCCAAGTCTCACATTTCGAGGATCTTCTGCAAAATCAGGATATCTTTCATCAAATTTTTTCCAAGATTGAGAATCAGCAGGATGTCTAAGAATCCCATCATTAGTGCGACCTTCAGCATGCCATTTCATATCAGAAGAAGTTTTCGTAGACATAAACAACCTTTGTAGCCTAGGAATCAGAGGAAAGTAACGCAGTATTTTGGCAGGCTTCTTTTTCCTACTTCGCTTAGTAGATCCACTGGCTCCCTCGTCTTGATTTGGTCTTTCTTTCCATTTCGAAGAACCACACACTTCGCAATTCTCCAGACTTTCCTTACTACTCGTGAAAAGCATACAGTCATTTGGACATGCTGCTATCTTCTCATATCCTAGATCGAAAGAACTTAGGAACTTTTTGATTTTATAGGCTGAGTTTGGAATACAGATTTCAGGAAATGCTTCATTCAACAATTCAAGTAGCATAGTGAAGGACTTAGCAGACCACCCGTTTAAACATTTAATCTGAAATAGTCTGACAATGAATGAGAACTTAGAAAATTTGGTGCAATCGCGGTACAACAGAGTACTAGCATCTTCAAGTAACTTAGCGAAGGATTCTTGCTGCTTATTATTTTCAGGGGTGGGGCCAGACATTTCCTCGTCCACCCCACCACCAATCTGGTTTGTTTCTGTTGACTCATTGTGAACTTCGGTTGTTGGGTTATTGGTGTGGAAAGGAACATTATGAATCCCCATGGCATCTTGTAACAAAGCATGCATCTCATCGGAAACGCTTAAGTCTTCGTTCACTAAGGGCTCAGCTTCATTTTCTAATACAACCGGACGAACAGGAGCTGACGTATGATCCTCTCCATGACAAAACCACCTTGTGTACCCTTGAAGAAAACCGTTGACAACCAAGTGTGTATGTACTACGTCACATGTCCTCAGCATACAATTTGTACACCGGAGGCATGGACAAAGGATTAGGTTGGGATCACGGGAATGTCGTTTGGCAAAGATAATAAAATCTTTAATACCATCACGGTACTCCTTGGATAATCGTGGTTTACTAATCCAACTTCTATCCATTATATCAATAGCACACAATCTGAAATTAAAATTTGATATATTAAATAGTAATAATAGTAAAAGGCATTTTGTATATTAAATTTCACCTATTTGAAAACTATCCCTAGCTGCAAATAAATAAACGATATAATCTTTAACTGTAAAATAAAGAAATTGTGGTTCCAAAAAATGTACAAAAAAAAACTACATCTTAACACAATCTACTCTATTCACATAACCCTAAACTACCTTTTGTGGAAATTATCACAACCACCTTAGTGGTATTTTATCGCACACCCTGTGTTCGAGCATAAAAAAAAAATCGACTATAGTCTCCTCTGTATTTGGCTTTCCGTTCAAGGAGATGATGATGGTAAAGGGTATTTTGCTGATGAAGAGGAATCGGCCGAATAATGAGCGCGTCGTGCTGTAACTACGGTAACAAGAAGATCTGATGACTCATGAACTATTCTGTTCATGACTACTAATAATCACTTATCTCATAATAATAATAATAATAATAATAATAATAATAATAATAATAATAATAATAATAATAATAATAATAATAATAATAAACAAAAGAAACTAATATGGCTACTAATAAGTTTTTCAAAAATAATTCTTCATCCCAACTAAATCATTGATGCTTGTAGCGCCAAAAGAAACCTGCACGAGGTTTGTTCAGCCCAAATCTTGTACAGATTTGGAGGATTTTGGTAAAAAACATGCCAAGATGCCAATCAGATGCATGAAATTAGCTTCATTAACAGTAAAAGAAAATTGATAATGTCCAGTATGTAAGCATATATTTTTCAGAGTGAACCAATTGTTGTACATATCCGGAGGATTTTGGCATACAGCTATAGCATCCTCAGTTCACAGTGAACCCATTTTGGTCAAAAAAACATGCCAAAATGACAATCAGATGCATGGGATAAGCTTCATTAACAGTAAAAGAAAATGAGGATGCTAGCAGCATACTTAGTTTGGAAGTGAACCCATTTTGTTAAAAAATCATGCCTAAGATGGCAATCAGCTTCTCTAACAGTATCTGAAAATGAAAATTTCCATTATCTGAGCATATATGTTGCTCTACTACTTCTTTAGCCCAACTAAATCTAAAACCCAATTGTTGTGCATATCCGGAGGATTTTGGCATACGTACCTATAGCATCCTCAGTTCACAGTGAACCTGTTTTGGTCAAAAAAACATGCCAAGATCACAATCAGATGTATGAAAATAAGTTTCACTAACAACAAAAGAAGAAACTGGGGATGCTAGCAGCATACTTAGTTTGGAAGTGTACCCATTTTTGGGGGAAAAAACATGCCTAAGATGGCAATCAGGTTACTTTAACAGTATCTGAAAATGAAAATTTCCATTATCTGAGCTTATATGTTGCTCTACTACTTCTTTAGCCCAACTAAACCTAAAACCCAATTGTTGTGCATACCCGGAGGATTTTGGCATACGTACCTATAGCATCCTCAGTTCACAGCGAACCCATTTTGGTCAAAAAAAACATGCCAAGATGACAATCAGATGTATGAAAATAAGCTTCACTAACAGTAAAAGAAACTGGGGATGCTAGCAGCATACTTAGTTTGGAAGTGTACCCATTTTTGGGGAAAAAAACATGCCTAAGATGGCAATCAGGTTACTTTAACAGTATCTGAAAATGAAAATTTCCATTATCTGAGCTTATATGTTGCTCTACTACTTCTTTAGCCCAACTAAATCTAAAATCTAATTGTTGTGCATATCCGGCCGGAGGATTTTGGCATACGTACCTATAGCATACTCAGTTCACAGTGAACCCATTTTGGGTAAAAAAACATGCATGCCAAGAAGACAATCAGATGCATGAAATTAGCTTCATTAACAGTGAAAGAAAATGGACATGCTAGCAGCATACTAAGTTTGGAAGTGAACCCATTTTGTGTTAAAAAACCATGCCAAAGATTGCAATCAGGTTACTTTAACAGTATCTGAAAATGAAAATTTTCCATTATCTGAGCTTATATGTTGCTCTACTACTTCTTTAGCCCAACTATATCTAAAACCCAATTGTTGTGTATATCCGGCCGGAGGATTTTGGCATACGTACCTATACCATCCTCAGTTCACAGTGAACCCATTTTGGGTAAAAAAACAAACATGCCAAGAAGACAATCAGATGCATGAAATCAGCTTCATTAACAGTGAAAGAAAATGGGTATGCTAGCAGCATACTTAGTTTGGAACTGAACGCATTTTTTGTTAAAAAATCATGCCAACGAGGGCAAACAGGTAACTTTAACAGTATCTGAAAATGAAAATTTCCATTATCTGAGCTTATATGTTGCTCTACTAATTCACTGTGCCCAACTAAATCTAAAATCCAATTGTTGTGCATATCCGGCCGGAGGATTTTGGCATACGTACCTAGAGCATCCTCAGTTCACAGTGAACCCATTTTGGGTAAAAAAACAAACATGCCATGAAGACAATCAGATGCATGAAATCAGCTTCATTAACAGTAAAAGAAGATGAAAATTTCTAGTATCTAAGCATATATTATTCTATTAATTCTTCATCTCAATTAAACCATTCATGTTAAGGAAATCAAGATGAATAATCTGAAAAAAGCTTCCTTTTTGAAAAATAAGGGAAATCAAGAGATCATACCGAAGAGAGAGAGAGAGAGCGGGGCGACGAGGGCGGGGGCATAGGAGAGAGAGAGAGAGCGGGGCGATCGCCGATTCACCTCCAAATAGAGAGAGGGAAGAGGGAAATCGAAAATGACGAAGGGAAGAAGGGACGATTTCGAAAGGTCGAAGGCCGTCGAAGAGGACGAAGCGGCGGAGGCAAACGCGCGGGAAGTAGAGCGAGGAAGGAGGGGAACGAAGCGCCCCTTTCTTTTTTTTGGGGGGGGGGGGTTTGGGAAGATGGCGAGCGAAAGATTAGGGTTCACGGGTTTTATCGCAGTTATTCACCGGCGTTTCAATTAGACACGCCGGTGAATGTGTCCGTTTCGCCGGCGTTTATAATAAAAACGCCGGTGAATAATTCACTTCACCGGCATTTTTAAGTAAAACGCCGGTGAATACGAACATACACCGGCATTTTAAATCGACCGCCGGTGTATAACCATCCCATCTAGCGCCTAATTCCTATTCGCTCCCTACCCCGGCGCTACTAGTAAAACGCCGGGGAACTTTCGCCGGTAAAACCAGTATCTTTTGTTGTGGCTATATATATGATACGTATCTGTGGAAAATTGTTACATGAAAAAATCCTAGCCGTCACAGAAATCGTGAGAAAGAGAGATCATAAGGGACATCCCCTTCCCGCGGCTAGCACTGCGGCGTGAGAGAAAGCTTGATTTGATCCGTTCGTGTGGATACCATAGAGGCACAACAATATTGCAGTGTTATGATCGACATTCATTGGAGATAGTAGATCCATCTTCAAGGTATATCTCCTAAACACGATTTATGGTTGCCGCATGGATCCATGGCTAGGTTTTCATATTTCTTTGTAATTTTTCCGCTGTGTATTTGATTTGAGACTACCATCGAAACCTAACATCTATAACATGCTTGTGCCGAACATCAAGATCAACATTCAACTCAGTCAAATATTTGTCTCTACAAATTTGTTATGAGCAAACGGTAAGCTCAAACGACCAACGCCGTCACAGAGTCCTCTCCAAACTTACTGGGATCAGACAGCAAGCTCTAAATCAACTTGGTCAAAGAGTTGTCTCTACAAACTTACCGAGTGCAAATGGCAAGCTCTATGCGCAACTCCATCACGGAGTTGCCTCTACAAAACTTTTCGGGTGCAAACGGCAGGTCCAAACGTTCAAATCCGTCCCAGAGTTGCCTCAACAAACTTGCTGGGATCAAACAGTAAGTCTGCAACAGCTCATCTAGGTCAGCTACAGGAAGCTCATCCAATGATGAAACACTCAACCAACAAAACAAGCAAACAACACAACACTTGGACGACGAAAGAGAAATTCAGTTGTACGATGGGACATTTGATCAACAATACAAGCGAATAACACAACGTTTAGTCGACAGTAGAGTAATTTGGCAAAGTAAATTGTTCAAAAGGCACCGAAGCAAAAAATCTCCAGATTAAGTTCAACAAAACGAGTTGACTTGTACAAGGAGCATATAACGCAATGTCAAGCCAACTACAACTTCGACAACTTCAAGCCAAATGCAGCAAAGGAGATAGTTTTGGAGATAACTCCAAGCCAAGTTCAAGATTGGAGATAATTACTACATCTCTATATCCAAAGAAGATAATTACTCCATCTCTAAGCTCCAAAAAATTGCAAAACTGCAACATTGAAGGATTTAGATTTCAGGATCTGCAGAAGAAGAAGGAAAACTTGGGTTTTTATTACATCAGAATAACGGGTCGGGTCTCCAAAACCAAAACCACAAACATAATGCAAGACCTAAGCTCAAAAAACCAAGTAGGTATGGATCTAGACCCAAATCCATTTCAAACCCGAACCCTCACTTCTTCTTCCCCTTCAAAACTTCTTCTTCAATAAACCCAAAAATAGAGCTCGAACGAAAGCTCTCTTCCACGTCACTCCAATTCCGAGCACCACGACTCCAGCTCTGAGCTCTGCTTCATCTAGAGCTTTGCCTAAACCTTGGTCGACGAGAGACTTACCAGCTCAACTTCTTCGAGGCTTGACAATGGGGAATCAGACCCATAGCTCGACTGAAGATCGAAAGCTCGCTCATAGCTCGATCAAGAATCTCCATAGCTCGGCGATGGTTTGAAAGATCCATAGCTCGACCGAGGAGTTCCATAGCTCGACCAAGAACCCTCATTGCTCGACAGGATGATAGGGAAACTCCATAGCTCAATGACTTAGCAAAAACTCGCTCCATAGCTCGACGAAAGAATAGATCTCTGAGGGCGATGTAGCTCGACAATGAAGAGTCATAACTCGATAGCAGAGCATATCCATAACTCAGTCGAACTACAAGAACAGAGCGCCTCGCAACCTCGATTGAAATTCAAAAAACAAAGCATAGCTCAATAGCTCGATAAAGAGACAGGGAAGCTCTCGCTTGGCGGTGAGTTTAAAGCTCTATAGCTCAGTGAGGCTTTTAAGTCAACGAAGGAGGAAGGACGGCAAACTTCATAGCTCGGCAAGGCTCGAAACCTCGCCGAAACCCATAGCTCTGCCAAGAACTCTATCGCTCATATCTCGGCAACAACAAGGTGGGTAGCTCAGCGCTGTGGTAGCTCGACGAGGGCAAGATGCCATAGTTAGACTAGGATCAAATGCCCATAACTTGGCCAAATCGTAGGCCGAGCTAGGGGGTTCCTGCTACAATTGTTGGCCCTTTAATTGCTCAAAAATTCGAGCGTGAGCGGGATGGACACGCGTGATTAATCCACGTCGCCAGTCTTCTTCCCACCGCTCTGCCTAATTCTGATCCGCTCGATCACTACAAAAAGCGAGCTCCACAGAGATAAGCGAACATGATGAATCCACGTCGCCACCAATCAGATATTCTCCATCACAGCCGCTGAATTCGCTCAGCAGACAAGCTCCAACTGATGAGCGATACAGATCGCGTCAAAATTTGCGACAAGGTTTGATTATTCAATAAAAATCCCATAAATTCATTTTAAATTCAAAAAATTAATTAAAAAACCAAAAATAATTATTTAAATTCGGAAAAATAATTAAAATTTCTGAAGAATAATTAAGATTGGATTTATTAATTATAAATTTCGAAAAAGTGATTTTAAAATTGGGAAAATTCCAGAAATTTCCAGAAAATTTTGGGAAAATCTGAAAAATATGGAAAACTCTAGAAAAATCTAGGAAAACTTTCACTACCTTCAGAAGCCACTGATCCGTTCCACGTATCTGCAAGCACCCTGACAGTTAAGGATGTACTCCAGAGTCCAAAAGTAAGACGTACTACTCCCCGAAAGCCTAGAAAATTGCCTTCCGAAAATGGAGGGCTTATCATGATGGTAAAAATTGCAGCAAATCAAGGTCGTATGATTCCAGCACATATCTCAAAGCTTCTACAGGCAGATTAATCATAACGGGCCTCTCTAACAGGTCTGGACCTTCTCTAGGCTCCTCTACAAGACATTGGCTTCTTCCAAGCCCATAAAAAATCATAGACTAGGCCCATTAGAAAAGATACCCAGCCCATGAAGGCTATGAGTCAAATTTCTTATCCCCTAACAAGAGAACTTATCTCTTGAGGGGGAGAAATATAAAGCAGATAAGGAATTCATATCAATCCAACGGATTTAGATCGATCTCTGATATGTTTCTCAGGCCTATAAATACCCTCTCCCCTCCACAGTCAGAAGGTAATCAACAAATCGCCAGTTTCTCTCGAACTCTTTTTCTCTCTTTGGTTCTGACTTGAGCGTCAGAGGGTTTGTCGCTGGGGCCAACCCCGGGTGTTTCAGGGTTTTTGCAGGTTCATCGGCCACGTCAGTAACCGTCAGATTCATATCACGGTGGTCAGTCAACAATCCAGATTCAATCTCAGGAGCTCTAACTGCATTTCATGGCAAAGATCAGAGGTTAGATTTATAGTAGTTTCCATTAAATAAGAACGCACTATCTATTTGCTCCCACACCAAAGCATTAAGATTGCTCCAAAATTTGCGCAGGTATATTTTGAACTAAAATTCTATTTATTAGTTATAGATTTTAGAAAATTAATTTTTAAAATTGAAAATTTTGTTAAAAAAACTCATAACTGAATCAAAAATTCTAAAAAATAATTATAAATACACAAAATTAATAAAAAAAATCGAAAAATAATTATAATTTTAGAACTTTTAAATTTAAATTCTAGAAATTAATTTAAAAAATTCGATTGATTAATTAAAACAAATCTAAAAATGATTTAAAACAGGAAAAAAAGGTTAATTAAAATCTGTAGAAAAATATGGGAAAATCCTGGAACTTGCTTACTGCCCCAGAAGGTCTGATCAAGGTTCCCAGAATCTCTAATCATCCCTAAAAGTCAAAACTAACTTTCTAGAACATCCAGAACAACGTAAATACTCCCTCAAGGCTAGGAAATCCACCACTCAGGAGTGGGGGGCTTATGATATTGGTAAAAATGGCAACATATCAAAGACATACGATTCAGGCAATCTTAAAGCTCCCATTGGCAAAACAGTAATTTCAAAAATTACAGGCTCAGGGGAGGAATTTGGGCAATAGGCTCATCAACTCGACCCGACCTACAATAATGGGCTGCCAAAGTGGTCCAACATGGAGGAGTTTTAGTTGAATCAAAGTTGTTACTAAAACCTCCTATCCAAGCGAAGAGTTACCACTTCTATCTCTTCCTAAAGAAGGGAGTCAACAAACTATATATGTTGATCAAGAGAAGATTAAATGGTTCTATCTCTTCATGAGAGAGAAAGGGAAACAAACTCTATCCCTCCAACAGGGAATCAAGAAAAAATTCAAATCTCTGGGAACTGTCCCAAAGGCTATAAATACCCTCTTGTGTTTTAGGCAGGACCAACCACGGTGTTTTAGACTTCTTGCAAGTTTGCCGGCAACACTCTCAGCAGTCCAAAATCGAGAAGAATGAGTAGTCAACGTTACGAACTTGATTCTAGTCAAAGGTTATATCTCTTTCTTTTTTATTAAGAGAACTCATCAATCTGTTTGCTCTGATATAAAACATAAGCAACAACTACAAAATAATAGTAACATATTTTAAAGAATTTTCCGCAGCGATTAATATTTCATTGTAAAGGGTCTCTAATATAATGCAGAAATCGAAAATAGTTTTTTTTAAATTAGAATTCCCTCAAAGTTGTACATATGGTAAAGGGTTGGGAATAATAAAGAGAGATACATAATTCTCAGGATGAAGACCAGCCTACAACGGAAAATTTTGTCGTACTACCCCACTTTTTGAAAATATTTAGCGCTCTGCCCCACTTCCCAAAACAATTAGCGATATACCCTTGTTTAGGACACATCAGCAAGAAATGTTATTGGAAAAAACGGCATAGGTTATTTCGATGCCGTTCTTCCCAATAATGGCATCTGTTTGAAAAAAAAATGTCATGCCGTTATTTGGAATAACCGCATAGGATGTTTTGTTTTTTGACAGCTTGTAGTCTCCACTTAGAGAAAAAATTGCAAGTGTGAAAACCTTATAACAGATGCCGTTATTTCAAATAACCGCATTCTCAATACTGATACCGTTATTTGGAATAACAGCATCAGTTATACATTTTTTTTAATAAAAAAGTAACTTATTATTCATCCTCTCTGACGAATAAGTTAAAAAAAAAAAAAATTATAACTGATGCCGTTATTCCTAATAACGGCATCAGTTATAATTTTTTTTTTTAACTTTTTATTCATTCTCTCTGTTTCCAAACAACGGCAAGAGTTCATATCTATACTATTATTAAGCAAAGCCCCATTTTGGTGGCTTTTTACTATCATGCCCTCATAAACATAACATACCTACAAAATAATGCAGGGTTAATTCTGTCAAATTTTACCCCTGGTCCCTACACAATTAAAGGGCACAAGCGTAATTTTCCCTCAAATCAAGCTCTCTCTCTCTCTCTAAAAAAAATCCCCCCTCCCGTCGATTCCTCTCCCTCTCTTTCTCAAAATACCCAACACCTCTCTCTCTCCTCATCCATAAGCCATGACCATCTTGGACTGCATATTCCTCCCTTCCACAGTGAAACTACGATACAAAAACCCTTTTCCCTGACTCTGCTTTCTCGCAATCCCAGATCCGTACAGAAACCCTAGTGCCGACTGTGCATGAGCATACCCCCCCCCCCCCCCGCCGCCACCTCCATCTCCGCCGCCGCATTCTCCTTCACCCCAGTGTCTCCCCCAGCCACCACCACAATCATGTTCTGTACGCCGGAGGAGTAGAGGTCAGCGTTGGTTAGAGAATCAGAGGAGGAGGATGTGAAGGAGTTGGTGAGGGGGGATTCGAAAATGGGGCGCCAAGACCTACTCCGCTCATCTCATCCGATCTGGAAAGGTCCTCTTTATCTCTCAATTTCTTATATTTTGTTTCTTGAAATTTTGTTGAAGTAGAGACTTTTTTCGATTTAGACGTGAAATTAGGGATTAATGAGTAGAAAAGTACTTAATTTGATGGTGATGAGAGGGAAAGAGAGAAAGGTAGAGGAGGATATGTAATTGTTGTGCCCTTAATTTAATTGATGAAAAGTTCAGATCTTCAGCAACATTTCAGTTGATCTTGAGCCATTCATATCAGTCCAATGGATTTTGTTTAATTTTTTTAGTGGAACTCCTAATATCTATACAATATTCTTATTCTCCTAATATGATTTATTTTCTTTAATTATTCTTGCCAAATATATCGACGATGCTTAATTTTAATGCAGGAATGCGAAGTAGATATTCCTGCTGCCAATGGGAATATTACATCACCAACTAACTAATGTGTACTCTCTGCTCTTCTTATAACCTGAATCGCATATCATGAAAAACTCTTTAAAATTATTTGGTAATCGCATCTTTAATGGGCCACTGTGTCATACATGATGGCAAAATTTTGAAAATGTTGATACATTAAATATTTTCTGCCTTTCTGTTATACTGTCGTGGAAAGGCAATTTACAACTCTACACTAGCAAAATTTAACAGAATTAGCTTCGATGTAAGTATATGAAGTTATTAATAAAATGTCTTCAAAGTAATTGCCATAACCAATATAGGCTTTAAAATTGTGAACCTATAATTTTGTCTCTGGATCGTTAGAAACACTGATCCACTCTATCTCTTCTCATGCATTTTTTTTTCTTTTGGTGTATGCATTTCCCTCTTCGTATACTTTTATCGGTGCTCTTCTATATTTTGTATATTTATGCAAATTTTTATATGTCCTATGTTATTTAGGGTTTTTTGTTTTTGTTTTTTTGGGATTCCACACAATCTCATTTGGTTGACATAATTAGACAAATAAGGAGTGATCTCTAAACGAAAAGACATAAACATCCTTTTTTACTTTCATAAATTTCTGTGACAAATAATTTGTTATTTTCTTTTGTTATCTTCAAATTTGTATCATCAGTGCGCTAATGTCAGGTCGAGCAGCTCTCATGTCAATATGTCATTGCAAAAGAGGTTAGAATTGGTGAGGATGACCAAAAAATCATCATCATAATTTGGTATACAAAACGTGACATTGACTTTCCTAAGTATTTCTGAGGAGGCAACAAGTAGAGTTATCTTCGTTGACAGCGCTTAACAATTAGTACCCTGGTTCATGATAATGAGTATAGTTTGATTTGTCTTAATGACTTATATTTCTTAGAGATGAATAAATATATTCTAAATTCATTTCCTTATATTAACTTTATTATTTGTATGTATTTTCTTGGTGAAGATGAATTAGATTCTGTGATCCTTGGACGCTTGAGCTCATGAGCATATGTGGCCGTTCTTGCTGTTATCGTCATGTTACTCGCTGTCGTGCTCTGTAGCCACCATCGCTACTTCTTCCCGTTGTTCTCACCATGATCGTTATAATCATCATGTATAAGGCAAGCATTTTCTTGAACTCTTGCAAGTAGTTTTTTGAATTGATTATCGTATATCAAGGAATGCTATTATTGATTCATCGGCGAATCAGAATAATAGCTTCTTTATCATACCATGTTACTGATTCATAGTCCTTATCATGCCGTGTTATTGATTCCAGTATAAGATCATTAATTTTTTATATTATCGAATATTCAACTTTACTATCTCTAAATTTTGTGACCTTGCACTAAGAATTTGACCTAACTGTTGGATTCACAAAAAATAGTTCTTCAAAGTCCATTTATATTCCATCTATCACTTAGAAAAGGGAAAATGACCTATCAGCTAAGTTTTATCTTTGTTTTTGACAGGTTATTATATCTGGAGGGTACCATAAATGCTGATCAAATTCAAAGCTTGCTGTAATATAGTAAGTGGTCTGAGCTCACTTCCTTTGGTTTCAATATTTTGATGAACTATATCTCTCAACTCATTAATTGAGCATGGCCGCTCCTTTTATGGAAGTTGGGTCATATCGTAGATGTATCAGATACATATCCGACACAATAGATCTTATTAATAAATATAATATTTGAGATGATATAATTTAAAGCATGGCTTTAAGTGAGTTTACATGGGATGATATAATTTCTCAGTTTCGGTGTTGGCAATTGTTTTAATAATAATACTCAATCAGAGTAATTGCACCCGTTTGCAGGTTTACTTGCAGTTTACTGAGACAAGCCATGCACCAGATATGTTTATCTGCAGTAAGCACATGCCTAACAGTTGAAGATTCAATGGAGGTACATTTCAATAACATATCATCCTATATTGTTCTTTTGTATATGACTTTTTTTTTTTTGTAGCTAATCGTGATGAGTGGTTAGGCTATAAGGGAGGACATATTGAACCAAATCTTAAATTCTTTTCAAATGGTCAAATTCGAGAAGGATCCCCATGCAGCATATGCTTTAATTATTGATGGCAAGGCTCTAGCATATACTTTTTTTTCCCATTTAGCATTACCTTCTGATATTAATTTTTGATGCCTTACATTTGTGGAGATTTTAAGATTGTGAGTTATTACGAGTAGTCACCCACTGTCATAGGCTACTTAGTATACATGTTTTTTGTACGCGTGCATCGCATGTGCATTATACTAGTTTATATATAACTGATGTTGTTATCTCCAATAATGGTATCAGTCATTCAAATGCTGTTATTCAGGATAACGACATTATTTATAAGTTTTTTTCACACTTAGAACTTTTTAAAGTTAGAAGATTCATACTTGTAAGAGAAATATACTGATGCCGTTATTCCAAATAACGGCATGGAAAAAAAATGTAAAATAGATGCCGTTATTAAGAAGAACGGCATCGAAATAACCTATGCCGTTCTTCCCAATAACGTTTCTTACTGACGTGTCCTAAACAAGGGTATATCGCTAATTGTTTTGGGAAGTGGGGCAAAACGCTAAATATTTTCAAAAAGTGGGGCATTACGACAAAATTTTCCCTACAACCGTTGTTCTTTTTTCAAAACAATAAAAACAAAATCAATTCATAACAGTTTTTTAAATCGCTCGTTAAGTCTCAAGAATATTTACCCAGATATATTTTTACTAACTTGTTAGAAAAAAACAATTATATATTATTCTAAGCCAATCAAAATGAATCACACAAATTCACTAATCTTTATAAACAAAGTTTGGAAATTGAAAATAAGAAAACAATGGCATAGCATGGCTAGCAGCCTAGCAAGCTAGTCAGCGAAGTACAATAGCTAGAGTTGGAACAGTTCATTCATGCATGGTATGTGAGACAAAGACAACGATCCAAAAGCAGCCCTACAGTGTAAAATTATCTGTGGTAAGATGTTTTATATGCATAGCTTGCCAAGTCTAGCTTCCAAACATAACTGACAGTTAAGTGTTGTAGCTACTACTATTTGTCATTTGATTTGATTCCTTCCTCTTTCTTTATATAATTTGACCTCCATCTTCCTTATTTCACTTGATTTGATTTCTTACTCTCCTAGTCCTTTCCTTGTCCCTTGTTGCCGGTTTTTTGTCAACCACTCTGTCTCCTACTCACTCGCCTCACCTCTAGTATAGATCTCTTTCTCTCATGGGTTTATTTTGAAGTCCAGCTTCTTTTACTTCCAAAAATTACTTTTAGCCATATCATATGGTTTGTATATCTCAGAGGCTAAGATATCTCATTAAAAGAACTAGTTTATTTTTATTTTTTTACACGTTTTGATCAGAATTGGAGGATTGTCACGTACGATTTACGTGTTAAGAAATAGTTTTGAAGTTGGACGTGCGTTCCACGTAATTGGTAAATATATTTTGAAGAAAAAGCTATAATTTGTAAGTGCAATGCACGTGTTTGTAAGTATAATTTGAGTTGTACGTGCAACATATGTATATGTTTAGTGTTAAAAAAAATATTGTAAAATTGTTTTGCATATGTATTGCACGTTTTAAATAGGTGAATTTTTTTATTTTTTTATTTTTGTTGTAATTAATGGGAGAGTTGGAGTTGAACGTGCAACGCACTGGTTTGTATGTTGACAACATTACAACTCCAACTCTCCCATTATAATATTATAGATTAGAGATTAGAGAGTAGAGATATAACTTCAAAATTAATATGGATTAACTATAAAAAAAATTCAAAATATGGATTACTTACATCTTGCTTGAATAAAAATTGAAGAAGGAAACAATAATCATAAACTCTATAGAAACGGTTAACTCACCTATATTCCACATTACCCTCTCAAAACCAACTTTAACTCTGTACCCAAAATTTTCTTAGAGATCTATCCATAACCATTAAAGTTTGTTTTGTTCTTTTTTTCTTTTTTTTCAATTCTCAAAAACGGACCGCCTAATATGCTCGACCTCTACGTTTAATCTCTATGATCATGATTAACTTATATGAAATAGTTGACTATATATGCTGATTTTTTTTATTTTAATTTTTGTAGAAAATCCTACATATGCTGCTTGACAACATTAGAGTAAACTAGTAAACTAGTGATGCATGTAGAATACATCAAAGATAATGAAAACATATAATAAAAGAAAAAGATTTGGTTGACCCTAAGCATTTTAATCTTTACGGTAAAATTAAACACTGAGCCCTAGCTTCACTTATTTTTCAAATGCTGTATTTAAGAGAGAGAAAGATAGCTAGGGATCGACTCTTAAGCCATCATGTGAAGATAGTACTAAGTATCACACGCATGGAAAAAAGTGTGCTAATGCATCAGTACCTGACATGTATTCATAGGCACATGGAAGCCTATAGCTAATAACAAAAGTTTACTCGTTTACTAATGACAACTACGTAACAAAGAAGAACGAAAGCAGGAAAGAGGCGACCAGTGCATTAGATTACAATACACGCATATGCATGGAAATAGAAGAATGTCCAATCCTGCATGAAAAAGTGAACGTACCTAGTCTTGTTTAGCCTTTTTTCCTTCTCGCTGTTAAACTCTAGATCTCTTTCTCTCTCTAGATTTTTTCTCTCTCTCTCTATGTTGGAAGTGGAGCAGCAGCCAAACAGCCGTAAATCTTTGGAAAAAGCGGCTTCTCATGATACCATAGAGTCACAGTAGATATGTAGAGCACTGAATCAAAGAGGAATTTTTTCCCAAAATGACCTACTTTTTGAAAGTTTTTTTTTCCTAAACTAACCTTTTTTTTAAATTTCCAAGCTGACCTACCCGCTGTCTCAAAAGGCGAGTTTAGTAAAAAAATTCATCGCTTTTTGATACAGCGAGTGTGAGATTTGGGTTTTTTTGATTTCTCCCTGACAAAGACTCGCTATCTCAAAAAGCGAGTGAGTTTTTTCCCAACTCACTTTTTGAGACAGCGAGTTTCGTTTGGAGATTTTTAATACTCCAGACTCGTTTTTTTCCTCTTCTTATCTCCATTCTTACTCTTCTTATCTCCATTCTTATTCTCTCCTTAACTCCGAAACCCAAAATCCTAGCCTCCCAAAATCAACCTCCTACCCACAAAATCTCCTATAAATCTAAATATATTCACTTAATCTTTCCCAACCCTCTCAACTTCTACTCTCAAAATTCTAAACTCATCTTCCGAAAGATCCATATTTTGCAATTTTGAACTATGATAATTCACATTTGTTTCATTCCCATTTGTTTCAAAATCAATGAAAATTTAGAGATTGCGAATGAATTTGGATTCATAGATGTTGGAGTAGATATGAATGTACAGGGCAGACTGCATATGCAGCTTAAATTTAAAAAAAAATTCCCGTAAACTCGCTTTTTGAAAGCGAGTCTGGGCAAAACCTACTCGCTTTCTAAGAAAGCGAGTTTAGAGTTGTGAGATTTTCAGAGCCTAAGTGGTCTCTGGAAATTTCTCAACTCAACAGTCGCTTTCTCAGAAAGCGATTGAATTTTGTCTACAGTCGCTTTTTGAAAAACCAAGTATAGGCAAAACCACATTGCTTTCTGGGAAAGCGACTGTGGAGTTGAGAAATTTCCAGAGACAAAAATATGGGGTCTTTCGGAAGATGAGTTTAGGGTTTTAAGAGTAGAAGTTGAGAGGATTAGGGAAAGATTAAGTGAATATATATTTAGATTTATAGGAGATTTTGTGAGTAGGAGGTCGATTTTGGGAGGCTATGATTTTGAGTTTCGGAGTTAAGGAGAGAGTAAGAATAGAGATAAGAAAGAGTAAGAATGGAGATAAGGAGAGGAGAAAAAACGAGTCTGGGGTATTAAAAACCCCCAAACGACACACGCTGTCTCAAAAAGCGAGTTTGGAAAAAACCCACTCGCTTTTTGAGACAACGAATTTTGGTCAGGGAGAAATCAAAATCCCCCAGACCGTACACTCGTTGTCTCAAAAAGCGATAGAATTTTTACCAAACTTGTTTTTTGAGACAGCGATTAGGTCAGTTTGGAAATTTTTAAAAAAATTAGGTCGGTTTGGAAAAAAGTTTCAAAAAGTAGGTCATTTTGGGGAAAAATCATCAAAGAGCCTATGATGCTAGCCTATTGCCCTAAGTATATATGCATCCCCTATCCCAGTAAATAATAAAGTTAGAAGAACAGAAAACCCTAATATAGTAAGCAGTAAAAGTAGAGATAGAGATAAGAGAGAAGAGACAAATGCTTAGAAACGTGTGCCAGTAATGTGAAAGTCCGCATGATATGTGAGGAGGAAGAAGGAAGGAAATAAGTGAAGGAAAACAAACACAAACACTCTAGTAGTGTCTGTGTCAAGTCTCAATTGTTTCTCTCTCTTAAACATAGCAAGTTTGGACCACCTTAAAGCTCTTGCACATCTTTAGTTGAAGATGATATGAAAGGAAATTTGTTTTTGTGCCACCTCTTTTAAAGTAATTTATTCGTAAAATTAAGTAGCTCAAAACTTGTATATACCCATAGAAAAGGGAACCTCATCTTTAGATGATGCAAATTTTTTTATCTCTAATATTATAATGGGAGAAGATCTTAATGTCATTTGTAAATCTACCAATGCATGCATTATATGTGTATAACTAATATAAAAAATGTCTCAAGTTCGAGTCCTCACTACGCCATATTATTTTCTTTTTTTTAAATATATTAAATGTGTTTCACGCGTGTAAATTACTATATATCTATCTATAACATAATATATAATAACTATTATAATGGGAGATTTGGAGTTGTAAATCTACCTACTTACGTGCAATGCATGTGTAACTCCAACTCTTCCATTATGTTCTTCACATTTACTTTTAAAAATATATAATCGTATTTATTAAGACATGCATCACACGTATAAATCAGAGTTCTTACTTTATTTTTATAAAAATTTAATACGTGCATCTCACGTGTATATTACTAGTATACATTAATTGTATGCATGATAAGCCATGATCGATAGCATTTACAGTAATTTATACATCATAATTGCCATGTGTACATACAACTTGTTTAGATGTTTTTCAATCGTATTTCAAGTGGTTAAAAAACAAATTAGTTTTACCTGGGCGGACTTACGTACAGATAAAATAAGTAGTTCGCAAGGTCAAAATGGTTAAAGAGAATAACTTTGTTTGACAGGGGCTTAAAAGGAATCGACCCTATATTCAAAAGATAACTTGTCTACATAATATGTTAGGAAAGTATTAATAACATATTACAAATAGTAGGGAAATTGAATACTTCATAAACATAGTACCTACACAACTATACAAGGATATCCAACACAGAACTTACGGTAGGAAGTGGGTTCGGGATTGTCCGAAGCGCACGGTTTGACTAGCCAAAAAGTGGGACTCTTAATGAAAAGAACCGTCATTTAGTCTGGATATGGGTTTAGAGAAGGAAGTCCACATTTCTTGGACGGGTTGGGTTCTAGTTAGGGCCATTACGATCCTAGCCCATGACTAGGGATGTAAAAAAAAACAACAACAAAATTCCAAGCCTGTCCACAAGCCCGTTGATTAGAGCTCCTACGCCGTTATCCCAAAGCGCGGCATGTTAAAAAAAAATACAGGTACCGCTGTTGGCAACAGCAGCACCAAAATGCATACACCGTCGTTGCCAATAGCGTTAACGCATCCATAAGTGGGTTAGTTGGGTAAATATTTTCAAAACTGTGTCAGTTTGATCAATATTTTCAAAAAGTGTGTCATTACTGAAAAAAAAATCCATTATTATGTATTGATTGATCGGTTGTTGTAATGGTTAAGTACATAATGTGGTTAATCTAATTTCCAAATAACACTTGAAGTTTTGATATTTTCAAAATAGCACCTAAAATTTATATATATGTGCCAAAATAACATCTGCATCAGTTTTTCCGCTAAGTGAATGAAATATTCACAGAATATACCGCTTATCCGGTTTAAACCCAATAAAAAAATTTGAAATGAGGAAATCATGCTAATCTCCTTATTCATAAACTCTGAATCCCTTACTGTGTCTTTCCCCTTTCTCTCTGATATGGCTAAAAATGGGATTAAATCAGAACCGTTCAAATCGGGCACGGATCTTAAAGTTTACAGGGGCAAAACGGTAATTTCACCTGCAAACGGATCTTAAAGTTTACAGGGGCAAAACGGTAATTTCACCTTCAAATCGGGCACGGATCTTAAAGTTTACAGGGGCAAAACGGTAATTTCACCTGCAAACGAGTCTGAAATGGAAACTGAATCTCTTCTTCAGAGCCCAACAGCACATGAACGGATCTGCCCTACTATACACGGGTCCCAACCCGGTACGAGCCAGTTCAGAAGGATAGAGAGAAATCCTGATTCGTCCTTATCCCTAGGAGGTGGCTCTAACCACTTCTATCCATCCACACCGGAGAGTAGAGATTTATTCTTATCTCGAAACAGATCCCCACGGCAGCTATAAATACCACCCTTCTCCTACCGTTACAAGGTGATCACTCTTTGCCAACCTAAAGTTCTTTCATATTCTTTTCTGAGTACTAACAAGAGCGTCAGAGAATTCGTCGACGGGATCAACCCCGGTGTTTCGAACTTTGTGTAGGTCAACAGCAGCAGCGAGAAGCCAGCCAGACAGCGGTAGAAGTGTTTAGGTTTGACCCATTCGATTCCTTACGAATCCACAAATTCATCTGATTGCCCCCACACCAAAATCAACAGCAACAGATTGGCACCATATGTGGAAATCGAATAGCAGTCCGACCCTACTTCATCAGCAAAAGTGCTTCCTAGCAATGCCTCCAAAGAAAAGGAAGTCCACGATCTCCAACCGTAGAACAACTTCCATTCCTCCTCCGCCTCCAGAGGCTCTCCCTCCGCCCGTCTAGCCGGTTCAGTCGCGGCCCAGCAGC
Organism: Hemerocallis citrina; assembly: GCA_017893485.1. NCBI lineage: Eukaryota > Viridiplantae > Streptophyta > Magnoliopsida > Asparagales > Asphodelaceae > Hemerocallis > Hemerocallis citrina. The sequence goes on from CM030363.1 coordinate 261,489,540, forward strand.
TCGGGCAACCGATCCCTCAACCTGTTCAGCAGCCTCTTCCTCAACAGCCTCACCACCAACCGGCCCCTCAAGGGCCTCAAGGGGCTGTTGGAGAACCCTCACACCGAAGTCGCCAAAAGCAACCACTTTATCAGGACCATGTCTCCATACACAACCCTTCTTCTGACTCCATGGCCTCCCATAGCCCGCCAAGGTCGAAAGATCTATGTGACGTTATCATCAACCGACAGAACGAGATAGATCTTCGGAACTGCTTGGACGATAGGTGGACCCGTGATGGGAACCCCCACCGAGAGCATCAAAGGGACCGATCCCCTCGTAGGCCCAACCGCCAAAAGTAGAATTCTCCTAGAAGACAGAGGGAGTCTCACCAGTGCCGCCAGAGGATTTGTTCCCTGATCGGCTGTCCAGCCACAAGGCACCGCCAAGACCGAGAGGCACCAGTCATGAGGGCAGAGTTCCAGGACTTTCAGGAGGTAGTGTTACGGGCCCTCAATGTCGCCCCCAATAATGAACAACGGGCCCCCAGTCCTCGGCCGGCTCCAAGCCATTATCGTCGCACCCCCAGTCCTCGACCTACTCCAAGCTATCACCACTGCAACCGCAGTCCTCTTCCATGTGAAGACGAGTCCCAGGGCTCAGCGAGATATGACCGAAGGGAGGACTTGGTCTACCGCCGTCTCCACGAGATTGAGTGGCGCCTCGGTCAACTCGACAGAGATGAGGAACAATGAGCGAGGAACCTCCATCCGAGCGGACTCTGTTCTCCCATACCATCATGGAGGCCACCGTCCTAGAGAACTTCAAGCCTCCACACTTTGAGTCGTATACCGGAGAGTCGGACCCTCCTGATCACATCGAGAGTTTCAAAACTCTCATGATGATCCACCATGCCTCTGACGCCCTTCTCTGCAAAACCTTCCCTGCCACGCTCAACGGACCCGCTCGAGAGTGGTATTCCAGACTTGCTCCAGCCTCCATCTTCTCCTTTGACCAATTCGAAGGTCTCTTCCTCACCCACTTCGTGAGCAGCCGCCGCTCCAAAAAGACAAGCACCTCTTTGCTCTTCCTCAGTCAAAGGAAGGGCGAGCAGCTGAGGGACTACGTCAAGCGGTTCATTGTAGAGGCCAGATCGATCGCCTCTCTGGATCAGTCCTTAGCCTCGACCGCATTCCAGTCTAACGTTATTAATCCCGATCTCAGGGCATCCCTCGCCAAGAAACCTCCTCAGGACTTCTCAGAACTCCTGCTTAGGAATGAGAAGTACATCCGAGCTAAAGATGCTCTCAACTGCCCCACTCTGTAAGGATCATCTTTCGGAAACAAACGGAAGACTGCTGAAGATGAAGGAGCTAAGAAGCTCCAGAAAGATAACAGAGGCCAGTGTTGCCCTTCTCCCCACTTCGATAGGTTCACTCCTCTTAACATCAGTGTCTCGGCCATTCTGATGGAGGTTGGGAAGGATGGAATCCTCCACACCTCCTCCAAAATGAATACCCCGGGAAAGAAAAGAAACAGGTAGAAGTTGTTCCGTAATCACTGGGATCATGACCATGACATGGATGACTGTCGGACCCTCAAAGATGAGATAGAAGCCCTCATCTAGAGGGGGCAACTCTCCCGGTTTGTCGGAAAAGACAGGGCAGATCCACCTCCGCCTCCCAGGGGGCTAATAGGTGAACCGAACAATAGGCAGAGACCCCAGACGTCGAAGCCGAAGCCGTCATGCACCTCATACACGGAGGCCCAATGGGGGAGATTCCAACCCCTCCTGAAAAGCCTTCGTCCAAGAAGTGAATTCCGTACAGAACCATCCTTCTCCTAGGGGCCTTGGGATTCCTTTTACGTTTTCTGATAGGGACTTAGAGGGCGTCCGGACGCCCCATTGCGATGCCCTTGTTATAAACCTCCGGATGGCCAATTTCGACGTACGCCGGATCCTAGTGGATAATGGCAGTTCGGTCAATATTCTATTCTTGGAGGCATTCTAGGGCCTTCAGTTGTCAAGAGATCGGCTCAAGCCAGCTGGTTACGCTCTTCACGGATTCACTAGGGTGCCGGTGACGATCGAGGGACTTATAACACTCGACGTGACCGCTGGCAAAACTCCGGTCACCCGGACCAAGCCAATGGACTTTATGGTCGTAGACGTAAAAGCCACCTACAATGTCATCCTGGGTCGACCAGGTCTGGCCGCTCTCCAGGCCATACCATCGGTCTATCATATGAAAATGAAATTCCCCACCTCGGCAGGAGTGGGAGAAGTAAGAAGGAGCCAGGAGGTAGCTCGTAAGTGTTACATGACCTCGATGGGAGGGGCGGTCCTCTCCCTTGAAGCCCTCGAACTCCCACAAGGAAGTAGTCGGACCATCTCCGAGCTGGTCAACAAACTGGAGGAAGTGGTCTTCTCGGAAGAAGTTGCTACCAAGATATTCCAGATCAGCAAGGTCCTTCCTCCCACCATCAAAGAAGAAATCTCCCAATGTATAAGGGAGAACAGAGATCTTTTCGCCTGGACCGCGGTTGATATGTCCGGAATCTCAGAAGAACTCCTGATGCATCACCTCAGTGTTGCTCCTAGAGTTAAGCCTATCCAGCAAAAGCGACGTAAGTTCGCTTCCGAGCACCAACAAGCCTTCAAATAAGAGGTCGGGAAGCTCTTGAAGGCTCGGTTCATTCAGGAGGTAAATTACCCCGAATGGCTATCCAATGTGGTAATGGTTTAAAATGCCAACGGAAGCTGGAGAATATGTATCAACTTCACTGACCTCAACAAGGCATGCCCGAAGGACCCATTCCCCCTCCCGAACTGTAACCCCTGTTTTTCATTTTGGGTATTTTTGAGTGTATTTTTCATTTTAGTGTATTTTTTTTTTCTCTTTGTATTCCTCTTGTATTTCTTTTGGATCGTATATTAGAGTTGTTTTCAATATATATTCATTTTTGGCTCATTCTTGGTCTTTTGTGATTTATTTTCGGTTCCTTGATTTGTCCTGATCATTGTTGTTATTTTCGTTCTTCATTTGTGTCTTGTTCTCTCTATTCTTGTCTTTGGGTGCTCATGGTGATGTGGTTGCTCATTCTATTCTTAATCTTATTGTTGATCCCAAATTGACTACCAAAGCCAAATTAAAATCTACAATCCTATTTGATATCCTATACTAATTGATCCTAATCAAATCCTATTAGTCTAAACCTATTGCTACTCCTAAATACCCACAACCCATTAACCCAAAACCCATCTCATACTAATAACCCTAATAATCCCCATACATATATCTCTCATATCTCACCCTAAACCCTAACCCTACTCCATCTAAACCCGGGCCTCCCTCTCTTCTCTGCCTTGCGCCGCACACCCCAGCCCCATACCCGCACACCCCTACGCGCCCCAGGCCGACCACCCCCTGTTCGGCCTACACCCATCCCGACGCCACCTAGCCCTACACCCCGATCCCGATCCCTCACCCTTGCCGCAACCACCACTCCACCATCATCCAGGGACCCATCTCCCCATCTCCCCATCTCTCTCTCCGGTGTTCCTCCGGCACCGTCGACTACATCCAAGGCCGCAAACCCCCATCCGCTATCTCTCTCTTGGTCTCGCTCTCTCTTGCTAGAGAGTTCGCACGTGGGATTGTGTGATTTGTTCGTTGATGCGTGTATTTCTTGTTTGTGGATTTTGTTCATTGCCCGGGAATCCGTTCCCGTTATTCTTGGTGTTCGTTCTTGTCTTCGGTTAAGGCAAGTAACTTGTACTCAATTTCTTTGTATGATACAAGTTATAAATACCGCTTGTATTGTAGTTGGGTTCTAGAGACAACTTGTGTGTGTGTTATTCTTGATGAGTATTGTCTCTATAGTATTTTTGACCATGGTTGCCTCACGACACATATGACATGAATCAACCTAGGAGTGACCGTTTCTTGATGTGATGTATATGTGAAATAATTATGAGACTTTGTGTGCTTATGAGATCCATATGATATACTTGTTGTGGACATATCATGTACTCTATTTCATGTTGTTTGGACACTTAGTAAACTCTAATTCATGTTTAGTGATGTTTCGACCAAGTTTCGTGTGATTCATGTTAGTTTTGTTCCTAAAGTAAATTCTGCAATTTGCCAATAATCTGTCTTGATTAGTAATTTAGACCATATTAAGGTCAGAATCTTAATTTAAGTATAAAACATGATTTTTAGAGAAATCCATCTTCTTTCCAACCTCTCTGACCTTGCTCGATTTCGTTTTCGTATGTGTGAGATATGACTGTTTTACTACAGAGATGTAGATCATTTCCAAATTTCGTTTCTTGATGATTTTGATGACTAAACAATTTTGATACTTGTGCTAAACATCTTATTTTGATCTAAAATTTGGTCAGTAATTCTATATCTATCTAGGGATTACCTTGAATTTTGGTGAATTTTATTGATGAGTTTTACATTCCGTTTCATGCTTGTTTATAAAAACTGTACTTGCTGTATTTTGCTCGCTATTCTGTAAAAATCATATTTTCACCCTAATTCCTTTTACTGTATGAAAAATAATTGTGAAATATTAAAGTTAGCTTATTCTATATATTTTTATCTCCCTTTGGCGGATTTGGATTTCGTTTCACGGTTTGCGAGATATTATAGTTTTCGTACAGCAGTGTTGGGAATTCCAGATTTGCCAAACTATCATTTCTTAATGTTTTCTGATTTTTGTTGGTTAAACTAATCTTACTGGAAAATTATAAAACTTTATATTCTGATACTAGACTTATAGGGGAATACCCCAGATTTTTTCTGGATTTATTTGAGATGTTTTGATGCTGTTTTCGTGACTGTGAATCCGAATTTCTGATTTCTAGCTGAACGTGTTTTCTGGATTTAAATCAATTTTGAGATATGATTTTGTGAAATACTATATGACTTATTTATACTCGCTGGATTCGGTTGGGAGTCTATTTTCTAAAACTTTTGACGGATTCATATTCGCATTTTTGTAACAGCAGAAATTTCAGTTTTTCTACAGTAGGTCTTGCTATCCTGAACTTGAAATCTCGTTATTTTATTCTTTTATGTGTTATCTTCTACCCAGACATGTTTATCTTGCAACTTGAACTTGTTACTTGATCATACTATGATATGCTTGTCTTGTTTCATGACACATACATACTTGTTTGACATTAATAATAAAATTAACTAAGCCGAGATTTAAAGGGGCAGATCTAATAGTGGATAATTCAAAAACGTTTACTCGGAAGAGAATCTATTGATTATATATGATACTTGAGACTTGGCTTGATACTTGAGACTTGGCTTGATACTTGAGTGCTTGAGGCTTGATATTTCACTACTTGAGGCTTGATATTTCACTTGGCTTGATACTTCACTCTTGAAGCTTGTTTACTTGATACTTGAGGCTTGATACTTGATACTTGACTCTTGAGCCTTGTCCCTGAGTACACTGCCCTATGTGGTCTACTATGAAATCTAAAACGAAATTGCATTGACTGTAACAACCATGTGATAAAAGGATGACACATAAAGTGTTACCTAGATAGTAATAATACAAGATATTTGATACATGCTTACTTGATACTTGATTACATGATACATGATTACTTGATTCTTGATACTTGACACCTGTACTAGACTACTTGACACTTGTTACTTGTTACTTGATTTCGTGATACTTGATTCGTAATACTTGTTACTTTTTTACATGATATTTGTTTACTTGACACTTGATACACGCCACTTATACTTGTTCATTTGCCATGCTAATTCTTATATTTCGATATCATGCGTATACCATATTGCTAGTTAGTTTCCCCATGTACTTGTATCCTGCATTACAAGCGGCCCGTAACTTGCAATGACGGGTACTTATTTTCTTTTTTCCTCTTCCCTGCAATTGTTGAATTGCAGATTATGGAGAACAGGTTCCAGACGGTATTGGTGACATGAGTATTAGTGCTGGATTTTATTATTAATTTCTTGTAGCTTGCCTGAACAATATTTTATTTTGGTAGTTGAATTTATTTTTGTATTTGGGCAATGTGACCCAGGATTTTGACTTATTCTGATCATGACTATTTGAGATTAATGTATCTGGTTTCAAGTATTCTTGTTGGTATTTTGGTTCATATGTGCATGTTGGTTGATTCTTTTGCTTCCGACTCTGATTAATCTTGTGAATATTGTAAAGATTCTTGAACAACTTATGGATGATGAAAATCATTCGCTGGGCTTTTGTCACGTATCCGTATTCCGTATTCTCTTTTGGGAAGCGGAACGTGACAGGATTTTTAGTGGTATCAGAGCCAGGTTTGGCTAATGTATTAGTTGCCTAATATATTAGACAATTTTGGCTCAAACTAGGATCTACTCAACATTTCACCAACCATGCATGCATAAATGAATTATTATCAACATCGATGTGGATGCTAACAGTTTTGTGCAGACTATGGCTCGTAGAGGTTCTTCTCGTATCCCTAGTGATCAGCCTGAGCTTGAGGCTATCACCGTTGTACTTGAGCGCTTGATCAATATGCAGCAGAAACATAGTAATTTGGTTATGGCTGCTTTGGAAGCTGCTCGAGTTCCTCCGCCCGTTGTGCCTATGCAAGCACCTCTTCCTTTCCGTTCGGGAACAGTCACAAACTTTATAAGGCTGCATCCCTACAGGTTTTCAAGCACTGAGACGCCTTTGGAGGCTGAATAGTGGTTGATTAGGATAGAGCAACTGCTTTTGGCAGCTAAGGTTGCAGATGTTGATCGTGTGGATGTGGTGGCCATCTAGCTGGTGGATCATATCTGGTGGAGGTCTGAGTCCGAATGGCTCAAAAGACCGATCACATGGGCCACTTTCACTATAAGCTTCTTGGATAAGTTCTTTTCTAGCAGCACTGGAGTGTAGATGGAGCAACAATTCTTGACCCTGAAATAGGTTGGTCGTTATTTCTAGTAATGGAATTTTGTTGCATATTGTTTATGCAATGTTGTAACACGAGACTTTCTTGTAACAGGGCTCCAAGACTGTAGACGAGTACGCAGCTGAATTTACATGACTTAGTCGCTTCGCAGCTATTCTTGTGGCGAACGAAGAGGATATGGCTCGTAGATTTACCTTGGGGCTTGAGCGTGAGATTGGGGTGCAACTTGTCTCTCTTCGCTTGCGCACTTATGCAGAAGCTCTTGAGGCAGCTCATGCTCAGGAGCAGACTCGTGGTGGATTGGCTCCTTCTCAGCGAACTTTTTCGCACCCAGTTGCTAGGCCTTCTGGTGGGCCTATTCGGAGGCCTGTCCCAGCCCATCCGGTCAGGGCAGGTCCTTACTCTTCTGCGGTTCCTCAGCTAGTTTTTGTGACCTTTTCCGTCTTGCTGGGCATTAGCACAAGGACTGCAGGCGTGCCAATCACCGCTGCTTTGGTTGTGGTGCTTCTGATCATATGGCGCGGGATTTCCAGTGACAATAGTAGTTGGCTCTTCCAGCCAGAGGTCCCTTTCAGCAGGTTGGCTCAGCTCGTGGTCCAGTTAGGCCACCCCTTCCTCCGCAGCGCCAGATTATTGGTCAGAGGACCGCTGCTCCCAGGAGAGGTCAGGCTTTCAACCTGACTGCTGCTGAGGGTGTGGTTGCAGGTATCTTTTGTTTTTGTTGTTTTGTTGCTTCTCTTTTGTTTCTTCATTTCCTTTGCTCTATTTCTTTCCGTTTGTTCTTTCTGCATTTTGTTTTCCTCACCCCTGTTCAACCATTCTTTCCTTGTCTCTTTTGATTCTGATTTAGGTGTTGTCCTTGTGTGCTATTTCCCTTCTCATGTTCTTTTTTATTCCGGAGCAACCCATTCTTTTGTCTTCTCTCAATTTTTCGCTCGCCATCAGTTGGAGTGCAGCAACATGTCAGAGGCTTGAAATATTGTGACAAGTGGTGGATTTGTCATTTGTTCCCGGAAGTGCAGGCAGTGTCCCGTAATTATTGGTAGCGCAGAGTTCAAGGCCAATCTGATTATAATTGGGAATTTGGGGTTCGACGTTATTCTGTGTATGGATTGGTTGGGTGAAACCCATGCCATCATTGATTATCGTGCTAAGAAAGTTATGTTCCGGATTCCAGATTGCACAGAGTTTGAGTTCCTTGTTGGGGAGTCTTCCCTTGGCCGAGCTGTAGTTGATTAGGAGATTTATGTGATGGAGTTGCATTCAAGCTGTGAGGCTGCGCCTCTAGTGGCTCGGGATTTCCTGGATGTTTTTCCAGAAGAGTTGCCTGGCTTACCCCTTTATAGGGATGTGGAGTTCGGTATTGAAGTTCAGCCGGGTACGGTGCCTATATCGAAGAGTTCCTACAGGATGGCACCAGTTGAGTTAGCTGAGCTTAAGGTGTAGATTCAGGAGTTGCTTGATTTGGGGTTCATCAGACCCAGTGTTTTGCCTTGGAGTGCTCCAGTCCTTTTTGTCAACAAGAATGATGGTAGCCGTCGACTGTGTGTGGATTATCGGGAACTGAATAGTGTTACTGTAAAGAATCGGTATCCGTTGCCCAGGATCGATGATTTGTTTGACCAGTTGAGTGGGACTGCTGTTTTCTTGAAATTGGATCTTTGTTCTGGGTATCATCAAGTCAAAGTGAAGGCGAATGATGTGTAGAAGACTGCTTTCAGGACCAGATATGGCCACTATAAGTATCTTATGATGCCGTTCAGAGTTACGAACACGCCTGCTGTATTCATGTGTCTTATGAACCAGGTCTTTTCTCAGTTCTTGGATAGATTCATGGTGGTCTTCATTGATGATATTTTGGTGTATTCTCGGAATCGAAAGGATCATGTTGAGCATCTTAGAATGGTTCTGCAGACTTTGAGAGAGAACCAGCTCTATGGGAAACTCAGCAAGTGCGAGTTTTGGCTCGACAGGGTGTAGCGCCCCGAATTTCTAATATGATATCTTAGAAAATACGTGGCATAATTCCTAGCATCAACTTCAATGTAATATTAAACACAGTCCAAAAACACAGATAATTTTTATTTCAAACTTTATTACAACAATCATTACAACACAGCGGAATACAAACACCTTGAATTACAAACTTTCTTTTTACAACACTTCTTTTACAAAATTTACACAAAAGCTCTATTACATCAATTTATCTCAAGCATCCAAACCCCAAGCTCCAAACAACAACCACCTGTAAAACATGAGGCTAGAGATGATCCGTAACCCCCAAAACTAAAGGGATCAGCCATAAAGGTGTGAGTGACATAAAAACAAAGCAACACAATTAAATCATAAACATTAAGTCATCAACAACATGTATTAACAGCAAGAATAAATGAAATGAGAAATAACAAATAATTAAATCATGAAAACATCAAGGAATATAAGATAGTAGATGAAAACACCAAGTGAATCTAGACTAAGTGTCAAGTGTAGAACAGGAAAATACAAGCATAAAACCAAGTCAAGAAAACACAAGCTCTATATGCTGACTCTCTAATGCATACTTGTCGGATTCTATGCATTCCATAGTACATAGGTCTGGTGCAAGCCCTTAACGATCTCCACTTATAGGGATAACCCCTCGCTATGCAACTAATCCTACTACGGTGATGGAAAACAAGATCCAGAATACTCCAAAAATGGGCACCACAGCCCTCGATGCGCAAGCATCATGTAAGATAGCTCAAAAACAATCGGAGAATCATCTCCCAAACCTGTGTACCCCACGAATAGGCTTGCAAGGCCCTCGACGTGCAGATACACCAAGTACATTCCGTGAATAAGCCTACTGACCCTCGAAACGCGAATGCACCCTGCATGCTCCGTGAATAGGCCTGTAGACCCTCGACACGCGAACACACAAATGTCCTCTCAGGACATAACAACAAACAGTCCTGAAACGCATCCGTTGGACTAACCATAAGCCTATACTTACGTTTTCCAAGTTCCATCACATCCCCACTAGTGCCTGTCCTTAAGTTGATTATTATTAAAACACAAAATCTCCATCTCTAGGGTTAGTGTATCCTGCCGGACTTAAATACTCAACAACAACTAAACCAAGACCCCCCAGGTCTAACTCAACAAATTTTAACTGCCGGTTCACAGGACACCCACTCAACTCCTAGAGATCTCAACAAGACCAAAACTCACTAATCCATCGTCAAAACGATCAAAGGGAGAAACCTCTCCAATCAACAAACTCCAAATCTTTATAAAATTCCAGAATCCAAATCCAATAATAAAATATCTTGAAAACATATGTTCTGTAGAAACCATAATATTGGAATAGTAAATTATAGATCCAAAAATATTTAAAGAATCAATCGTTTAAAGAACATCTGGAAAACTCAAGAAAAGCATCAGAACCAGTCGATTGCAAAAGGTCATCAGTCGACTGTCCAGAGCGAAAAACTAACATCTTTAAGAAAATAAAATCTAAGTATTTACAGTCAACTGTAAAACTCACCAGTCAACTATCCAGAGAGAAATCCAGTAATTTTAGAAAAATAAGTCTAAGTATAGCAGTCGACTGTAAAGGTATAGTTCGACTGTCCAGAGTGAAAAATACAATAACTTCGAGAAAATAATTCTAAGTGGCACCAGTTGACTGTTAAGGTCCTTAGTCGACTGTCCAGACGAAATTTCAAGAATACTATTGAAAACAGCAGCCGGGTCGTGCCAGTCGACTGAGAAGTCATTCCAGTCGACTGTCGACCTACAGACTGCGTACTTTTGGTTGTACACAATTCAACCGATACAAAGATTTACTTTACAAAATGAAATATCTAAAAAGTATATTTCTGATATGATCAAATAAAACTTATCGGATATACAAAGATCCATAAAAACCAATAATAACCACTTGGATTGATAAAAATAGCTTTTTGATAAATTCCCTCAAAACGAAACATGAATGTGTGCATATATCAAAACTAGAGTTTTTAATAATAAATCATACATCAAAATAACTTTGTTTTATATGCCAAACCATATCAATACCAAATATTCAGATTTAAAACTTAGTATTTGAGAAATTCAAATTCGAACAACATTTTTCACAAAATCACAAATCCCAAATTAAATCCAAAATGTATAAATCCCCAAATTTAATCATCATAACTCAAATTCTCAAAACATGGTCCTCTAAACCATTATTCATTCTCAAAATTTCTCAAACTCAATCTCAACTACTCTCAATAGTTGATTCATAAACAAAAACCAATTTATCATCAACATGGTCAAGTTTCTTTCATCCAACTCACCAATAGTCCAAAAATCTCATCTTTAATTAATTAATGCATAATATCCATCATACTCAATCAAATCAACGATAATCCAAAAGAAATAGCATACTCACAATTTATATTAGGTTTTCCATCCATCTAAAATCATCCACATGCAAATATCTAGGGTTCTTCTCAAAGATCCAATTTTTCATCCATCCAATACACATATTCATACCAAACCCTAGCATGCTTTCTAATAGATGAAATTCAACATACAACATTCATAAAACAAAACAACAAAACAATTTTACATCATTCACATGCCACATACACAAAGCAAAACAAAACAAGTCACTCACATACATAAAACAAAACAACAAAACAATTATATCACTCACCTCAAATGAAGAAATCCAATCGAATAAGTCAAATCCTTCTTTGCGAAATCCAAGATCTTCTCTTTCAATCTCCAAAAAAAATAAAAACAATAAAACCTTTGTGTTGTGAAGCGAAAGACGGCTGCACTCCTTCTTTTAAATACCCGGAATAGAAGAATTAGGGTTTTGAAACACATTTGCAAAATAATCCTTTAACAAATTATTACTTTACATATATAAACCTTTCTTTATAAAGTAGTTAAAATAAGTTAAATAAATCAAAACCATATCAAATCCTTTTACTACTGAGTTTTCCAGCAATCCAGCATAGCCCAGAAATAAAGAAAAATTGGATTTGTACTCAGGGTGGTCATTTTGCACAAAAGTCCTTCTTTTTGTAATATTTGCAAATACATCATAAAATATTCGTAAAAATCCAAAAAATTCAGAAATAATATCTAATAATACATATTATATTTTCCAACTAAAATATCTGACTTTTTACTTTCCAAAAAAATATTTGCACAAGATCCAACATAAATTCCATATTTGCAAAAACACCATATTTGTTTAAATCTTTACCAAATCGAATCTAAATAAAATTTAAATATATTTTAATTTAAATGATGACCATTGAAAGCCCAAAGTTCAGTAAAAATGAATTTTCATAATTTATTTGAAATCCAAACGGCTTTTTACATAAAAGCCCCTCTCTTTCGAGGTATTTATAAAAATAGTCTCTTTACTCAGAAAAATCCCAAAATTTAGAATATACTCTATTATAAGTAGTAGAATTTATTAAAAATATAAAATTGGATATTTACACTAAAAATATTTGCACGTGTTTCGCACGTGTAAAAAGATAATCTTTAGAAAAATATTTATTAAATCTCCCGAAAATTATTTTAATTCATTTTCTAATCTCAAAAATAGTATTTAAAAATACGGGGTACTACACAGGGCTTCATTCTTGGGACACATTATCTCAGGCGATGGTATTTCTATGGATCCTGCCAAGGTTGAGGCTGTAAAAGATTGGCTTGTTCCCAAGTCAGTTTCTGAAGTCAAGAGTTTTCTTGGTTTAGCTGGCTATTATTGAAAATTCGTCCAAATTTTTTCAAAGATAGCAGGACCATTGACTAAGTTGACTGGGAAGGATCAGAAGTTCTGTTGGTCTGATGAGTGTGGTGTGGCTTTTGTTAAGTTGAAGAATAGATTGACATCAGCATCTGTGTTAACTATTCTCGATGGTTCAGGCAGATTTTTAATTTACTGTGATGCTTCTGGTAAGGGTAGTTTTGATGTAGAAGGGCCGAGTCATTGTGTATGCATCGAGGCAGTTGAGGCCATATGAGAAGAACTATCTGACTCATGACTTGGAGTTAGCGGCAGTGATTTATGCTTTGAAGCTGTGGAGACATTATTTGTTTAGAGACCGAGTGGAGATCTTTACAGACCAAAAAAGTCTCAAGTACGTCTTCACCCAGAAGGAGTTAAACATGAGGCAAAGGCGTTGGTTAGAACTTATGACCGATTATGACATTAGTTTGCAATACCATCCTGGTAAAGTAAACTTGGTGTCAGATGCTTTGAGCAGGAGACCGGAAGATATGTTCTTGACTCAGTAGAGGGAGCTGATTGAGCAGATAAGGAGGTTGGAGTTGGAGGTTTTGTTGTCGAGTTCTGGTCGAAGTTGTTTGGCGCTCCATCTACAGTCGTCTCTTGTTAATCAGATTAAAGAGGTGCAGGCTGGTGATGTGCAGTTTCAGGGTTTTCGAGCTGAGGTCGAGTCTGGGTCCAGGACAGACATGGTTATTTGTGCTGATGGATCTCTTCGTTTTGGTTCCCGTTTATGTGTCCCGAAAGGTGAAGTTCGTCATAGGTTGCTTGAGGAAGCCCACCAGTCATCCTATTCTATCCATCCCGGTGGAACTAAGATGTATCAGGATTTGAAGCTTCATTTCTGGTGGCATGGTATGAAGAGGGTTGTGGCTCGGTTTGTTTCTCAGTGCTTAGTCTGCCAGCAGGTTAAGGCAGAGCATCAGAGGACCGTTGGACTTCTTCAACTGCTTCCTATTCCAGAGTGGAAGTGGAAACATATCACCATGGATTTTGTGACCTCTTTGTCAAAGAGTCCTAAGGGTCATAATGCTATTTGGGTGATCGTAGACCGTTTGACGAAGAGTGCTCACTTCATTCCTTTTTGTGTCGGGCAGTCTACGGAGAGTCTAGCTGAGAGGTATATGCAAGAGATTGTTAGACTTCATGGGGTTCTAGTCAGTATTGTATCTGACAAGGATACGAGATTCATATCTCAGTTCTGGGAGAGTCTTCAGGCTAGTTTGGAGAGTAAGTTGAAGTACAATACAGCTTTCCATCCCCAGACTGATGGACAATTAGAACGGACTATTCAGATTCTTGAGGACATGTTGAGGTCCTGTATGATGTCAACTATTTAATTTGTTTCCATTCTCCTTAAAACTTAATGCTAAATTGTGGTATAATTCTTTGGAACCAGGATCAATTAATTCATGGGAGCAATTGGCAACAAAATTCTTGAAAGAATTCTTTACAGCCCAGAAAACCAAACAACTGAAAAGGGAGATTCAACTCTTCCAACAAAAAGATGGAGATTTATTCTTCGAAGCATGGAAAGATTTCAAGAACAAGCTTCTCAAGTGTCCTACGCACAACATGCCTAAAGATGATCAGGTACAAGCATTTTATGAAGGTTTAAATGATACTAACAAGGCAATTGTGGATTCAGCTTGCAACGGGATCTTGATGAGGAAAAGTGGAGAGGAGGCCATCGAATTATTTGAAGAACTCAGCGAGAACTCACAGCAATTCTCAACAAGGAGAAGAGGCATTTCTAAAAAACAGGGAGTTTATGAAATTTCTGGTAGTAATAACATACAATTAGAAATGGTGAACATGAACAAAAAAATTGATATGCTTGTTAATGCAATGACAACAATGGGCAGTGTCAAAAATCTAACAAAAGAAATTTGTGCAATTTGTTCTCATTGTGATCATACAACTGACACATGTCCCATGTCTTCTTTCACAGATCAGGAGCATGCAAACTATGTGGGACAAGGAGTGTTTCCACCAAAAAACAACCCATTCTCGAACACATACAACCCACGGTGGAGGAACCATCCAAATTTCTCATGGAGCAATAATCAAGGCACTCAATCTTCGCAAGGACATGCACGGAACTTCCAGATGGGAAGTGGGTTTGATCGGCCAGTTCAAGAACAGAAGAAGTTGGATTTTGAATCCACCGTTCTTCAATTGCTCCAACAACAACATCAAACAAGTAACCAACAAGGGCAGGCAATTCAGAAATTGGAAACTCAAATCGGGCAAATCACAAAGGAGTTGAGTGAAAGAAAGGCAGGAGAACTCCCTTCACAAACCATACCAAACCCTAGAGGCCAAGAACAGCTCAAATCAGTAACAACTCTGAGAAGTGGTAAGACAATTGACAACAAGGTTGGAACACACGCAGAAGAAGCAGATACACAACCATCAAAAGTTTTGGGTTCAAACAAGGTAAGTGAAAAAGAAAGGACAGTCTTGCCACCATTCCCTCAAAGGTTAGTCAAGCAAAAGAAAGAACAACATTTATTTGATATCTTTGAAACTCTCAGAAAGGTAGAAATTAATATTCCCCTACTTGATGCTATTAAACAAATTCCTTCTTATGCCAAATTTTTGAAAGAATGTTGTATTCACAAAAGAAAATTTAAGGTTAGGGAGGATGTGGCTTTGACAGAGGAAGTGAGCGCTGTTTTGTTAAGGAAATTACCTTTTAAATTGAAGGACCCAGGTAGTTTTACCATTCCTTGCAGGGTTGGTGAGCACTTCTTTGAAAATGCACTGCTAGACTTGGGGGCAAGCATCAATCTTCTTCCTTATTCTGTTTATGAAAAGCTAGGATTGGGAGAACTCAAACCAACATCCATCACTTTGCAGTTGGCTGATCGCAGCATCAAAAGACCTAGAGGTATTTTGGAAGATGTCCTAGTTCAGGTAAATGATTTCATTTTGCCTGCAGATTTTGTTATGTTAGACATGGAGGACTCTTCAATGTCATCTTCTTTACCGATCATTTTAGGTAGGCCCTTTATGAGTACGGCTGATATAAAAATTTGTGTTAAAAAGGGTACTATAAGTATGAAAATAAATGGAGAAAAGGTTGAATTTAAAATGTTTGATACACTAAAATTACCACATGATGACCATGAATGCTATAATGTTGATGTGGTACAGGAGATTGTAGATCAAACATTTCAGGTACATAGCATTGAACCACTACAAGCCGCAATTATACAGTCTCTAACATTATCTCATGTTAAACAGGAATACGATGATTGCAGGATTGCAGAGACAGTACATCACCTTGAAACTCCAAAGTCATATTCAGGTAAGCTTGCACCTGCATTTGAAAATTTTGTGTCTGACAATACTTGTGTTTCCTCAGACCAGTCGACTGGTGAATGGAACAAGTCGACTGTCTCGACTGATACCAGGACGCTAGACATGGAGCTTAAGCCGCTGCCTGAACATCTGAAGCACGCATATTTGGGTGAGAACCAGACGCTACCAGTGATAGTTGCTACAAATTTGAGTGCACAGGAAGAAGATAAGCTGCTGAGGGTACTGCGAGAACACAAAGGTGCAATAGGGTGGACCATTGCAGACATCAAGGGAATAAGTCCATCCAAATGCATGCATAAAATACTTCTTGAAGACAATGCAAAACCTAGCAGGGAAGCACAGAGAAGGCTTAATCCACACATGAAGGAAGTGGTAAGAACAGAGGTCTTGAAGCTATTAGATGTTGGCATCATCTACCCTATCTCAGATAGCAAATGGGTGAGTCCTATACATGTAGTGCCTATGAAAAGTGGAGTCACAGTGGTGAAGAATGAAGAGAATGAGCTTATCCCTACTAGAGTGACCACAGGATGGAGGGTATGTATTGACTACAGGAAGCTGAATAACGAAACCAGGAAAGATCACTTCCCTCTTCCTTTTATTGATCAAATGTTAGAAAGATTAGCAGGATATAGTCATTATTGGGTTCATCAAATACAAAAACTTGTTGTGCAATCTAGATAATCTGGACACAAATTAAAAACCTCGCAAGTGTACGAATCGTTTATAGAAGCATAGTGATAAGCAAGGGTCGATCCCACAGAGATTGTAGAAATTAACTTACTAACCAATAAAAAAAAAGATAAGAATCTTAAGTTTTGTTCTAAAAGAAATGACTAGATCAAGTAGTTCTGAATCACAAATATCTATTAAGTAGTTGGGTTTTGATTTCCACCTATAGTCAATAATGCCAAGTCACCTTCTTCTCTATTCTAATTACTCATGTTTGTTCCTTTAAGGGCATGGTATCTACTCCTTAAAGTTAATGTTTCCCTAAGCCAAGAATTAGGCATGGTATCTACTCTAATTCGTTTCTTTTCTTAAGTATTTAGCATGGTATCTACTAAGTTGCACTTAAAGAAAACATAAGAACAATGGAAACGAACAAACACTCGAAGTTCTAGAAATTGGTATCAGATCTAGATCCTTCAAGTTGATTAAACCAAGAATCCCTAAAGATTCCTGTGTTACAAGTTATGAGCACGAGATACAGGTCGTCTCTATACTCATATAATAGATCCAGACTTATAATATTCAAACTTGATAATCTCAGGTTCTGTATGGTAGTCGACTTGCTGTCACTCTCAGTCGACTGCTCTTAGAACTTCTGAACAAGTTTGTATATTATAAATCTATACCAATACTCACAGGTTTAATCAATAAGTAACATAATAGCATTCAGAAGAATATAAGCATTACATAACTACGGTTTCAATCTACCCAACTATGAAATTAGTTCCACATAATAAAACTTTTATTGACTAACAGTTTTGAATACATGATGAAAATAAAAACTAGAAAGAGAAGAGATAAACTGATGATGTTTGGTCTGAGAAGTCGACTGCTGTCACTCAGTCGACTGGCTTGTTGCTTCAGTGTACTCGATCTCCTTCTTCTTCGATGCTGCTAGAATAATCCTCTTGGTGATTTGATGATTCAAAATTCCGTGATTCGGTCCTCCTCCCCGAATAGCGCCTCTTGGTTGATGATTTATAGAACACGGGAATAGAATTAGGGTTTGCACTTTTTTTTTTTGCACAAAATTCCTCTTTTTTTTATTTCCTTCCTTATTTGATCGGCATTTTATTTCTTTCTCTTTTCTTCTTTTCTTCCTTTTCTGCTGACCACGTGCTCTTGCCAATCCCCGGTCTCTAGCTTTGATTTGTTGGAGAAGTTGTTATTAGCATATAACTTGGGTTTGGATAACTAAATCTTGCTTTGTATTTGGATGAGGATGAATCTTTGCTATTCTCATCTTTTGACTCCGCCGAATACCAGTCGACTGGCTTGGAAGCAGTCGACTGTGCCGAGCAGCTTCAACCTTTCTGTCCGGTCGACTGTTGTCACTCAGTCGACTGTTGCTCTGCAGTTCCCTGTATATCATCCTCTCAGTCTGTATTAGTCTGGAATCTGCTTTGTTTTGCTGCTTTTGGTTGTTTCCTATGGAAAAGAGAAAAGAAGAGTAAAATAACACATAAAGAGCATTTAAATGTCTAATTGCACTAAGATTATTGCTCCTAAATGTGAATATTATTGGGTTCACATATGCTTCAGTTTGGTGGATCATGAGAGGACCATTTGCATCTCGTAGAGTTCTCGTACAATAACAGCTTTCAATCCAGTATTAAAGCTGCTCCGTTCAAGGCACTCTATGGGCAGAAGTGCAAATCACAAGTGTGCTGAGATGACATTGGTGAGAGGAAGTTGTTGGGTCCAGAATTGATCACCAGGACAGTTGATGTTGTGGTTCAGATCAGGAGGCATTTGCAGGCAGCTCAGGATCGGCAGAGGCGATGGACTGATGTCCATCGGAGAGCTTTGGAATTTGAGGTTGGTAACCATGTTTTCCTAAAGGTATCATCGTGGCGCGGTGTCATTCGGTTTGGAGGTGGGGGCAAGCTTAGCCCTAGGTTTATTGGACCGTTTGAGATTTTGGAGCGAGTAGGCAGGGTGGCCTATCGTATTGCACTTCCGCCAGCGTTATCAGGAGTGCACGATGTTTTTCATGTTTCACAACTCAAGAGGTATATCCGAGATGAGGGCCACGTGATCGACTATTCTGAGTTGACTGTTCGGCCAGATTTGACTTGTGAGATTCCGACAGTTGCTATTGTAGATCAGCGGGAGAAAGTGCTTCAGAACAAGGTCATCAAGTTAGTTCGTGTTGCTTGGAATCCTCACTCGCCTAGTGAGTTGACTTGGGAGCTGGAGGAGGAGATTCAGCAGAAGTTTCCTCATTTGTTTGAGTAGTGGTTGTTTTGTTTAGTTTTGCTTTGTTTTCTTTTCTTTCGAGGTTACCCTATGTATCTTCTTGTTTGAATTTCGATGACGAAATTCTTCTTGTTAGGTGGGTAGGATTGTAACCCCTGTTTTTCATTATAGGTATTTTTGAGTGTATTTTTCATTTTAGTGTATTTTTTTTCCTCTTTGTATTCCTCTTGTATTTCTTTTGGACCGTATATTGGAGTTGTTTTCAATATATATTCATTTTTGGCTCATTCTTGGTCTTTTGTGATTTATTTTCGGTTCCTTGATTTGTCCTGATCATTGTTGTTATTTTCGTTCTTCATTTGTGTCTTGTTCTCTCTATTCTTGTCTTTGGGTGCTCATGGTGATGTGGTTGCTCATTCTATTCTTAATCTTATTGTTGATCCCAAATTGACTACCAAAGCCAAATTAAAATCTACAATCCTATTTGATATCCTATACTAATTGATCCTAATAAAATCCTATTAGTCTAAACCTATTGCTACTCCTAAATACCCACAACCCATTAACCCAAAACCCATCTCATACTAATAACCCTAATAATCCCCATATATATATCTCTCATATCTCACCCTAAACCCTAACCCTACTCCATCTAAACCCGGGCCTCCCTCTCTTCTCTGCCTTGCGCCGCACACCCCAACCCCATACCCGCACACCCCTACGCGCCCCAGGCCGACCACCCCCTGTTCGGCCTACACCCATCCCGACGCCACCTAGCCCTACACCCCGATCCCGATCCCTCACCCTTACCGGAACCACCACTCCACCATCACCCGAGGACCCATCTCCCCATCTCCCCATCTCTCTCTCCGGTGTTCCTCCGGCGCTGTCAACTGCAGCCAAGGCCGCAACCCCCGTCCGTTATCTCTCTCTTGGTCTCGCTCTCTCTTGCTTGAGAGTTCGCACGTGGGATTGTGCAATTTGTTCGTTGATTCAAGGATTTCTTGTTTGTGGATTTTGTTCGTTTCCTGGGAATCCTTTCACATTATTCTTGGTGTTCGTTCTTCATCCTCGGTTAAGGCAAGTAACTTGTACTCAATTTCTTTGTATGATACAGTCATAAATACGGATTGTAGTGTAGTTGGATTCTAGAGACAACTCGTGTGTGTGTGTTATTCTTGATGAGTATTGTCTCTATAGTGCTTTTGACCATAGTTGCCTCACGATACATATGACATGAATCAACCTAGGAGTGACTGTTTCTTGATGTGATGTATATGTGAAACAATTATGAGAACTTGTGTGCTTGTAAGATCCATATGATATACTTGTTGTGGAAATGTCATGTACTCTATTTCATGTTGTTTGGACACTTAGTAAACTCTAATTCATGTTTAGTGATGTTTTGACCAAGTTTCGTGTGATTCATGTTGGTTTTGTTCCTAAAGTAAATTCTGTAATTTGCCGATAATCTGTCTTGATCAATAATTTTGACCATATTAAGGTCAGAATCATAATTTCAGTATAAAACATGATTTTTAGAGAAATCCATCTTCTTTCCAACCTCTTTATCCTTGCAGGATTTCGTTTTCTTATGTGTGAGATATGATTTTTTTATTACAGAGGTGTAGATCATTTCCAGATTTCGTTTCTTGATGATTTTGATGACTAAACTATTTTGATACTTGTTCTATACATATTATTTTGATCTAAAACTTTGGTCAGTACTTCTATATCTATCTAGAGATTATCGAGAATTTTGGTGGATTTTATTGATGAATTTTATATGCCGTTTCATGCTTATTTATAAAAACTGTACTTGCTGTATTTTGCTGTTGTTCTGTAAAGAATCGTATTTTCACCCTGATTCATTTTACTGTATGAAAAATAATTGTGAAATATGAAAGTTAGCTTATTCTATCTATTTTCATCTCCCTCTGGCAGATTTGGATTTTGTTTCATGGTTTGCGAGATATTACAGTTTTCATACAGCAGTGTTGGGAATTCCAGATTTGCCAAACTATCGTTTCTTAATGTTTTCTGATTTTTGTTGGTTAAAATAATCTTACTAGAAAATTATGAAATTTTATATTATGATACTAGACTTATAGTGGAATATCCCAGATTTTTCCTGGATTATTTGAGATGTTTTGATGCTGTTTTCCTGACTGTGAATTCGACTTTCTGATTTCTGGCTGAACGTGTTTTCTAGATTTAAATCAGTTTTGAGATATGATTTTGTGAAATACTATATAACTTATTTATACTTGTTGGATTCGTTTGGAAGTCTATTTTCTAGAGCTTTTGACAGATTCAGATTTGTATTTTTGTAACAGCGGAAATTTCAGTTTTTCTACAGTATGGTCTTGCTGTCCTGAACTTGAAATCTCGTTCTTTTATCCTTTTATGTGTTATCTTCCACCCAGACATGTTTATCTTGCAACTTGAACTTATTACTTGAACATACTATGATATGCTTGCCTTGTTTCGTGACACATACATACTTGTTTGACATTAATAATAAAATTAACCAAGCCGGGATTTAAAGGGACAAATCTATTAGTGGATAATTCAGAAACGTGTACTCGGAAGAGAATCTATTGATTCTATGTGATACTTGATTACTTGAGCCTTGATATTTCACTAATTGAGGTTTGATATTTCACTTGGCTCGATACTTGATACTTGAGGCTTGATACATCACTCTTGAGGCTTGTTTACTTGATACTTGAGGCTTGATACTTGATACTTGATTCTTGAGCCTTGTCCCTGAGTACACTGCCCTATATGGTCCACTATGAAATCTAAAATGAAATTGCATTAACTGTAATAACCATGTGATAAAAGGATAGCATATGAAGTGTTACCTAGATAGTAATAATACAAGATATTTGATATATACTTACTTGATACTTGATTACATGATACATGATTACTTGATTTTTGATACTTGACACTTGTACTTGACTACTTGACACTTATTACTTGTTACTTGATTTCGTGAAACTTAATTTGTAATACTTACTACATTTTTACATGATACTTGTTTACTTGACACTTGATACACACCACTTATACTTGTTCATTTGCCATGCTAGTTGTTATATTTCGATATCATGCGTATACCATGTTGCTAGTTAGTTTTCCCATGTATTTGTATCCTGCATTACAAGCGGTCCGTAACTTGCAATTGACAGGTACTTGTTTTCTTTTTTCCTCTTCCCTGCAATTGTTGAATTACAGATTATGGAGAACAGGTTCCAGACGGTATTGGTGACATGAAGTATTAGTGCTGGATTTTATTATTAATTTAGCTTGCTTGAACAATATTGTATTTTGGTACTTGGATTTATTTTTTTATTTGGGCAATGTGACCCAGGATTTTGACTTATTCAGATCATGACTATTTGAGATTAATGTATCTGGTTTCAAGTATTCTTGTTGGTATTTTGGTTCATATGTGCATGTTGGTTGATTCTTTTGCTTCCGACTCTGATTAATCTTGTGAATGTTGTAAAGATTCTTGAACAACTTATGGATGATGAAAACAATTCACTGGGCTTTTGTCGTGTATCCATATTCTGTATTCTCTTTTGGGAAGCGGGGCGTGCCACGAGCATTGATGCTTTAATCGTTGCGACCTCCGACCACGAACTCCTCAGCTTCATGGATGCCTTCTCAGGGTATAACCAGATCCAGATGTTCCCTCCTGACATTCCGAAGACCTCGTTCGTAACCGACCAAGGCCTACACTACTACCAGGTCATGCCCTTCGGGCTGAAGAACGCCGGAGCTACGTACCAATACCTTGTTAACAAGGTCTTCCGAGACCAGATATGCCGTAACATGGAAGTCTATGTGGACGACATGTTTTTCAAAAGCGTCAGTGGGTAAGATCATGTCCTTGACCTCTAGGAAGCTTTCGGGGTATTGAGAAGGCACAACATGAGGTTGAATCTGAGCAAGTGCGCCTTCGGCATCTCGTCCAGTATATTCCTCGGGTTCATGATAAGCCAGAAGGGCATAGAGGCAAATCCCGAGAATATCTAAGCCATACTCAATATGGCTCCCCCCTCTCATGTTAAAGAAGTGCAGAGGCTCACGGGACACCTCGCGGCTATAGGGTGTTTTCTCTCCAAGTCAAGGGAGAAATGCCTCCCGTTCTTCAAAGCCCTGAGAGGAGCGAAGGGCTTTGAGTGGGGGCAACAACAGCAAGAGTCTTTTGATCAACTGAAGGCCTACCTGGTAAACCCCCCACTCTTGAGCAAGCCGAAGCTTGGCGAAACCCTTTACATATACCTAGCAACTTCGGAGCAGACCCTCAGTGCCGTCTTGGTGGGAGAGGAGGATAAGATGCAACAGCCCATCTACTATGTGAGTAAAGTCCTTAGGGACGCAGAACTCCGCTACCCGAAGGTAGAGAAGATGGCTTATGCATTGGTCATGGCGGCATGGAAACTTCGCCCTTATTTTCAGTCCCACTTGGTGGTCGTTCTCACCGACCAGCCGCTGAAGCAAGTTCTCCATAAGCCCGAGACATGGGACGTCTAATGAAATGGTCCATAGAGCTAAGCCAGCATGACATCAGCTACCAACCCCAAACCGCTATCAAGGCACAAGCCCTAGCGGAGTTCATTGTGGAGAGCACCATTCCTGATCCCTGTGAGCCAGTTGAGGAACCCTCGTTCTGGACCGTGTATGTTGACGGTTCCTCGTGCGCCGATAGAAGTGGGGCTGGGGTCATCTTGACCGGCCTAGTCGATTTCGTTCTGCAATACTCCCTCCTGATAAGCTTCCGTGCGTCGAACAACAAGGCTGAATACAAGGCCCTTATAATAGGACACTTTATGGCTCACAAAGCAGGAGCCAAATGTATCAAGATCTTCAGTGATTCACAGCTAGTTGTGAACCAAGTGTCTCGGGAATACGAAGCGGGAGACGAGCGCATGGCCAAGTACTTGGCGAAGGTTAAGGGGCTAATGGCCTTATTTGAAGATGCCTAACTCCAGCGAATCCCCCGAGAGGAAAACGCACAGTGGGATGCCCTCTCAAAGCTTTCCTCCTCCTCCCTCCAGGGTTTGGAGAGGACCGTCTTGATAGAGATCCTCCTGAGACCCAGTATCGAGGAAGACAGCCCAGAACCAATGGAAGCCCTGCCCCTAACACTTGGGAAAAATTGGATGAAATCCCTGCTCGAATACCTTAGAGATGGAGTTCTTCCAGCTGACCCAAGAGAGGCTAGAAGAGTCAGGACCAGAGCCGAGCAGTACACACTCATTGAAGGAGTCATGTAAAAACGCTCCTATACTCAGATCGACAGCAGACCCTACCTAAAATGTCTATTCCCCGAAGAAGCACACTATGCCCTAAAGGAGGCTCATCATGGAATGTGTGGCGCGCACTTGGGAGCAAGATCCCTAGCCCGTAAAATTTTAAATTATGGCTACTTCTGGCCCACACTTCTTAGCGACTCTGAACAATACGTCCGCCAATGCGGCTACTACAAAAAATTCTCTCCAATTTTTCGCTTGCTGGAAACCCAACTCTCCTCCTCAGCCAGTCTGATCCCATTCGCAATGTGGGGGATGGACTTGCTCGGACCGTTCCACCCTACGCCAGGCCAACTAAAGTTCCTCGTCGTGGCAATGGATTATTTCTCCAAGTGCATCGAGGCCGAGCCCCTCGCAACAATTACAGAGAACAAGGTCCAGAAGTTCTTCTGGAAGAATATTGTCTGTAGGTTCAGAGTACCCCGTATCCTAGTAACCGACGACGAAACTCAGTTCGCATGAGCAACTTTTCGCAACTTCTGCACCAACCTCGGCATTCAGCAGAGGTTCTCCTCAATATCCCACCCCCAGTCCAATGGCCAAGCGGAAAACGCTAATCGACAAATACTCTTCGGCCTAAAAAAGAGACTCGATAAATCCACCAAGATATTATGGGTCGAACAGCTTCCCAGTGTGCTATGGAGCTATCGCACCACGAAGAGAGCACCTATAGGAGAGTCCCCTTTCAATCTCACTTATGGCTCTGAAGCTATCATCCCCCTAGAGGTCGGCCTACCTTCGCTCCGTTTGATCGCCTATGATGAAGAGCAGAATGCGAACCAGCTTCGCAACAACTTGGACCTCATCGAGGAGATCCGCGAAAGGTCCTCCATCTGACAAGAGACTTACCGACGTAGGATAACACAGTCTTACAATAAGAAGGTCCGCCCTGCTAATCTTGAAGAAGGGGATCTAGTGCTCCGAAAGCTGTCCATCTCTTTTCCAAGCAAGAAGGGCAAGCTAGCGCCCAACTGGGAAGGTCCATATAGGGTCTCCAAAGTTATTCGCCCTGATGCATATCTACTCGAAGACCCAGGGGGCAGGAGAATACCGAGGACATGGAACGCGGAGCACTTGTTGAAGTACCGAGAGGGTGTTTAAACACCGCTCCAAGCAACTTCTCCAAGAACGTTCTCCATAAAACATGTTAAAGTTCTTTTTTTCTTTATCAAAGTGTAATGGCGGCTCGCAACTTAGAAGCGGCTGCCTAAGTGATCTACTCCTGCAAGTTCTCTATTTTGAGCATTATAATTGTACTATTTTTACGCTTACAAAAAAACTCATTAAAACAACGATCTCAGAGTCCAACACTTGGTTCGATTCTACTTTAACTACTTGCTTATAGGAGAGTACGAAGCGGTTCACCATTCGAAATTGCTCCCATAGCTTTTGATATTCTCTAAACGACAAGCTTGGGGTCCAACACTTGGTTCGATTCCGCTTTAACTACTTGCTTATAAGCGAGTACGAAGCGGTTCACCATTCCGAATTGCTCCCACATCTGTTGATATTCTTTAAACGACAAGTTCGGAGTCCAAAACATGGTTCGATTCTACTTTAAATACTTGCTTATAAGCGAGTACGAAGCGGTTCACCATTCAGAATTGCTCCCACATCTGTTGATATTCTCTAAACGACAAGTTCGGAGTCCAACACTTGGTTCGATTCCGCTTTAACTACTTGCTTATAAGCGAGTACGAAGCGGTTCACCATTTGGAATTGCTCCTACAATTGTTGATACACTTGCAAACATTAGCAAAATGCAAACTCTCACAAGAAGCTCGAAAAGTATGTATATTATTTCATCAAATTCGAGGTACTAGTCTAATTCTAGGCCAAAAATTCGTTGAGATACAACTCATATTAAACAAAAGACTACAAGATTACAAAAGTCTGCTCTAATCCAACCTAGGGAGCGGGATACTTCTATTAAATGACAAATGGGGTCGGCGAGCGCTGTTCTGCTGCCTCATTTCTATAGAAGTCTCCAACCCGACGAGCCGAGTAGCGTCTTCGGCACCTAAGAGCCTAAGAGTCGCCCCAACAGATGCTCCGCTCGATGAGCCAGCCACTCCGCTCTGTACGTCCCTAGGGTGCCTCAAGACGGGGGCCGAGCGTAGTGCCAACTCGTGGATTGACCTTCCTTATGTGTACTCGCCTCGGGGGCTGGAATTGCTTCAGACATTACTCCTCTCAGAGAGCCGTCGTAGGCGAAGGTTCTCTGCCTCTAGCTCCACGGCCCGTTCCTTCAGCGATTCGTCCATCACTCTGATCTTCAGACGAGGCATTCGGCTCGAGCTACCCCCATGAGAGGCTTCAGAGATAGCCATCCGAAGATGTGCCACCACCAAGCTCTTCTCAAGCACTACGTTCTTCAACCCGTCTCTCTCAGCCCTGGCGTCGAATAGAGACTGACGAAGAAACTTGAGTCGTAAGCCTTGGCTAACAGCCATCGAAGGACACATCTCCTCCCCTTCAGGGGGCACTTTACAAGCCTTCTCCTTTAGGCGTTTCAACTCAGAATCTCGATGGGCCAACATCAGCTTTAGATAATTCAAATCTGACTCGGCTTTATACAACCTCTCTCGAGTTCAAGCGAGGCCCAACTTTGCGAACCCTAGGCCAAATCGAAGGCGTGATACTTCGGCAATCTGAGATATTTTGACAATCTGAGATACTTCGGCGATCTGAAAAAGCCAAGAACATGAAGATACTAAGTTTAAATGAAGCTCCTACGGGACAGCTAAAATGTGAAGTATAACACAAGTTCAACACTTAGTCAAAAATTTTCATTCATTAAAGTTCACAGGTACAAAAAGTGGTGGACAGTCTGCTATAAGGTGGTACAAAACAAAAAACAAAGACGAGCAAGTAAACTGAGTCAAGGAGCCACCTTAGGGGGCTGCTCCACGTCTCCCTCGGCACCTCCTCGATCTCACTCGGCACCTCCACGATTGTCGTCTCCGGGTTCACCACCACTATGTCTTCTTCTTCTTCTTCTCCTCATCCCTCTTCTTCTTCTTCTCCTTCAGCTTCGGCTCCTGATATGGCCATCACCTCCTCACCTTCAATGGGGGCATACAGGTTATACCCCGAGCTATCGAAGTCGAGGATGCGAGTCGCGACATGCTTGAGGGCTCGAGCGTAAGACTCCTCCATGTTTGTGAGCATATGGGCCTCCGCCTCGACTTGGATCGCCTTTGCCGCCTCAGCCACCGCAGCCTCCCGCTCCCTTTGCATCTCCTCGGAGGCCTTAATGGCCTTCTCCCTCTCCTGCTCGGTTTTGGCCTTCTCCTCGTCCGTCCGCTTCCATAGCAATGCATTAGAAAACAAAGATGAGCAAGTAGACTGAGTCAAGGAGCCACCTTGGGGGGCTACTCCACGATCTCCCTCAGCACCTCCTCGATCTCGCTCGGCACCTCCACGATCGCTATCTCTGGGTTCACCACCACTATGTCTTCTTCTTCTTCTTCGCCTCCCTCTTTTTCTTCTTCTCCTTTGGCTTCGACTCCTGCTACGGCCATCACCTCCTTGCCTTCAATGGGGGCATACAGGTTATACCCCGAGCTATCGAAATCGGGGATGCGAGCCGTGATGTGCTTGAGGGCTCGAGCGTAAGACTCCTCCATGTTTGTGAGCATATGGGTCTTCGCCTCGGCTTGGACCGCCTTCGCTGCCTCAGCCATCGTTGCCTCCCGCTCCCTTTGCATCTCCTCGGAGGCCTTAATGGCCTTCTCCCTCTCCTGGTTGGCTTTGGCCTCCTCCTCATCCGCGCTCGCCGCGTCCATAGCAATGCATTCGTTTGCCTTAGCCAAGGCTGCCTCGAGAACGCAGATCTGAGCAGCTCGGGACTTCGAGAGATGCTGCTCTGCCTCGTACATCTTCACGGCCGTAGCTCTTTCGGCTCGGTCCCTGTCGCTCGACGTCTTGAGCTGCTTCTCTTGCTCGGCAAACTGCTCTAGCAGGTGACTGAAGTGACACGTGATCTGAAAGCCAAAAGTAAAAATACGTGAGTATCGATCGCAACAAATTTTGAAATTCCAAGGGCATAACAAGGATACTTACCGACATCGTGGCCCTGGCGATCTCGAGCGCATTGTCGTCCACGGTCCCTGCCTACATTGCCGCTTGGTCATTCGGGGTAGGCAGTTGGCGCAGAGCCAGCATGCTCGTGGCGGCATCGCCGAGGAAGCCGTCGTGCTTCATCACCTTCCAATCGGGGACGAAAAGCTTCTTGTGCTCCTTGGTAAGGATAGCTTCTGCCTCGGTAGTGAGAGGCGATGCTTCAAGCGCTAACGCAGCTCCGACGGAGAATGCCTTCGCAGAGGGTCTGGAGGCGTGGTTGAGGGAAGGGTCGCTTGAGGAGCGAAAGCAGAGGCGGAGACCAAGTCCACAACTGGCATCGCCGTCGATGGTGCTTTGGCCGCCCGACCGGACGAGGGTCTCATTGTCGTCCTCTTCCTTTTCTTGTTGTCTGATCCCTTTCCAGTGCCGCACCTTGCTTAAGCAACATGGCTCGGAAATCCATACTGGGGGCCTCTGAAAAAGAAAAAATGAAAACCGTAGAGGTTAGCACGAGATGAGAACAATAGTCAGAATAAAAGAAGAATAATAAACGAGGCATACTAGGGTCGATCGGACTGAGGCCCTACCGAAGAGGACTCCCTCGGTTATATCTTTCCAACTCAAGGTCGGTAGACCGAGGATCTTTGAGATGACCTCCTCCTCCTCCTTCTTAGTCAACACCGGCTCGGCCTTTGCCCACTTCGGAACGTCCTCCTTCCACCTCATCGGGAAACCCCACGGTTGAGGACCTCGGATTAGAAAGTACTTCT
Organism: Hemerocallis citrina; assembly: GCA_017893485.1. Taxonomy (NCBI): domain Eukaryota; kingdom Viridiplantae; phylum Streptophyta; class Magnoliopsida; order Asparagales; family Asphodelaceae; genus Hemerocallis; species Hemerocallis citrina. Next base: position 261,518,673 of record CM030363.1, read on the forward strand.
CCTTCCAATGCTTGATGGAGTCCGGGTTCTCAATCAGTTTGACCCCCTTCCGCGGAGATAGATAATATCGGTACTCCATCTTGCTCATACGAAAGATTCGGTAAAAACTGCAGAGCAAGACGAACCGAGGCTCGATCCCTATGGCCTGGCATTAGAGGATGAAGCCGATAACATGCCGCCACATATTCGGCATGAACTGGATCAAGCTCAGTCCATACCATTGTAGTACTTCGGTCACGAGTCGAAGGCCGGCATTGAGCGCATCATATGGGAAGACGCATGTGTCAAGCAAAGCCCCCAAGCACGCTTGGAAGTCTGGACCGGGAAGGAGCAAAGTATACTCCTTCGGTATCCTGAATCCCTTCTTGATGCACTGTAGATCTGCCTCGGTCAGAACAGAGGGGATGTCGTCGATCTCTGAGTGTTCCCTCGAATTATTCTCCTCGTATGTGGCCGACCTCCCGTATACCACCTTGGACAGAAGGTCGTCGGAGTACTCCCTCACCTTCCCCAGGTTCGATAGCATGGACGGTAGCCTGCCTAGCACGCCAGCTCCCCTCATGCCCTCCACGATCGCCGACCCTGATACTTCCTTCCCCTTGCTCACCGCCAAGAAGACCACTAACGGTCAGTCACTCTCTTGGTCCGAGGTGGAGGTCTCACTCCCCGATGACACTCTAGACATCTTTTAAGATATAAAATAAAGTATATAATTACCTTGAAGTGACAGCTGCGGTCGGAATAGTTCGTCGGAATAATGATCGCTTAGCCACGACCGCTAGCAGAGCCACCCAAGAACAAAAAACAACTAAGAGAGTGAAAAGTGAAGAATAGGGAAGTGGTGAGAGGGGGTAGAGTCTTATAGTAAAAAGGGGGGATTCACGTGGGCTTTCAAACATCTTGGGACCCCACAGAGGCCAATCAGAAGCCTGAATCACTAATCCCTCATGATTCGCGCGAGATCTTCATCAGACGGCTCAGATCTCACCACGTACTTCAGATCTACAATCCGAATGACCGAGGTACTGAGCTGCGTATTGGCACAAAATAACTAATCCCTTGTGATTCGAGTCAGATCTTCATTAGACGACTCAGATCTCGCCACGTACTTCGGAACTACAATCCGAGCAATCGAGGTACCGAGCTGCGTATTGGCGCAAAACAACTAATCCCTCGTGATTTGCGCTAGATCTTCATCAGACGACTCAGATCTCGCCACGTACTTTGGATCTACAATCCGAGCAACCGAGTTACCAAGCTGCGTGTTGGTGCAAAATAACTAATCCCTCGTGATTCGCACCAGATCTTCATCAGACAGCTCAGATCTCGCCACGTACTTCGGATCTTCAATCCGAGCAACTGAGGTACTAAGCTGCATATTGGCGCAAAATAACTACTCCCTCGTGATTCGCGCCAGATCTTCATCAGACGGCTCAGATCTCACCACGTACTTCGGATCTACAATCTGAGCAACCGAGGTACCGAGCTACGTATTGGTGCAAAACAACTAATCCCTCGTGATTCACGCCAGATCTTCACCAAACGGCTCAGATCTCGCCACGTACTTCGGATCGACAATCCTAGCAACCGAGGTACCGAGCTGCGTATTGGCGCAAAACAACTAATCCTTCATGATTCGTGCCAGATCTTCATCAAACAGCTTAGATCTCCCCACGAACTTCGGATCTACAATCCGAAAAACCGAGGTACCGAGTTGCATATTGGCACAAAACAACTAATCTCTCGTGATTCGCGCCAGATCTTCATCAGACGGCTCAGATCTCACCACATACTTTGGATCTACAATCCGAGCAACCGAGGTACCGAGCTGCGTGTTGGTGCAAAACAACGAATCCCTCTTGATTCGTGCAGGATCTTCATCAGATGGCTCAGATCTCGCCACGTATTTCAGATCTTCAATCCAAGCAACCGAGGTATCGAGCTATGTATTGGCGCAAAACAACTAATCCCTCGTGATTCGTGCCAGATCTTCATCAGATGGCTCAGATCTCGCCACATACATTGGATCTACAATTCGAGCAACCGAGGTACTGAGCTGCGTATTAGCGCAAAACAATTAATCCCTCGTGATTCACGCTAGATCTTTATCAAACAGCTCAGATTTCGCCATGTACTTCGGGTCTACAATCCAAGCAACCGAGGTACCGAGCTGCGAATTGGTGAAAACAATCGCCTCACAATTCACGCCTGATCATGATCAACCGCCCTGATTGAGCCACGTAGCTCGGATCCAAAATTCAAGCTACCGAGACACCGAGCTGCGAATTGGCGAAAACAATCGTCTCACAATTCGTGACTAATCGTGATCAACTGCCCTGTTTGTGCCACGTAGCTCAGATCCAAAATCCGAGCTACCGAGGCACCGAGCTACGAATGGGGGAAAAATGCCTTCGCGCCAGAGGAGTCGTCCGATCTCTCGGAAATTCTCACCGAAGGCTGATGAACGCCCCAAATTTGACCACGTCGATATTCGGCTGATTAATTCCTTTTTCTTATTTATTAATTCGAATTAATTATTTAAAAATTACAAAAAATGATTAAAAATTCAAGAAAATTAATTTTAAATTCTAAAAAATAATTATAAATTTGGAAAAATATTTCTACACCTTCGGATAAATAACTATTAATTAGAATGGTTAATTAGTGCTCTCGAAAAATAGATCATTGCTTTGCAAAATTGAATAAATGATTCGGAGAATAGTTTAAAAATCGAAAAAAATCACCAGAAGTCCAGAAGAGCCTAAGAACGATTCTGGGCGTATTGCCAGCTCAGAAAAACACCGTTACTCCTCGAACAAGATCCGAACTCCCTTTAAGAACTCCATAAAGTCCTATACGCCATTGAAACAGCAAAACTACTCTCCAAAGGCTGTAATATACAGTCTTTAGGAGTGGGGGGCTCGTGATATGACTAAAAATGGGATTAAATTGGGACAATTCAAATCGGGCATAGTTCTTAAAGTTTACAGAGGCAAAACGGTAATTTCACCTACAAACGGGTCCGAAATGGGAAGTGGGTCTCTTCTTCAAAGCCCAACAACCCATGAACGGATTTGCCCTACTGGACACGGGTCCCAACCTGCTACAAACCAGTTCAAAAGGATAGGGAGAAATCCTGATTCGTCTTTATCCTTAGGAGGTGGCTCTAACCACTTCTATCCATCCACACCGGGGAGTAAAAATTTGTTCTTATCTCGAAACAGATCCCCACGGCGGCTATAAATGCCCCCCTCCTCCTACCATTACAAGGTGATCACTCTTTGCCAACCTAAAGCTCTTTCATATTCTTATCTGAATACTGACAAGAGAGTCGGAGGGTTCATCGTCGGGATCAACCCCGGTGTTTTAAACTTTGTGCAGGTCAATGGCAGCAGCGAGAAGCCAGCCAGACAGCAGTGGAATTATTTACGTTTGACCCATTCGATTCCTTACGAACCCACAAATTCAACTATTTCCCCCCACACCGAAATTAGCGGCAACACTCTCCTTAAACACTAACATAGATTCTTGACCAAATTCTTCAATTACTCACTCAATCCCTAACCTAACTCGTCTCCTCCCATCTTCTTCCTTATGAGTATTATAACCAAACCCACATCTCCTTCTTCACTGAGCCATGTCTACGATAAGTTCATATCAGGGGTCATCATCTCAGATTCCAATGATGTGCAACTGCGAGGTACCTGGGAGAGCCAAGATTGTTGAGTATGTGAGATGGAAGAATTAATGTAGGTTTTTCTACTATAACTCAATTACAAACACAACGATAAGCCTGGATGCAAGTTGTTTAAGTGGGTATCAATGGAGTCTGGCAAAGATAAGAAAACTATGGTGGAGTTGAAAGAAATTTTGTTTGAAAACAATGAAGTGTTAAAAGTAATGAAATCAACTTAATCAGGTTGCAAAGAGGTGTTGAAAGAGTTGAAATTGACTTACATGAATTTAACCGCGAAGATTGATCAGTCTAAGAAGATGATTAGTTGTTTCACTTCAGCATTTCATACTTGTTTTGTTCTTTTTGTTGTCTATCTTCTTATTGTTATGTGATGCAAACAATGTATAAGGGGAGATAAATTGTAAGCAGCGAAGATGTAATCTGGATCCCTTAAGCAGTTAAATTTTTTTGACTGAATGAATGAAATTTTAGCATCAGCTTCAGCATGTTTTCAATGTGAAGTATATGTATTTATCATTGTGCAGTGTTTGTATCTAAATTACCAATGTGTTGTATCTGTATTTATTAATGTGTAGTATATGTCTTAATCAATATGCAGTGTCTGTATTTATATTACCAATGTGCAGTATTTGTATTTAACAAGATAGCATTAAAGCATGATTCCATATAGGGGTGGCAACCAGTCCAGGCGGGCCGATCTTGGCTGTAGCCCATCGGGCCCTCCCTTATAGTGAACCGGTACCGAGCTAAGCCAGTTCCAATGGAGTGGAACTCCAGCCCGAACCACCCCCCCAACCCACAAGCCATGGTCCCACGCTGAGCCGAGCTGGAAATTGTATATATTTTTTTATATATTTTGTTTTTTTCCTCTACCTCTATCAATTAAGAACAGAATCAATAGATAAAATAGATTTAAAAAATAATATTATAGGAAATTCTAATGTACAATATTCATATAAAAAAGTATGTATTATTTTTCTCACTTGTTGAAGTTTGGAATCATTCTTTACAACGATAATAAAAAATTTTGTAATAAACTAATAATACATACAAAGTTACAAAATTACATCGTAAGGGTAAGGGGGTGATCTAGAGTTAGGTTGAAGAGAGGGTATTGGACTCATATCGTGCATCTCAACTTAACCTAACCCTAAGATCTCATCACCCTAAATTTTCTAGTGAGATTCGGCTTCGTCTTCTAGAGTGTTGCTTCTACTGGCTAAGGTTTCCTGTAGTATTCCTTGAGTCAGGTCCTCTTCTTTCATGCAACCTTCACTGCACTTGAGCATCTCCACAGTCTCCGAATTCAAGCGGTTCCTTGCCTTGCTCAATATCCTACCACCTAGAGAAACAAATTTCATATAAATAATATTATAGGAAATTCTGATGTACGAGAATCATATTAAAAAAAGTATGTATTATTTTTCTCAATTTTTTAAGTCTGAAATCATTCCTTACAACGATATATATATATATATATATATATATATATATATATATATATATATATATATAACTAATAATACATAAAAAGTTACAAAATTACACGGTAAGGGTAAGGGAAGATCTAGAGTTAGCTTGAAGAGAGGGCATCTGACTACTATCGTTCACCTAAACTAAACCTAAACCTAGGATATCATCACCCTAAATTCCCTAGTGAGCTTTGTCTTTGTCTTCTAGATTTGTGCTTCCACTGGCTGAGGTGCCATGTAGTATTCCTTGAGTCATGTCCTATGCTTTCATTCAGTCTTCACTGCACACGAGCATCTCCACAGTCTTCGGATTCAAGTGATTCCTTGGCTCACTCAATATCCTACCACCTAGAGAAAAATACTTTCTGATGCAACTGTAAACATGGGAGGGAATATTAACATGATATACCACCATGATAATATATCAGTCTTCTGTTCATACGGCAGTGAATCTTGTGAATTATACCATTGTAGTTCATTTGGTGCATTGGTCTTAGGTTTTTTAGATTGAATACAACTCAATAAATTAACAGTTGTTTCTTCAAATGCAATGCTCTTACCTCTAGAAGAAGAAGATGATGTACTTGTATGTTGTGTTTTAGAAGTAGTTGCAAAAGTTATATCATAAATATCATATAAATTATATGGTGAAGGACGAAATGGCACCCAAAGTTGACCTTAATTCCTAAATAGCACCAAAATTTATTATAATACCCAAATAGTTCATTTGGTATATCAATGAACTATAATAACATGATTTACCACCATGATAGTATATTAGTCTTCTGTTCACATGGCGGTGAATCTTGTGAATTATACCAATGTAGTTCATTTGGTGCTTTGGTCTTAGGTTTTTTAGATTGAATACAATTCAATAAATTAACAGTTATATCTTCAAATGCAATGCTCTTTCCTCTAGAAGAGATGATGTATTTGTATGTTGTGTTTTAGAAGTAGTTGCAAAAGTTTTATCATAAATATCATATAAATTATGGGGTGAAGGATGAAACAACACCCATAGTTTACCTTAATTCCCAAATAGCATCCAAAGTTATTATAATACTCAAATAGCACCTGAAGTTTTTAAAATAGGACCAAAAAGCACTTTTGTTAATTTTAATGAAAATAGTGTGAAATTATATAAATAACCCCATGCAGGTCTTCTTTTTCTTTTTTGGTTCTTCTTCTTCTTCCTTGTTCAGTTCTTCTTCTTCTTCTTCTTCCTTTTTCAGAGAGAGACAAAGAGAAGGGGGTGAACCCATTCAGTTCTTCTTCTTCTTCTTCCTTTTTTCAGAGAGAGCCAAAGTGAAGGGTGCGCACCCATTCGGTTCTTCTTCTTCTTCTTCCTTTTTTCAGAGAGAGACAAAGTGAAGGGTGCGCACCCATTCAGTTCTTCTTCTTCTTCTTCTTCTTCTTCTTCTTCTTCTTCTTCTTCTTCTTCTTCTTCTTCTTCTTCTTCTTCTTTTATTTTTAATTTTTGGTGGAGATGAAGGTGATGGTGATAGGTTTCGAAAGTGGTGGAGATGGTGGTTGGAGATGGTGGTGGAGATGATGGCGAAGATGGTGGACATGGTGGTTGGAGATGGTCATTGGAGCTGATGTTGGTTGGAGTTGTTGGAGAAACTACAAACCGCACTGGCTTTTCCGGCGTTTTTTTTGGCTATCCCAGTGTTTATAAATGCCGTTGTAGCGAGCATTGGGACAGATATAGGGTCTATCCCAGCATTTTTGAGAAACGCCAATATAGCCTATATCTATCCCAACATTTATTTGAAAAAATGCCATTATAGAGCTTTTACTAGGAAAAAGGAAAACGGTAATCTATCCGGGGTTTTTGACCAAAAATGTCGGGATAGAATGATAAGTAGCATCTAAGTCCTGTAATCCTCAAAAATCACATGTCCTGTAATCCTCAAAAACATCCCTCATGGGGGTACAATGATAAGTAGCATCTGAGTCTATACACCAATCATCTTGCAAAATATTAAATCCAGCAGATAAACACAATTCATCTAGACGGGGTTCAATACTTACCACATTGGCTATCTGTGACCCTGCTTGTGCTTTCTTATACTCCTCGCATTGGTCTCTCATGTGTCCTGGCTTCTTGCAGTACCAACACTCACTTTTACGGTGTCCTGTTCTTGACTTGGACCTGTGATTCCTGCTCTGTGACTTCCCTCTATTGTTACTTCTACCACGGTTATTAACTAACAGCGCGGTATTGCTAGGATATGACACCGAAGTCTCTCCATGTCATTTTCTCCTTGCATCCTCATTCATAATGCTGCTTATAACATCCTTTGGGGTTGTCGTATCAGTCATGGTGCTAGTAATAGTCTGCTCTACTGTGCCGTAACTATCGAGAAGATTGGATAGCAACAACGACGATTGTGCCCTTTCCTCAAACTTTAAACCCGATGATTCCATCTGATTGTAAACCATACAGAAATTGTTAATGTGCTCAGCAACCAAACCCCTTTCCGAAAACTTCAAGTTAACCAACTTATTTAGGTGTAAGATCTGGTTCACTGCATTTGGCTTCTCAAACATGTCTGTCAATATCTCCATTGCCTCATTTGTGGTTCTTGCCTTCTCAATGTGAAATAGTGCCTTCCTGCTCAGCAACAACTTCATCTGCCCAAACGCTTTCTGATCAAATCTATTCCAAGCTGCCAACGCAACTGGATCGACCTCCGCCTCTTCTGGATTCATACCAAACAATGGATCATCTAGATCCTTCTGTCAAAGATACACAATCATTTGGATATTCCACATTGTGAAATCCGTTCCATCGAACTCCTTGACTCTACTTTTATCCCCCATCTCAATCAATACTACCAACCTGTAGCTCCGATACCACTGTTGAATTCTAACTGCGGAATAACTCAATAACGACGATGAGATGCAAGAACTATAGAATCAAAACAAGAGAACAAAGAACAACCAAAAGCAACACACAAGAATACACAAGATTTTTTCGAGGTTCACCCAAAACAATGGCTACTTCTCTGCGCAGAGGCACTCCTGCGATTTCCACTAGAAATATGAAGAATAGGTTTACAAATCTCTAAAGATCTCACCCCCCAAGGTGTAGGGTTTCTCTCTATCTCCCTCTCTCTCAATGATGGCTGGTTGATGAACACAATATTATTCACATTTAAGAGCAATAATCTTAATGCAATTAGACATTTGAAGGCTCTATAAGTGGTATTTAACTCTTATTTTCTCTTTTCCATAGGAAACAGCCTAAAACAGAGAAACGAAGCAGATTCAGGATTTTAAGGAGGATACACAGAAAACTGCAGATCATCGGTCGACTGGTTCCCCACATCAGGCGACTGGACAGAGAAGTTGATTTTCCACAGTTGCTCGGTGCAGTCGACTTACTCCAAAGCACAGTCGACTTGGATGATAAATTATGAAACCTTCAGAAGTCTCGAAACAGTCGACTGGTTCGGAGACGAGTCGACTGGTAGGCGGCAGAGTTAAAAGATAAGATATCTGAAGATTCGTCCAAATCTAATCCAAATCAGAACAGAAAAGGAATAATAGAAGAAAAGATAAAGAAATAATACGCAGAGCAACAAGGGAGGAAATAAATAAAAGAAAAGGGCTTTTCTATAAAAAAAAGATGAGTGCAAACCCTAATTCTCTAGCCGTGATCTATAAATACCAACCAAGAAACATTATTCGGCTCTCTCTCTCATGCTCGTCTGCACACACCATCAGCCGGATCACAAGAGTTTCTGGAACGCCAAGTCATCAACAAAGAGCAGTACTATATCAGCATAGAAAAAAGAGAAAAGAGATCAAGTATTAAGAAGAGAACGGCCGGTCGACTGTGTGACAGCCAGCCGATCCATCTAGCCGAACTACATCAGTTTATTCCTTCTCTTTCTAATTCTTTTATGTTAATCATGTATTCGAACTTGTTGATCAATAAAAGTCTTATCATGTGGAACTAATTTCATAGTTGGGTAGATTGAAGCCGTAGTTATGTAATGCTAAGTTCGTCTGAATGTTACTCTTTTACTTATTGATTAAACCTGATTGAAAGAATAACAATTTACATGAATCAAACTTGTTTGGAGTTCTAAGGGCAGTCGACTGAAGTGACAGCCAGTCGACTGACATACAGAACTTAAGATTATCAAGTTGTGCAGTGTAGATCTGAAGCTGTTATATGAGCATATTGAGACGACCCGTATCTCGTGTTCATAACTTGTAACAAGGGAATCCTTAGGGGTTCTTGGTTTAATCAACTTGAGGAATCTAGATCTGATACCAATTTCTAGAACCTTGAGTGTTTGTTCGTTTCCACTGTTCTTATGTTTTCTTTAAGTGCAACTTAGTAGATACCATGCTAAATACTTAATGAAAGAAACGAATTAGAGTAGATACCATGCCTAATTCTTGGCTTAGGGAAATATTAACTTTAAAGAGTAGATACCATGCCCTTAAAGAGAACAAACATGAGTAATAAGAAGAAGTTCAGGAGGTGACTTAGCATTATTGACTATTGGTGGAGATCTAAACCCAACTACTTAATAAATACTTGTGATCCAGAACTTCTTAATTTAGTTTTAATTCCTTCCCTTTCTTTTAGAACAATCCTTTTTCCATCCTTATTCTTGCTTTATAGATTAGTAAGTTAATTTCTACAATCTCTGTGGGATCGACCCTTGCTATTGCTACGCTTCTATAAACGATTCGTACACTTGCGAGGTTTTAATTTGTGTCCAGTTTATCTATTTATTTAGGTAGCTGGATTACACAACAAGTTTTTGGCGCCGCTGCCGGGGATTGTTAGCATTTTGACTTACAAATTAGTAAATCTTTCCTTTTATTTTATTTTCTTTTATTAATAAATATTTCTTTTAGGTTACAGGATTTTGGTGGATGCACGGAAGGAGATCACTTCGTCCAGAGCTACTACCTATTGACGCGGAAACAGAACGCACTTTGCACAAACTTGGTCGGCTGTCTGCGACCAACCAGTCGACTGCTACACGGAATCAGTCGACTGCACAGAGACCAAATTCACGAGCAACAATGGCAGAGGAAATACCAACTCGAGTGCCAATGCAGGACAAATTCACGCCGAAGAATATTGAGCAACCTTCCTGCATTGCTTATCAACCTAATGTCACAGGGAATATGCATCTCTCTCCCCAATTACTTAGCATGGTTCCCCACTTTAGTGGTAAACCAGACGAAGAGCCTCACCTCCATCTGCAAGAATTCTTTGATCTTTGCAGAACACAAAGCGTCCAAGGGCTTACCCCTGAACAAATCAGGTTAATCTTGTTTCCATTTTCTTTAAAACTTAATGCTAAACTATGGTATAATTCTTTGGAACCAGGATCAATCAATTCATGGGAGCAATTGGCGACAAAATTCTTGAAAGAATTCTTCCCAGCCCAGAAGACCAAACAACTGAAAAGGGAGATTCAACTCTTCCAACAAAAAGATGAAGATTTATTCTTCGAAGCATGGAAAGATTTCAAGAACAAGCTTCTCAAGTGTCCTACACACAACATGCCTAAAGATGATCAGGTACAAGCTTTTTATGAGGGTTTAAATGATACTAACAAGGCAATTGTGGATTCAGCTTGCAACGGGATCTTGATGAGGAAAAGTGGTGAGGAGGCCATCGAATTATTTGAAGAACTTAGCGAGAATTCACAGCAATTCTCAACAAGGGGAAGAGGCATCTCTAAAAAACAGGGAGTTTATGAAATTTCTGGTAGTAATAACATACAAGTGGAAATGGCAAACATGAATAAAAAAATTGATATGCTTGTTAATGCAATGACAACAATGGGCAATGCGAAAAATCTAACAAAAGAAATTTGTGCAATTTGTTCTCATAGTGATCATACAACTGATACATGTCCATTGTCTTCATTCACAGGTCAGGAGCATGCAAATTATGTGGGGCAAGGAGTGTTTCCACCAAAGAACAACCCATTCTCGAGCACATACAACCTAGGGTGGAGGAACCATCCAAATTTCTCATGGAGCAACAATCAAGGAACCCAGTCTTCACAAGGACATGCACGGAACTTCCAAATGGGAAGTGGGTTTGATAGGCCTAGTCAAGAACAGAAGAAGTTGGATTTTGAATCCACCGTTCTTCAATTGCTCCAGCAACAACACCAAACAAGCAACCAATAAGGGCAAGCAATTCAGAAGTTGGAAACTCAAATCGGGCAGATCGCAAAGGAGTTGAGTGAAAGAAAGGCAGGAGAACTTCCTTCACAAACCATACCAAATCCTCGAGGCCAAGAACAGCTCAAATCAGTAACAACTCTGAGAAGTGGTAAGACAATTGAAAACAAGGTTGGAACACACACCGAAGAAACGAAAACACAACCATCAAAAGTTTTGGGATCCAACAAGGTAAGTGAAAATGAAAGAACAGTTTTGCCACCATTCCCTCAAAGGTTAGTCAAGCAAAAGAAAGAACAACATTTATTTGACATCTTTGAAACTCTCAGAAAGGTAGAAATTAATATCCCCCTACTTGATGCTATTAAACAAATTCCTTCTTATGCTAAATTTTTGAAAGAATGTTGTACTCACAAAAGAACATTTCAGGTTAGGGAGGATGTGGCTTTGACAGAAGAAGTGAGCGCTGTTTTATTAAGGAAATTACCTCCCAAATTAAAGGACCCAGGTAGTTTTACCATTCCTTGCAGGATTGGTGAGCACTTCTTTGAGAAAGCACTACTAGACTTGGGGGCAAGCATCAACCTCCTCCCATACACCGTCTATGAAAAGCTAGGATTGGGGGAACTCCAACCAACATCCATCACATTGCAGTTGGCGGATCGCAGCATCAAAAGACCTAGAGGTATTTTGGAAGATGTCCTAGTTCAGGTAAACGATTTCATTTTGCCTGCTGATTTTGTTGTGTTAGACATGGAGGACTCTTCAATGCCATCTTCTCTACCAATCATTTTAGGTAGGCCCTTTATGAGTACGGCTGATATAAAAATTTGTGTTAAAAAGGGTACTATAAGCATGAAAATAAATGGAGAGAAGATTGAATTTAAAATGTTTGATACACTAAAATTACCACATGATGATCATGAATGCTATAATGTTGATGTGGTGCAGGAGATTGTTGATCAAACATTTCAGGTACATAGCATAGAACCACTACAAGCTGCAATTACACAGTCTCTAACATTGTCTAATGTTGAACAGGAATACGATGACTGGAGGATAGCAGAAATAGTACATCACCTTGAAACTCCAAAGTCATATTCAGGTAAACTCGCACCGGCATTTGAAAATATTGTGACTGATGACATTTGTGTTTCCTCGGACCAGTCGACTGGCGGACAGGATAAGTCGACTGACTCGACCACAACCAGGAACCAGTCGACTGCACCCAGACTTCCAGACATAGAGCTTAAGCAGTTGCCCGACCATTTGAAGCATGCATATTTGGGCGAGAACCAGACGCTACCAGTGATAATTGCTGCAAACTTAAGTGCACAGGAAGAAGAGAAGTTGCTGAGGGTACTACGAGAACACAAAGGTGCAATAGGATGGACCATTGCAGATATCAAGGGAATAAGTCCATCCAAATGCATGCATAAAATACTTCTTGAAGACAACGCAAAACCAAGCAGGGAAGCACAGAGAAGGCTTAACCCACACATGAAGGAAGTGGTAAGAGCAGAGATTTTGAAGCTACTAGATGTTGGCATCATTTACCCGATCTCAGATAGCAAGTGGGTGAGTCCTATACATGTGGTGCCTAAGAAAAGTGGAGTCACAGTGGTGAAGAATGAAGAGAATGAGCTTATCCCTACGAGAGTGACCACAGGATGGAGGGTATGCATTGATTACAGGAAACTGAATAACGAAACCAGGAAAGATCACTTCCCTCTTCCTTTTATTGATCAAATGTTAGAAAGATTAGCAGGATATAGTCATTATTGTTTTTTAGATGGTTATAGTGGCTATAATCAAATTGCTATTGCTCCAGAAGATCAAGAAAAAACCACTTTTACATGTCTTTTTGGTACTTTTGCATACAGGAGGATGCCCTTTGGATTGTGCAATGCACCAGCTACATTTCAGAGATGCATGATGAGTATATTTTCAGACATGGTGGAAAGATTCATCGAGGTATTTATGGATGATTTTAGTGTTTTTGGATCTTGTTTTGATGAATGCCTTAACCATTTGCAGCTTGTGCTTAAGAGATGTGAAGAATGCAATTTAGTGCTGAATTGGGAAAAGTGCCACTTTATGGTACAACAAGGTATTGTGTTGGGACATGTGGTGTCAAAAAGAGGCATAGAGGTGGACAAGGCAAAAATTGACATCATATCAAAGCTACCCCCTCCCACTACAGTCAAGGGTGTTAGGAGTTTTCTTGGACATGCAGGGTTCTATAGAAGATTTATAAAAGATTTTTCAAAAATCTCCAAACCCCTTTGTGACTTGTTGACTAAGGATGTTGAGTTTGCATGGACAGAAGAGTGCACAAATGCTTTTATTACATTGAAAAATCTTCTCATTTCTGCACCTATTGTCATGGCACCAGATTGGAGCCATCCTTTCGAGCTCATGTGTGATGCAAGTGATTATGCTTTAGGGGCTGTTTTAGGTCAAAGAATCAATAAGATACCCCATGTTATTTACTATGCTTCTCGAACTTTAAACGATGCACAGCTAAACTATTCCACAACTGAAAAAGAAATGTTAGCTGTTATTTTTGCTGTAGAGAAGTTTAGATCATATTTAATTGGTTCTAAAGTTATTGTTTTCACTGACCATGCTGCTTTGAGATATTTGTTTGCTAAAAAGGATGCTAAGCCTAGGTTGATCAGATGGGTGTTGTTGCTTCAAGAATTCGATCTTGAGATTAGAGACAAGAAAGGAAGTGACAATGTTGTGGCAGATCACATGTCCAGACTACTGCATGAGGAAGAGAGAATTGTGCCCCCACTTAATGAAAATTTCCCCGATGAACATCTATTTGAAATAAACATATCACCGGGACAGTCGACTGGTAGCAGAACCAGTCGACTGGTATCTCACTGCTCATGTTTTCCATGGTTTGCAGATATTGTAAATTATCTCACTGCTCATGTTTTCCCTCCAGGTATGACAAGTCAGGAAAGAAAAAGACTGGTGGCCATGTGCAGGCACTATTATTGGGATGATCCTTATTTGTTCAAATTTTGCCCTGATCAAATTATAAGAAGATGTGTGGCCGAAGAAGAGCAAATGAGTATTCTACAACATTGCCACCAATATGCATGTGGAGGACATTTTGGACCAAAAAGAACCGCACTCAAGGTATTACAATCTGGATTTTACTGGCCTAACGTATTCAAAGATGCTTTTTCTTTTTGCAGGACTTGTGACAAATGCCAAAGGGCAGGCAACATCTCTTCTAGAAATCAGATGCCACTGCAAAACATCCAAGTAATCGAGCTGTTTGACGTATGGGGAATCGACTTCATGGGTCCCTTTCCTAACTCATTTGGTTATTTATATATTCTTGCGGGTGTGGATTATGTGTATAAATGGGTCGAGGCTATCCCCTCAAAAACTAATGATCACAAAGTTGTTGTCAAGTTTTTGCAGGAGAACATTTTCACTAGGTTTGGTACACCACGGGCAATAATTAGTGATGGAGGGAGCCACTTCAATAACTTTCCATTTTCTTCTTTGATGAAGAAGTATGGTATCACACATAGAGTGGGCACCCCATATCATCCTCAAACTAGTGGGCAGGTGGAGATTAGCAACAGAGAAATCAAGAGCATTTTGGAAAAGACAGTCAATACAAGGAGAAAGGATTGGTCGCTGCGCTTGAATGATGCATTATGGGCCTACCGAACAGCATACAAAACACCCATCGGCATGTCACCATACCGTTTGGTTTTTGGAAAAGCCTGTCATCTACCAGTGGAGTTGGAACACAAAGCCTATTGGGCCATCAAAAGGTTCAATTTTGATATGAAACAAGCAGGTGACAAAAGGAGGTTGCAACTGAACGAGCTTGAAGAGTTGAGGCACGATGCATATGAAAATGCAAAATTGTACAAGGAAAGGACCAAAATATACCATGACAAACAGCTAGCAAGGAAGGAGTTTTATGAAGGACAAAAAGTATTAATATACAACTCAAGATTAAGACTTTTTCCAGGCAAGCTTATGTCACGATGGTATGGCCCATACATTGTCACAAAAGTCTTTCCACATGGGGCATTGGAGGTGCATAGCAAAGAGAAGAATCAAACATTCAAGGTGAACAGGCATAGGGCGAAGCCATACATTGAGATGAGCATAGAACCGCAAGAGGAAGATGTGCATCTTCAAATCATTCAATACATTGCATGAACTCATCAAGTCTAGCTGAAGACAGAAAACACAGAGCTTATTGGGAGGCAACCCAATTTTTCAGGGGAGTACTTACACTTTCCCTTTTATTTCTTAAATTTTATTTCTTTTCATTATTCATTTTTATTTTTGGTCTCTCCTTCATACTAGATGGTGACACATGCTTATTTTAAATTTTTCTTTCGAACATTGAGGACAATGTTCCATCTAAGTTTGGGGGTATTAGTTAGTTACATTTGAAGTCTTTTGAATTTTTTTTAAAAAAAAAAGATAAACAATTTCTTATAAAGTAAGAGGAAGGATACTTATTTACTTTGGGATTGTTGAGTTTCATAATGCCTTGCAAAATTATATGAGTCATGCGGTTATACATAATAAACAAATGTGATGCTTTTTCTGGTGATTATTCTCTTTAGATCTAGTCCTAAATTGAGTTTAAGTAAATAGAGTGATAAAATATATATATATATATATTTGAATAAAGTCAATCTACTCCAATGTTTTGGGTGCTTAGTAACTAGGGGTATTCATCACCAATGTTTACCTTTACGTCAAACGGCAACTTGAAATATGAGTATGCAAAGCACTTTAAAGTTTGTGACTTGCTGAGTAACCGGGTGAATTCATCACAAATGTTTTGCATTCGCGTCAAAAGGCAAGTGACAACTTTAGAGAAGAGACTATATAAAAAAAAAAAAAAAAAAAAAAAAAAAAAAAAAAAAAAAAAAAAAAAAAACACTCCAGTTTGCTACTCGGTTTGTAGTAGAGAAAAGGGATAATCACAGATTGAGTAGTTACATACTATAACTATAATTAATTGCATGACAAGTGTGGTTGAGTTTGGAGTTATGAATAAACAATTGCACTAGAGAAAGTGGGTATGTTTAGTTTTACTTTATCTGAAATTGTTTATAGTTTTATATGTTGATGCTCACATAAATAAGAACTCTTGGTTGAGGCTATCATTATTATTCCCCTGTTCATAAATTCACTTTTTGCTTGAGGACAAGCAAAATCTAAGTTTGGGGGTATTTGATGAACACAATATTATTCACATTTAAGAGCAATAATCTTAATACAATTAGACATTTGAAGGCTCTATAAGTGGTATTTAACTCTTATTTTCTCTTTTCCATAGGAAACAGCCTAAAACAGAGAAACGAAGCAGATTCAGGATTTTAAGGAGGATACACAGAAAACTGCAGATCATCGGTCGACTGGTTCCCCACATCAGGCGACTAGACAGAGAAGTTGATTTTCCACAGCTGCTCGGTGCAGTCGACTTACTCCAAAGCACAGTCGACTTGGATGATAAATTATGAAATCTTCAGAAGTCTCGAAACAGTCGACTGGTTCGGAGACGAGTCGACTGGTAGGCGGCAGAGTTAAAAGATAAGATATCTGAAGATTCGTCCAAATCTAATCCAAATCAGAACAGAAAAGGAATAATAGAAGAAAAGATAAAGAAATAATACGCAGAGCAACAAGGGAGGAAATAAATAAAAGAAAAGGGCTTTTCTATAAAAAAAAGATGAGTGCAAACCCTAATTCTCTAGCCGTGATCTATAAATACCAACCAAGAAACATTATTCGGCTCTCTCTCTCATGCTCGTCTGCACACACCATCAGCCGGATCACAAGAGTTTCTGGAACGCCAAGTCATCAACAAAGAGCAGTACTATATCAGCATAGAAGAAAGAGAAAAGAGATCAAGTATTAAGAAGAGAACGGCCGGTCGACTGTGTGACAGCCAGCCGATCCATCTAGCCGAACTACATCAGTTTATTCCTTCTCTTTCTAATTCTTTTATGTTAATCATGTATTCGAACTTGTTGATCAATAAAAGTCTTATCATGTGGAACTAATTTCATAGTTGGGTAGATTGAAGCCGTAGTTATGTAATGCTAAGTTCGTCTGAATGTTACTCTTTTACTTATTGATTAAACCTGATTGAAAGAATAACAATTTACATGAATCAAACTTGTTTGGAGTTCTAAGGGCAGTCGACTGAAGTGACAGCCAGTCGACTGACATACAGAACTTAAGATTATCAAGTTGTGCAGTGTAGATCTGAAGCTGTTATATGAGCATATTGAGACGACCCGTATCTCGTGTTCATAACTTGTAACAAGGGAATCCTTAGGGGTTCTTGGTTTAATCAACTTGAGGGATCTAGATCTGATACCAATTTCTAGAACCTTGAGTGTTTGTTCGTTTCCACTGTTCTTATGTTTTCTTTAAGTGCAACTTAGTAGATAACATGCTAAATACTTAATGAAAGAAACGAATTAGAGTAGATACCATGCCTAATTCTTGGCTTAGGGAAACATTAACTTTAAGGAGTAGATACCATGCCCTTAAAGAGAACAAACATGAGTAATAAGAAGAAGTTCAGGAGGTGACTTAGCATTATTGACTATTGGTGGAGATCTAAACCCAACTACTTAATAAATACTTGTGATCCAGAACTTCTTAATTTAGTTTTAATTCCTTCCCTTTCTTTTAGAACAATCCTTTTTCCATCTTTATTCTTGCTTTATTGATTAGTAAGTTAATTTCTACAATCTCTGTGGGATCGACTCTTGTTATTGCTACGCTTCTATAAACGATTCGTACACTTGCGAGGTTTTAATTTGTGTCCAGTTTATCTATTTATTTAGGTAGCTGGATTACACAACACTGGTAAATCTCTATTTTCTTTTCACTTAACCCTAAAATCGTACACAATACAATATATATAGGATTTCTCAACTTCAATCTCAGCCGCTCATCAAAACAGCATTGGGACGGTCGACCGCAACACCAAGTCGGTCGACCTGTTCTTTCCTTCGACCACACAAGGTCCAACAGAGAGCAGGTCGGTCGACTGCGCAGTCGACCGGTCGTCTCTTCAAGATACCGGATCCATCCAGAGAGAGTGGCGGTCGAATGCATGGTCGATCATTCTTTTACCTGTACGAATGCGGTTGATCGCAACTCGTCTGCAGCAGCTTGCTACTTCTTCGACTTTTCTTCTCATCTGACTTCTCCAAAACCCCATCATCATGTATTGGATCCACAAACCCCAACACTAACTTCCTCATGTATTAGTAACATAGCATTATCAAATCATTGTGAGAGAGATGTATAAAAAAAGACAATATGTTTATAGGTCATATCAAATCAAATAACATGAAGCATCAGCATATACTTGTAAATGAAAGATCTTGCGAATAATATTGTTCTCCGATGAAGCAACAGAGCTGCTCTTCAGATTTTGTTGGTGGTAGACTTGCCTTAGCCACTCGATCTCTTTCTTCGGTGCCTCTTGATGAGCTGCAATCAAAAAAATGAGTTCGTATTATAATAGACTCGATGAGAAGCCTGGCTCAAATGGTAAAAGTAGCCTAAGAGGCACACGACAACATAGGAAACATTTCATTAACACAGGAAGTGTAGAAGTATTTGTGTTTCATAGTAAGATCGAACAGTTACTTGTAAGCCTTGACTTCAACTCTTGTATAGTTCGTATAAGTAATGAACTCTGAGTGCTTGCAAATATAAGAAATAATTATAATTAATTCTTTTTAGTATGTGTACTCATCATTGTTATACTCACCATCCTTTAAGATCTTGTCCTGAGCAAGAACTGCAATCCTCTGCTTAAGATGACTATGGCTGACAGTCAGCAGCGATCGTTGGTGATCTAGGAACGAAACTCTCGGAGACAATGCCGATATTTCCGTCTACATCAATCAATTTAAATTAAACTAAAATCTATACACTATTGCAAATGTATACACTATTGCATTGATTCTAGAATCTTATTCAAATTAAGCTTTCTAATACTATCTATAGCTACCTGCAATGCTATTACACTTCGCTCTAGCTCCGATATGTACTGAAGTTTCCTCACTTGGGATCGCTGTGCTGACTGCCTGTTCAGAGCCAATGGGATTCTCAATAATGTAGCTCTCAATAATGTAGCTATTAGCACATAAGTGAAGTGATCGATGAACACACCTGTAATTTTATGTTTCTCTTGAAGTACTTAACTCAAATGATATACCATACCAACACCTGTCAAACTGCCAACAAAACCATAATCTAAAGGGGTTCAAACCAGTTAGTGTATGTAATAGAATTAGTTATGAGCTTGTAGAAATAATTAAGGATTACTGTGGGCACAAGGAGAAGTATATATAGTATATAAACTATAAGTCGATAAATCCAAGTGCCTCCCATTTTGCGAGATTTTTGGGTGAGACTTTAGCGAAAATTTTGCCGAAATGCCCTCTTTTTTGAAATTAATTAGCGACCTACCCTACTTTCGAAAACAGTTAGCGAGATGCCCTTGTCTGTGACACGTCGGCAATAAACGTTATTGGGAAAAATGGCATCAGCTATTTGTATGCCATTCTTCCCAATAACGGCATCAGTTTTTGGAAAAATTGTCATGCCGTTATTCCCAATAACGGCATTGCTTATTTTTTGTAAAGATCTCCACTGTCACAATCTTGACTCGAGATTGAAATGCAGAAAAGAAATTAACTGATGCCGTTCTTCGTGAGAACGACATCGTTTATACTGATGCCGTTTTCCACAATAACGGCATCAGTTATTATCTTTTTGCACAAGTCCCTATAATCGAAAAGTCCCTAAATTTGAAGAGTATGGCTCTTGGTGTTATTGAGAGTTGTTCCTTCAGAGTATCCATTATCATCATCGATACGACCGTCGAGTCAATTTTGCTGCGATCCTGAGTCAATGTAGGATTCACACATGTGTGTACACCTTCAAATTTGGAAGAAGAAGGGATTTTTCGATTATAGGGACTTGTGCAAAAAGATAATAACTGATGCCGTTATTGTGGAAAACGGCATCAGTATAAACGATGTCGTTCTCACGAAGAACGGCATCAGTTAATTTCTTTTTTGCATTTCAATCTCAAGTCAAGATTGTGACAGTGGAGATCTTTACAAAAAATAAGCAATGCCGTTATTGGGAATAACGGCATGACAATTTTTTCAAAAACTGATGCCGTTATTGGGAAGAACGGCGTACAAATAGCTGATGCCGTTTTTCCCAATAACGTTTGTTGCTGACGTGTCACAGACAAGGGCATCTCGCTAAATGTTTTCGAAAGTAGGGTAAATCGCTAATTAATTTCAAAAAAGAGGGCATTTCGGCAAAATTTTCGACTTTAGCACTATGGCGGGACCGTGGAAAGAAACATATTTAAGTTCCAAAATTAATTTGTATTTAGAAAGTATATAGACTACTAGAGTTGAAACTAGTCAGATGTATAGCTTAAGCGAACATTTAATATTCGGAACATGTATAGACTACTTAAGATCTCTTTCAATTTTCTTAAAAGAGTGATTGCAAATCTCCTGTGTTAGTTGTTACTAACACTAACACAGGAATGTGAATCAGTAAATAGATGATGAATTATGGGAAGAGTGGTTAAAGCATCTGGTATCACTCACTCATAACTTGAACAAGAACCATTGCTTACTTGGAATTGACCAAAGATTGATGAATTACGGGAAGAGTGGTTAAAGCAGTGGTTATCTGAAATTCACATCACTAGCCCATGCCATGAACATTGAACAAGAAACATTAATGCAAACCCTCCTACTTAAATAACCTCAATTATGACTTGAACAGGAACTATTAATTATCAGAATTAACAACCACCACAGAAGATGAAGTTTGTAAGGGGAGTTTAATATGTTCATATCTCAAAAGTGCAATATTATGCCCATGATGAAAAGATCATAAAATGACTCCAATATTATGCTCATAACCTAGACCAAATAATTTAAGAGATGATATGTGCTTAAGTAAACTATTGCAGATAATAATTGCAAGAAGAGAGTGCTTCCTTTGCCTACAATTTGTAGGTCTTAGTATTCTTTAAGAGATGAAGGCATTCCCCAAGTCAGGGGAAAATGAAACATCCAAAAAAAATCACCTTTCCGTTAATAATTAATATTCCTAAGTTACCTAAGAAAATGAATCAAAACGAAACAAATAAATTATACTCTAATTGCATCCAAAAAAAATCACCTTTCCGTTAATAATTAATATTCCTAAATTACCTAAGAAAATGAATCAAAATGGAACAAATAAATTATACTCTAATTGCATCTATGATAAAGGAAATTTAAAGATTATGTTAATCTTACCTTAGGCATGTAAATGTCTATAATCTCCCCGTAGGTTTCAAAGTAACTGTAAAATTTTAAAGGTTGCTTGATAAGTTATGTACACTAAAAACACTTCAGTATCCCTACCACAAAAGCAAGTTTCACTTCTTAATTGACAGGTAACTTTTACCTTCTGAATGTTGATTCTGTGACAGATGGAGGGACTTTAGCAACAAATATGTGAGTCGCCTTCTTTGTTGGTTGTTTCATTTCTTCCTGCATGAATATAGATAGATAAATCAACTACATTGCATATGTACTCAATGAACTTTTTTAAGAAAAAAATGCAAGATGGTTTTGATTTTACCATTGGTGTTGCAACTAAAAAGATTGCAATCATGTTTCATTAAATAATAACTGTCGTAATGCCTTGAATCTGAATTAGGGTATTTCCTAATTGGGTCAAGGCTTATATCTTGGGGCCCAGGCCCGTTAGGGTAGGTTAGAGCACTATATATACAGTCTCTTGTGTTAAACCCTAATGTAATCTGAACATCTGCCTCCTTATAAAATCTGATCTTCTTTTTCCTGTGGAGGTAGCCAACATAACATTGGTGAACCACGTAAATCTTTGTGTATTATTTCACGTTCATTATTCTGTTTGTCTATCTCTCAATTTGAATAACAAACTGGTATCAGAGCTTTTACGATCGGTGTGGAGAGAAAGATGTTTGCTTTGAATGTGAAGATCGACAAGTTCACTGGAAGAAACAGTTTCAGTCTGTGGCAGATAAAGATGCGAGCCTTGTTGAAACAACAAGGCCTGTGGGCGCCTCTGTCGAAGGACAACAAGGGCGACGCTGCTGAGATGGCGAGTCTGGAGGAGAAGGCACATTCAACGATCATGTTGTGTCTCGCAGATGACGTCATCACTGAGTTCTCAGATCAAGAGACTGCTGCTGGTCTGTGGCTGAAGTTAGAGAGTCTATACATGACGAAATCTCTAACGAACAAGTTGCTTCTGAAACAACGCCTATTTGGTCTGCGAATGCAGGAAGGTACGCAACTCATGGATCACTTAGATTAATTGAACACATTATTATTAGAACTGCATAATATTGATGTGAAAATTGAAGATGAAGATGCTGCTTTGATTCTGTTGGTATCTCTACCTCTTTCATATGAGAACTTTGTTCAATCATTTATTGTTGGGAAAGATACTGTGTCTCTGGAAGAAGTTAGATCATCTCTTCATAGCAGAGAGTTGCGTCATAAGGCGACCAGTACAGGTATAGACAATCAGATCTCTGGACTGTTCACCAGTGGAGGTAAGGGAAAGGGAAACGGTGGAAAGAAAAAGAAATCATTTTCAAAGAGTCCTAAACCAGATGATGTCTGTAACTATTGCAAGGAAAAAGGGCATTGGAAGACTAGTTGTCCTAAGAAGAATAAGTCAGAGAAGAATTCAGGCTCTGCTGCAGTAGCAGATGGCGACACCAACTCTGAACAGGATATTGCTCTAGTTGCTGATGGACACATTCATCACTCTGATGTGTGGGTTCTCGATTCTGGGGCATCCTATCATATTTGTCCAAGGAGAGAGTGGTTTCGACTTATAAGCAGGTAGATGGGAGTTGCATTTCAATGGCTAACAGTTCTGTCTACAAGGCAGTTGGAATAGGCTCGATCAAGTTAAGGACTCATGATGGTAGGTTCTACACATTGAACGAGGTAAGGTATGTTCCATTGATGACGAAGAATCTGATATCTCTGAGTTTGCTGGACAGTAAGGGTTTCATTTGGTCAGGAAGAGATGGAGTTCTGAGTGTCTGTAAGGGTTCTGATGTGATTCTGAAGGGTGTCATGCATGGTACTTTGTATTTTCTACAAGGTTCCACAGTTACAGGTTCAGCTGATGTTGCATCGTCAGAGGTTAACCAGGAAGATATGACAAAGCTATGGCATATGAGACTTGGTCATATGGGTGAGAGAGGGATGCAAAGTCTGTCAAAGGATGATCTTCTTGGTGGTCACAAGGTCAAGAGTCTGGAGTTCTGCGAACACTGTGTCTTTGGGAAACTACATCGCAGCAAGTTTCCTAAGGCTATTCATAGAACAAAAAGCACGCTGAACTACATCCATTCTGATTGCTGGGGTCCATCTCGAGTTGAGTCTTTGGGAGGTCACAGGTATTTTTTGTTTATGATTGATGACTATTCAAGGATGACCTGGGTTATCATGATGAAGCATAAAAGTGAAGCTTTCAAGAACTTCAAGCAGTGGAAAACATTGATGGAAAATCAAACAGGGAAGAAGATTAAAAGGCTGCGAACTGATAATGGTCTTGAATTCTGCTCGTCTGAATTTGATCAATTCTATAAGGATGAAGGGATTGCTCGACATCACACAGTCAGGAATACACCGCAACAGAATGGTGTAGCTGAGCGGATGAATCAGACACTACTGGAGAGAGCGAGGCGCATGCTCTCTAACGCTGGATTAAATAGAAGATTCTGGGCTGAAGCAGTGAATACCGCATGTTATTTGATAAACCGTGGACTACACATAGGTATACAGTGCAAGACACCTACAGAGATGTGGTCGGAAAAGGTTGCTGATTACTCAAATCTGAAAGCCTTTGGGTGCACGACTTACTATCATGTGAATGAGGGTAAGCTAGAGCCACGAGCCAAGAAGGGAGTATTTGTGGGCTATGGAGATGGAGTTAAAGGTTTCAGGATTTGGTCCCCGTCAGAGAAAAAGGTTATTCTGAGCAGGAATGTAGTCTTTGATGAAAACTCTATGCTTAGTTCCATCGTGAAGTCCACATCTGAAACAGAAACTGGCAGTATTGATAAACATGTGGAGCTTCAGGTCATTCAGAATAAGAATGATTTGAAGGAACATGAAGTGGATCAAGAGTTACAGGCAGAAACTGAGTTACTAGAATCTATATCATCAGATACTCAACCATCTGAATCTACACATCGTAGTATAGCTCAAGATCGACCAAGAAGGGTTGGAGTTGGACCACCACAGAGGTATGGTTTTGAGGACATGGTGGGTTATGCACTACATGTTACTGAAGAGATGGATACTCATGAATCATCTACATACAAAGAAGCTGTATCAGGTAGTAATTCTGAGAAATGGCTAGCTGCTATGGGAGATGAGATGGAGTCCCTTCATAAGAATCAGACATGGGATTTGTTGTGCAATCTAGATACCTAATTAAATAGATAAACTAGACACAAATTAAAAACCTCGCAAGTGCACGAATCGTTTGGAGAAGCGTAGCGGCAAGCAAGGGTCGATCCCACAGAGATTGTAGTACTTAACTTACTAATCAATAAAATAGAAATAAGAATATTGAAGTGTCGTTCTAAAAGTCTAAGGAAATGAAAGGATAAAAATCTAAATTAAATAGCATCACAAATTGAGTCACAAATCTCTATTAAAGTAGTTGGGTTTTGATCTCCACCAATAGTCAGTAATGCTAAGTCATATACTACATCCATTACTCATGTCTGTTCTCTTCAAGGGCATGGTATCTACTCCTTAAAGTAATGTTTCCCTAAGCCAAGAATTAGGCATGGTATCTACTCTAATTCGTTTCTGTCATTAAGTATTTAGCATGGTATCTACTAAGTTGCACTTAAAGAAAGCATAAGAACAGTGGAAACGAACAAACACTCAAGGTCCTAGAAATTGGTATCAGATCTAGATCCCTCAAGTTGATTAAACCAAGAACCCCTAAAGATTCCCTTGTTACAAGTTATGAACACGAGATACGGGTCGTCTCAATATGCTCATATAACCGATTCAGATCTATACTACACAAACTTATAATCCCAGATTCGGACCAGTCGACTGGCTGTCACTTCAGTCGACTGCCCTTAGGATTCTGAATTAGTTTGATTATTATAAATCTATTCCAATTCACTCAGGTTTAATCAATAAATAATAGAGTAGCATTACATGACTACGGTTTCAATCTACCCAACTATGAAAGTTAGTTCCACATAATAAAACTTTTATTGATTAATATAATAGAGTTCATGACTACAATGAAAATAAAAGTAAAAAGAAGAATAGAAGAACACTGATTTTTATGATATTGAACTTGAGCCCAATCAGTAGTCGTCTTGTTCTCCTTCTTTGATGCTTGCTGTCGATGGCCTTTCTTGGTCGGTCCAGCCTCCTCGAGAAATCCCAGCATACCCCGAATAATGCCTCTTGGTTGGTATTTATAGAACACGGCTAGAGATTTAGGGTTTGCACTCTTTTGCATAAAAGCCCTCTTCTTTTATTTATTTCCCTCCGTCTTTTATGCTGCGTTTTATTTCTTTCTCTTTTCTTCTTTCCTTCCTTTTCTGCTTTGATTTGTATTTGGATTTGGAAGAATCTTTAAATATCTTATCTTTTAACTCTGCCGCCTACCAGTCGACTTGTCTTCGAACCAGTCGACTGTATCGAGACATATGTAGATTTCATCATTGATCAGCCCAGTCGACTGGTGTTGGAGTAAGTCGACTGTGCCGAGACATCTGCGTAAACTTGATTTCTCTGCCCAGTCGCCTGTGTGGACGAATCAGTCGACTGATGCTCTGTAATATTCTGAATATCATCCTTAAAATCCTGAATCTGCTTCGTTTCGCTGTTTTAGGCTGTTTCCTATGGAAAAGAGAAAATAAGAGTTAAATACCACATATAGAGCTTTTAAATGTGCATTTGCAATAAGATTATTGCTCCTAAAAGTGAAAAATATTTGGTTCATCAAATACCCCCAAACTTAGATTTTGCTTGTCCTCAAGCAAACTAAAATTATGAACAAGGGGAAAATAATAGTACTCAACCTTCATACCAAGAAATTGTCTCATTATGCAAGCATCACAATTTTTGTAATCAAGGTTATAAACAATTTGCAAATGAAGTAAAAACAAGTATACCCACTTTCTCCAGTGCAATTGTTTAGTCATAGTCCCCAACTCAATCATACTTGTCATGCAATTAATTATAGTTATAGTATGCAACTACTCAATCTGTGATTATCCCTTTTCTCTACTACAAACCGAGTAGCAAACTAGAGGTTTTTTTTTTTTATTTTTTTTATTTTATGAAATGAATATATAGTCTCTTCTTTAAAGTTGTCACTTGCCTTTTTACGCGAATGCAAAACATTTGTGATGAATCCACCCGGTTACTCAGCAAGTCACAAACTTTAAAGTGCTTTGCATACTCATATTTCAAGTTGCCGTTTGACGTAAAGGTAAACATTGGTGATGAATACCCCTAGTTACTAAGCAACTCAAAACATTGGAGTATATTGACTTTATTCATATATATATATATATATATATATATATATATATATATATATATATATATATATATATATATATATATTATCACTCTATTTACTTAAACTCAATTTAGGACTAGATCAAAAGGGAATAATTACCAGAAAAAAGCATCACATTTGTTTATTATGTATAATCGCATGACTCATACAATTTTGTAAGGAATTATGAAACTCAACAATCCTAAAGTAAATAAGTGTCCTTCCTCTTACTTTATAAGAAATTGTTTATCCTAAAAAAAATCAAAAGACTTCAAATATACTAACTAATACCCCCAAACTTAGATGGAACATTGTCCTCAATGTTCGCACAAAACTTAAGGTATAGGACTGTGTTACCAACTAGTTTGAAGGAAAGAAAATAAAGTAAAAAAATTAAGAAATAAATAAGTAAATAGAGAGTGTAAATACTCCCCTGAAAACTTGGGTTGCCTCCCAATAAGCGCTGTGTTTCTTGTCTTCAGCTAGACTTGATGAGTTTGTGCAATGTATTGAATGGGTTGCGGCTCACAACTCATCTTATTATAAGGTTTCCCCCTCTGCCCATTCATCTTGAACGTTTGATTTTTTTTTTCTCGAACGCTCTATGTGGGGAAACCTCTTGCAACAATTTATGGACCGTACCATCTTGACATCAGTTTATCAGCAATGGTCCATCTTAATGCACCATTGTGCTCTTGCAAGACTCCCTGCAGCCTTGCTTCTTCATTCATCCTGAATTTTGCAGCAACTGTCACAGGTAATGTCTGATTGTCCCCCAAATATTCATGTATTGGCTTCAGCTCCTCATCTGGTTGCCTGGTAGCAGTCGACTTATTCCATTCACCAGTCGACTCAGCCTGTTCACCAGTCGACTTGGCTTGATCACCAGTCGACTTATCCTGGAAAACACAAGTGTTATCAAACACAAAATTTTCAAATGCAGGTGCAAGCTTACCTAAATGTACTGTCTCTGCAATTCTCCAGTCATAGTCTTCCTGTTCAACATGGGATAATATTGGAGGGTGTGTAATTGTTGCTTGTAATGGATCAACACTATGTTTCTGAATTGTTTGGTCACAAATTTCCTGAACCACATCAACATTACAACATTCTTGATCATCGTGTGGAAAGTGTGGTCCATCAAACATTTTAAACTCAATCTCTTCCTCTAGTGTTGTCCTTGATTGGAGCTGTTCTTGTCCTCTAGGGTTAGGTATGGTTTGTGATGGAAATTATCCTGCCTTTCTTTCACTTAACTCCGTAGCAATTTGACCAATTTGAAATTCCAATTTTTGAATGGCTTGTCTTTGTTGATTGCTTGTTTGCTGTCGCTGTTGGAGTAACTACAAAATGGTGGATTCGAAATCCAACTTCTTTTCTTGTGCTGGCCTATCATACCCATTCTCACCCTGGAATTGCTGCGTATGCCCTGGTGTGAATTGATTGCCTTGATGGTTTTGCCATCCTGGGTTATACGTGTTTGAAAAAAAATTGTTTTGGGGCGGGTACATTCCTTGTTCTTCGTAGTTTGTGTGCTCCTGATCTGCGAAAGAAAACATGGGACATGAATTAGTTGTATGATTAGAATGAAAACAAATTGCACAAATTTCTGTTGATTGGCTTTTTATGCCACCCAACGTTGAATTCACAAGCATATCAATCTTTTTGTTCATGGTTTTCATTTCTAATTGCATGTTATTATTATGAGAAATTTCGTATACTCCCTGTTTTTTCAAAAGACCCCTCCTTGTTGAGAATTGTTGTGAGTTCTCGCTGAGTTCTTCAAATAACTCTATGGCTTCCTCAGCACTCTTCCTCATCAACATTCCATTGCAACCTGCATCTACAATTGCTTTGTTAGCGTCATTTAAACCCTCATAAAATGATTGGACCTGATCATCCTTAGGTATGTTGTGCGTAGGACACTTGAGAAGCTTGTTTTTGAAGTCCTTCCACGCTTCGAAGAATAAATCGCCGTCTTTTTGTTTGAAAAGTAGAATTTCCCTTTTTAGTTGTCTGGTCTTCTGAGCTGGAAAGAACTCCTTCAAGAATTTTGTTGCCAATTGCTCCCATGATTGAATTGATCCTGGTTCCAAAGAATTATACCACAACTTAGCATTAAGTTTTAAAGAAAAAGGAAACAAGATTAACCTGATTTGTTCGGGGGTAAGCCCTTGGATGCTTTGTGACCTGCAAAGATCAAAGAAGTCTTGCAGATGTAGGTGCGGATCTTCATCTAGTCTACCATTGAAGTGGGGAACCATGCTAAGTAATTGAGGTGATAGATGCATATTTCCTGTGACTTTGGGTTGAAAAGCTATGCAAGACGGTTGTTCAATATTCTTTGGAATGAATTTGTCTTGCATTGGTACTCGATTTAATACTTTTTCACCCATTGTTGCTTTTGGAATTCTTCGCTGTGCAGTCGACTGGTCCTTGGAGGCAGTCGACTGATCTGAGTCTGTGCAAATCTTAACGTGAAAGAAAATATCAGAAAAGAAAAAGAAGAAATAAAATAAAATAAAAAGAAAAAGATTTTACTGATTTGTAAGTTAAAATACTAAACAATCCTCGGCAACGGCGCCAAAAACTTGTTGTGCAATCTAGATACCTAATTAAATAGATAAACTAGACACAAATTAAAAACCTCGCAAGTGCACGAATCGTTTGGAGAAGCGTAGCGGCAAGCAAGGGTCGATCCCACAGAGATTGTAGTACTTAACTTACTAATCAATAAAATAGAAATAAGAATATTGAAGTGTCGTTCTAAAAGTCTAAGGAAATGAAAGGATAAAAATCTAAATTAAATAGCATCACAAATTGAGTCACAAATCTCTATTAAAGTAGTTGGGTTTTGATCTCCACCAATAGTCAGTAATGCTAAGTCATATACTACATCCATTACTCATGTCTGTTCTCTTCAAGGGCATGGTATCTACTCCTTAAAGTAATGTTTCCCTAAGCCAAGAATTAGGCATGGTATCTACTCTAATTCGTTTCTGTCATTAAGTATTTAGCATGGTATCTACTAAGTTGCACTTAAAGAAAGCATAAGAACAGTGGAAACGAACAAACACTCAAGGTCCTAGAAATTGGTATCAGATCTAGATCCCTCAAGTTGATTAAACCAAGAACCCCTAAAGATTCCCTTGTTACAAGTTATGAACACGAGATACGGGTCGTCTCAATATGCTCATATAACCGATTCAGATCTATACTACACAAACTTATAATCCCAGATTCGGACCAGTCGACTGGCTGTCACTTCAGTCGACTGCCCTTAGGATTCTGAATTAGTTTGATTATTATAAATCTATTCCAATTCACTCAGGTTTAATCAATAAATAATAGAGTAGCATTACATGACTACGGTTTCAATCTACCCAACTATGAAAGTTAGTTCCACATAATAAAACTTTTATTGATTAATATAATAGAGTTCATGACTACAATGAAAATAAAAGTAAAAAGAAGAATAGAAGAACACTGATTTTTATGATATTGAACTTGAGCCCAATCAGTAGTCGTCTTGTTCTTCTTTGATGCTTGCTGTCGATGGCCTTTCTTGGTCGGTCCAGCCTCCTCGAGAAATCCCAGCATACCCCGAATAATGCCTCTTGGTTGGTATTTATAGAACACGGCTAGAGATTTAGGGTTTGCACTCTTTTGCATAAAAGCCCTCTTCTTTTATTTATTTCCCTCCGTCTTTTATGCTGCGTTTTATTTCTTTCTCTTTTCTTCTTTCCTTCCTTTTCTGCTTTGATTTGTATTTGGATTTGGAAGAATCTTTAAATATCTTATCTTTTAACTCTGCCGCCTACCAGTCGACTTGTCTTCGAACCAGTCGACTGTATCGAGACATATGTAGATTTCATCATTGATCAGCCCAGTCGACTGGTGTTGGAGTAAGTCGACTGTGCCGAGACATCTGCGTAAACTTGATTTCTCTGCCCAGTCGCCTGTGTGGACGAATCAGTCGACTGATGCTCTGTAATATTCTGAATATCATCCTTAAAATCCTGAATCTGCTTCGTTTCGCTGTTTTAGGCTGTTTCCTATGGAAAAGAGAAAATAAGAGTTAAATACCACATATAGAGCTTTTAAATGTGCATTTGCAATAAGATTATTGCTCCTAAAAGTGAATAATATTTGGTTCATCAGGATTTAGTCATACCACCTCCAGGGAGAAAGATTATTACTTGCAAGTGGGTCTTCAAGATGAAGGAAGGGATATCACCTGCAGAGGGAGTCAAGTATAAGGCTAGAGTTGTTGCTAGAGGTTTCAATCAGAAAAAGGGAGTGGATTATAATGAGATTTTCTCACCAGTGGTCAGACACACTTCCATTAGAGTGCTGCTAGCTATAGTTACACATCAAGATTTGGAGCTTGAACAACTTGATGTGAAGACAGTTTTTCTGCATGGAGAGTTGGAGGAAGAGATATACATGACTCAGCCAGATGGTTTCCAAGTACCTGGAAAGGAGAACCATGTTTGCAAGTTGAAGAAGTCTTTATATGGACTTAAGCAGTCTCCAAGACAGTGGTATAAGAGGTTTGGCAGCTATATGATGAATTTGGGCTATACTAGAAGCTCATATGACTGTTGTGTCTACTACAACAAGCTGAAGGATGAATCCTTCATCTATCTGGTGCTATATGTAGATGACATGCTGATAGCTGCAAGAAAAAAGTCTGACATACAGAAGCTGAAGGGTTTTCTCAGTGCTGAGTTTGAAATGAAGGATTTGGGTGCTGCTTGAAAGATACTAGGAATGGAGATCCTTAGAGACAGAGGTCAGAAGAAGCTTTTCTTATCACAGAAATGCTATATTCAGAAGGTGTTGGCCAGGTTTGGTATGTCTTCATCTAAGCCTATTGACACCCCGAGTGCTACCAATATACATCTCACTACCATGGTTGATCCTCAGTTTTAAGAGGAGAAGGAGTATATGTCACGAGTCCCTTATGCCAGTGCTATAGGAAATTTGATGTATGCTATGGTTTGCACAAGACCAGATCTAGCTCATGCAGTTAGTGTCGTGAGCAGGTTCATGGGTCAACCTGGAAAAGAACATTGGAAGGCAGTAAAGAGGATATTTTGATACCTTAGAGGTACGTCTGATGTCGGTCTCATTTATGGAACTGATACACATTGCTTGGTTACAGGCTATTCTGATTCTGACTATGCTGGAGATACTGACACTAGGAGATCTATGACTGGTTATGTTTTTACCCTGGGTGGTTCTGTTTGGAAGGCTACTCTGCAGCCTACGGTGACTTTGTCTACTACAGAAGCAGAGTATATGGCACTGACAGAAGCTGCTAAGGAGGGAATCTGGCTGAAAGGTCTGGTTAGTGATCTTGGACTACATCATGATCAGGCTATAGTATATTGTGACAGTATGAGTGCAATCTGCTTAGCCAAGGATCAGGTTCATCATGAGAGAACCAAACATATAGATGTGAGGTATCATTTCTTGAGAAGTGAGAAAAGGATCAAGGTGAAGAAGGTAGGCACTGCTGATAATCCTACTGATATGTTTACCAAGCCTGTTCTGCATAGCAAGTTCCAACACTGTTTGGACTTGCTTAACATCAGAGATCATTAGCTACCCTGTGGGGCAACTCTGAGGCAAAGGGAGGAGTCTATTCATCTGGCACTGTCATAGTGCGTCTGTTATGTTTGTCTGGAGGATTCAAGTCAAGGTGGAGATTTGTCGTAATGCCTTGAATCTGAATTAGGGTATTTCCTAATTGGGCCAAGGCTTATATCTTGGGGCCCACGCCCGTTAGGGTAGGTTAGAGCACTATATATATAGTGTCTCTTGTGTTAAACCCTAATGTAATCTGAACATCTGTCTCCTTATAAAATCTGATCTTCTTTTGCCTGTGGAGGTAGCCAACATAATGTTGGTGAACCACGTAAATCTTTGTGTATTCTTTCACGTTCATTATTCTGTTTGTCTATCTCTCAATTTGAATAACAATAACATGAGATTCAACTTAAAAAAATATGTGTACATTATGTAACTCATGAGATTCAACTTAAAATAATAACAACTTGATCTACAAACCGCAAGGGTTATAGTGGCATTTCTATCCCGGTGTTGGGTCCAAACACCGGGATAGAGTGCATTGTTTTTTCTATATAAAAATTTGCATATCTATCCCGGTGTTTAGGGAAAATGCCAGTATAGGTTAGACCTATCACTACGTTTATGTCATAAACGCCGCAATAGATCATAAATTTTCTACTATCTCCAATTTTCCAATTCGATTCGAATCCCCACTCACATTTTTTATTTCCCCCCAATCTCTCTCTCTCTCTCTCTCCCTCACTGCCACTCTCACCCCTCGTCGTCCCCAAAATCAAAGTATCTTACGATACACTTCGTCTTCTTTGTTCATCCCTATCCTCTAAAACCCTTCAGAACTCCCAAGCCCTAACCCTAATTTCTCCCCCAAATCCCCAAAATGCAATCCCTAACCCTAACCCTATCATCCCCAATCATCGCCCCCACTCACCGCCGCCGCTGTCGCCGTCGTCGAGGAATCCCAACCTCCGAAGCTCAACCGCTACAGCTCAAGGCGGATTTCAGGAGATACTTTACGGCGTTGGCCTTACCGATGCCGACATGCACAAACCTTAGATAGGGATTTCATCCGTTTGGTATGAGGGGAACACGTGCAATATGCACCTTTTGCAGTTGGCGGAGGCGGTGAAGGAAGGGGTGAAGGATGCAGGGATGGTGCCATTCAGGTTTAATACGATTTGTGTGAGTGATGCCATTTCGATGGGGATGAGGGGGATGTGTCATAGCTTGTAGAGTAGGGATTTAATCACAGACAGTATTGAGACTGTCATGGCGGCGCAGTGGTATGACAGGAATATATCTTTTCGGGGTGTGATAAAAATGTGAGCTTGCTTGGTTTTACTAGTTTGAATGTGAACATAAAATTGTTTCGTTAGAAAAAGTGGGCACTAGCTTTGAATCATTTGAATTGTTGTTCCTGGAATTTTTAAAAGTGCAAAAAGAAAGGAAATTTAGATTTGAAATGGATGATTATGATGATTTAATACATTGTTAACATGGTAGAAAAATGGATGGTTGTGATAAATTGCTAACTGCATGTGCCCAAGAACCACTACTTGTAGTTATAATAGTACATATTAGTATATTATTAGCACATTTTATCATTAAGAACCTCACAAGTTCTCTTAATGCATAGTAATTGTTACTATTTTTTGTAGCTAGTTAGGATAAGATGACACATAGAATGTGCAAAAATATGTATTACGTTAGAATGAATGAAGTATTTAAACATGGCCAGACTATATCGAGTAATATATTTAAGTACTAAAGTTCTTATTTGATTATTATATTAGTGGTCAATCAAAGTGTTTCCCAAGTTGGGGGCTTCCTTCCTCTTTGGTATTTGGATCACTAAAATTTTCCATTGAGCTGAGTGAGTTCTCAAGGTAGACATGAAGTGTATTTGATAACAACACAGGTTGCCTGAACTTTATCCTTTTGTGCTAAAGAATTTGAGTGACATTTAAAATTCTCTGCCTTCTGGAGCTGATGCTAGAACGTATTTTGACAGATGCCTGGTACAATCATGGCGATGG
The DNA here is from genome assembly GCA_017893485.1 of Hemerocallis citrina. Classification (NCBI taxonomy): domain Eukaryota; kingdom Viridiplantae; phylum Streptophyta; class Magnoliopsida; order Asparagales; family Asphodelaceae; genus Hemerocallis; species Hemerocallis citrina. The sequence continues at coordinate 261,553,322 of CM030363.1, forward strand.
GGCGACTTAATCGACCAAGTATCATGGTCTATGGTGGAACTATCAAGGTTTGTTATCACCCTTCTATTATTATTTTTTCCCCATTTTGTTAGGTTTTTTTTAGATGGATACTTTCAACGTTTTTACTTATACTTGGAATCTTGTTTTCCAATCCTAACTATTTGGCTATTCTAAAAGGATAATTGCATCTAATTCCTTATACTTGGAATCTTGTTTTCCAACTACTTGTACATGCATCTAATTCCTATTCAACATTCTCAATTTATGTGACACATACATAGTATACAACAAATCGTTTTCTTTATTCCGCTCTGTTAATAGTATATCCTTTGTCAAACTAGAAACTTAACTAGTTCTGTTCACATGTCTTTAGGCCTATCTACAATTAGTTTTACTACATTTTCTATAATCCTATGTAACCTGAATTGTGTTTATAAGCCTTACCAGTTTTCTATATTTTGCAGGGCAATCTGTTGCCACTCCTATATATACTTGCTTGATGATGTACTTAGTGTGGTTGATTCACAGGTTGCATTGTGGATATTGCCAAAAGCAGTTTTGGGTATACCCTATAGTGGTGAAAGGAAGGAAATAAAAATCTCCACATGACCTCTTAGCAATCTTGATAATTTTAGGAAACATCAAGTAGTATTTTTTATGTTAACTAATGTTGAGTAAGTATACTGTCCTTAATTGTCATAAAGTTTTTCCCTTAACTTTTTAACCGATAGCTGTTTTAGATCTTTTTTCCTTCTATGATGATTAACTTTGAGAATTATTGTTTAACAGTGGGGTGTTGCATTCTGTGTCAAAGGAGGCATAGAAGAGGAACAAGCAGTCATGAAGGTATGATAGATTCAGTGTGTTCCTTAATCTTTTTTTCCCTGAGTATCAGTGAAACAAGTTTTCACCGAATATTTTATCTTATTTCTTTAGTATCTGGAGAAAAGGGAATGCGAATACGACACAAAATCATCAGTAGATCTCTACAAGGTGAGCTCAGTTCCCTTTGCTTTCTATTTATCTAAACTTCGACAAAGAATTTTCTTATCGTATTTTTTTTGGGTTTTTATTTGATATTATTATATGTATTGGGCTTTTGTTGTTCAGGAGGGAGATGATCTCGCACCAGCTGTGATAGGAGTTCTAGTGTAAGTACACTTGCATGCAACAAATGCACATTTTATTTTTCCCTTCTAAAAGAGTAAGTTTAAGAAGCATCTTTTCCTTATAATTTTCCTTCTATATGCAGGTTCACCTCAGCTCCTGATAAGGAAACAAACAAGTACTAACTAGGTCCAACTCCTTTGGAAGAGATGGCAAGGTGATTTTGCAGCACATTATACATTTTTAGTTTTTAAGTTCTAGTGCATAGTTCCCTGGAGCTCTTCAAGTTACAGTTTCTTTTATTGGTTCTATCTTTAATCCAGTCTTTTTTCCTGTTTTTTAGGCAAACTGCTATTGCACATGGACCTTGCGTGTGTGTGTGTGTGTGTTTAGCGGTCAGGGAGCTTACCAGCTCGAGGTCTTGTTTCTTATTTGAAATTATCCAAGAACTTAGTAACTTCGAAGCCATAAATATCGGGAAAAAACAATATATTGACTTTAGAAAAGTTGGACAATAGAATATATGAAAGAGTTCCTTTCAATCAAATTTTTTTGTTTGTTTTTTCGCAGTTGATGTTGAACGGCATGCGAGAGAATTTATGGAAGTTGCAAAGAAGCTCCAACTATATTTCATTGGCCTACAGCATAAGGATCAACCCACTAAGGAAGAAATTCTCCGAAAGGTATTACTATTCTAGCATAACAAGTGAACAACTATGCTAAATTACCGCACATTTCAAATCACTGTGAACTTAAAGGCACTCTCAAAACCAACCATGAACTTGCTTTATAATGTGTTCAACACCTTTGAACTACTACTATTATGAAGTAGCTGCTTATAATATTATCGACATATATGAAATGCCCACAGCCCACCTCCTTTACATATATCCCTAATCATGACATCTTGGAGGTGTACTTTCATCTGAAAATGTTACGTGTCGATCACGCGATTCCTTGTTTGAGGGCACGTCTAGAGGCTCGAATGGCCCAAATGGCAACGTTAATCGGGCAACAGTCACAAGGAATTCCAACTCAACCACCGGTTAGTATTATACAACTAAATACTCACTTTTAACTAATTTAAATTAAATGGGAGTCAACGTTAGTATTGTACATCTAAATTTTTCCATATATTTCATTTAATTTTGGAATACAATCTTTTTTTAATTTGAATAAAAAAACATGGTGTTTCTCGAACAAATATTATCGCATTTTTTTGTGTGGAGAAACTCTATTTTCTTTAATTTGCACCAAAGAAAAACAATGTGCATGAAAACATTAATTTCTTGTGATGCCGAACTTGTAGCGATCTATATATATTAACCCTTTGGTTATTGCAAGTTTGTCAATAATTGATAATGTAAGAATTAGTACACTGGACTTGTGAATTCCATATATTTTCTTCTTTTGTTTGACAAATTGAAGATGAAACATTTATGTTTTTCTACAGGGCCACCGGATTCCATCGGTTTCCAGTCACGAACATACACTACGGCAAAATAACAATGGAATTGGAAGCAACACCGGGCCAAATGAGGAGACTCTCCAGCCCTAGTTTGTTGGATTTGGACTTTTTTTTAAATATTTTGTAGGAATTATATCTATGTTTTGTAATAACTAAGTGTTGTACAACTTATACATTTGACACTCGTTGTATAACAGTTTATATGTGTTAGATATTTTGTTTTCTATTCAGTTATTGTTTTTTGTGATATGTGACTTTTGGTTGTTGATTATGATGTTATTATTGATTTTAAGATTTAAGCATTTAAATTTAATATGACTATAGGTATTTGTAATATGCGATTAACTACAGGTTTTTTAATTCGAAATTTTATAATAAAATCCAAAAAAAAGAAGAGAAACCTATACCAGCGTTTACCCTAAAATGTCGGCATAGATACAGGAATTTCCAAAAACCATTCCTCTATTGTGGCGCTTCAAAAGCGCCGATGTAGGTTAATTCTTTTGGGAATTCTAAAAAAAATCATCTACCACTGCATATTCGACGCGCCGCTATAGCTAGCCCATTTTTTAAAAAACCAAAAGAGAAAGCGGTCTATGCCAGCGTTTTATAAACGCCGTTAAAGCTTAGAACCTATAGCGGCGGCAATGGAAAACGCCGCGATAGCCCATATGGCTATAACGACGCATGCTCCAACGGCGCTTTCAGCGGTGTTTTAGAAACGTCGTTATGTGCTATAACGGCACCAAAAAATACCGCTATAGCCTTGTAAAAGCGCCGCTAAAGCCCGTGCGTTTTGTTGATAAAAAATCTATAAGGAGATGGTGGTCGGTTTTGTAATTTGTATAAGGAGATGATGGCAATTTGGACATTTCACACTCTTTCCGACAACAACCCCTTGCTGCCTCCATCCCGACCCACTTCATTGCCAACTCCATCGCACACCACCACCCTCAATCCTCAATCCTGAACCCTACGTCCCCTTGCTTCCATTGCTTGATATCGTCATTGGTGCCGTTGTTGCTTGCTTTCATCGCCATCGTTGTTTTCCTCGCTGTGTCGCTCGCTAACCTTACTATCGTGCTGCCGTTGTTGCTCTTGTGCCACCACAAGCCATTGCTGCTACTTCTTCTTCTTCCTGTTGTTCTCATCACGCTCGTACTCATCGAAAAAGGCAAGCATTTATTTGAACTCTAGCAAGTAGTTCTTTGTATTTGATTATCGTATAGTGAACTCCATTTTATTGTCCATGTTCATGCAAGCATTTCTTCGAATTATTGCAAGTAGATCTTTGTATTTGATTATCGTATCGTGAACTCCAGAAAAACTCTACAGATTTTCTTTCCATGATTGACATAATGCACGCACATATCGTAATCACGAATCTAGATTATTATCGTGTCGTAGTATTTATTTTATAGTGAATTGATGTACATGAACATATATTGTGGCATGGTTAGAGTCTGCATATGTGAGGTTGATATTCCCTATACATGTTAACTGATGATTTCAACTCAATTATTGATTTTGTATAGTTGCATGTATCCCTTATTATAGATATTTGCATCTAATTGTGTAGTATTCTCATTGTAGCAATTGATTATCGCTTACCTCATAGTATATTGTAGCATGGTAGAGACCTATAAATCTGATTTGTATCATGCTTATAAACTCAGAGAATGCTAACGATGGATTGAGATTTAAAATATAAGTTATAGATTTCTTCCATGTCGTCTGCCTGATTTTGTGTAGAGATTTGGACCAAGTCCAGTTATCTTGTAGCCCTCTAAGTGCAGAATCCATATCATTTTTGGTTTTGTAAATCGACTTGTAGGTTGTGAGATATTTAACTTTTAGTACTGTAAAGTCTAGATTTTCAGATTTTCTGTTTAAGACGTATCGTCCCCATAAAATATTTGAAATTGCAATCTATTGTTGAAATTCTGACATGATAAAATAGTGAGTATTAATGGATATCGTTAAGAACCAGATTAGGAATTTTGTGGAATTTAATAACAACTTTGTAGTGGAGTTACAGACGTGCGAAGATAACCCTGTATTGCTATATGAACATTGTACTTGTAAATATTTGATTGATAGGCTTAGCTACTGACCTTAGAATATGTCGAGTGAGTAAGTGGCAGATTCGTATGAGAGTATATTTTCTGGAACACATGACAGAAATAGTTTTGTCTTCCTGTAGCAGCGGGAAAGTGAGATTTAGTGCAGTAGTGTATTGCTATCCAGAATTGCATTTTGATGTTCTTAAAATACAAATATGTTATTATTTGTACGTAATAAATTGAACTAATATAGCAGATTAATGAACAACTCTATATCATGCATTGCATAGTTCTTGATACTCTCTCAATATTTTCTTGATACTTTCTTGATACCCTTTTGATACTATCGTCATATGCAACATATCTTCATAATTATCGTAATTGTTTTGGATAGCAGAACTAAGTGTCACATGGAACTAAGAGTCACATAGAACTAAGTGTCACATCGAATGTATCGGAGGGGGCCACCTCTAGAGTCCATGGGGGGCACCTATAGAGTCCAATATTCAAAGTAGTGACATGATTAAAGAATAACAAGCCAGGGTAATATATTGTATGACTTAGTGGTGGACAATATACGAGAGTGTACTCAGAAGAGGGCTCACATTTTCCGTAATAGTGATTCGTGATATCGTGATGTAATCACTCTCGTGACTCATGATACCTGAGTACATAATCTATAGACTTCACCGTTTAATCTATAGACTTCACATAGAGTACATAATCTATAGACTTGATTGTGATGCACATGAACCCATGGTATAGGGATGCAGGATTGCGTGCATTAGTTAAGTTAATAAAAATTGATAGACTTAAGATTGACACTTAACATTGACATGCATTATCGAGTATCAACTATTGTTTATAGACCATCGAATCATCGATTATCGACTATTGTGCATTGACACTACATATCTATTGATTATCCACTATAGTCATGGTTGTACTATCGTACCGTTGTTATTCGTGTTGTATAAGTTTCCAAATATTTGCTTGTTATTTCTTGTTCTGTCCATGTTATACATTGTTATCTTGTTATTATATTTCTTGCTACTACTTGCTGTCCGTAACTTGCTCTAACGCTCCCCCCCCCCCCTTCTCTCCCAACTCTAGATATTGAGTTTGTAGGTACTGAAGTGGAACCATTAGAAGAACTTGGCGATTAAAACTTCTAGAGGATGGAGTCAGAATTGGCCTGCATTAGTTTATTTAATTTATGTTTTTACTCAGTTGTTGTTGGTATTATTTCGTAAATTGTATATCCGAACATTTTGACCCAATGTTCATGTTTCCACATGCTGGTTATTTGTAGATTACATTACTTTATTTCCTGTTTATATGATTATTTTATTTCATGTGTGGTTGTGATCATGATAATATTGTTGAGTTATAAGTGTATAGCTTATGAATCATGTATATCATTCACCGGGTCTTGGTCGTGTGCCCGTACTTTCATATTTTGGGAAGCGGTGCATGACATCTAGTAAGATTACTGTAATATAATATGATTATTATAATATAGTGAGAAATACAAAGTAATATTATTGCAATCAAGTACATCTTCCTTTACCTCTTCCAAGATTGTCTCTACCTCCCCCTCTTCCTCTTGCTGCTCCCTCACTTTGTCCACCCGAATATGATGATTGTACACTTCTTTCTCTTGTAATTTCAAGTCTAGATCCCCTTCTACATGATAATTAAATAAAAACATATAATATGAAAAAAAAGCAAGATTTATAAGAGAATATGAGTGTAAATTATGAATTTACCTTTGCACATTCTCTTTCAATGATTGGCTAAGCAAGTTCTTCTTTTCATTCCATCAACCACTTGGTTAATTGGTGCATTGAAAGTGGCTTTATTGTGATTACTTCCATGACATCTTGAACATGTAATTTTTCTCTTTGTTAATATTTTGTTACCAACATCATCTTCATCTCTTGCTTTGACTCTCTTATTCTTAATTTTGTCTCTTGGTCTCCTAGCCTGTGGTGGGCCAACAGTATAGTCAAGCTTTTAATTCTCCCAGTGAGCTCTAGAAGGAAGAGTGTCAATAAAGTATTGATATATCATCTTGTACCTTAAACATTAATAGTGTATGTAATAAGAAGCACCTAAAAATGAGGGAAGATAGCAAAAGTAACTTAAATGTACAATAGAAACATGTTATGTAGTAGTATGAATCCACAAATAAAGTCCAGTCAACCCTCCTCATTGTAGCAATCACCCCTACTGCATGTTTGCAAGGGAAACAGTAAGTTGACATTCTTTATAAGAGCAAACTTTCTATCCACCATGTTAAGCACTTCTCTCTGATCCACACTCTCCACTTCTACAATGATATCATTAGATTTTCTGACTATCTACCCACCCACCTTTTTACTTATGTCTTCAACGTATCTATCATCCACTGGAACTAGAATTCATTTCCATCTTCTTGACATTTGCCTTCTCGAAACCATCTTCTCCATGATTTTGATCCTCAAACTGTCTACAATGTCAACTGAGAAATATATTTCTTGCATGATCGAAGCATTGAAATTTGCAGCCAAGTTTGTGATGTAGTGCTACATTGCTCTTGAAGTGAATTGACTTTTACTCCAAATATGAGTACTTCTCCAATTGAGCTGCAACTTCAGTAGATACTGCTCTTAACTCTCTCATAGCGTCATTGTACTGCAATACTGAGTAGGCATTAACTACTTTTCATACCTCCCTTTCATAAAATTCACCAGGAAAATTCTTCTTGAAATTCTTCCATAGATGTCTAACACAACATCTATGTTCTACTTCAGGTTTCAACAAAGACATCTTCTTTTAATCCCTTCTCTTGATCACTCATGATAGTGATATCTCCTATGTCATACCCAAGAGCTTCTTTCAAGTTTTGAATAAACCAGTACCATGAATGTAGATTCTCAAATTCCATAACTGCAAATACTACAGTATACAAACCATTATTCTCGTCCAATGCATTTTCTATAAGCAAAGTGCCAAGATATTTGTCTCTCAAATGACACCCATCAAGACCAAGAAATGGTTTAAAACCTAACTTCAAATCATCTACACACGGTTTGAATGATACAAACATTTTTTTGGAAAGCTATGTCATTCTCCAGTTCAATCTCTATATGGCTACCTGGATTTCTTGTCTTTAATTCTACTCTCAAAGAGTCGACAAAGTTATAGTTCTGCTCAATATTGCCAAACACCATCTGTTTAGCTGCTTCCCTTTCCTTCCATGCCTTCTTATATCCAAGCTTCAAAAAATATTTCTTGTCATTCCATTTACAAATTTCCTTAGGTGTCATACCGAGATTTTCTTTTATATCTCCTACAACTCTCTTTGCAATCCACTTTGAAGGAGTTGCTCCATTTCCACTTTTATTTATGCTAGTACAATTATGGGTTGGTTGAAACATTCTCACCTCATATGTGACATTGTCTGACATTCTAGATGCTCTAATATACCATGGACAACCATGCATACCACCAGTGGCGGATCCAGGAATTTAGTTCAGTGGGGTCCTTATACAAAAATAAATACGATAACAATTAAGAAAGTACAATACTAAAATAAATAAGAAATGTTTTACATTCTAAATTTGCTCCCTACGAGTTTTCATCTTTTGAAATTGATTTATTACATCTTCATTAGTAACATTGGCAAGAGCTTCCTTTTCTATAGCCGAAATAAGACAATCACTTAAGAATTCATCACCAATTCGATTGCGCAAATCCGACTTCACAAGCTTCATTGTAGAAAAGTACCTCTCCACTGTTGCGGTTGCAACTGGCAAAACCAATGCAAGTTTTAGTAATCGATACACCAAAGGATAAGAGAGATATTTTTTAGTTTGCACCATCACTTTAACAAGATCCCCAATGCCATTCAAATGTGCAAATCTTTCATCTTCCTTCAAATTATCAATATAAATGATAAGTTCATGCTCAAGAGCCATCCTCTCCATGGAATCAAAATCATCAGGATATAATTCAGCTAGCCTCATCAACTGTAACGGATCAAATGCACCAAATGAATCACGTGGATCTAAAGCAGCCATACAGACGAGCAATTCAGAGTTGACCTCATTAAAACGATCATTGAACTCTGCAATTTGCATATCAACAACAACATTAAAACAATCAAAAGAATAATAATGCTCATATGTGATTCCTGTTTTTTGTCGTCGGTTTTTTAGATTAATATAAGGCTCCATCATGTTCAACTTTTCAATGCCATGTTTATCACAAAATGAGAAGATCTTCATCAAAAGAGGATCCCAACCATCAAGTCTAAACTTCTGCAATTGTCGCTTAGTTGATTTCACCATGGACATAGCATTCAAGATATGTTGATCTTTTCTTTGTAGAGCTCTTGATAGAGATTCAGTTAGCCCAAAGATGTGCAACATCAAGTGCAAATAGAAAACAAAATCAAAAGATGTAAAGTATATTTGAAGACCATTTGCTTGACGTTGTTGTAAATCCTTCTCACCCTCCTTTTCAACAAAGCTAAGCACATCCATAACATTTGGAAACAAATCAACCAAACGTAAAAGTGTTTTGTAATGGGAACTCCAACGTGTATCACCCGCTCTTATTAAAGAAAGCTCTTGATTCAACCCACTTCCAGTTTCTATCTCACCACAACCTATCTCTTTTAACAACCTCTCTTTTTGACTATCTCGAATCATATCTGTTCGTTTGCAAGAACCACCAACAACATTTATCAAGACCGCTATCATGTCAAAGAAATCTCCAACAGCAAAATGTTTTTTTGCAATCGCCACAACAACTAATTGAAGTTGATGAGCAAAACAATGTACATAATATGCTGAACTATTTTCTCTCATGATTAGAGCTTTTAACTCATTAAACTCACCACGCATATTGCTTGCACCATCATAACCCTGCCCTCTAATCTGTTTCAAACTCAAACCAAATTCAGCAAATAAGCAATCAATAGCATATTTAAGAGTTAAAGAAGATGTCTCCTTTACATGAACAAAACCAACAAATCTCTCCTTAACCATTTCCCGTGCATCAAGATATCTCAAAACAACAGCCATTTGTTCCTTTTTAGACACATCACTAGACTCATCAACTAACAAGGCAAATACATCATCACTAATTTCTGCAAGAATAGATTTGAGTACTTCTTGTGCAAAGCAATGACAAATATCTTTCTGAATGCTAGGAGACACCATTTGACTATTTCCCGGAGCATATTTCAATGTAACTTTACGGACACTTTCATTTTGATTTTGTGTGTATTTTATCATCTCCAAAAAATGACCTCTATGAAAAGAGTTTTCTGACTCATCATGACCACGGAAAGGTAATGCAACGTTCAACAAATATCTAGCAACATCGATTGAAGCATTCAATCGAATACGATACTCATTCTTTGTAATATCACTTTGCTTATGTATTGCAACTGCAATAGATTGGTCTTGCCTCATTAGATCATCACATTTTTTAACAGCCTTATTATGTGAACTATTAACATCACCAACATGAGTTTTAAGTATATCCATTTTATTCCAACTACAAAAACCTTCAACCACAAATGCATCACCCCCTCCTTGTCTTCCAACGTGATCACTAAATAAGTAACAACACAAACAAAAGACTTTATCGGCTTTCATACTATACTCCAACCAACCACCATATTTATCAAACCATGTAGTATTAAAGCGTCTTGGTTTACCTTCCATGATTGTAGTTTTGAATTCATGACCACGTGGTTGACAAGGTCCTCTAATCAAGTATGTCCGCCTTATTTCATCTCTTTGATTAGGATGATAATCTAAAAAAAATTTCCTATCAAATGGATCCGAAGGAAGCTCTTTTAAATCAATTAATTTTGGCATTGAAGGCGTAGAACTAGATTGAGAAATATTTATTCTCAATGATTGTTCAACCGATGGTTCCGAGGTTGGAGGTTCAAGCGGTTGAGGAACATTTATGCTTGAGAAAAATCTTTTCATTTTGTATCTGTTAATTGTCAAAAAATAATAACAATAATTAATTAACCATTTCATTTATTAAAATTTTACTACCAACAAAGTCACTAAGTGATTAATATTTATCATTAATCATTTATATAGACAAATTTAAATTCATATAAATTTCTTAAGAGCTAAGATTGCCTAAACATTTTTTCAAAAATCTCAATCAGTAAACATTTTTTCTTGATTGAAATTACAAAGGACTTGAAAGTTGAAACTAATATACACAGTTTAAAGAGAAATTACTTCCTTTCAAGTTTCAACTAACTGAATTAACTTTAATAACACAAACCATTTTTTCTGAAATTACTTCCTTTCAAGTTTCAAGTTTCTGAAACCACTTTAATAACACAAACCATTTTTTCTGAAACCACTTTAATAACACAAATCATTTTCAACTAACTGAAATTACTTCCTTTCAAGTTTAAGCATTTTTTCTTGTTTAACTGTAATAACACAAACCAAATTGTTTTTGCAGAGGAGAAGAAGTTAATCATCTGTTTGGAGGAGGTTGAGGAGGAGGAAGATGACTTACTGGTTAATCAGAGAGAGGCTGATCGATTTTGGGTCAAGGCGCGCGACGTTCGGAGAGAGACTGATCGATTTTGGGTCTCGACGAGATCGATTTCGCAGAGAGAGGCGCGCGACGTCAACGATTCGATTTCGCAGAGAGGCGCAGAGAGAGGCGCGCGATTTTGGGGCTCGACGAGATCGATTTCGCAGATCGATTTTGGGGGAGAGAGGGATTTAGGGCTTCTGTTTAGAATAGGGGATTTTGGAGAAAAAGGGGTTTTGGAGAGAAGAGAGAGAGCACAGCACGAATGAGCACAGCACGTGAATGAGCACAGCATGTTTAGAATAGGGGATTTTTTTTTTTTTTCAGTGGGGTCCGTGGACCCCACTCAGTGTATACTACATCCGCCCCTGCATACCACATACTGCTACAATTGTAGTATTTTCATTCTTCTTCAGCCAGTAATTGAAGTTAACTTTAATGATGAACTCTCTCAAAGCCATTTGCGTTATGAAGTTTTTGGGATTTGAAATGAATTTGTTGATTCTTTTTTTGTTGCCCAAGCTTGTCATCTATCAATCGATGTTTTGGGGTGAAATGAGCGAGTCCTCACTATTGTGGCTAATGAACAAGTCGTCGTTGTTTTGGTAGATATCTGATATGTTGATATTATGGTTGATGTGCAAGTCATTGCTATAGGGGAAGATGTGCAAGCCGACGTCGTTGTGGTAGATGCATGAGTGGTCACTATTTGTTGGATGTGCAAGTTGTTGCCATTGTGGAAGATGTGTGAGTCATTTCAATTTGGTAGATGTGCAAGCCTTTGCTAGGGCGAGTCATCAGCAAAGTGGTGAATGGGTGAGCTATCGCCGGAGCAGTGAATGAGCGAGTCATTACCAGGATTGTGAACGAGCAAGCTGTTACAGAGATAATGAATGGGCGAGCCATCGCCAGAGAGGTGTACGGCCAAGTCGTCGTACGGCCAAGTAGGTCGTTGTCAAAGTGTTGCACAGGCAGATGTTGCTTAATGGAGTACGGGAAGTCATTGATGGAGTGGTGTATGGGTGAGTTGTCACCAAGGGGTGAATTGGCGAGAGATGAGTCAACCAGTTAATGATATGGCTTATGTTACACGACACTCAAGGGATTCGAGAATATGTTGCAAGTTTCTTTACTACTTATATTATATAATTGGGAAGACAAGTGAAATTTGTAATAATGATTTTGTAATTATGTTTTCTGATTTTTTTTAACAACTTTGATGTAATTAGTTTCATTATATAATAATAGAACATGGATGGAAAAGTTTCCACTTTTATACTTGAAAAAAACTAACTTATTGACGAGAAAGACATGCCTCACTAACCCGAACATGTACATTGAACTTTCCAATGTGAAAATGCTGAAAATATAGTGGTCCACATATTTCTACTATTGTAACACAAACATCTTCAAATTGGGTTAATTGAGTTCCCGATCTTAGAAGTTAGATCTTATGATTATTTTCACATCCTACCAATATTGCTCTCCCTCTGGACCACATGCCAAAAATAAATATCTCTTAAACGACCTTAAATCCCTCTAAAATATATGCGATTTTCTCTGCATTTCCTCCACCACAACAATGGTCGAGTGACTTAGCTTCTCAAAATGAAAACTTTTCATTTTAGTTCCTCCACAACTAAATATTTGTACAGATATTATAACCAATTGCCAGTTTCCGATCGAATTTCCAATCTAGCTAAACGATGAATTTAATTTGCATGTTCAAAAAAGAAATGACTCTTAATAAGTGGTACTATACTTTATAAAAAACTAAGTCTTTAATTTGTAAGACATCACTTCAAATGACCACGCACTTATTATTTACTGCGGGTTACATAAAGTAGGAAGAATACCTAAGATTATAACCATTCTATATATAAGAATGTAAAGTTTTGTTAATCAAATTTACATAATCTCAATGCTATTAATGAATGTAAAACACGATAAAACTAAATAAGGTTTTAATTAACTTTCTAATTAGGGAAAAAAAAATTTAAAATGCATAGTTTACCAGCCAAAAGTTTGCAACTACCTACTTTTAAATAGGTAAATTAGCTAGCAAATCAGAAAAGAAAGTAGAAGTTTCTTGTAAACAAACCCTGCTCCTTCCCTATATGACCCCCAACAAACTAACAAGAAAATAACAAGAGGCCGGGCTCTAAAATTTCCAAGCTTCCAACATTCTAGCTAGTGATCTCCTTCCTCCTACAAATCTCTCTTTCTTTGACGTACCTCTCCATCACCATTGTCATCACCATTATGAGCCCTTTATCTCGAGAAATCAACGGCCCGAGACCGGCCCCATTGAGGATCCACAAGGAGTCCCACCACATCCAAAAGCCAGTCATCATCTACACCCACTCCCCCAAGGTCATCCACACTCAAGCTAGTGACTTCATGGCTCTTGTCCAAAAGCTCACCGGCATGACGCGCCACGATAGTGAACAAGACAACCACCCAAAAAAAAATGACGAGGACGAAAAGCCAAAGATCAATCATCACCAGCTCCAACTTTCTTCCACATCAACATCAACGTCGACGTCAACTTCAACGTTAACATCAACATCATCTCCTGATTTAGGGTTTGACATGAAGAGTAACATCTTTGATGACATCCAGTGTCTCTTGACCTCGTCGGAGGAGTTCTTCTCGCCTGATGAAAGAAATATAATGGGGAAGCTGTGAAGGCGTTTCATGATTTAATTTTGATGCACGATTGCCTGCATGCATGGATGATCTCATAAATTAATATCAGTTAGGGGGTAATCGTAAAAATCTGAAAATCTTTACATGGACGGCAAAATAATGATTGCTGGTTAATAATTTGACAGTACTAGCTGGTCTACATGCATTACGTACTCTCTTGCTATTCTTTGTGGAAAATTTTGTTACTCTTTGCCAATGTTATTTCGTGAATTCTGTTTTGAAAAGAAAGAAAAAGTTAATGTGATTGAATGTGATGGACTTCCAAAGTTAATGATTCTGAAAGGAAAGAAAAAAAAAGGAAAAGGAGAAAGTGTTGAAAAAATTCATATAAGCAAAAATGTCAAATATCCTTGATAATGAGACATAATTGGCATGCTCTGTATGGATTCTATATAGTTCATACTCATCATAGTAAACTAAGCTTTTTAACATGATAATGCATTAATTAAATATAAGTTTACTACGTCCTGGTTCTGTATTGCCTTGTTACGGACTTTCGGAAGGTCTAAATTGTTTGTTTGTTGGTTTACATGAAAAGGTTTAAATCTTGAAGTTAATTGTTGATAAATTTCTTCAATAAAATTGTTAGATATTATAGTCCCACATTGGGTATTGAACTAGTTTTGTATTTGGTTCTCTCTTATATATAGGAGATATTGTACTCAGTTATTTCTCAATTCAATATTCAGTATTGTTTTTCATCTCTCTGATTTATCTTAACATTGTATCAGAGCCAATTATACAAATTTTCTTCTCTTAAATTTCTCCATCCAAAAATCCTCAAAAAAAAAAATGAAGGAAATCAAGCAACAAGAAATATCGTCATCGTCTCCAACAGAAGATCACCAGTTTTCATCAGTCTTCAAGCCCCAACAAGAAGATCACCATCAAGCCCCAGAAGTCAAGTCTTCATCAATCAGCAATTTCCAACCTCAAGTCTTCATCACCATCAAGTCTTCATCAGTCGAAGACAACCAACAGAAGATCACCATCAAGCCCCAGACTCCGACCTTCTTCCTCACACCCGCTGCACACCCGAGCTCCTCCAAATCCAACTCCATTACTACCCGAGCCCCAACCTCCATTACCTCCATCCCATCTCCCTTGCTCCACCAACAGTGATCATCGCCAGCAATTTCCAACCTCCTCATCCCAAAAAACCTAGCCACCACTCTCCTGTCTCCTATCTCAGAACCCTAATCCTATTTTTTTCTTTTCTCTTACAGCTTTTTACCAAACCCGTATACCCAAATCCCCATTACCCATACTGAACCCATTACCCTATACCCGACCCGGAATCCAATAAGCTATTTTTTTTTTCTGTTTTTCAAAAAAAACAAAATAAACAAAATAAACAAAAAATAACAAAAAATAAAAAATAAAAAATTACAGGTACTACTACTACTACTAGATGGAATCTCAGTCTCTTCCATATATTTCTGCCTCGACCGACTTCCCCGCTGCAACCACCTCTCGTTCCTCCTCCAGATTCAAACAGCAGCACCACCACCTTCAGTCTGCCTCTGGCCTCCTACCTTCTCCCAACATCATTCCTCACCCTACCCCACCTCTACTTTCGCCACCGGTAGCACCGCCTACTCCCTACCCCGATCCAGATACCACCAGCATTTTCCTCCACATTGTGCTCTCAGTTACAGCAGTGCTAGTCTTATTTCTCCTCGCAGTGCTTCTTTTCTCACATTCTCGGCCATGCCCGTCACTCCAGCCTTGCCGTCTCCTGCTGATTGGGCTAATCTTCAGCAATGCCTCACTTAGCTGGAACTACATCTCATGTGTCAGTCTATCAATGTTAGCTCATCTGCTCCTGCACTTTTTGCCACTCCCGGTATGAATTCGTTCTGGATTTTAGATTCTGGTGCATCACATCATCTCACTAGTAATCAGACACTGTTCACTACCTGCACAGCACTTTCCTCTCACTCTCCATCTCTTCACACAGCTGATGGCTCACCACTTCTCATTACACACTCAGGAACAATTAGCTCTCCCACTCTCACATTACCATATGTTCTTTGTGCTCCTCATTTATCAATAATCCTTATTTCTATTAATACATTGTGTGATAGTAGTCTTGTCTTTACTTTTGACTCTTTGGGTTGTTCTATTACTGATTCCTCCACCGGTGAGGAGTTTGGGCGTGCTAGTCATCAGGGTCGTCTATATTATCTAGATTTTCTTCATGCACATCACTCTCCTTCTAGTTTTGCCGGTATTGTTTCATCTGATGCTGATCTGTGGCACAGACGATTAGGTCATATTAGCGCATCATGACTCCAGACTATAGCTCGCAGTGGTGCCCTTGGTTCTCTTACTTTTAAACATTTATCTGATTGTCAGGGTTGTCATTTGGCCAAACACATTGCCCAACCCTTTAGTCACAAAAGCACTTCTGAAACCACTCATCCTTTTCAACTTGTTCATTCTGACATATGGGGACCCTCTCTCATACCTTTGTAGAAAAGCTATCTCTCTTATGTTGCCTTCATCAATGACTTCACTAGATATACATGGGTTTTTCGTATGCATCAGCGATCTGAGATATCTGATATTTACTGGTTCTTTACAACTATGATTTACACTTAGTTCGGTGTGCGCATTAAGAATTTTCGATCAGATGGTGCACGTGAGTACACTTCCACCACTATGAGATTGATCCTTCGGTCTCACGGCACCCTTTTTCAGCAATCATGTCCTCACACACATGAGCAAAATTGTGTAGCTGAACGCAAGCATCGTCACATCTTTGAGACGGCTCGCACTCTTTTACTCTCCTCTTCCGCTCCTCGTTCTTTCTGGACTGAAGCTATCATTACCTCTATTAGTCTCATCAACATTACTCCCTCGTCTGCCCTAGCTAGTACAACACCTTATGAGGCTCTTTATCACTCATCTCCCGACTACAGTATGCTCTGTACCTTTGGGTGCACCTGTTACGTCTTTCTCCCTCCTACTGAGCGCACGAAGCTCTCCGCTCATGCTGCTAAGTGCGTTCACCAAGGTCTCAGTTCTGAATACAAAGGTTATCGTTGTTTTAATCCATCTGCGGGTCGTGTCCACATTTCTCGACATGTATCCTTTGTGGAAGACTCTCCTTACTACCTGACTCCTCCTGAGGATATTAGATTTTTCGATTCCCCTATTGTTGCTAGCTCCCCGACTTTATCTTCCCGCATTCCTTTTGATCCCACTCCTCTGCCTCCATTTACATTGCCTGCAGTTCTTACACCTATTGTTCCCCCTACCGAAACACCACCTACATCCCCACAGCAGCCAACACCCACCCCACCTACTTTCCCACCGACACATGCACCTACTCCACCGTCCTCACCCCCACACCCTGTCAGTCAACCACCTTTTCGTCAGTCTACACGTTTCACTTCTGGTATTCCTCCGGCATGTTATACACCTGATGCCATTGGTCTTTCTGACCAGTTTGGTTTTACCACCCTAGCTTCCTACTCACCACAGTTTTATGCATATCTCAATGCTATATACTCTACACGTGAGCCCAGAATCTTTCAAGATGCAATTCATATCCTAAATGAAGGAAAGCTATTGTACAAGAATTCAGTGCATTTGATCAGACTGGCACTTGGGATGTTGTTCCTCTGCCAGAGAGCGTTCAGCCTATTAGCTGCAAGTGGATCTTCAAGGTCAAATATCAACCTGATAGATCTATTGAGCGGCACAAGGCTTGTTTAGTAGCCCGAGGATTTACTCAGGAGCATGGCATTCATTATAATGAGACATTTTCTCCTGTTGCACAGATGACTACTGTTCGCACTCTTCTTACTGTTGCAGCCATCCACCAATGGTCGTTATACCAGATGGACGTGAAGAATGCTTTTCTTCATGATACCTTATCTAAGGTTGTTTATATGGATCCTCCTCCTGGCCTCCCTACTCCTCCTCGTCATGTTTGCCGGTTGTGTCGGGCTATATATAGTTTGAAGCAGGCCCCTCGAGCCTTGTTTGAGTGTTTTCGCCTTGTCATCACCAATGCTGGTTTTAGTCAGAGTTCTCAGGACCATTCTATGTTTATGCGTTCATCACCGCAGGGGAGGGTACTTCTACTACTCTATGTTGACGATATGATCATTACTGAGGATGACTCTGCGGGCATTACATCCATCCAGAAATACCTTCATCAGCAGTTCCATATGAAAGAGCTTAGCAGACTACGTTATTTTCTGGGCCTAAAGATTGCTCATGGATCTCGGGGGATACTCATTTCTCAACAGAAATACACATAAGATATTATCTCCGCTGTATGCCTCTCTGACAGTCTCGATCAGCCGATACACCCTTAGAGCTTCATGTGAAGCTTCGTCCCACTGATGGTGAGCTCCTTCCTGATCCTACTAGATACAGACAGATTATTGGACAGTTTGTCTACTTGTACATGACCAAACCCGATATTGCTCACGCAGTTAGTGTTGTCAATCAGTTTGTTTTTGCACCTACGTCAGTTCACTACGGTGCTCTTCTTCGGATTCTCAGATATCTTCGGGGCACTATTACTCGCTCATTATTCATGCCTGCTACATCCAAACTAGAGCTGAGTGCATATTCTGACTCAGATTGAGCAGGTGATCCTACTACCAGACGGTCTACCACAGGTTTCTGTCTATTTCTTGGTAGTTCGCTGAGCTCATGGCGAAGTAAGAAACAGGCAGTTGTTGCATGTTCTTCGACCGAAGCTGAGTACAGAGCAACGGCAGCTACTACTAGAGAGATTGTTCATGTTTGTTGGCTGTTATCAGATATGGGTGTCACTCTTTCAGAAGCTACTCCTCTTCATTGTGATAACCGGAGTGCACTACACATTGCAAGCAACCTAGTCTTCCATGAGCGAACGAAGCATATAGAGATTGATTGTCATTATGTTTGTGAGCTCTTTGAAGCAGGGACCATTTCATTTCATTCTATTACCTCGTCACAGCAGACGACAGACTTCTTCACCAAATCTCATACTATTCAGAGATTTTGATATTTAGTAGGCAAACTCACACTGTTTGACCCACCGTGAGTTTGAGAGGGGGTGTTTGATATTATAGTCCCACATTGGGTATTGAACTAGTTTTATATTTGGTTCTCTCCTGTATATAGAAGATATTATACTCAGTTATCTCTCAATTCAATATTCAGTATTGTTTTCATATCTCTTATTTATCTTAACAAAAATGATTTGAGTAGATGTAATTAATTTGTAAAATTATTTGGGAAGTTAATTACATCTTTCGTCTCCTCTGACGTCCTTGGTTAAACCATCATTTTTCTAAAGGATTTTTAACACATGTACGTAAGTGTAGCCCTCACAAATATGCTAATTTAAATATTTTACTCATCATCCTATACCTTCAACATCAAGTAACATCTATAAACCATGAGTATTTCTCAAGATCCTATCACCTTCAACTTTTTGGCAAATCATTCACATTCGCCTTTGCACCAAGTGGTGATGTCTTTTACAGCCTCTTCAGAGGAAATGCTTATAAGAGAGGGTAAGGGTAAGAAGGTTATTTAATAATCACCTGTGTACACAATCCAAAAGTACTTAATTAACAGAAAAAGAATACTAGGGTTTGAGGGGGGGGTATTGTACAAACTAAAATATTTTGGTGCGTGCGTGCGTCGGTTTTATTGCATTTTATCCTACAATTTTTTCTTATTTTTACTTGTCCCCATTTCCATTAATCCAGATATTAATACTCAAGCACTTTTGATCAGTACTATAAGATAGAAAGAAAAGAAAAAAGCTCTGCAGCGGCTTCCAAGTTCCCCCACAGTCAGTTATTTTACTGCAGATCGATGAATCGCCCTCTAATAAGGAGGAAGGATCGTACACTACTATCATTGTTATTCGTCCATCATTCAATGTCTACAGCTTCCACAAAAGATCGATTAACCGGCCATCATCTAACGAGACAGTTTGAGACCCATACCTTTGGCAAATTACGCAAGCCAACGCAACCACAGCAAAGCAAGCATTTGGATAAAGTCATTAAAAGGCACAACTCAGTCCGAGCATAACTGTTCCGTAAAACTAGCACCAAAGTCTGCTCCTTGCATGAAATTTAACTTGCATTTCCTCGACCAAAAGAAGCTGCTGAGACTATGTTGAAGTTTGTCGAAGTTACAAGCTCCAATATCAAATCTCTTTCTACAATGGCTTGTAGAGGGGCGCTATTTAAATCTCCATCTTTGATTGCTTGACTAAAGGCAATTCAGACTCCTTTCAC
Source organism: Hemerocallis citrina (assembly GCA_017893485.1). Lineage (NCBI taxonomy): Eukaryota > Viridiplantae > Streptophyta > Magnoliopsida > Asparagales > Asphodelaceae > Hemerocallis > Hemerocallis citrina. Next base: position 261,573,502 of record CM030363.1, read on the forward strand.
GAGGGAAGAACTTGTCAATTAAGCACTACACCTGCAGACCAAACCAACTTACAATAGTAAAATTCAGGATAGTCTGATTGATGATTGCTCTTCTGATACTAGTATTATTCCAGGTATGTACGTTGCACGACATGGTTCATTCTTGAGCTCTCCTGCAAATGAAAGCATTCACTAATTATGCTCAGATATTTGACCACCTAAAGGAAGCCTGATAAAGAAATGAATCATTACTGTTTGGCTGCGCAGTAAAGTAAATCCCCTGGCCAGAAAAATGTATTATACGATCGTAAAAGGAAACCCATGAAACTCATCGAATCTTCAACAACAACTTGCTCTAAGTCTTAAACTTTACACCTAAACTACATCAAAACAAAGATGTCAAGGTATTGTACATTAAAAAATTTAAGAACTTAAAGCTATATTTGAATTACATAATAAAATCAGGGTAATTCACAAATACAGCAAACTAGGAGTACTATTCTTCCCGATAAATTAGCCCCCAAAAAGAAAAGAAGAAAAAGTAGAATTGCCCACCCTGCACTCAGAAGATCATACTGAAAAAAGATATAACTTTTATCCCAAGTGTATATCATTATTAACTTCAGAACATTATACAGGTACATACATATTTACCTTAATTATTAACGAAAAATATGTAAAATATGTAACAAATTGGAAAATAAACAAAGAAAGTACTAACTCATTATAATTGGAATCGGAAGAAATATACCAGACACTAAGCTCTTTACCCACACTTGTAATAGGAAATATGATTTCTTATCATAGCCAATTAAATTCTGTTACAAGGTAGGATTAACACATCTTATTTACACATACAGAAGACACCTTATTTACACAGAATACGAGGAATTAAGGATGTAATATATGGTGATGTTGATACAATTAGGACAAAACGACACAACACGTCACCTCCTCTTCTTGTCTTCTCTATTCTCGCGATCAAGCACCACTGGGGCTGCAGGTATACTGAACCACCACTCTCGGAATCTCCTCTCCCATCTCTCTGTGCTCAGCCTTCTCGGGGGCGAATATCTCGTAAATATTTCCAGGAAGAACATCAGGAATATCAATCTAGTCGGTAGGAAGGCTGCGGCCAAAGCCATTAAAACCAGTGCCAGTATCGTTCTATCTGTTGCCTGTTTATACAAAGAAGCACACATACAATCAGACTTCATCCAGGACTTGGTAATTGTCAATGAACTTAAATAAGATCACTGCGTATGATTTAAAACCCATATTTCTCAGCTATACTAACTACAAAACCCATTAAACCATACACACACATTAGGAAACGTCTATATAATTAAATCTTACACGTATATTTGAATATATAACTAGATCCAGGAACAATGAACATTGCCAGAAATGAAATGAAATATACATCTTTAAGAAACTCCCTTTTTTCTGAAGAAAATTATATAGCCAAAAAAAAAAGTCTTCCGAGATTTCTTTCTTAAAACAACAAATATTCTTTAAATAATCAATCAGTCCCACTCTCCAGCCAATAAAACTTTCTCAAGATGAGATTGAGTGACTTCAATTTCGAGGTCAGTAATATTGAAGGTTGAGTGCCATAACTTTCTTAGTAAAAGAACGGCTAGGGACAAGAAAAACAGATACAAAAGGAGTTGAGGAGTCTGAGAGATTTGAATTGAACAAAGGCTTTATACAAAAAGATCTTTAATACTTAATATTCAACGGGGATGGCGTGCAAAAATATAAATAAATAAATCAGGGGAGGGTTTTACAAATAATTCGAATTCGCTAGAAAGAGAAGGAATCAGCCACAAACTGACTGTGCTTGGTTAAAATTATAATCGAGGCATTGAATAAAAAAAAAAAAAAAAGTTAACAGCAGAACTTCGGTGCGGTAAAATTAAGGGCATTCTTCCTATCTAGTATCTACAAGTCAAATCATTCACACACAAAAATTCCAATAGAAGGAGAGCGGGGATCTGCTCCTGTCTATCTATGTTTAGATCACTGATTCCTAGCCTTGCATTTGAATACCCTACTCTATCAAGCCATCTTTTCAAGATTTCCAATCCCCACCAATAGAAGGAGAGCGGGGATCTGCTCCTGTCTATCTATGTTTAGATCACTGATTCCTAGCCTTGCATTTGAATACCCTACTCCATCAAGCCATCTTTTCAAGATTTCCAATCCCCAAATGGTCGTCATGAGTTATTGTTCCCTCGTAGAACCTTTCATATTCAGCCCTGCAGGCTCTCCTTGCCTCCTGTCTCCATCTATGTTTAGATCACTACATCCTAGCCTTATATGTGAATCCCCTACCCTATCCTGTCATCTTTTTGAATTTCCATCTTCCAGGAGATCCTCATTTGTTGCATAGCCTTGTTGGGGCTTTCTCATTTCCCAGGTTCTTTTATGTTCACTAAATTACAAAGGTATCTTATTGCACACGTGTAAAGAATGTTACACATATAATATAAATTAAGGGAACTGAAAATGTTACAATGTGGGCTCATAACTGCAGTTGTCTCACTAAATCTGAAGTATGTCGAGTATGAGGTTTGAACACCTAACATTGTCTGTTCAGCATGTTATAGGATATTGCCAAGTTTTTTGTGTACAACGGTGAATGGATTTGCATGCATTAATGCACCAACATCCATGCCATATGGAAGATGCACTAGATGAGGGGGGGAACCAAACCTGAGATGGGACAGCGAGGAGTAGAGCTCGTAGCTTCAAAAGAACAATGTTGCCATCCTGGACAAACTCTTCGACTTGTGAAATGGCATTCTGAACAGCCAGGAGTTGCTCCATGGTATTCATTGGTGGAGGAGCAACAACCTTGACCTGGTCAATTGGCCGCCCTTGATTAACAAATCCAGTGAACAGCATGAAAAATGCAATAAAGAGAAGTACTGCAGAAAATACATAACCCAGCAATCCCCTGCATGAGATTAAACACCAGAAACATAAGTATTCTATAAAGAACGTGGATTAGATGGAGAGAGAAAGGCATGGAAAATTTACTAACTAATTAAGTGCAAAATTTGTAAGTGCCTAGTAGTCTAGTGGTAAGCCTCTTCGCTAGTTGAGCAAGAGGTCGGAGGTTTGAACCCCCGCTTGCACAATTCCCCCTATTATGGGATCAGGTGTGTGTGGCTACGGACTTGTTCAAATGAAAAACTAATTAAGTGCAAAAGTTACACTTCCTGATGAATGTTACCGATTAATCTTTTTGTGTCACCATAAATTGTCTCCGACTTTCTGATACTTTGTTGAGAAAACCACAGTAAAGAGAAGAAAAATGGGACACCTGTTAACAATATGTGCAGTAAATGTCAAACAGGTTCCATGGAACCAAATCACTGATTTTTGACACTATTACAAGGTATGTAATAATCTGGCACCCTCCCAATGTATGGTAAGCTCACTGACCCATGCAGCATAGCGGCACACATGTCTCTTTCTCTTAGGAATCAGCAACATAATTCGATGTCACTTTAAACAGTGGTCAATTTTCTTTAGCTTTAATTGGTAAGAGCATCCACAGTGGTGTTTCTCATTTGCCAAAAAATGGCTGCTACAGTAATAGCAAATAGAAGCGATCGCTGCAGTGGTCGTTTGCTATACTGTTTGTCAAAATTGAGTGGGACGGTATATGATATACCGTCTGACGTTTTGAAATTAAATTAAAATAGTTAATTACTTATTAACTATTAAACTATATTAATTAAATAAATTAATTAATATAATAATAACTAAACTTACTTATACAACTACTTTAACCTTAATTAACTACTAACCTACTGACTAACCTACTTTTTGACTTTTTGACTTTTTTGGTGGACGGGGAAACATTCCCCGTCTGACCATTTTGTTTTTTTGTTTTTTTTTTTTGTTTTTTCCGGCCAATCACCTCCGTTCATTTTTAAAAATAAATAAATAAAAAACATCCCTCATACGGGATATCATATCCCGTCTGATTGAGACGGGATATGATCTCCCGTTTGAGAGGTGTTTTTTTAATAAAAAATTAATAAAAATAGATCAGACGGGATATCATATCCTGTCCTCTATAATTTGAGAATCGCTATTCTGTTTCTCAAATATGAGAAACGAATATAGGTCGTTTGCTAAAAAATGGCAAAATGAAAAACCACTGCAGGGCTTCGTTTGCTAAAAAATGGCAAACTGAGAATTATAGAAAACCACTGTGGATGCTCTAAAAGAAAACATGTGTCGTGCATATGGGTAAATAATTGAGTGAGATGTTCTAGCAATCTTAACAGATCATGGAGAGATCGGTACCTAGTAAAATGTTGATGCTTGCATGATACATCTTAAACATCTAAGGTGTAATCTTATGTTGTACTTGAATCAAACCTACTATATCTTTCACCATAAATGTATATCATGCTTCTTCCTATAAAAACTAAAAAGTTTGACCAAATTCGAACGCACGTCTTTTTTTCCCCTTTACAATATTGTCTTTCCATATTTTTTTCATTTCAAGTATCAAAATCATTATGCGAAACCAATCATCTTTCACTAAATCATATTGGATTATTTCCTTCCACAAATCTCTGTACACTTACCACACGTCATAAAAATCATATGATGTTCAAAGGTAGACTGAGTTTGATGTATATCTACCAACGAAGTTCAAAACAAAAATACAATATATAAATGGTAACAAGTAAGAGAAAGAAGTGCTTCAAAGAAAAATTGTTTAAGAGGTTTAAACATTGATGGTTCTTTAAGAATATGATCCACGAGAAAATGCATTACTGATGATGAGTTGCAGCATGGCATTTTACATAAATGATCAATAATCTTCAAGTTACTAACTAAATTAGAATGTTAACATCTACAACAAAAAACAAATGCCAATGACATCTCCAATGAAGGGGAAAGAAAATATTAAAAAATAAAGGTAGCAATATAAACCCAGTCATGTCAAGAAAGGCGTTAGACACTGACCTTAAAATGATGAAACTAGATAACAAACAAAATATGATAGACTTGAGTGGATCATCCCAAAAAGCGAGAGAGAGAAGCTTCTTTCCTAGTTCCATCACAGGGTACACCAACTCCTGCAAATTTAAACTGGAACTTCATATTCATGCAAGCAATAGTTGGAAGCATCATCTAAGTGCTCATTTCAGAAGTATCAACCGTCAAGACAAATTAAGACTACACGGTTAAGTAATGATTGTCTTATAGATAAATTTCTATTTTCGGAAGTCGTAGACTCCTCGAACCGTAGTATTATTGCATAAGATACTAGAGAATATCAATGGATAAATGTTTAAGGAGAAGTTAAAGGTTGCAGAGCATATTTCACCCTTTCACTTCCACCATGTAAAACGATAAAACCAAAATAAACTAATAAAGAAAGACACTGCATCCTTCCATCCCTTGTCCTTCATTGGAACCCATTGTTCGTTCCAGTCATCCATCTACCCTGTCCCAACACCCCAACTGCCATTTGCCTCCAGTATTGATGACTCTCACCATCGAGTGATTGCTGCCTTTTCTTGCACCAGAAACTCCGCCCTTCAACCTCCGTTTCCCATGCCTTACCGCCATATTTTGAATCTTCACCTCCCCTGATGAGGACATCTTTCCTGTTTAGTCTATTTCAGTACCATTTTTGTTTTTGGCAATTATAACCATATGTAATCTTTTTTGTATTTTTTTAGATTCTGAGAATATTTTGAGATTTGTATCAAGATGTATTTTGAGCCTATTTATAGGCCTTGAGATTAATGAGAAAGTATGCCATTATTGATTTAAAAAGTTTGTTTTGAGTTTTTGCTCTTCCTCTCTCTCCTTTGTGTGATACAACTGAGATCTACATTAGGGTTTGTGATAAATCCTAATCAAATTTTAGGGTTTGTGATAAACTCTAAAATCTACCCCAATTAAAAATTCCTCAATTACAAATCTCTAACCCTAATTAACCAAATCCCCAAAATCCAAAACCTAATCTACATCTACAGCCGCCTCCCTCTTTCTTCTCCTTCCTTCTTCATCTCCCGACCCTTTCGAAATCCCCTTCACAAAATCCCTAACCCCCTTTCGAAACCCATCTCCCGACCCTCCTTCAACCTCCACGCCCCGTCCTTCCAGATCCCCGTCGCCCTTCGCCATCGACTTCAGCCCGCACCCATACCCTCATCGACCGAAACCACAGCCCCTCGTCATCGACTTCAGTCCATCCCGAACCCAGAGATCACCAATAACCCCGCCACCACTGCCTTCCACCATTAATAGCCCCGATCTCCTCTACTGCCGTGCTCCTCCCGCTCGCCCTGCCTCCTCGACGCCTTCACCGTCGTCGCTCGCGCCGCCCTACGCTTTCGCCGTCGTCATCCAGTGACGTCCTCGACCAATCCCGCCATTGCCCTTGAAGTTGCTGCTAGTACTGACTCTTTGGATTGCTGTACTCTTTCAAGATCGACACTGCGTTCTTCAAACTCTCGGTATACTCTTTCCACTATTAATATTTATGTTCTACTGCCCTATTATCTAGTGTATTATCTAATTTGTCTGTGTCCACAAAATAACTGAGATTGAGTGTTCCACATGCTAGAGTAGAGTACGAATCAGTATTGAACTTCTTACTTGCTAAAACACGTAGGAATTTAATTGATTGTAAGGTTGACTTATTAATTGGGACTGTTACACTTATTCAATTCTTAAAAACCCATCGAACCTGTTAACTATTAAAAAAAATTCAACTTAGATCCGCACTTTCATGTTGGTAAAATTAACCCATTAAAATTCTTAGAAATTCTCTATTTTAGGGTTGGTTTTACATCATTTTGGTATCAGAGCGAAGGTTTTTAAAACCCTAGTTCTTACATCGTAGGCATTATTTTTGCATTCAATTAGGATTGTTTAGTCTTTTATTTTATTTGTCTTTTTTTTATTTTAGGTCATTTCAGATTCATTTAAAAAAATAATAATAATAATAATAAAAATTAGGACACACACGACACTTAGTTTCCACTTTTGGTGAATGCGTCTTCGCAGCACCATCACAGATCCTGAAGAGCCTTTCCTATCCCTTCCCAATCACCCAATTAGGAACCCTAGACTCTCCAGACCTGAAATGGACAACCCTGATATCTCCGCTACCCTATCTGTTATCCAAGCAACTCTTGCCAATATCAATCAGAGGCTTGAGAAAGTGGAGTTAAATCAAACCATTGTCCCTGAGCTTCATGCCCATCGTCAGATCCCTCAAAGGAATGTTCATGATGATCGACGTCAAGAACGTGACCCTGACGAACAATATAAAAAGAACGTTAAGGCTGACATTCCCCAATTTGAAGGCCACATGGAACCCCAAGCTTACCTCGATTGGATCCGTGCCATGGACCATTACTTTGTGTGGTTTGACATGAGCTAAGCCCTGAAAGTTAAATTTGCCACTATGAAATTAACAGGTAAAGCTCAACAACACTGGACCAATCTTGAACATGCCCGCAGAGGCCGAGGCCTGGCATCCATAGCCACTTGGGAGGCCATGAAAGAGAAGCTCACTGAGAGATATGTACCATTATCGTTCCATACCCGATTGCTAGATTCGTGGAACCAACTTTATCAAGGAAGTAAATCCACACAAGAATATGTTGATAAATTTGATGACTTCCTTATTCGGTGCAATGCTTTAGGTAAAGAGAGTGAAGAACAAACTCTCTCTAGGTTCAGGACTGAATTACGAGCTGATCTTAGGAACGAGCTAATCTATAGAAATGTAGACTCAATAGCGGCAGCCTACGTCCTAGTCCTCGATATGGATTCCCTTAAAACTAGTTCCCATTACAAGTCCAGCGATTCAATGGATCATTCCTCTAGAATGAATCCTCCTGACCCCTCTAGACCTGAGAACTCCTCTCCTCAGTACCCTAACAAGTCTTACCCACATAAACATACTTAAAATTCCTATTCACATAGAAATGACAACACGGGTAAGAACACTGAAAGAGACTATTCTAAGATTGATCCTCTCACTAAGTGCTATAAATGTAAGGAGTACGGCCATGTTGCTGGCAACAGTCCTAGTCCAAGTAGGATCAATATAGTAGAGGGTACCGCAGTCATCGCTGATGAGCCCGACAATGAGTTTACCTATGAACCTAATATAAGTGATGACTTTGATGAAAAAGAGGATGACCAGTCTCTCAATTGTATTCAGCCTATCCGGTCACCTCCATTGAGTATACCTGAGACACTCATTCCTTCCCAAGTCACTTGGCAACCCATAGATTTTACTCATGTATTAGAACATCACAAAGTCACAGAGTCTGCACCCACATTTGCATATAACATTCATGACTTGCATAGAAAAATTTTCAAGGAACTTAATGAGAATAATATTAACTACAAGTTAATAGCAGATACTAGAAGGAAATTTATAACTTTTGATATTGGTGACGAGGTGATGGTTCGAATTCATCCGGAACGGTTTCCTGTTGGACCTGTTAAGAACTTGAACATACGTGTTGCAGGCCCATTTAAGATTCTACATGCAATCAATGATAGTGCCTATGTCGTTGACCTTCCTGAAGGTTTTGGCATAAGTAAGATTTTCAATAATGAGGATCTAGTACTTTATAAAGGCTCAAAATTCAACCCTAAAAATTTTTTTATAAATGAGTCTACCCTGCAGCCTAATGGTGAGATTCCCACATTTACCCCTTTACCTGATACTATTCACCCACCGACAGAAGAATTGGATTATATTGTAGATGATCAAATAATCTCCACAAGAGATGGTGGTATGCACAAGTATTTGGTGAGGTGGAAAAACAAGCCGAAATCGGATGACACTTGCAGTGATCGTAAGGGGCTCTAGTAACTGGATCCAGATTTTTTGGAGCACCATGACAGGATCACTGGTTTTGACTCGACTGGGACGAGCTCTCTCCTACCCGGAGAGAATGATGAGGACATCTTTCCTGTTTAGTCTATTTCAGTACCATTTTTGTTTCTGGCAATTATAGCCATATGTAATCTTTTTTGTATTTTTTAGATTCTGAGAATATTTTGAGATTTGTATCAAGATGTATTTTGAGCCTATTTATAGCCCTTGAGATTAATGAAAAAGTATGTCATTATTGATTAAAAAAGTTTGTGTTGAGTTTTTGCTCTTCCTCTCTCCTTTGTGTGATACAACTGAGATCTACATTAGGGTTTGTGATAAATCCTAATCAAATTTTAGGGTTTGTGATAAACTCTAAAATCTACCCCAATTAAAAATTCCTCAATTACAAATCTCTAACCCTAATTAACCAAATCCCCAAAATCCAAAACCTAATCTACATCTACAGCCGCCTCCCTCTTTCTTCTCCTTCCTTCTTCATCTCCCGACCCTTTCGAAATCCCCTTCACAAAATCCCTAACCCCCTTTCGAAACCCATCTCCCGACCCTCCTTCAACCTCCACGCCCCGTCCTTCCAGATCCCCGTCGCCCTTCGCCATCGACTTCAGCCCGCACCCATACCCTCATCGACCGAAACCACAGCCCCTCGTCATCGACTTCAGTCCATCCCGAACCCAGAGATCACCAATAACCCCGCCACCACTGCCTTCCACCATTAATAGCCCCGATCTCCTCTACTGCCGTGCTCCTCCCGCTCGCCCTGCCTCCTCGACGCCTTCACCGTCGTCGCTCGCGCCGCCCTACGCTTTCGCCGTCGTCATCCAGTGACGTCCTCGACCAATCCCGCCATTGCCCTTGAAGTTGCTGCTAGTACTGACTCTTTGGATTGCTGTACTCTTTCAAGATCGACACTGCGTTCTTCAAACTCTCGGTATACTCTTTCCACTATTAATATTTATGTTCTACTGCCCTATTATCTAGTGTATTATCTAATTTGTCTGTGTCCACAAAATAACTGAGATTGAGTGTTCCACATGCTAGAGTAGAGTACGAATCAGTATTGAACTTCTTACTTGCTAAAACACGTAGGGATTTAATTGATTGTAAGGTTGACTTATTAATTGGGATTGTTACACTTATTCAATTCTTGAAAACCCATCGAACCTGTTAACTGTTAAAAAATTTCTAACTTAGATCCGCACTTTCATGTTGGTAAAATTAACCCATTAAAATTCTTGAAAATTCTCTATTTTAGGGTTGGTTTTACATCACCCCCTTCTCCATCTCCTCCATCAACATCAATCTACCACAGTGCCCTATCTTCACCTCTCCATTCTCCATCCATTATCGTCATTGATCCCTCTGACCACTCTACTTTAACTCCCCCCTCTTCCATAATTGTTGCAACTATTGAACCCCAACTGCTCAATCTTTACCACCCCTCCCTCCTTCGCGGCTGCCATCAATCCTTCCCTTCACCTCCCCCTCCTCCATCCCTGCTTTCGCCACAGATCCTCACTGCCCTACATTCACCTCCCCCTCCGTCTCCGTCGTCATCGCCATCAACTCACCACCTGCCTATCTTCACCTCCACTCTTCTTTGCTTATGCCGGCAATGCAGGTTTCGGATCGATGGGTACTGTTGCTGCTAATTTTGGTGAGGGAGAAAACAGATGAATTTGTGGATTCTTTTGGAAACAATAAAGGCAAACTTGTTGACTTTTACCGGCGTTTGACTGGTTTCTTGCCACTGCCGTGAACCAGCAAAAAGTTCGATACACCGGGATGGATCCCGGCGACGAACCCTCCGATGCTCCTGTCAGTAATCAGAAAGGTTATGAAAGAGCTTTATGTGAAAAAATATTGATTACCATTGTATGGTGGGGGGAGAGGGATTTTTATAGTCGCCTTTAGAGATAGTTTAGAGATTATCATTTATCCCTATGTCCCGGTATTTTTGGATAAGATGTAGAGTTTAAACCGTTTCATGATAAGAGATTTGGCTTACACCGTCTCTTAAAGATAACCATGAATTTGAATTACTCTTTAAATAACCTGGGCTGGTTTGTGGTGGGCTGCCACCCATACCCAATAGGACAGATCCATTTTTGGATTATTGGGCATTGAAGAAAGACCCAGTTCCCATTTCATACCCGTTTGTGGTGAAAATTATCGTTTTACCTCTGAGAGCTTTAAGATTCGTGCCCGATTTGGTTCTATTTTTAACCATATCAGGTACAAATCTCATTTATGGTATTTTTATTTTTGTTTAGTTTTGCTATACTACTAAGCCCACGTAGAGGTATTTTATTACATAAACCTACGAGTTTATTGAACCATTTTGCAAAAGTCCTTGAAAAAGACTAGGAAATGCTCCAACATTCTTTATACTAAGGGTGTGTTTGGCAAGTGAGAGGCAAGAAACTCGTGGGATCTCAAATCAAATTCTCATGGCATCTGATGTTTGAGATTCCATGATATTCCTACTTTCACCTCCAAATACCACTTGCCAAACACATCCTAAGAGATGTTATTTCTCAGTGCAGATAACTCTACATTGTTTACAAATTACAATGTAATATAAACTCTAGCTAACCTAATTAAAGCACCTTCACATGCTTCACTTAGTAAGATGTTGAGATGATGCATTTAGTTTCCACTGCAAGAGTTGGCTACTAATGATGATCATGCATAAATAGTCCCTAGGCCCTCTTTAATAATTGGGCTAAAGTTTAATCACTGAATTAATGTTCTGTGTGTATGTAATTATTTGTTTTCAGGTTTGCTCTCTTTGCGCATGTTTCTTCCATGTTTCTCGGTCAAAATTCTGCTCCATATTTCTATGGAAGCCTTAGTCATTCAGTGTAGCCTTCATTATCGTAGGTTGATAACAAAAACAATGATCTTTTTTATACGACAGTACCTCACACCTTCCACAAAAAGATTGTGTTGTTGGTCAAGGGGTAAATGTCTTATAAACAGGGCACGATTAGAAATTTGATCTCATGTATTGTCTCTCAAAATTCAATTCCATTAAACTTTTACCATACTAGCAGAGTCAGGCGAATCGTTTTCACTTGGGAGAACATGATTTGGGTCCCACCATCAACTTTTCCAACCCTTCTATATGCATCCAATAATTGGATCTGTAGACAAACTAGCTAGCCCTCATTTCAAGTAGTAGATCGGTCTAGCAGTAGAATCTATTCTAAGCTAAGGGGAGGAATTGCAAAGATGCATTTAGTTCACATTTGTAGGTATGATTTTCCCGTCGTAGTACTAAAAGAAAATTTTAATCGATTCTACATAGTTTGTGCTTATCATATGAGACAGATAGTACAGATAATATGAATTATACAAGATAACAAAAGTTATATGCCTGTATAAAAGTAAATCTGAAGTGAAGAAAATCCAGGTACCTTCATCACGGCTAAGTTAGTGTCAAGCCCGTCTACTTTGACGCCATCAACCGTTGCTTGAGCTTGCTCTACCATCTTATAATTGTTCCTAGATTCACTGACAACTCTTTCCATTTCAGTCATCTCCCCCACAATTATCTCACCCACAAGGAGTTTCTCTCCACTGCCACCTTCTGACATAACCCCCAGGTTCTTCAAAATTGTCAAAGCTGATAGTGAATGCATTCCACTTCGTGAACTAGAATGATTGCTCTGATCCAGACCCCTTGACGCCGACATGTCAGCAAGAGTTTCTAATATCAAATCGCCACCAGGAAGCTGATCAGAAAGATTGAACATGAGAAGAGCCTCACATTTAATAGGCAATGAAGAAACTATTTCTTGAATAGCTTGTAATCGAAGAATTCCTAGCACAGCCTTTGAAAGTATCTCTTCTTTCTCGACACTCTTTATCTGAAATTTTCGAATGAAATTATGGGCAAAAAGGATTTCCCGCATAATGGCTAGCCAATAGTCACGACGAGAATGGCCTGTGAGCTCGGGGAACTCCATGATTACTGGTTCTGATCTACAACAAATATATATGAAGTCATTAGTACGAACCCCAAGTCCAACACTCTTTTATAGAAAAAAAATATACACAACTATGAAAAGCATGATATCAAATATCAACTGAGACCAAATGATACTCCCGAACCATCTCTATTTTTTGACCTACCTGATATTATACTTGAACAAAAACTCAAAATTGACCAATGCTGAGGGGAAAAAGATATGATAGCAAGCAATTACAACCCTGGACACACAACCTAACTATTGGTGGTATCATCAGCATGCAGGCACAACACTAACGATGAGTGTAAGCTACAAAGAGCACAATCAAGCCAGCACAACAGAAAATATCAATCGTTTATATCATTATATTACATTTTTCTCAGCTTAAGGATCACATATATTTATAAGATAGATTTATAATTCTATAATTCATGCTTGTATTATTAAATTTTAATATATACATTTACAAAATCGTATTTGTATAAATGAATACAAAAAAATATATATATATATTAATCTAATTTAATAAATATACATTGAAGTTTGCTTTAAATTTTAGATATTCTAACTATTTTTAGAATTTTTTATCAACATTTCAAGAATCCGATGCCTAAAAATCTAATCACCCAGCAGGTATACCCAAAACTTCTGAAAATGCTGAAAAGGGTACCAAAATAAATCCTAAACATGATACTAAGTTTCCGAACCATGATGAAGAGTGAAAAGTGTATATATATATATATATGAGTGGTGGTAAAACTTACAAAGATGTGGATTTGTACAGAACTGCCTTGTCGAAGAGGCGTGATCCCCATGGTCCAGTCAGTTCAGGGCGGATAGCCTGTTTTAAATCATCTGCCAGGTCATATACTTTAGCTTTATCATAAGTCACAACTTTCAATGCTTCAAAGTAGAGAGCATGATCTGTTAGTGTCAATCTTCCTACAACAAGAAATACCTATATTAGGCAATGCATTAGTAACAAAAAGGAAACAACCCAGGGAACTAAAGCAAACAAGAAAGTCAACAAAACCTCAAAGTTACTAAATTACAGACTTAATAACTCACCCGGCCATGTAGAAATCCCGACATGTTCAAGTACTGGTTGGGTGGTCAAAGTGCCGTCAACCTCAAGGATTCTTTCCCCCCTGTCTGATCGAAAACTCGAAAGAAGAGAAGATTCTGTTTGACTCTTCATTTTCTTTGTTGCTCTGTTTTGGTGAGAAAAAAATTTCTATCTTGAGGCATTATCATATTTTCAGCCAGCTTGGATGTTGAAGTGTCAGATGATACTGATTAAAATGTTAAAGGACAAAGATTCTGTATGGCATGTACAAACTTCATGCCAACAGGAAAAACACAGTGAACAGAGACATAAGTAATGACATAAGACAATATGGCGGAAGACTAAACACAGAGAAGAAGAGAGAAATCCAGACATTATTATCACATCATGTATGTATGAGCAGATTTAACCCTATAGCTTGGCTATTGCCCACCCATAAAAGTTTAAAGGAATTGGGCAATCGACTCCATTTGTTATAATCTGAATATTTGGGAAGAAGAATAAATTATTTTTAAAATGTTTACTGAAGACTTTCCACTTGACCATCTAGTTGTCGTAAACAGTTTTTAACATTATAATTTGAAAACTCATCACTCAGAAGTTATCCAAAAGAGATGTAAATCATGATGAATGGAATGTACCATCCAGTAGAAAACCTACTACATTTAAAAAGAGAACCCTTTCTATCATTTTATCTTTTTTACAATCAGTTGATGTATAGGTTAGAAAGACATGAAATCGCGACTATCAATCTCATATTTTATGGCAGACTGATTGAAAGACAGGTTTGATTATCCAATTTGATTTCTTACAACTAAAAAATGCACTTCTTTTACTGGACAAAACTAAGCTAGTTTTATCTTGAAAGAGTTAAAGCCGTTATATTTTACATAGTACCATACAGAAAATATGGGGGGAGGGGGCGCAAATCAAAATTAGGTTGTTTGTCATTAGTGCTCAACCTGGGGAAGAAATGACTTCTCATACTAAAACACAATAAATTTCACATGGGTTTATAGCAATTCTGATGGTTAAAAGAGAAAAAAAGGTTCTTTCCAAAAAAACATAGTGATAAGAAGTATTTAATAGCTACGGTCCACAAAAATAAAAACAGACGAAAAAATACAAGGTACTTTAAAATACAAGAAAACAATAATAAAATCATGTGAAGAAGGCCTAAAGGAAGTTAACCTGTCTAGTCCTGCAAGGTATTTATCATAGACAACAAATGAAAGCCGTCCACCTGTAGAATTTGTAAGCACATCAAAAAGATTGGAACATGTTATAACATCAGCAATGATGGGAACTGCAGGAGCAATTCGAGAAAAAGCCTCCATCCCAACAGTACTAGCCCGATCCACCTGTGAAAGAAGATGAAGATAATAGACCAAAACTAATTACAAAAAGACGAGGGCAAACTAGAAAATAAAAATAAAAAATACCTTTAGTGAAGGCTCCACTGACGCAGGAGTTTGCCATGCCAACATCATATCGAACGTCAAGCGTCTAAACTTGGGATCAGCGAGGTGGCTTGCGAGTTGAGTTGATAGAGCCAGCGCCCTGAAACAACAATACTCCAAGAAGTTTCTTGCATAATTTGAGGGATGCTTTATTGTCTCAGATGCAACTGAGTTGAAGTTGAGTTGAAGTTCATCCATTGAAACATCAAGAATTCTGTAGCACAATAATATGAAAACATATATTACGAATAAAAGAAAGCCCATAAAAATCGACTGTAAATAGATAAACAAAAGGAAAAAAAAAATACACAACACATAACCAAAACAGAAAGTACAAGGTGTACATATTCTACCTTGCTTAGCTATGCACTAGGCAGTTAAAATCGGTTTTTGGAACTAATCAGTCTATGAGCGATTAGTGATTAATCGGTTAATCGGAAAATAATCGGGGAATAAATCGGAAAATTCGTGTGAGGGTGTGTGTGTGTGTATATATAATTTTAAAAAAGTGATAATCCTTATTATGTAGCAACCCTAAACCCTAACATAAAACTATTATGAGATTATCAAATAAGAACATATAGTTATATCAAGAAAAAAAAAGTACTTGGTTTGAGCTATGTTTGAATTATGGATGTGGGTCGAGTCGGGTTTACTGATCGGTTCCAGCAAACAAAAACAATTGGGGAGGAGCAGCAAAAGGAGGATGTACAGCAAATGTTGGTTGGGTCAAGTATGCGACGATGCAGGGGGAGCGGCGGCGGGTTCGGTTTGGGTTTCCTCGAGGAAGGAGAGAATCAATTTGGGTTTGGGTTTGGGTTTGGGTTTGGGCGAGGAAGAAGAGAGCGGCAGCAAGTCAAGTTTGGATTTGCGCGGAGGAAGCAGAAAGCAACAACAAGTCGGGTTTGGGTTTGCGTGATGACCAGAAGATATTTGGATTTTGAATTTGGATTTGAGTTTGGATCAGATTGAGCTCAAATAATGCAAACAAGCATGAAAATTAAAAGTGAAAATTTAATCGGTTAATCGGCCACTTAAAATTGCCTGATTAACCACTAATCGGCTGATTATACCCGATTAAATCACTAACTATTGAAATATTAAAAACCGCTAAAAAAATAATCACTTCGCCTCCGATTAGCGATTTTAATAGAGCGATTAATCATATTTTAACTGCTTAGGCTATGCTCTCCACTTTAAATATTATATCTCGTCGAAGATCAAATGGAAACCTCTTCAGGAAAACCTCTCATATAGACAATAACAATATTCATGTTCCCCTTACTCTCAAAGGATGAGCATTGCAGAGATTAATGACCAAGTCATCTTCTAAGACTTACAATGAGGCATAAATATATAGGTTATGGAGAACAACCCGCCAAATCTATATGCTCAATCATGCAATAGCTTTTACAACTTTCTCATATTTCGTGTTCATATCAAGAGCATTAAGTGTTTCCTTCGCCACACAATTAAACCAAATCTTTCATAAAATCTGTATCATAATAAAGTTATTCTCGCACCCAGGTTCAGCCATGAACCAAAAACTACCACCAAAAGCTAGCCCTTTGAGGATGCTTTAGCCCTGTGGTGGGGCCATGGCGGAACCGAGTCGTCTCAACGGGAACATCCCGGGGTTCTTTGGTGACTAGGTGTTTGGGATCGGAGGGTACAGTTGATGCTTGGGCCCTAGGTTGCCTAGAATGCGGATCACCTCAGCATGCGGAACGAAAATGGGAATGCCAATAGTGCTAGAACATGGTACGACATGGGTAGTTTTCTTCGGATGGCTCAATCGGAACAAAATATGTTTAGCTGGACCGCAGAACATTATCTGCAATATATATATATATATATATGTGTGTGTGTGTGTGTGTGTGTGTGTGTGTGTGTGTGTGTGTGTGTGTGTGTGGTTTGCTCCATTGAAAACGGGTTATTTTCAACGGGTGGGAAAACAGCGATCTGAGCCGTTGGATCGCTCTTGATCGTGATCAACGGCTCAGATCGCTGTCGCTCAGATCTGAGTGGAGCTCCTAATAAGAGCGGAGGGGCATTTTGGGAAGTTCACGCCAAAAACGCTTCAGACTTACCGTTATTTGGCGTGAACCTTTTTTTGGTTAAAAAAAACACTTAGACCGTTGTTGGAAACAATGGCCTAGGTTGTTTTTTTTATATAAAAAATCAACCTAGGCCGTCGTTAGTTTTAAATTAAAAAAATCAACCTAGGTCGTTGTTCCCAACAACGACCGAGGTATGTACAAGTGTTTTTCCAAACACTTGTACATACTCAGATCTCCATCTCCCTCACTTCTTCGATAACTCTCTCTCGCAACTAGAGCTCGCGAAACCCATTTCCCAAACCCTAGCTCTACTCCGACCTCCTCTTCTCGATCTCCCCCTCTTCTCGAAGCCTCTCTATCCCTCTCCCGAATACCCCAAATCCTAACCCAACCCGAAATCCCAAATCATCCGAACCCTAGCACAAATTCTTCGAACCCCTAGAGTCTACAACTTCTTCGTCTACAGCAGTGGCTCCTCACTTCTTCGAAAACTCTTTCTCTCTCTCTAGACTAGGTATTCACTTTTTCACAATTTAGTAGAATGAACTATGTCAATTTATTGAATTTTTTTCTATTTTTGAGTTTGATTTTTTGTATTATGCAGTCTTCTACAATTTAGAGAGTACAATTTTTGTACCATGTGTGTTGTATATATTTTGTTGACATTTTTATAGATATATTAGTTGTAGTTGTAGAATATAGGAAAAGCAAACAAATGAGATTCAAAATTTCCCAAATTTTACGAGTAGGTCGGACTCACCACGCAGAAGGCAACGCAACTTGTAGAGGTGATTTCCGACTAACAGTTTGCAAGATACATCTGTTTATCACTTTTATTCAATAAAATAGAAATAAAGTGATACACAGTCGTATATTACAAACCGAGAGTCAGAACTCAAAGTTGCGTTGGCTTGTGTTTGGTGTACCAGACGTAACGGCCAAATTTCGGAATTTTTGCATCTCGTTTGTGTTGTTTTATCGCGTATATGAAAGAACTTCTATATACATCGGAATCTTTTTAGTACGGTTTCACTAGAAAACCACTCAAACGAAGTCCAAAAAATACGAAACTATGCGAGTAGGTCGGGCTAACCATTCACAACCCAACACAACTTGTAGTTGCGAGTTCCGACCCACGGTTTGCGAGATACGTCAATGAACGCTTTCCGCTCTTTTTTAAAGAGTGAAAGCGATACACGGCCGTATCTTTCAAACCGTGGGTCGGAACTCGCTTCTACAAGTTGTGTTGGCTTGTGTGCGGAGAGCCCGACCCAATTGTAAAGTTTTGTATTTTTTGGAGGTCGTTTGTGTGGTTTTCTCACGTATTTTGTTATATTTTTAGCGAGTTTTAAATAGAGAACCAGCTCAAAAATTACAAAATGTTGCGAGTAAGTCGTTTTCATCACTTGGGTCGCATTCCGCTCTTTTTTCAACTTGTAGTTGCAAGTTCTCACCCACGGTTTGCTATATGCGTCCGTGGATCGCATTCCGCTCTTTTTTCAAGAGTGAAAGCGATACATGGCCGTATCTTGAAGACCGTAAGTCCAAACTCGCTTCTACAAGTTGCATTGGTTTGTGTGCGGCAATTTAGACCCAATCGCAAAGTTTGGTGTTTTTTGAAAATCGTTTGTACGGTTTTCTCACATATTTTGTTTCGTATCTATATATATGCCAATTTTTTGTGAACAAATTGTTTTATATATGCGAACTTTCTTACAGAGAAATGATTAGAACGAGAGGAACCGGAAGGCCATCTGTTAGTGGACGGGGCGAACATTCCACAGATGTAAGAACTATTAATTTTCATTGTGAATTTTGTATATAATGGTATTGTTATTACACTAATAATAATTTGTTGTGTTGGTGGAGGTTGGTGCATCCTCTTCGGCAACAAAACAAGGTCTAGGACCATTATATAAAGATTTGCTCACTTTGCAAGACCGCCACAGATCTAAGGCAGTGTGGGGTGGGACGACGCTGAGGTGTAATTGCCACACTCACGAGACTATGACGGTGCACCCACGTACCGTCGAGTACCTAGTCCAGGCCGGTTTCTATGGAATCAGTATGATGCGTCAGGTGAAACTCGACCGAGCACTTCTTGTAGCATTCGTCGAGCGATGAAGGCCGGAGACGCACACCTTCCATCTACCGGTCGGAGAGATGACGGTGACGCTACAGGATATAGCGATGATCTCCGGTCTTCCAATAGATGGGATGGCCGTGTCGGGTAATATAAATTTTGATAAGAAAGAGTTGTGCAATGAACTCCTCGGAACAGAGTTTGATGAGGAGGACGAGGACGATAGGCTTATTCTTGTCGGACAATCAATCTGACTATCTTGGTTGAAGGACTATTTTGAAGAGAGGTTGACTGAGCAATCGACCGACCACAAAGTGCAGTGCTACACCAGAGCGTACATTCTAACGATGCTTGGAGTGGTTATCTTGCCTAACTCATCCGGAGATACCGTACCGCTTATGTATCTACAATTGCTCGCCGACCTAGGCTTAGCTGGTCGGTACAGCTTGAGAAGCTGCGCGTGAGCAACGTTGTACAGACATTGTGTTGGGTAGCGTTAGATGGAACCGAGATGACCGGTCTGATGGTCTTGTTATAGATTTGGTCATGGGAGCGTCTACACTTGGGTTATCCCCGAATTACGAGACCGGCAGACGGTTAGATAGCCGAAGCACCAAATATGGATATGTTAGCACCTTTAAGTGTATATTGGGTAGGTAGACGGAGTTATAGAGACAATCCAAAAGGTGTACTAACTTACTACAGAGACAAACTCGACCAACTACGAGAAGAGTTCGTGATTTTGGTACCGTATACACCCGAGCGGGTGGGAAGACTACCACCGATGTGCACGACCGGGTCGCAGTTGTGGATGACGACGGCTCCACTCATCAACTTTGGTACAGTGGAGCATCCGCGGCCGGACAGTCCTTCGGCAATTCGGTCTTCAACAAAATGTACCCAAACCAAGCAAAAACCTATACAACTTTGAGTTACACGCTGTTAGGGGTACCAGTCGTATGCTTACCCATGATTGGGCAATTTCCACCTGCTCATGTTGCAGGTTGGAATGAGCGATAGTTTGAACTCGTAACTGATGAAGTTTCCCCGTACGATGGCACGCAGCAAATGAAGTACATGGATTGGTACAAGATTATTACACGTTTGTATCTCTCCGAATACAGAACTACCTGCTGGTATTCAACTAGCAATTGAGGAGAGAGAGATTGAACCACCACCCACGTATTCTAATTCACAACCCATGTTCCAACTGAAGGCGTCATCTGTACGTACATTGGTGAGTATAATGATTAAATTTTATTGAAATTTCCTTATTTTTAAAATGATTAAATTTATTACAAACCGGACTGTGTTTAATATACTTTTTTTGTATTTTGGATCGATAATACATGGGACATGGCAAAAGAATGTCCGCGGGTACTCAAAATTAATGCTGCCCAACCTATGAAGAAGTTCGCTCAGAAGATGCTCTCTTCATGTCGAGGCAATTTAGAAGTTTTAGGAGAGGGTGAAGCTTTGAACCATTATTTGGATAGGGCCATACGTACACAGCGACGTAAGAGCGTGAGGGATAGGTTATCTGGCCCGGGGCAACAACGGCAATATCATGCTCCATCTCCACCTCAAGAAGAAGAGCAAGAAGAAGAGCATCAAGAAAGTGTTGTTGGAGACAGACAAGAGGAGGGAGGAGAAGAAATAGTCGCGACGTCATCCCCAATCCGGCGGCGACAACCTGCTCGGAAGAGGCGAGCACCACAAACTTATACGCCCGGTGGTTGAGTGTTTCCCGATACAGTTTTTTTCCTCGTTAAATTTTTTTTGTTGTTGATTGTAATTGAAAGAACTTGTGGTTGTTGTTGAGATATGGTTAGTTTTTGTTGTTGTTATTTTGTGCTGATAGTAAATTTTGTTGTTGTTGTTGTTGATTTTTTTTGTTATTGGTGTTAGTTTTGTTGTTAATTATACATGTTGGTGAGATTCAAGTGTTGTTTTGTTGTTGCTGATGGATTGTGTATAGCATTTTTTTTTGAGAATGTAGTGTAGCAGTTGTAGCTTGTGTTTTAACTTGTCATTATTTTTTTATTTTTTTTTCTTAGGCTGTTGGTTTTATCAAAAAATTGAGACGAAATACGTTAATCCACCTAGGCCTAGATTATATGAAAAAAAATGAATTTTGATGAGTTGCTCTCTGTCTTGGCCAAGCCATAAGGAGCAATAGCACATCAAAAATCCAATTTTTTTAACTAAGGCCGTTGTTTCCAACAACGGTGGAAACAACGGTCTAGGTTATATGAAAAAATTTGGATTTTTACGAGTTGCTCTCTATCTTGGCCAAGCCAAAAGGAGCAGCAGGTCATAAAAAATTTCATTTATTTTTACCTAGACAATGGCCTAGGTTAGATGAAAAAAATTGGATTTTTGATGAGTTGCTCTCTGTCTTCGCCAAGCCATAAGGAGCAACAACTCATCAAAAATCCTTTTTTTTTTGTAACTCAGGCCGTTGTACGACCTAGGTTATATTTTAAAAAATTGGACTTTTATGAGTTGCTCTCTATTTTGGCCAAGCCAAAAGGAGCAACAACTCATCAAAAATCTTTTTTTTTACCTAGGCCAACAATGGCCTAGGTTATATGATTAAATTGGAAAAAAAATTAATGTCTTTTACAACTTTCTCTTCACTCTTTACGAACAGTGTCTCTTGAACTTTACACCAAAGACATTCATATACTTGTATATCGTCTCTATATTTTATTAATTCCCATTTTTAGCCACCTAAATGAACAATATACAATCGTTAAGGTTAAATGCTTAAATATCTAGCAGAAAATAAAAGATGATCTTCTTTTTTGTAAAAACCATTTTTTTTACCCCTAATATGTAATTGCTTCTGGAAAGTGTATACCTATTCAGCTTAACATCTAACCCCTAACCATACCCCCCTAACCCATAATATTTCAACCACAGGTTTGGTTATGATTAGGGTTAGGGTAAGGTTAAGGTTAGCGTTAACGAGGGTTAGGGTAAGCTAGGTGGTAAATCCCAGCATTCATGTGATGGTAGGGTTACGGGTTAGTGTAGGGTTATAAGTAGGGTTATGGTAGGGTTACGAGTTAGTGAAGGGTTATGAGTAGGGTTATGGTAGGGTTCGGATAATGTCTGTACAAACGATTGAATCTATTAGATAATACATGGGAACTAGTTCGAATCGAGTGTTTCAATAGAGAACAATAGTGGTTGGGAATAAAATATGGATCACATGAATAGAATAAAGCATATTGAGAAATATTTCAAATTATTACAGAAAAAGACGGTTTCTTACATTACATGTGATGCCAATAAATGTGTTCACCACAGAAATCAAAGATGTCACGACATTTAAAATTGAAATAATTGTGAAATAAACTAGGTTAACTTCAACCACATACTTCACTACAAAAAAAGGAATACACAATTTTTTTTAAATTAATAATAATAATAATAAAGTCCACAGCCCTACACAACTGCTACCCTAACCCTCGCATAACCCTCCTTTCGGCCTAGGCAGATTTTTTTATTTTTTTATTTTTTTTGGACATGGACCCAAAAAAAATCCTAATTTTGTAATGTAGTAATCATTGGGGTATGTGTAAGATGTTCTAAAGGTGTTCAAAAATATTTCGGTCGTTTTCGTTAGTAAAAAATAATTTTAATAAAATATAGAAACAAATTTAATTATTATTTTATTTGTCCATGTTCAAAAAAAATTACAAAAAAATATAATATTCGAGTCCAGCACAAACAATTTAATGTATTGAAGAAAGTCTAAAAATCATGTGGTGAATCTCCCAAAATTATCATGGAAAGCTTGAAACAATACCAAATATTCCAGTAAAGGTTAGGGTTAGGGTTATGAGTTTGTTAGGGTAGGGTTAGGGTTAACGGTACGGTTAGGGGCGGGTAATAAGTAACTTGATAGAAAATCTGAACAGGGATGTACTCTCTCGATTCAAACAGGTTCTCATGTATTATCTAATAGATTCAATCGTTTGTACAAATATTATCCTAACCCTACCATAACCCTACTCATAACCCTTCACTAACCCGTAACCCTACCATAACCCTACCAAAATTATGAATGTTGGGATTTACCACCTAGCTTACCCTAACCCTATCCTAACCCTCATTAACACTAACCTTAACCTTACCCTAACCCTAACCAAACCTATGGTTGAAATATTATGGGTTAGGGGGGTATGGTTAGGAGTTAGGTGTTAAGCTGAAATACACTTTCCAGAAGAAATTACATATTAAGGGTTTAAAAAAAATTTGGTTTACACAAAAGATCATCTTTTATTTTCTGCTAGATATTTTAAGCATTCAACCTCAACGATTGTATATTGTTCATTTACGTGGCTAAAAATGGAAATTAATAAAATATAGAGATGATAAACAAGCATATGAATGTCTTTGGTGTAGAGTTCAAGAGACACTGTTCGTAAAGAGTAGAGAGAAAGTTGTAAAAGACAAAAAAAATCCTATTTAATCATATAACCTAGGCCGTTGTTGGCCTAGGTAAAAAAAAAATCAGTTTTTTTATGAGCAACTTTTGGCTTGGTCAAGACAGAGAGCAACTTATAAAAATCCAAGTTTTTTCATATAACCAGACGACGGCCTAGTTTTAAAAAAAAATTGGATTTTTAATGAGTTGTTGCTCCTTATGGCTTGGCCAAGACAGAGAGCAACTCATCAAAAATCCAATTTTTTTCATCTAACCTAGACTGTTGTTGGAGACAACGGCCTTATTAAAAAAAATTGGATATTTAATGAGCCTGCTGCTCCTTATGGCTTGGCCAAGACAGAGAGCAACTCATCAAATTTCAATTTTTTGAATATAACTTAGGCCGTTATTGGAGACAACGGTGGCCTTAGTTATAAAAAAAAATGGATTTTTGATGAGTTGTTTCTCCTTATGGCTTGGCCAAGACAGAGAGCAACGCATCCAATTTCAATTTTTTCATATAACCTAGGCCGTTGTTGCCGTTGTTGGAGACAACGGCCTAGGTTATGAAAAAAAATGGGAATTTTTTATGAGCTACTGCTTCTTATGGCTTCATAAAGACGGAGAGCAACTCATAAAAATCTTTTTTTTTCATATAACCTAGATCGTTGTTGGAGACAACGGCCTAGGTTAAAAAAAAGTATTTTTTTATGAGCTACTGCTTCTTATGGCTTCATAAAGACAGAGAGCAACTCAAAAAAATCCAATATTATCGTATACAACTTAGGCCGTTATTGGAGACAACGGCCTAGGTATAAAAAAGAAAAAATTAAAATTAAAAGTTTCAACTGCAGCTATAGCTACTACACTTCAATCCAACCAACATATAAATACACAATACAATCAGCAACAACAAAACAACAGCACTTGAGTCCCAACAACATGTATAATTAACAACAAATCTTACACATCAACAATAATCCAAATTATTGCATCAAAATCTAACATACTCGAATTGTACATCAAAGAAAATTTCACAACGCTTCATCATATCTCTCGTCGGAACTCT
This sequence comes from Hemerocallis citrina, assembly GCA_017893485.1. Taxonomy (NCBI): domain Eukaryota; kingdom Viridiplantae; phylum Streptophyta; class Magnoliopsida; order Asparagales; family Asphodelaceae; genus Hemerocallis; species Hemerocallis citrina. Next base: position 261,598,542 of record CM030363.1, read on the forward strand.
CTTCATCGAATGGATTCACTTCTTGCGAATTGGTTGCCCTGAATTAAATGATAAGTTTTAGTTAGTGACAAATTTATTTACCACAAATCAAATAGAATAAATTTAAATTAATGATAACCAAATCAAAAATTGTATTACCCCTCAAATAATGTTGGACAATTTCTTGAATTATGATCCATTTGCACAATGTCGCATGTTTTGCACCGTCTCAGTTTTTTAATGCGAAGTTGCTCTCTTATCGGTCTCAATCTCTCGGCGCGAGACCTTCCCTTTGTAATGGATCCCTCACGCGTGTAGGTACATGTCCACTGCCTTCATCATGAGGTTGTGCACTACCATGTGCTTGTGTATTATCATACGGTTGTGAGGCCTCTTCGAGATGTTCACCCAATCCGGGTTGTAGCCGAGAGACGCCGTCAATGATCTTCACCAAATTCTCGAGCGTATATTTGTAACTTTCATTGGACGAACAACCAAGATCGACAATCTGTTTTGCGTGGTAGCTCAATTCACAATATCGAGAAGCAAAATTCTCGCTATTGCCTTCGGTTGGACCAGATGTATAACTTCTTCTCATCCCATTCCGGGTCCATCTTCTTTTAATATATACATCCGGAGGAGAAGTGTGATGGTTGAATCGAAGAACCGCTAAAATATGCCTGCAAGGAATGTCAACGAAGTCGAAGAAGTGATAAGAACATGTAATAATTGTAAGGAGTTTGCATAACTGAAGAAGGCGAGCCGGTTCTAATTCTCCACAAAGTATCACATGGAAGGTTGAACTATCCGGTGTCTCAAGATCGGCAACAAATGTCACATTATACATGAAGCATTTTGTAACTTCATCTTGGAATTTGTAAAAAAAATTCAAAGTGTATGTTCGCACCATTTGTGCTCCAAAGCCCAAACGCTCTTCAACTTCGGTCTCTTCTCACGGTTACGATGATTTTCTTTCAGTTCATTGTGTCTTTGCCTTCCAAAAAAGGTTGAAGATGATGGCAAATTCATGCAAGGAAAATTTCTTTTCTGTATGTTACTTCAAGGCAGAATGCAATGACTCAACCCGTTGGCTATTCAACATGCTGGCCCAAAATGAATCTTTAGCATAGATGGGTGCCCATTTTTCACGGATATCAAATTGATCGTTCAACCATTTGTTATTTTCTAATCTGTATTGCGAAATCAATAAATTCCATTTTTCTACAAATTCATGTACATATTCGGAATCGTAGATGATAGTCTTCAATGATTCCTTAAACTTGTCGATATCATTCAGCATACGCACCTCCTGCGGTAACTTATCCAATATGTGTCAAATACAAAACCGATGCCGAGTCTGCGGGAAAACTTTCTTCACTGCGGCGGCGATCCCACGGTCTTGATCGGTGACGATGCCGGATAGAACACGATTCATTACACCTAACCACTTTTCAAAGAACTATTCAAACGAAGAGGCCGTCTCATTTGGAATGAACCCGCATCCTAAGAAAGTCGATTGCCAATGTTGATTCACTCCAACAAAGAGAACAAATAACATTTCATACCAGTTCGTGTTGTGCGTGGCATCAAAGCAAAGTACATCACCAAATTCATCGTAATTCATTCTAGAAATACCATCAACCCATATACAATGTGACAACCGTCCTTCGGGATCTACTTGAATGTTATAAAAAATGAATGATCCGTCTGTTTCTTAGATTCGAAAAAAATAATTAGCATTTTTCCGTCGTGTCCTTTTAATGCTTCTTGTGAGTCTCTAAGTAAATTTCTAACATCTTTTTCGGTGAATCCTACTTGATCGTGACCACCACTAGCACTTTCGAAGAAGAGCATTCGTCATGTCTGGATATTAGCTTGGTTGAATTGATCTATTATTCTTTTATCTGTATTGACACGGAACGGTTTCGGGACAAAGGATACCTTCTACCGGGTGAGGTGAATTCGTGATTGTGTGTTTCATGAAATGAATACAACACCCACGTATTACTTGCTTCGTTCAGTCTTACACGAACGCAAGCCTTGCAACCCGTTCTAGGAGTTGTTCCCCGTCTACCATCACGATGTTGACTCGGCGAGAACCCGGCTTTATTACACATATATGACTTATCTACTTCCACTCCTCCCTTTAATTTATTCCCACCCTTATGCATTGCAAAACCCCCACATCGAGCATATGACGTATAGAAATTTTTGGCCTCAACTAAAGTAGAAAATGTCATACCTAACTTTTGTTTTAGGTGTTCTTCGACTAACGGCATGGAATCAACGATTGGTTCTACACGCAAAAAATTATCGCCGGCAGCCGAACTTTCTGTATCGTTGTTCATCTAAAAAAATAATATTTTTTTAATTAATACACACATCATATATAAAACAACTTATTAACAAAAGATTGTGATATATATAGAGATACAAAACAAAATACGTGAGAAAACCTCACAAACGTCGTTCAAAAAATACGAAACTTTGTGATTGGGTCTGGCTTGCCGCACACAAGAAAACGTAACTTGTAGAAGCGAGTTCCGATCTACGGTTTGCAAGATACGGCCGTGTCTCGCTTTCACTCTTGAAAAAGAGGGAAATGCGATACATGGACGCATATAGCAAACCGTGGGTGAGAACTCACAACTTGTAAGTTGCTTTGGCTTGTGAATGACGAGACCAACCTACTCGCAAAAATTCGAATTTTTCGAGTGGGTTCTCTATTGCAAACTCGCTCAAAACATAACAAAGTTCATGAGAAAACCGTACAAACGAAGTTTTAAAAAACAAACTTTGTGATTGGGTCGGGCTACCTGTACACACGCCAACACAACTTGTACAAGCGAGTTCCGATCCACGGTTTGCAAGATACGGCCGTGTATCGCTTTCACTCATGAAAAATGCCAAGAATGCGATACATTGACTTATCTCGCAAACAGTGGGTCGGAACTCGCAACTATAAGTTAACCCGACCTGCTCGCAAAATTTCGTATGTTTTGGATGTCGTTTGAGCAGTTTCCTAGTGAAAAGTCGCTCGATAAAAATTCAAACATTAATTATTATTGTTTGATACATAGTAGGAAATCACACGAACGATATCAAAAAATTCTGAAACTTTGGGAGTAGGTCGGACGCACCACGCATGAGTCAACACAACTTGTAGAGGTGAATTTCGACTCACGGTTTGCAATATACGGCGATGTATCGCTTTCACTCACGAAAAAGAGTCGAAAACGATACACGGCCGTATACTTCAAACCGTGAATCCAAACACACTTCTACAAGTTGCGTTCGCTTGTGCGTGGTGAGCCCGACGTACTCGCAAAATTGCAGAATTTTTGGATCTCTTTGTGCGCTATTACTAACAACGAACAACAACTAATACTATATCTACATCGACAATAACACTATAATTAGCTAACCTTTAATTAGCTACGCATAATATACAAATTGTACACTCAAACATTGAATAAAAAATTTTAATCAATTAACCTAGCTAGATCTAAAATAGAAAAAAGTCAATACCTTTCACAATGTGGGTTTTCGTAAAGAAGATAGAGAAGGTGTTTGCCCGCTGCTGTAGACAAAGAACGGGGAGTAGGGTTTGGCTAATTTCTTTAGGATTAGGCTTTTAGGGTTGGGAAGATTTCGTATGGGTTAGGATTTTTTTTGTATTCGGGATCTTCAAAGGAAGAGGGCAAGATGTGAGAAGATGGAGAGATTGAGTGAGAAGCAACGAGCAAGAGAAAGCTAGGGTTTACAAATCGAGAGAGAGAGCTAGGATTTGGGAAATGGGTTTCGCGAGCTCCAGTTGCAAGAGAGAGTTGTCGAAGAAGTGAGGGAGATGGAGATCTAAGTATGTACAAGTGTTTTTTTTAAACAACCTAAGCCGTTGTTGGAACAACGGCCTAAATGTTTTATCGACAAAAAAAAAGTTCACGCCAAATAATGTCCAGTCCGAAGCATTTTTGGCGTGAACTTCCCAAAATGCCCCTTTGCTCTTATTAGGAGCTCCGCTCAGATCTGAGCGACAGCGATTTGAGCCGTTGATCACGATTAAGAGTGATCCAACGACTCAGATCGCTATTTTCCAACCCGTTGAAAACAAACACGTTTTTAATAGAGCAAACCTTATATATATATATATATAGAGAGAGAGAGAGAGAGAGGATCGGTTGAGCACTCCTCTAGTGCTTACCGTGTGAACACCAGGCCTTCGGGCGTTCATATCGAAAATCCGAACCATTCACATTGATCTACACATCTAAATTAGTCTAAATATGTAAAATCAAATCATTTGAAATTCATTTGCCCATTCATTGAAGTGTTACAAAATTGTATAGCTGAAAATCATTGTTTTTATAGTCACATGATGGATGGGCAAATGAATTTCAAATGATTTGATTTTACATATTTAGACTAATTTAGATGTGTAGATCAATGTGAACGGTTCGGATTTTTGATATGAATGCCTGACGGCCTAGTGTTCACGCGGTGAGCACTAGAGGAGTGCTCAACCGATCCTTTCCCTATATATATATATACACACACACACACACACCCCATGAAATTATACCATGAAATTACAGTAACAAAATTTCACTAACAATCATAAAAGACGAATAAAAAATTTCAGAGGTCATCAATCATAAAAGATAAATAAAAACTCCATGGTGGGAGATTGTTGGGTTTATGTACAGGTGGAGATTGTTGACAATTAACAATAAGTTGCTAAGCATAATTACTACCAAGTCATCCCTGGAAATTAAAAATAAAGATCCTAAGAATCAGGTTAGTATCTTAATATTTCTCAAAAAACTCTTAAATTTCCTTCCTTCTATAATGCATTTTCATGATTTGGAGAAAGGATTTCACAAATTCCATATTATTTCTTAGTTTTTAGTTGAAGCTTGTTACTTTCACATCGATCACAATCCTAACTAGGCTTTTTCAAATTCGGAAAGACAACTCCACTGTTCCAAAACACGACCGTACCACATTTCGTAACCACCGTTCCAAAACGGGAACGTAGGGGTTGGAGCAAATTGGGTAGCGTAGCTTGGGCCAACCTATTCGCAACCTCGTCAACTGTTCCACATCTTTGGTTCAATTATGAAATTCTAAGTTATGTTTGTTACCTATTGAAATTCTTTTGTTTTAATTATGAGACTTTTGGGTATTATTTCTATATTAACATAAAGAAGTGATAAGATGCAACGCATGGTGCATCCTATCGCTTCCAAAATGGGCAATACGATAAATCAAAACTAAACAAAAATAAGAATATCATAAAGGATATTTGTACCATTTATAGGTCTTTCTCAATTAACTATTTTTCATAATTTCATTATATAACTCAAATGTATAGTCTCAATCAAGCAATAGTTTTAAAACTTTCTCGTTTCCCTTGTTCATATTGAGAGCATTAGGTGTTTGCTTTGCCATGCAATTAAATTAAATCTTTCATAAAATTCGTCTCAGCATGGAGTTGTTCTCGCACCCATATTCAAATGTATTAAGTTAATTTCGTTGTTGAACCTAGCAAGAATTCCAACTACAAGAAGGACCAAGATTTTGAACTCCAAAGGGAATTGAAGTTCTTTCTATTTATTGGATCATAATGAGATATCCAGAGAAAGAATTATGACAAGTGCTTCGCATCATACAAGATGTTCCACTCAAGGTCAAACAAGAATAGAGATTGCTATAGTAAACATGGTAAAAATAAATACACAGATTTCACTACCCATCCAAAAATGTGGTCCGGACCTAAGGTGCATGAAGCTGCCACCAGATCGCAGCAAACATTGATCTAAGATTCTTGAATATGGAACAATTAATGATATCACTGATCCTATAATTGTTTCTTTCTAACTTATGTAACTAACATGCCTCGCCATTGGCATTTAACAAACTATTGAAGTATGCCTTCGATTCAAACACAACGAGTTGAGAGTCCTTTGTCCATTATGGCAGGCGACTGCCATGGCAGTTGCTGCTCTTTTGCTTGGACTGTCGTCGACTACGCATTCCACATCACAATTGAAGGGGTTGCGGATGTGGGCCAAAAAGCCCATACTCAACCCTAATTGATATAGGTTAACTATGGGGTTATATAAAGAGATGTGATGGCTTCTCTAGGGTAATGAAGTATAGCAAAAATGCTTGGGAATTTCTAAGGTTTTGAGAGAGAGCTTTTGTAAACAAGGAAACCACTTTGTGGCTTTGTGGGAAAAGATCAGTGAGTCTTGGGTTGAGGAAATCTGTCATTCTCCATGGTTAGAGGAAAGGATTGTTCTTCAATTTGTACTATTCTCCTTGATAGTGGATTTCTTATGGTTGTCTTTCCAAATAGCGTAAATCTATTTAATTGTTTGATTTTTCTTCTTGTTAGTTCCTTGGTGAAACACATTCGCTAGATCGTCTCCGCTCTCGTTCCGTTGTGCAACAAAAGGGAAAGCGTTCTTTCCCAACACAAATTTCCATAAAATTTGTCGGACTCCAAACACTGATTCTATTACTGGCTAAATTATAGCTCTCAAAAGAGTTACCAAAAACCTCTTCATCTTTTTTTTTTTTGGGTCAAAGTCTTGCACACTAATTTCATCCTCCCAAATCAACGCGAGTGGGGGGGGGGGGGGGGGGGGGGGGGTTCGACGTCAAGTATCCTAAACTACCTCTGCTCTCCAATATTAAAAAAAATCCAATCATAAATTTTCTTACCATTTTCTTGTCAAATTTTCCGAGAACAAGATTCTTAATCTTAACCTCTAATCCTGGAAAGTGGAGTTCTTAAATTAGATTTCAGCACACTAGTTCCAAGCAATTAGGGTTTTAGGCCACCACAAAACAAATTCCAAATTTCAAATTCGAGCACGAAAATCAAAGCAAGAAAAAATCAGGAATCAGAACTTACTTGGAGCACCGGCCAACAATGACATTGGCGATGGGGGATAGCTCAGGAATAGACCTCCTCTTCCCCGACGGTGACCTCCCCATCTCCTCGAACTCCTCGTCGAACGAAGTCGTCCGACTGAGGGCCCACTTGAACGACCCCTCCCTCATTATCCCTTCCAGTATGTTCTTCGTCTTGCTCATCATCGCCATCTCCAAATCTTCTCGTTCTCAAAACCCTAACTTTTTTGCAGTTTTCATTATTTTTTTGCAAAAATCTCTCTTTTTTTATTGCAGTATGGAGAAGGTAAGGAATGGAGCAGGGAGTGGGGATTTTGGGAAAGAGGGGAGAAAAGACGCCGCGGATCCCAAAGCACTTCACATTCTTTTTGGTGATCCGACGGAGGAAAATGTTCCGTATATGATAACTGTATGCACTGATGTATGGGGTTGTTTTCTCTGGAACGGATAGGGATGGGTGAACAGGCACGAAGGTAGACTGTATTGATTGCGAAAAATAAAGCGAGGAACATATATAGTTTGGAGTTTATTCGATTTGTATGTATAGTTTGGAGTTCATCCTCAACAAATTGAGAAACTCTCAAAAAAAAAAAAATTCCAAAAAATCCTAGATCTGAGCTTGGGGCGGGTGTCCCACTTCCATCGTCGCTCCCGCCCCCTCTCCCTGTTGGGATTGGGGCGTCAACAAACGCCTTTGGTCCCGACGAAACTAGTTAGAACAATGAGGAAGTCGAAAAAATGAAACGAATCAATTGAGTAAGCAAGTAGATCCACCAATCCAAACATAAACACAACGAGGATTTATCTTGGTTAGCTTTTGCTTGATCCGGAGGGAAATATAGAGAGATCTGATATTTAACTAGAAGAGATTATATGGAGTTACCGATTCACCCAATACAAGAAATTAAACTCACCCACCAAGAACTATTTCTCTCGAGCCTCTCTTTGCAATGGAGAAAAGAATTTATGAAGTACTCCACTCTCATAAGGATGAGTTTACAATATATATAGAAGAATAGAGAGAAACCTATGTCTAATCTTGATTCTCAGTCGTCCGATATAACCTGAAAAAAAAAAATAACTGAATAGGAGCCGCACGATCTAACTTGAAGTTGAGGATTGGGCTGAACTGACCAAACAAATCGAAGCCCAAAAATGAACACAACGCCGCGGTCGGTCGACCGTCCAACAAGACTGATCGGCCGTACCACTCTCTGACATTCCCTGTACTTCGAGCGGTCGGCGCCGCGGTTGGTCGACCGTCCAACAAGACTGGTCGACCGTACCACTCTCTGACATTTCCTGTACTTCGAGCGGTCGGGGGGTGCGGTCGATCACAACATGGGACAGTCGATCGCAACATGGGATAGTCAACCGCAACTATACCTGCACCTTGCTGCTGCTGTTTTTCCTTCTACTCACTTCAACGCTTCGACCTCCGTGCTTGATCTTACCTTTTTCTAATCTGAACAATGAATATTCAAGACACAATCCTAACAAATTCCACATTGGATTGCATACGAGTGCTATCACATGATGTGTTACTCATCTCCAAACTCTAATAAATTTCACTTACAAAGAAAACTTAGAACAATAGCTTCTTCTTCTAGTTGAACTGATCTCTACCCAATCTCACTGATTCCAGTATACCCCTTCAAGGGTATACCTCCGTAGATGTACTCACGAAGTTGCCAAACTCCGCACGAACTCCACCTACTCTTAGGCTTTCTCTACTCTCGACGATATTCAAACGTCGTGGTCTCGTCTTAATGATTCTAGTTGCGGCAAACTAGCTGAGCTTGCGGGAATAATTGGGAAAGAACTATCAAGCCCTGCACAGGATTTTCGAATTCCCCAAAGCTTGTAGAGATTGTGTTGGCTTGGCCCAACCACTCTCATACCTCTAATCACTTCACGACGACCTTGAAAAACAGACAGAACTCTACCTCGAGTTGTGTATCTGCAACCCCGTGCATCAAGAGTTCCCAAGGAAATCAAATTCTGTTTCAACAGAGAAATATGCAAAACATCCCTTAAAGTGAACATATTTAGACCTGGCATCTTCAACTCAATTGTCCCCTAACCTACTACTTCACAAATCTTCCCAGTTTCCATTATCACACAACGCCCCATAGTAGACTTATAAGTAGAAAACAACTCTCTCTCGGAGCAAATATGAGAAGAACTCCCTGAGTCAAGAAACCAACTAGAATCCACTTCTAAAGAATTTGAAACAAGAAGACACGAACCACCTGAATCAAATGCACTAACCACATTAGCGGCTGAACTCCCGTTATTTGCGCTCTCCTGATTCTGCAATTTCCAGTCTTTCTTGATATGCCCTGGCCTCTTGCAATATCGGCAACGGATCAAATCCTTTTGCAAAGCACTTTGTCTTCCCCCCTGAAGGACCATCTACTGCTAGATAACTTGTAGGAATAGATGATGATAATTCATGGGTCTCCTTTCTAAGTTGATTTTTCTTCAACGCTTTGATTACACCATCTACCGAAATACTCTCCTTGGCACTTCTACCGTGTAGCATGGTAGTAATCAAAGGCTCGTACGAATCCGACAGTGAATATATCAGGTTGAAAGCTTTATCTTCCTCACACACATCTGCGTTGATCGCCTTAAGTTCAGATAATACCTTATTGAACTCTATAATGTGGTCTTGGAGATCGGTACCTTCTTTCATAGATAAATGGAACAACTTCCTCTCCCAATGCATCCGATCTAATAATGACGAACCAGAGTAGTCAACTATGAGTTTTTTCCAAAAACTCGTCGCGTCAGTTTCTTCCAAAAATCTGCACTTGACCTCGTCTGCCAAGGATAATCGGATCAGACTTATGGCTCTTTCACGAATATCTTCCCAAACATCCTCCTTCATGTTGGATGGCCTTTCATTGATCTTTTCATTGAACTGCTTGATCTTCAAAAGACTGTGACCTATCATCTTAACCAAGAGACTCGGCAACCTGAAGCTCTGATACCAGTTGTTGGGATTGGGGCGTCAACAAACACCTCTGGTTGCAGCAGAACTAATTAGAGCAATGCGGAAGTCGAAGAGATGAGACGAATCAATTAAGCAAGCAAGTAGATCCATCAATCCAAACACAAACACAACGATGATTTATCCTGGTTAGCTTTTGCTTAATTCGGATGGAAATATAGGGAGATCTGATATTCAACTAGAATAGATTACAAGGAGTTACTGATTTACTCAATACAAGGAATTAAACTCACTTACCAAGAACTATCTCTCTCGAGCCTCTCTTTGTAATGGAGAAAAAGATCTATGAAGTACTCCACTCTCACAAAGGAGGAGTTTACAATATATATAGAAGAATAGAGAAACCTAGGTCTAATCTTGATTCTCAATCGTCCGATATAACCTGGAAAAGAAGTAACTGAATAGCAATCTAACTTAGAGTTGAAGATTAGGCTGAACCGACCTAACAAATCGAAGCCCAAAAACGAACACAACGTCGCGGTTGGTCAACCGTCCAACAAGACCGGTCGACCGTACCACTCACTGACATCCCCTGTACCGCTCACTGACATTCCCTGTACTTCGAGCGGTCTAGGGGTGCGGTCGACCACAACATAGGACAGTCAACCGCAACTATGCCTGCCCCTTGCTGCTGCTGTTTTCCCTTCTACTCACTTCGACGCTTCGACCTCCGTGCTTCATCTTACCTTCTTCTAATATGAACAACGAGTATTCAAGACACAATCCTAACACCCCCCCTCTCCCGTCGTCTTTCCCTATTCTCATGCTTTATCCACTCCCGCCTGATCCATCCCAATGCGATCGTCGACTAGATCCGTCGTTCGAGCACCGACAGTCGCTCCCTCTTGCGGTCGCACCTCCTGTCTCCCATCGTCGGTGGTCGAGGACCACCATACCCCATCGTCATCCCTCCTGTTGCTTCATCGCGCGAAGAAGGACGAACCCTGTAATGCCCCGAATTCCAAATACACTGAATTCGAGATGTTCTACAGGATCTTTTCGCTTCATTTAGTACAATTTTACAAGAAAATTTGAACCTTTCACTGTACATCAGAGTTTACATGAATACATTACAATTTACATTGCACAGCGGAAGTAAACTTTACAACAATGAAATAAATGTACAACAACATTGAATAATCTTTAAACATTTGTTCTTTTTTAATCTTTATCATGCCATTTACCTGTATATAAGACTGTGGGTACGTCAGTTTATTCAACCGACGAACATTATACACGGCCATCCTCTCTATGCCAGAAATAGTATAACTCAATTTTCCATATTTAGCAAACACAAACTTGTCACATATCAAACTAAAGGGACTACCCTATTGATGTCGTGTTGTGACTGTGCACTTAGTCCTTAATGTATTTATTTATATTACATGACACTAATGCGCACTTGTTCGGATTATATGCATCCCATACTACATAGGTCCGAAGGCAAGCCCTTAATCGTTCTTCATCTTTGTAGGGTTCAATCCCTCGTCATGACTTAATCTACTACTGTAACTACGGTAAGTATCCTAGATGTTTTCTGACCTACGAGCTCATGTCTAGGCGCCCTGGAGGGAATCCCAACGCACTGACACATGACTCATCATGCAGGCATCCTGTGGTAATTCAGCTCCTACCATAGACATGGCACCACCCGTAGTCTTCAAACATCCCACGAGCGTCGCCACCGGGACGGTACTCTGGAGTAGTATCCTCGCCCAGACTCATCATGGGACATACTGGGATACACTCTCGCCGCTATCCAATGGCCCTCATACTCAATGTTTTTCTCTTACTTTCATCACATCTTCACTATGTACTAGTCCTTAGTTTTATTAAAATCATAAACAAAATCAAAGCTCTAGAGTTAGCCTCCCCACTAAACCGGACTTAATCATTCATTCAACATGACCAACCTTGGTCTTTCATTTCAATAATTCATTTCAATTTCTTTCCAATTGCCAGGGGAGACTTAGCTACTCTTTCATTTCAATTCCAATTCACAATCACTAAAATAATCTGAGCACTTCCAGCTCATGAGTTCATTTTTCATAATCACGATGTTCATAATTTCCATAATCATGTAAACTTAACTGTCACATCCAATAATCATTCAACATAAGATTCGTAATCTTTATCATAAAATAAAATCATAGAATTCCTGATATGCCAAAAAGTAATCTGAACAGTCGACTTAGAGCTTATCCAGTCGACTTGTTCAGCCAAACAAGGTCCTTCAATAAACTGCTCGGAAGAGTCGACTGTTGCACATGGCCAGTCGGCTGTTCCGCAGCGTTCAATATTAAAATATCATTTACAGGGCAGTCGACTGTCATTCAACCCAGTCGGCTGTTCTGCAGAGTTCAATTATGTATTTTTTTTCAAGTACAGTCGACTGTCACATACATTCGGTCGACTGAACAGGTTAAATTCTCAAATTAAGGAATCATTCCTTCATTCTATACACACATCTTTCTCGGTCACACTACAATATGCTCATGCCAACCCAAACATGAAATTCTTATATGTTTATTAACATCACAACATAGTTTTCGATTGAATGTAACTTCCACATAACTAGTGTTCTTTTCTCAAAACGAATGCTAAATATACATATTTCTTTCACTCATCGTTTACTTACGGAGATGAATATTGATCCCAATTTAGCACGCTAGAACATCAAGTTAACAATTCACATTAAAATACATCGTTCCATGGAAATCTGAACTGTACATATTTTATTTTAATATACCAGTCGACTGCTCATCCGACCGGTCGACTGTGCAGGTCATTTCCAATTCTCTAATTATTAAAGTCCTTTTTCATTCGTTCATATTTTCTACACTATATACAGCATGGAAAATATCAATTTAGCAATCATTCTATCACTACCACATTTCTTCTTTCTCGACATTTCTTAACAAATTAACATCACTAATCTCTTTATTAGCGATCTTCATATTAATTCTCTATTCCTGATCTTTTACCAAACATACAAATCTATATTTTAATTCACCCATCACAACATTATCACAAAAGTCCATTTAAGCACATAAAGTAATATGGTCAATCTACTAACTCTTGCATATAATTCTTGGTGTTTAGAAATAATGAATCCATGGCTATAATCAATTTACTCACAACTTAAATTTAACGATAGAACCACAAACCAATATTTCAATCAATCAACAAGCCATTTTCTAATTTAAGTGTACTCTTATTTTCATGCATCATTCTTTCAATTCACATCTAGCACATTCCTAATTAGAAATACGGAAAATTTACCCACCTTAATTTGGAGAGACAAACACAATTAGCAACTTCCTAAACAAAAGTCCTTGCACACGAACGGTCCTCCTCCTAGAAGCGCGCACTCGAGCCTCCAAGAACACTAAAACCGAGCACCTCCACAAGCCAACCGAGCACTCCAAAGCCAGCCCCTCTTCTCCTTGATGTTGCAAGCACAATCCCACACACTCTCAATCTTTTAACTCACACAATCACTACTAGATAAGGTATTTTAGACTATAGATTTGTAGAAAGTAATAAGCACAAGAATAACTAGCCATAGAGGGGGTATTTATACTAAAATCTTGATGGAATGGAGGGCTAGGATCAAGTAATTGGTTATAAGATGGAGGGCTAAGATGAAAGTAGGAGTTACATTAACTACCCACCACCAAGTAACCACCAAGCATGATCTCCACTCAAATTTTCATTCCCTCCAAAAATGCAATCCGGCATAGCTTGGTGCATTTTGCACGTGTACGTGCAATGCACGTGCAAGCAACTAGGTCCAAAAATTTTACATTAAGAAATAACCTTTAAATTGTATCCTACATGACAAGTTGTATTTAAAAATAAATTAACTCATGGGCTTTAGTTTATGGGCCAAAGTAATCATTTTAAAATAAAATAAAAGAATTAAATTTTGGGCTTTAAGAAAAAGGCTTTTATTTATTTGAAAGAAGGCTTCATATAAAAGCACATATTTAAAAAAAATCTATACTCATCATGATGAAAATAATCATAACATTTAATTCAACCAAAAATATTGCACGTGCACACTACGTGCAAAAATAAAATAATTTTCATTAAATGAAAATCGGGGCATTACAAACCCTCCTGCCTCTCGTCTCCCGTGTCGATGCTTGAGTCACCATTCACGTTGCTCCTGGTTTCATGGGGCCGCACCTTCATCTTTTCTGATGCCATCGATTACGACAATGAAGATCCAGATCGACCACATCGCCGTTCGTCGTCGCCACCATCCAAATCTAGAGCGCCTTTGCTGCGGTGGCTACTTCTAATCCGGCCTAATCCCTCAAATACTCGTTCACCCCTATGTCGTCGTCGATCCGGCGCTGCATCACCCAGGATCTGCCACGCTGGTCGAGTTTCTCGTCGAGGAGTTGGAGTTATAGATGTGCTACACTTTTCCGATTAACCAGGGGGCTCTATTGTTTGAGCGGAGAGAGTTGTTTTGTACTCGAATTGGGTTCAATGTGTGGGTGAGATTTTTGGTGAGTATGTGAGAGAGGTGTTTAGTTTGTGATCTTCATTGGGGGGATGTTTCGGTTGAGCACTGTTTGTGTGGGTGATTGTTTGTGGGTGAGAGGAAGAGTGCTAGAGGGAGGAGTCGACAAGGCTTGGCGGTTTTTACTTTCTGCTAGGAGTTTTTTTTTTGTATGTAGTTTGTACATTAACCCAGTACTCTGGGTGTGTTTCGGTAATGTCTAATTAATGAAACGGGTGGTCATATTCTTCCTTCTCCTTCAAAATAAATAAATAAATAAATAAATAAAGAGAGGAAATGAAATAATTAGGATTGATCTAGACAAATCTTGCAATTAATTTTACTAGTAATTTACACGTTTATAAATATATTTTTTTAATAAAAAAAATCTGACATTGTCTGGCATCGAACCTAAGACATATTTTATATTAGTTATGCATGTGCATTGCACATATATGTTAGATTACAATGCATATATTTATTTGATTACAAATAAAGTTTGTTTAGTGACAAACTCTTCCATTAGTAGAGATTTTATTTGATCTTTGACATTCTGTCATTAGTTGTTGAGGGGATTAGGCTGATTTGGTTGAGAGAAGCAATAAATTATTGAAGACTTAGGAAGAAATTTTATTTTAGCGATATTAATATGTCATTGCTAGTACTAGGTACAATGGGAGAAGGTTGGCTTAGTCTACACACATATACTGTACATCCATATGAATGTTTTGAACAAACTGAAACTTGATTTAAGTGTCAGGTTTTTTGCAAAAATAAATAAGTCATTAATGGTAATTATCATGTTTTGAAAAAATAAGTGAGCGATATTTTATTAATAATTGCTAATTAAAACATAAACACGTGTATGTGCATACGATAAATAACTAGCGTTATCCTGTGCAAATTGCACAGACTAAAAATAATTTTGATGAACTCATAAAATTATATGGAACTTTAAAAAAGTGTGCGAGAATTGAGAGAAATTAATTCTTCAAGTGTATAGTTTAGTAAAATTTATCCTAAAAAATATGCTTATAGTTCCGGCTTTTGTATACATCAGGACCGGCAACAGTCAGGCCTTGGCCCGTCTCATCTCAACCCTCCCCTCCCTCCCCTCCCCCTCCCAAATTTACACTCTATTCATATGCCTTATCTCTCATCCCGTGTCTCCATGTCTTTGACTGCAGTAACGTCCCCTTCTCCAATATCCTCCTCCACCTCTCCGTTCGGCTCACCCTACTCTCCATCATCTACCTCCATACCAAATCTCATTTTTGGATTCGATACTATAGTCATCCCAATCTTCAACCCGTACTCTTCCTCAAATTTAAATTTCAGGATTTCAAAAACACAAATTAAAAATTGAAAAGAAAATGAGGTAGTAAATTAGAGTTTCAAAAATTAGTACATACACCATACATACAGTTGATTTAGTTGAGCAAAATTTTTCAAAAAACATTTTTTCATGAACACATTGTGTTCTACATAAACATTTCATCGAACACTTAATGAGCAAAGCACAGTTCTAGTAATTAAGTTCCATATTTATAGGGTTTGGGCTTTTATATTTTTTTTAATGAAAATATGCGTACTGCACGTGTTAATAAATGTGATGTGCACGTGTTTAGGAAGTGTGAATCCCTACTTTTGCTCTCCTTTCTCTATTTGAAAATGGAGAAAGGAAAGATGGGTAGCCCTATTAGCTTAAGATATAGTATAATTAGTTATTAGGGCATTTCCAACCCTAACACTATTTTTGTATAACTTTTATATTAAAATGATACAAAAGTCACATGAAACAGTAACTTTATATCAAACTCATAACACCAATTCTAACACAAAAAATGAAAATTCTCTACATATTCTTTTTTATCTAGTTTTTTTAGGAATAAGTTAGCAAATATCCTCATTCAAAATAAAGAAACTAGCACATACTTTAACTATTTTAAAAAACTAAGAAATACCCTCAGTTTGGATGAAACCATTAAAATTCCTGTTAAGTGAACTCATGTGTGTCACACTTGATATGTAAAATAACCTAAATACCCATGATAAAATGTATTTTAGCAAATTCCCCCCATTCAGAATATGGAAACTAGCATATATTGTTGACATATGTTTGGTGTGCACAAAACGTATCATTTACAACTAATATCTTCAATTAAGATTTGTAGAAAACACAGGAACAGGAAAATCAAAATAAAAGATACAAAAGGCTTTAAAAACAAGCAAAAGAGACATTGAATAGAAAAAAATTGGAAAATCAAGGAAAAGTGCATCACAGGAAACATGTGCTTCAAATCATCAAGAAAGTAGAAATATATAATTTATTTCTGTTTATGTGAGGCAAAATATATGTAAAGTAGTATTGATTGATAAATTTGTAGCGCTCCGAATTTTCAATAATTTAAAAATTAGAAAATACATGGCACAAATTCAGAATCAACCTCAATGTAATAGTAAACATAGCACAACACATGAGATTTTTAACTTATAATACATCAATTCTTTACATAGCACAACGCAAATTAAAAACTTTGAATTACATTTCTTTCTTTTCCAATCCATTCTCTTACAATTTGCATAAGCCATATTATCATTCTACCATATGCATTCAATCCCAAGTTAACGGTACCTACCTGTAAAACATGGGGCTAGAGATAACCCTAACCCCCAAATCTACAGGGGTCAGCCATAACGGTGTGAATGATATTAAAAGGAATACAATTTAAATAAAGCATAAAGAATAAATTCGCAATCAACAGATTCCCACAGTAGTAACAAACGGAATATGAAATAACGATAAATAAAAGTATAAATCAAGTGAAACTAGGCTAAGTATCAAGTGTAGGAAAACAAAATAATGTCATGCACAATACAAGTCAAGAAAACACAAATGCAGTATGATGAATCTCTAATGCATACTTGTCGGATTCTATGTATTCCATACTACATAGATTCGGTGCAAGCCCTAATCGTTCTTCACTTTATAAGATTTAATCCCTCCTTATGCAATTAATCCTACTACGGTTATAGGAACAAGATCTATAATACTTCGCGAATAGGCCTAACGATCCTCGACGCACAAACATCATGTAAGCATAGCTCTAACTCCAGAGAATCACCTCCCTGCCGTGTACCCCACGAATAAGCATGCCGACCCTCGACGTGTAGATACACAGTATATTCCGCGAATAGGTCTGCCGACCCTCGACACGCGAATGCACCGTATGTTCCATGAATAGGCATGCCGACCCTTGACATGCGAACATACCAACTGTCCTCTAGATATTCCATGAATAGGCTTGCCGACCTTCGACACGTGAATATACTAGAGACACAACACAGTCCAGGAATACATCCGTTGGACTAACAACAGAATCCATACTTACGTTTTCCAAGTTCTATCACATCTTCACGAGTGCTTGTTCTTAGGTTGATTATTATTAATTAAAGCACAATTTTCCCTCCCTAGAGTTGGTGTACCCTGCCAAACATAATTCAACTAATACAACACCAAGGCCCAACTGGCCAAATCCACAAAATCTCTTATGTCGGTTTACAGGAATCTTAGTCAACCTCTAGAGACTCACAACTCAAATATCAACACAAATCTTTCATTAAAACTCTTGATTCCATTACGAGTTCGTTCATATTAAGAAAACTTCTTTAAATCAAACAAATCCAATTTTATCTGAGTACTCACAAATTTCCTGAAATAAAATCTGAGATTAAATCCCTTAAATAACTGAGTTTCACATTTTGAAGTCATAGAAAAATTACAAAATATCAATCTCTTGAAATCCGAAAATATTTCGCTTTCTAAAGTCGTAGAAATATTTGTTAAACTCTATTATAAATCAAAATATAACTCTCTGTAAAATACAGTAATCTGTAGCAAAAACTTCATCTAAAATAGTAGTTCAATAATCTATAAGTTCGAAGAAATAATCGTTTAAGAAAACAATAAGAAAACTCAACAAAACAACAAAGACAGCAGGTGTCGGTCGACCTACATTTTAGTTCAAAAAAGTCACAGTCGACCGACACATTTAAATGCCAAAACCTCATACAAGTCAGTCAACCAACATCCTAGTTCAAAAACAGGACAGTTGACGGACATGTAAAAAACAACCACTTTAAAATTCTTGCTCCTCACAACTGATACGTAGTTTAAAATCTCCAAATGCATGAATTTAAAAGAGTAAAATCGTGAGATAATCAAATACAACTTGTCCAAAATAATAGAGTTCATAAATCAAATCAAACTCTCAATAATTTCATAAAAAGAGCAATTTCCAACTAAACTCTTCAAAATCAGGATATATATATATATATATATATAGGGGCCGGTTCGGGTGAGAACCAGCCCTGGGGTGAGAACCTAAGGGCCTCTCTCTACCACTCATCAAATCATTTTTAATGGCTGAGATTATGCAACTACAAAAAATGGTAATAGATCCTAATGTATAGACTTTTATTGGTGTGTGGCGGTTTAGGTAACTTTTTCGAATTGGAGAGAGAAAATATTTGGTTCCCGAAAAATATGGAACGTGATTTTGTATCCCATTAATAGCAAATGCAGAATCAATCACAATTTTTTATCCCTTAACCCTAGTAATAACACAACAAAAAAAGTCCAGAGTTTTTTTACCGCACGATTTCGTTCATTCATCACCGAAAATTACTAAACACTCGCGACAAAACCTAGTTGATCGTAGTTTAGGCGATTTCAATTTGGTTAGACATGTCACCGAAAAAGAACATGAAGAGGCTCATTTGCGACGGCGCCGGCACCGGTGAGGTTTTTTTTTTAATATAAAATTATTGCGATGTCGCCTTTTATTATTTTATTTTCTTGCAATTCGTTCTACTTTATTGAACCCCGAACAATTTGTTGTTCTAATTATAAATTTCTGAATCTTTTTCGTGATAATTTTTCCTGTAAAATGATTTTTGAAATGCTTTAAAAGTTTGGCTATTTAGGGCAAAACTTTCGAATTAAGGGGTTGTATAGGGCCTAAAAAAATAATAACAATACAGGCAGTTGCTGTTTAGGGCCTAATAAAAATAGTTGTTGCATTCAACAGTTGCTATTGAAATGCATTCAACAGTTGCTACTATGTTATTGATGGTTTTTGCATTCAACAGTTGCTATTAATTACTATGCAGTTGCTATTTACTTGAAAAAATGGTTTTCTAAATAGTTGCTATTCAGTTGCTATGCAATTGCTAATTAATTGCTATGCAGTTGCTATTTTGTTTTGAGTTTCTATGAAGTTGATATGCAGTTGCTATTTATAATTATCACAGTTGCTATTTATATTTATTACAGTTGCTATTTATATTTATTTCAGTTGCTATTTATAGTTATTACAGTTGCTATTTATAGTTACTACAGTTGCTATTTATAGTTTTTACAGTTGCTATTTACAGTTGCTATTACAGTTGCTATTTTGTTTTGGATTTTTAGTTATTACAATTGCTATTTATAATTATTACAGTTGCTATTGAAATGCATTCAACAGTTCTACTATGTTATTGATGGTTTTTGCATTCAACAGTTGCTATTAATTACTTTGCAGTTGCTATTTACTTGAAAATTTGATTTTCTAAATAGTTGCTATCCAGTTGCTATGCAATTGCTAATTAATTGCTATACAGTTGCTATTTTGTTTTGAGTTTCTATGCAGTTGATATGCAGTTGCTATTTATAGTTATCACAGTTGCTATTTATAGTTATTACAGTTGCTATTTATATTTATTTCAGTTGCTATTTATAGTTATTATAGTTGCTATTTATAGTTATTACAGTTGCTATTTATAGTTATTACAGTTGCTATTTACAGTTGCTATTACAGTTGCTATTTTGTTTTGAGTTTTAATGCAGTTGATATGCAGTTGCTAATTAACTGCTATGCAGTTGCTATTTATAGTTATTACAGTTGCTATTTATAATTATTACAGTTGCTATTTATAGTTAATTATAATTATTACAGTTGCTATTTCTATCATTAATTGCTATGCAGTTGCTATTTTGTTTTGAGAGTCTATGCAGTTGCTAATCAATTGCTATGCAGTTGCTATTTACATGAAAGATTTTGTTTCTAATTTGATATTATTCAGTTGCAATCTAGTTCTTATGCAATTGCTCATTACATTTAAAAACTTGTTGTAATTGATGTCTTTGTGTTATTTATTTCATAGGTGAAAGTACTTCGAAAAGAAGTTCAAGTTGCACACTTAATGTTAGAAATGAAGCAAATATTGATAGTTGTCAGAAGAATGTAGACGACGACTTTGTCGAAGTAGATGCTGGAAATAAAAGGGGTAATGAGAAGCCAGCTGAGAGCGTCGCCGATGAGCCAGTTGTACTTAGTAGGACATGCTCTCGTATTCTGGTGAATGCTATTAAAGACATGAAGGATGCACAGCGACGTGCTGTTGTTGAAATGGGATTTGGTAACATCCTACATTTGAAAACCACGAAGGTACCAGCTTCTTTGGCGTATTGGGTTCTTGATCACTTTGATCCTAGGAGCTGCGAATTGAAGATGGATAATGGACGGTCACTTCATGTGGAATCCATTGACACTGCACTGATTTTTGGACTGCCGAGAGGTAAGCGCCAATTAGATAGAAAGCGGAGAAGAGCAGTATGTCCAAAGGTTTTGGAGTGGAAACAGCAGATTGGGAAAGATAGAGTATTAATCAATACTCTGAAGGACAAGATGCTTGCCGAGGTTGATGGTGGCGTATGGTTCAAGCGTCATTTCGTGGTTTTATTAGGAGCTTGCCTATTTGAAAATCCGGGCAATGGGTATGTGAATCCCCAAATACTGAGCAACTTGGAATGTATGTCAACGCTAAGGGAGTACGACTGGGGTGATTACATGGTGAGATGCCTCGTAGAATGGAAGCTGAAATGGGAGGGGGAAAAAACAAAAAACTTCATGGGCCCGACCTTGTTCATTGTGGTGAGTTTTTTCGTACTACATAAATATATATTTTGTGTACTATAATTAGCAATATGAATATCTATAAGTTGCAACTAATAAAATATTGGGTTAATTGATTTTTTCAGCTCTTTATCTCGATCGAGTCTTGTTTTTGATATTATTTTTCATTGTATTATTTTTTCATATCTTTTGTAGGCTCTTTACCTCGATCGTGTCGTTTTCTTGAGAAGAACCGTCCCAAGATGTTATCCGTTAATAAAGGTTTGGACATTTGGTGAGATGTTGAAGCGGGAGAAGGATGAGAAGAAACACGGAGGTTTTGGGACAGGACATCTTTGCGACCGAATCGAATGGTCGGGTGAGGAACTTGAAGAAGATAAAGATGCTGAAGTTCTTGGAAAAGGATCTGAGAAGCCTACGGGAATGTCAACCGATGGTGAAAGTAGTGAAGCCGGAGGGGCTGTTCGCTTGTTTGCGGATAAATTCCTTACCAAGGCGAAAATATTGGCTGATACGATAGTTGATCTAATGTCAATGGTTCGAGATGCGCCGGCAGAGATCATGTCTGATCCGAATGTCAAGAATATGGTTGACAAGGCTCAGGTACTATTGGGTTGTACAGCCAATGTACCAGTAGAAAATAAAAATTTGGCAGATCAGCAAGCTGCTAGCACACAGAACATGTATGATTCCTTCTGGGCTCAGGATGATGTATTTGATCAGTTGAAGGTGCTTGAGGAAGCAACTGTTAAACGTTTCGCGTTTAACAAAGAAGTGGCCGCTAAAACAGATCGGCCAGACAAGAGTGTATTGGGACATAATGAGCCAAATTTCAGCCTTGGATTGACACAACTGCAAGGTGACGATGATACGGGAGCTGAGCAGGTTCAAGATCCCTTGTTGCAGGTTGATAAATAATGAATTATATATTTTTCCTTTTCAACTTTCCCTATACGAAAAGTTATTTTAATTGAAAGACTTGTGTATTTTGTAGGCACACAATAAGAGCACTGAGAAGGGGGAAGGAAAAACAGCACAGGTAATACCTTACAAATGTTATCTTTTTTGCTACGTTTAATGTATGTACTTGCTAATTAATTGCTATGCAGTTGCTATTTTGTTTTGATTTTCTATCCAGTTGCTATGCAATTGCTAATTACCTGCTAAGCAGTTGCTATTTTGTTTTTGAGTTTTTATGCAGTTGATATGCAGTTGCTAATTAATTGCTATGCAGTTGCTATTTATAATTATTACAGTTGCTATTTATAGTTATTACAGTTGCTATTTATAGTTATTACAGTTGCTATTTTGTTTTGGTTTTGTTTACTATGCAGTTGCTATGCAGTTGCTATTTATAACTATTAATTACTATGCAGTTGCTATTTACTTTAAAAATTGAGTTTCTAAATAATTGCTATGCAGTTGCTATTTTGTTTTGAGTTTTTATGCAGTTGATATGCAGTTGCTATTTATAGTTATTACAGTTGCTATTTATAGTTATTACAGTTGCTATTTATGCAGTTGCTAATTAACTACTATGCAGTTGCTATTTATAGTTATGCAGTTGCTATTTATAGTTATTATAGTTGCTATTTATAGTTATTACAATTGCTATTTATAGTTATTATAGTTGCTATTTATAGTTATTACAATTGCTATTTATAGTTATTACAGTTGTTATTTATAGTTATTACAGTTGCAAAAGAATCATAATGTTTTTTCATTTTTTTTGTGTTTAGGAATTGATGGAGGAGAAAACAAATTATTGTCAACAAAATGTTGAATGGGCGAAAAAAGCTGTTAGAAAACCTCGAAATCCTGTTAGAAAACGTCGATTTCCTAGTCAGGTATTGGTATTGCAGTTACTATTTATAATCATTACAGTTGCTGTATAATCATGCTGCATTTGCTTATGGGAGTAGTATTTATGTTTAAAGGTTGATCGAGATGCGGAGCTAGAAAATAAAAAGCGTCAAATAAACATGGGAAGTGGCAAGGTATTTGGATTGTTGTTTTTAAGATTTAATTCAATTATTGTGCAATTTATTGAATGATGTTAACTAGAATATTTGTTACCAACACTTCATAGGAGACCGAGACGCATACTCCGACTGATATAGGGGAATACTTGATTGTGAAAGGTCCAGAAGAGGGTGTGGAGATCAATAAGGCGAAGAAGAATTCTGATATTTTGAAAGGCAAAAACCCTATTGAGACTGCACACCACATGGTACGCCGGAAACAAACAGAAAAAAAGAAGACTGAAAAATTAATTTTCCCGTACGTCCGTAGGGAAGTGGCGTTGACCGACGGATGGACTGATGCTGAGAAGAAGATTGGGTACTGGGTGATGAACAATGCTGATGCTGATATGTAAGTTTTCCTTTGTTTTGCTAATTAATTGCTAAGCAGTTGCTATTTTGTTTTGAGTTTCTATGCAGTTGATATGCAGTTGCTAATTAATTGCTATGCAATTGCTAATTAATTATTTGCTAGGTAGTTGCTATTTTGTTTTGAATTTCTATGCAGTTGATATGTAATTTCTTATTAATCGCTATGCAATTGCTATTTACTTGAAAAATTGAGTTTCTAAATAGTTGCTTTGCAGTTGCTATGCAGTTGCTAATTAATTGCTATGCAGTTGCTGTTTTGTTTTGAGAGTCTATGCAGTTGCTAATTAATTGCTAAGCAGTTGCTAATTAATTGCTAAGCAGTTTCTAAATAGTTTTTATGCAATTCTAAGGATTTTTATAGCTGACTTATTATTTATTGATGTAGGATGGAGATCTTATTTTACACCGGACAGTATCAGCTCAGTAGAGAACAAATGATTTCACTTTTGCCATCTGTTTATGTGGAAGCATCAGTTATTGATATTTGGAGTATAATACTCAATCAAAAGGAGATGTCTCGGTCAAAAGGTTCACCATGTAGATTCTTCGCATCTACATATCTAACTGTGAGTCTGACTGAAATTATTTATTTATTTATTTATTTATTTATTTATTTTCATTTTTTTTTTTTTTGCATTCTTTTGTTTGTTTCACCACTATTTTCGTCCTAACATAATTTACGGTTAGGCATACACTGCTGTGAACCCTGTTAAAGAATGGAGTATGAATAGACGATGCGAGAAGTTCTTCGAGCGACTTGATGAGGAAATCGTTGATACGAAGTGGATGAAATTGGGCAGTATTGACATCGTAAGTTTGATGGTTATTAATTTTTTTAATGTTAGGCATATCTTACAGTTTGTGACGTAAAAAGAATGTGTTGATATTTAGTTAATTTGAAATTGCTAATTTGCGTATGCAGTTTGTGTTTCCAATAATACATGCAAGTCATTTTTACATGATGGTATATGACTTGAAGAATATGTCCATTGATATTATTGATAACTCCTCGGCGATGGATACTGGTGAATTGAAGACGAAATATGGCGATGTTCCAGGATCACTGGTACGAACATTATGATAATTGCAACATCAAATTTATAACTTTGTGAGTTGTGAGTGTAGCCTACATTTAGTTAATATTGTTTTTAAACATTCTTGCAGAGCCAATTGTTTAATCTATTTTTGGAGTCAAAAGGAAAAAATAAGGAGTCCATGGAACTGCAGAATGTAAATATACGGAGGCTGAATATGCCTTGGAGGGACGACAAAAACAAAGAGGATTGTGGAGTGTTTCTGATGCGCCACATGGAGACATATCATGGCGGTGGAGAAAAAAATTGGAATAGTGGCTTGAAGAAGAACAATAAGAGACAGCTTAATGTATTGAGGATTAAGTACTGTGCTGCCATATTGAAATCTGACGTTAATACCTTAAAACATCAAGTTGATGCAGCTTCAAACCTCCACTATCAGCAGCAATGTGTGGATGGGCCAATAGATTTGGGGCCCATTCTGCTTAATTACAAGCCGCCAACGGTCTGAGTGTCATTAGATTATAGTAGTCAGATGTATGATTCTTTTGTATACTAATGAATGATTCTTTTGTATACTAATGAATGATGTTGTTTTTGATCGATATACTTCATAATTACTTTAATTGTTTTGTATACTTCATAATTACTTTAATTTTAAATAGCAACTATAATAACTATAAATAGCAACTCTAATAACTGTAAATAGCAACTGCAATAACTATAAGTAGCAACTGTAATAACTATAAAATAGCAACTGTGATAACTATAAATAACAACTGTAATAACTATAAATAGCAACTGAAATAATTATACAGCATTCTTGGCCACTAAAACAGCAACTGTAATAATTATAAATAGCAACTGTATAGAACGAAATGGTGACTGATTCTGCAGTTGCTATTATTTTTACAAACATACATCATAATTACTTTAATTTTAAATAGCAACTATAATAACTATAAATAGCAACTGTAATAGCTATAAATAGCAACTGTAATAACTATAAATAGCAACTGTGATAACTATAAATAGCAACTGTAATAACTATAAATAGCAACTGAAATAATTATACAGCAATACCTGGCCACTTAAACAGCAACTGTAACAATTACAAATAGCAACTGTAATAAACAGTAACTGTATGGAACGAAATGGTGAATAAATGATTCTGCATTTGCTATTATTTTGGGAATAAATATTTTCAATTCAAAAATAGCGACTGCATAAAAACTCAAATCAAAATAGCAACTGCATAGCAATTGCATAGCAACTGAATATCAATTAATTAGAAACTCAATATTTCAAGTAAATAACAACTGCATAGCAATTAATTAGCAACTGCATAGCAACTACATAGAAACTTATGTTGTTTATTTCGAACTTAAAAAAGAAAATGTAATAATTATAAATAGTAACTGTAATAAACAGTAACTGCAACTGTAATAACTATATTTCAAGTAAATAGCAACTGTACTAACTATAAATAGCAACTATAATAACTATAAATAGCAACTGTAATAATTATAAATAGCAACTGTAATTACTATAAATAGCAACTGTAATATTTATATAGCAATACATGACCACTTAAGCAGCAACTGTAATAATTATAAATAGCAACTGTAATAAACAGTAACTGTGTATAGCAACTGCATAGCAACTACAAACTCAAAACTGTGTAGCAATTAATTAAAACTGTATAAGCTCAAAACTATAAACTCAAAACTGTATATAGCAACTGTAAACTCAAAACAAAATAGCAACTACATAGCAATTAGACGAACTTATGTTGTTTATTTCGAACTCAAAGTAACTATATAATTAACGTTACAAATTTGATATTAAAATAGCAACACCATAGAAACAAAATATCAAATAATTAACAGTAACCTATTAACATAGATTGAATTCAAAATAGCAACTGCATAAAATCATTCGACTCCGATGTCTTCTTCAACGACAACTCTTCGACCAGGACAATTTCTAGCATCATGTCTAACTTTTTTCATGCATATGCTGCACGTACGCAACGGTTTCTTGTTGCGCTCAATCGCAGCTTCTTGACGAGAAACAAGTCTACTACCACTTCTTTTGGTGCTGACCTTGGTTGGTGGATGCACCGAGACTTGTTCAGGAGCAGGAGCTCCGAAATGCGTTTCGAACATTCTATTCTTGGTAGACGGACCAGCTTGTGTCTCTTCGGTGGAATTAAGCAGGGCCATTTGTTCTTTGATGCAACGGTGGAAACTCGACATCTTTGCGATGTTACCATCAATAAGACCAATACACGAGTAAAAATCTGAAATTAAATTATTCATGATAGACTTTTGCTCATCAATGCTTGCGCAGTCGTTAAGGACATTGTTGTCAAGTTGGTGTATTGGCTTCGATTCAGCTGTTTTAGTCCATCGGTCGATAACATACTTATCAGGTATAGCTTCAAGTTTTTGATCTTTGAACACCCAGAAAATATGCCGACATAGTAAGCCCATCATTGTAAACTTCTTGCAGGTGCATGTCACATCCTCAGCAGTGTTGTTGTGTGTGACAGATGCTATATCGCTACTGTCACTACTTATTTCATATGTAGAACTTAGGGAGCCTTTTGTGATACTGATAATGCAACAATCGTATCATGCAGAGACGATCTCCTTTTGCATTTCTTTGAAAATTGTTGACGTGTATACCTTACTAGCATGCCTCTCGATCAACAACTGGGTGATGAGAATGGAGACAGATAAGGTGTTCTTGTTGTTCAACTTGTTGTATTCATTTCGCTGTTTCTCTAAAGCCCCTTCAAAAAACATGAAAAACTCAATCAAGTTTGATCGAGGGTTGAAGTGTATTTTGAAGAAATTGTTTTCGCTCTCAGACATTGATGTAGTTCGTAGCAAGCCGCTCATAGGGCAGTCCCTAAAATATGCTGGGATCCAAAATTCTCGTATCTGAAACATTGACTTCAACCAATTGTCGTCTTGAACTCCGTATTCGGTCATTAATGTAACCCACTTATCTTCAAATTCTGGTGGCTCAATGAGGCTTGTCCAAACAATCGACCTCAACATCGATTTGAAAGTGTCGTCATCTTTCACTTTATTTGGTAGCCTCAAAGGCAACTTCTGCATGATGTGCCACATGCACAGGCGTCGCCTGACACCAGGAAATACGCGCTCAAGTGCAATCTTCAATGCAGGGTCTTGGTCTGTAATAATCATTGAGGGACAATGACCAATGCAATCTTTAAATTTCTCAAGTACCCAAGTGTAAGAATCGACATCTTCCTTAGTGAGCAACGCAGCAGCAAAAGTTATACATCCGCCATGGTTGTCTTTTCCCGTGAACGGAGTGAAGATCATGTTATACCTATGGATATATAAAAATTAGCATAAACTTTATTGTGGACATATTTTTTAAAAAAAAATCTACAAGTATCCTGTTTTGTTTGACATAAATAACTATAAATAGCAACTGTAATAACTATAAATAGCAACTGTAATAACTATAAATAGCAACAGAAATAATTATACAGCAATACCTGACCACTTAAACAGCAACTGTAATAATTATAAATAGCAACTGTAATAAACAGTAATTGCAACGAACGAAATGGTGAATGATTCTGCAGTTGCTATTAATTTGGGAATAAATATTTTCAATTCAAAATAGCAACTGCATAGAAGCTCAAACACAAAAGAGCAACTGCATATCAATTAATTAGCAACTTCAAAGCAACTGCATAGCAACTGCATAGTACATTCAGTTGCTATATAGTGAATTCACATCATGTAGTACAGAAATTTGCAAAATGAGAAACAAGCAATAATAATATTGTTTCCAACTAATATATGTAATATTTGTGGCTACTTAAAATCAGAAAACAAACGCATGCTCGTACCTATTAGTTGAATAAGTAGCATCAAAGCTCAGAACATCACCGAAAACGGCATAATTTCTCCGGCATATTGAGTCAGCCCAAAAGACACGTGTCAGCTGGTCTTTCTCATTGACATCGTACTCCAAAACAAAGGCTGGACTTATTTCTTTTTTCCTGAAAAGCCTGTCCAAAGCCATTTGAGCATCAACACCAAGCGCATATGCCTTAAGGTCGCGCGAGAAATTTTTGAACTCAACACTTGTGCATCCGATATTGGAGTAAGATCCAACAACCTCTTTGAATAACCTGTAAGACTTCATCGGACCTATATTTGCTCTAGCACAATTAAGAATGAAATTCTGGTGACCGGGATTTAATGTTTTATTCGCGTCGAGGAATTGTCTCTGAACCAATGGCACTAACGGGTGAGAATGATGCTCGACGAATTTAGAGACAATGTAGTTCGAATTTGTTTCGTGTTTTAAAAGCATAAGAGCCTTGCAGTCTAGCCGTTTCGACACCCGACGCCTCTTGATTTTTGGCTTATCAATCGGATCATTCTCCTCTACAATATTCTCCTCGACAATATCATTATTGAGATGGTTGTTTGAAACATCGGACTTAACGGTATTCTTATTTCCCTGCCTGTTACAATAAAGCCACTTGTGTGTAATTAAACCACGTTTTCTCTTATCGCCGCCCCGCCGAACATCAAAACCACAAGCTGCGGCGTATTCTGTATAAAACTTTATCCCGTCATTCATATTAGCAAATTGCTTGCCGACAAAAGGCTTCAGGTCACTGTCGCAATGAGGTATATAGCGTTCAGTTAATCCGGGCGATATCGACAAGGTACAACCCTGTACTGGAATAATTTTATTTCCAACTACAAAATCAATAAAAACGTTGTTATGACATTTATATCAAATAAGATTTAAAAAAAAATTATAAATCTTGCTAATCAGTATTTGCGAATTTTCATTATTTGCTATGTATCTTACTGTTCAGTATTTGCTATTTTCAATTCCAGTATTTTTTTGGTTTTCTAATAAAAGAATTGCTATGCAGTTGCTAGTTACTAATCAATTGCTATGCAGTTGCTATTTTCAATTCCACTTAAACAGCAACTGTAATAATTATAAATAGCAACTGTAATAACTCTAAATACAAACTGTACTAACTCTAAATAGCAACTGTACTAACTATAAATAGCAACTGTAAATAGCAACTGCAAATATTGGTAGTTTCGAAGATGGATGTGTTATTTCTTTCGAATATAAACGATTTCATGAATTAAAATAACTATAACACACTGCTTTGTTTATTATCTTGTAATTGATGATTCTTATACAGTACTGTATATTATGTTTCTATTTATAATAACTCTAGCAATTGTGGATACACCAGGAAAAAAAAGGAACTGTAATAATTATAAATAGCAATTGTAATAACTCTAAATAACAACTGTAGTAACTCTAAATAGCAACTGTAATAACTATAAATAGCAACTGTAATAACAATAAATAGCAACTGTGATAACTATAAATAGCAACTGTAAATAGCAACTGCAAATATTGATAGTTTCGAAGATGGATGTGTTATTTCTTTCGAATATAAACGATTTCATGAATTATCTTGATAGTTTCGAATATAACACATTGCTTTGTTTATTATCTTGTAATTGATGATTCTTATACAGTACTGTATATTATGTTTCTATTTATAAAATATAAATCTGCAAACAACAAGAAAAAAAAGGAGGTATATAATGACCTGATCGACGTTCTATAGAACAAGAAATACAATAATCAGAAACATTAAAACATAGTATAATGAAAACCTGGTGTATCCACATTCTTCGGATTCATTGGAGGAGACGGGAACGGTGTTTGTATATTATTCAGATTGTCTACACCGGAAGTTTGGGCAGTAGGGTTAACGTCGTCGTAATCGAACGTGTTCATCATCCTGATGAAGAATGTGGTTCGGTTGCAAATATAATAAAAACGGCAAAAAATATTGATCGAAAAATCTATCTAATATTGACCGCATAATATCTTCATTCCTTTTATTATGTGGTCCCCAACGCTTAATTAAAGGGATTGACATCTAAAATCAAAAATTAATTAATCTAATTAATTATAACGGATAAGATCCAGACCGTTAATATTAGTCAGATGAATGGCTGGGATAGGCCCTTAGGTTCTCACCCCAGGGAATGGTTCTCACCCGAACCTTTTCCTATATATATATATATATATATATATATATATATATATATATATATATATATGGGGAAAAGGGTTATGAGCAACTTGCTCATTTAGTAAATGAGCAATTGATTATGTGGCATGCATGTGATACATTGGACAACTAACCCTTTTAAGGATTTTCCAATCACATATATGCCACATCATCAATTGCTTATTTACTAAATGAGCAAGTTGCTCATACCCTTTTTCCTCATATGTGTGTGTGTGTGTGTGTGTGTGTGTGTGTGTGTATCCGAACAATCATCAAGAATCATTGTATATAAGTGGTATATTGTTCAATTCAATCTCAATATCAATATAAATCAATGATCCACTTGAAAACTTCTCAAAACTCGAGAATCCAAGCTTTCGGCCTACAGCATCAGACCCGAAATCAAAACCCAGCTCAACACTTCAAACCTTGATCGCTTGATACCAAAAACTCTCTTGTGATTTGTTAAACACATATAAAAACTAATTGTGTCAATTTTCCCTTGATTATATGCTTCTATAACAATTTTTTGTCAAGTTATACTCATCAAGAACATCAAACAGATCATATATCTTCAAAACAGTGAATAACCCTTCTTTTTCTACTCATATGCATCATGCACCATTCAAATCTCAATCTACATGATCAAATCAATAAGAATATAGGGAAAACAACACATCCATGATTACTACTAGCTTTCTATCATTCTTAAATCATCTATACAGTAAGTTAATCATCGATTGCACATTGTTCATGAAAAACCCTGTTTTTAATTACTCATTCATCAATTAATCACTATATTAACATACAATCTTCTAGCATGCATCCTACTAGATAAATCTTCACATTCATCATGCATAGAACAACAAAAGATAAAACATGTCACTCACCTTAGTGGAGAATCAATCGAGAAATAATAAAGAGAACAAGAAAAGCTTATTCCTTGCAAAGTCCAAGATCCTAGCTTCGAAACTCCAAGAAATCAATAATAAAAATCCTCCTTTGTTTTATGCAGAAAAGAAACGACTGCTACTTGCTGCCTATATAGGCCGAAATTAGTTTTTCTAGGGTTTGAGAAGATTTGCAAAAATATCCTTTTTAGAGATAATATCTTTATATGTTTAAATCCACTAAATTAGGCAATTTGATAACCAAATAAGGTGAGATTCAAATCCCCTAAATCTCTCCTAATGCTGGCCGGTCTCATTTGAAATCCAAAAAAAATCAACTTTTGAAATTTTGCCTCCAAGTGGCACTTTTGCAAAAAGACCCTTCGTTTAGCAATATTTGAGAAAATACCCATAATGACTTATAAAAATACAGAAAATTTTGTAATTATTATTCACCAACAAATATTACATCCTCCAAATAAATTCTTAACTTTTGTGTTTTCCCAAAAAATTATATTTGCACGTGTTTTGCATGTGCAAAAAGCAAATCTCAGAAATATTTATTAAATCACCAAAAATAACTTTAATTTATTTATTAATCTCAAAAAAAATATTTAAAATTCTAGGGTTTTACAAAATTAGTTTTGGAAAGAATATAAAGTGAAATCGCCAAAGAAAAGTCGAATCTGCACGACAGCGGTCGACCGTATAGAATGACGGTCGACCGACACAACCGTCGACCGCTCATCTCTATGAAAAAAGATGAGTCAGTGGACTGGTCATCGCTCGACTTACGAGTTAAAAGATGAACGGTCGATTGTCCATCATTGAGGTCGACCGTCCAATTGCAGACCTGACTATTTCAGAAATATCTTTTCATTTTCGGGAAGACACATTTCCTCACTCTATAAATTGAGGCGAATTCACAGTGTATTCTTCCCCCCTTGCTATCATAACTCTTCTGAACAAATCATTCAATCAATACTCCGAGTGTGAGTGATTTTTATTGTCTTCTTCAGTCAAGGTCTTTTTAGATCTTGAAAGTTTCTTTTTCTTCTTCCACTTCGGTGAGTTTTGTGGGACTTATTTGTCTAAGCTCTGTGGGTGTAATAGATCTTTTGGCCTGAATTCCGAGAATCACTGTACAAAGGGTTTAAAGTATAATAGGATGTTTGTGGTGGGAAATTGCTACAAGTAGGTGGTGTGGACGTAGATATGGGGGTCGAACCACGTTATATCAATGTGTCATACTCGTTGCTCTGTTTGTTTCTCTTAATCTATCTTTTTACTTTATGCATTTCACTTGAATTTTTAATTTCCGCACAATCACCCTATTCAACCCCCCCCCCCCCCCCCAAAGGGTGATTTAAATATACCCCCACTATTTTAAAAAATGAATATTTGGGATATTTTAGCAAATGCCTTGCAGAAACTAACATATACCCCCCATTATTTTAACAAAACTAAGAAATACTGTCAGTTTGGACGGAACAGTTTTAGGGTTTTGAATACTATTTAATAAGTGTTTGTTGTAATGACCCAAAAAAATTAAAAAATTAAAAATAAATAAAAAAATAAAAAATCAATGCCAGCATCAATGCTTTGTTTCCACATCTCAACTTGTGTGTCGTTGAAGATGATGTACAACCTAGTGTGACAATAAGTAATACCATATTAACAAAGCATGTAAATAATTCGTTAAATTCGCAAATTATTCACGAAGAAATAATTTGTCAAACAGATTCGTGAATTATTTGCAGGTTTGCATTTAATTCCAGCAGTTCGTGAATTATTCACAAAAATCAAGAATTAAACGAATGTTTCGTGAATAATTCGCGAATTTAGCGAATTATACAATAAATATTTATGGATTTATATAAATATTTACTTAGGCGATGAGTACTAACTACTTAGATACATTAAAATTTGTATTTCTTTCTTCTTAACTTTTGCCCGTTTTTTTCCCGAATTTGTCGGATTCTTGTTGATTTCCAAATATTAAATCTTGTCAAATTATTTATAAACGACGAATTTGTGACTATGGGTAATACACAAGCTACTGTTGAACCTATTGTGAATGAAGATGAAGAAAATGATAATGCACATTCTAGAGTGGAGCAAGAGACCACACAATCTTACAATCTGTTGTAATAGATGATGGTTTTTGTATTTTTTGGGTCAAAATATGACGTAGAATCTTTTTACATTACAATGTTGTCATCAGTACAAGAAGAAAGTTATTCAGACCGAGTAATAGCACAACACTCACATTTTTTACAACACCTAACACTGAAAATAGTGGCGTAATATGCTAGTTTCCGCATTTTGAATGGGGGCATTTGCTAGAATATCCCAAATATCCTTTTTTTTTAAATAGTGAGGATATATGCTAGTTTCCACATTCTGATTAGGGGCATTTGCTAAAATACATTTTATCATGGGTTTTTAGGTTATTTTACATATCACGTGTGACGCACGTGAGTTCACATAACAGAGATTTTAACGATTTCGTCCAAACTGGGAGTATTTCTTAGTTTTTTTTAAAAATAGTAGGGGTATTTGCTAAATTATCCCTTTTTCTTATTCCTCACTAGTTATCATTTTCACAAATTGCTCATTTCGTACTATTTTTAAATATTAATTGTACTCAATTATAAAATTAACCCTTAGTATTATGTAAAATATATATCACGAATAAAATATTTTTTAAATTTTTCGTAAGGGTAAAAAACGAAAAACACTCCTAATCTATGAGGTCAAAGCGGCAAACCCTATAATCCATTCGTCAACGTAATAAACCCCCCATCTAAGAATCACGGTCAAACCCTGTACGAAAAACCTTAAAATGGGTGTGAAAAGACCAAATTGCCCCTTATATTAAACTGAACCATGAAAAAAATCCATAAAAAGAAATTCTAAAAATCCACAATCCAAAATCTAAATAAAAAACAAACTGAACCATCAAAATCCAAATCCAAATACAAGTCTAAAATCTAATGTTCATGCTTTTCTTTATTTTGTTCTCGATTATGATCCTCAAAATCAGAATCAAACACATCGTCATCATCTCCTGACTTTGTTATTGATTTTGTTGGGTTTTATTTGTGTAATTTATTTTTTTAAGGATTTGAACGAGGGCGGCGGGGTTGCACGGCGGCGGTGGGGTCAGATAGAGGAGGCGACGACTGCAACGAGGTTGGGTAGAGGAGGCGACGGCGGCAGCGAGGCCAGATCAGAACGAGGGTGGCGGGTGGGGATGATGATGATGATGAAGATGATGGGATCTGAAGGAGGGCAGTGGGTGAAGGATTTTGATTTTGATTTTGGATTTGGATTGAGATCTAAAGGACTTTGATTTTGATTTTGATTTTGGATTTGGATTGAGATCTAATTTTTTTTGTTTTAATTTTTAGTTTTTTTTATTTTATGTTGTTGAAAATGGTGTATTAATATATAAGGGGCAATTTTGTCTTTTCACACCCATTTTTAGGGTTTTCGTACGGATTTTGACCACGTTCCATAGTTGGGGTTGGGGGGTATTTCTTTGACCAATAGTTTAAGGGTGTTGCCACTTTGACCTCATAGATTATGGGTGTTTTCGCTTATTACCATTTTCGTAATAAAATATAATTAATTTCATCATAAATTATGCAATTGGAGGCAAAAAAATAAAATTAGCTAAACTATAGGTGAGGGTTTAAAAAAGTTACAATTAAAAAATAATTTTTTTTTGTGTTCATGAACAGTAGCACACCAAATTTGTTCACAGAACGCCATTTACCCCAAAATGGAGCTAGATTTGGTACTTAGTTGGAGCACCTCCAGCGCCAAAAGAGCATCTTTACGCCAAAATGGTGTTGGGTTGGAGATACTCTTAGAGGATACGAGGGTCCTACGCCAGAGGAGGAAATTTATTCTTTGCAGCCAAAATTTATGATCCGCATCGTTCCAGTTTATCTTCATATTATAAAACATAGAATGAAGAAAAAATACTAAATTTTAATATGTTTTGCTCATTCATCGTAATGTTACAAAATGAACAATTTTTCAGCAGTATAACTATTGTGACTATTAAATACATGGGCAAACACATTTAACTACGATAATATTTCATCATTTTATGTTTTATAATATGTCGAACACTTTAAATGATGTGGATCAAGCATTTGAAATGAGAGAGTAATTTATTTAAGGTGCTATATGCCACATTTCCGTAGTTACTATTATTATATGGATAGTGTCTGTAGGCCATATGCGGCCAAATGCACACTTATTTCGTTGTTATTAGAGATTGATGCAATGAGTTGATATTTTGCTCACTATGAGGCTTACTACTAGATTTAACAATTAACGACACTTGCAGCATTCTTATTTTGGTTCTGCTCTTTTTAGCTAGCTCATGGTGCATAGGATTCAAAACCTAGCGATGCTAAAATATTTTTCATTTTTTCTTTATAGATAATACAATTTATGTACAGTCCCCGTATGATCAATTTATAACAACTATCACTACAAACCACACAGACTTTTTCGAGATTTTTTCTAGGCTATCCCAGCTTTTATAAACGTCGGGATAGACCGTAGCGGCCTTTCTGAAAACACTGCCAGAAACGCAGCTATAGCGAGCGTCGGAACAGATATAGGGTCTATCCCGACAATTTTTAACCACACCACTATAGCCTATATCTATCCCAGCGTTTAATTCAAAAAACGGCGGTCTAGAGCTTTTGTCAGGAAAAAGAAAAATGTAATCTATCTTGGCATTTTTAACTCAAAACGCCGGGATAGGTTATTATTATTATTATTTTTTTAAAACATCCTATCCCGGCGTTTTTTATTTTTGGCAAAAAACACTGGGATAAATAGGTTTTTTTTTTTTTGAATTTTAAAATATTTATTAATAATAAAAATTACCCTACATGAAATAAAATTTCATATATATGTCATAAAACAACATAGAACTCCTCAATCTCATTCAATACAACTAATTGAATCAACATGAATTTTTATCAACAAGCAGTTTAGTTAAGCTCCTCAATATGTAATACCCCTAAATTCTTATTATATATATATACTAGGTTTGCCTGTTGACACGTGCCTATGGCACGTCTTCGGAACGGTGCACCATATTTGATTATATAAAATAGTTTTGAAGGTTCAGCAAATTAATTAAAGTAGGAAACATAAAGCAAAAAAACATATTATACGATTTTTTAAATTATTTTTTTAAAATTATTTTTTATGTTTTTAAATTTGAATTTTTTTTTGTTTTCTAATTTTAAAAAAAATTTATAATTTTTATTTTTTTAATTTTTTGAATAGAAGAGGGATGGAGAGAGAGAGAGAGAGAGAGAGAGAGAGAGAGAAATAAAAAAAAATATAGGAGTTGTTTTGGATGGGGGATTTGAATTTGAGTTTTGGGGGAACTTTTGGAGGGAAAATATGTTTTGTAAGGTTAGATCTAGGCCTTTGATTTTTTGGGGATTGAAGGAGAGCCACTTGATAGCTTTCTTTGTGTTTTATTATATAGATATATATATATATATAGAGGAGTGATCCAATGAGAAACATCTTAAAATGAGAAAATGAGAAACATTAAATCTAACCATTGGATTTGAGAGGATTGAGATGAATGGCTCTAATTCATTTGGAATAGTAATTTAAAAAACCGGTTTATTTTAACTAATCTATAAAAAAACCACCAAAAAACCCAAATGATTAATTAGTATGATGTCTAGGAAACCCAATTGCCCAAAAAAAAAACCACACACTTGGGAGCATGTAGGTTTTATCTACTTGTATCTCAGTTGCTCACGCTACAGTTTGAATGGAATGACGTTCTAAAATCTGTCTCTAGTTCCTTCATAGGAGTTAGTCCAGAGTTTGAAATTGCTCTTTATACTCTCTGTTTCTTTGTGGGTAGAGAAGATAATCGTATTCTTCTGGGTCCGTATGCTGTCAATATCAAATGCTAAACCGGGAAGATAATCATATTTTTTCTATTGTAAATTTTTACAAAGAATTGTGTTGTATTGTTTGGAAATTTATATTGGCAGTTGGAATGCTTCTTGCCAGAATGAAGTGCATCTGAGAGGATAAGCATAACATTCTCATATTTAATTACTTGTATTATTGATTATGTAACCATACCGAAAAAGTGACTAATTAGCATCAATAAAGAGCAACTGATTCATTTCCTTTGCTGTTGTGAACATCTCTGTGTGTAAATTTAAAACAGGAGCAAATTAACTATGCCTCTGAAACACAATTTTGTAATATTTTGTTAATATAGAATCATCTACTTGTACTCATATTTTGTTTTGACAGTTTGCCTCCCCGAAAAACAGTTTGAGCATCAAAAAGTCCCTTGTATGCAGTGGTAGGGAGTCTGGGGACATAGAGGGTTAATTTTCAGAATCGGCCATTGATTTAGCGTTCTGCCATTGCAGGTGAGGGAGATGACTTTTGATGCTCGGTGCAAAAATAAATGACTGTGCAATTAATTTGGCTGAAAATTGAGGGGTACTCCGAAACTCGGCTTAAATATTAATTTCCATGAGTAGTACTGTACTGAATTTCTTATTTATAAGAGAGCAAGAAATGTCCACAATGTCCACACACAAAAATGCGTAGGCTCTCCTTGTTGGTCCTTTGGTCCCAAAATGCTTTAATTTTCCTTCTATTTTGGGACAATGTCCTTCTTAGATACACTGCATGCAGCAACTATCAGTCAACATTTTTTTTCGTATGACGAAGGTGACCTTAACTTAGCATCTTTAGGAGACGAGCAACTATTGAAACACTGAATTAAGAAGTTACATATATCAAATCCAGTACAAACAAGAATTATGGTCTTAGTTTCAACAGTGTTGATACTCAAGATTCAGCAATTGGAAACACGGATCCAATTTTGTCGTTCCCTAGATGGTAGCATTTGATATTGACAGCATACGGACCCAGAAGAATACGATTATCTTCTCTACCCACAAAGAAACAGAGAGTATAAAGGGCAATTTCAAACTCTGAACTAACTCCTATGAAGGAACTAGAGACAGATTTTAGAACGTCATTCCATTCAAACTGAAGCGTGAGCAACTGAGATACAAGTAGATAAAACCTACATGCTCCCAAGTGTGTGGTTTTTTTTTTTGGGCAATTGGGTTTCCTAGACATCATACTAATTAATCATTTGGGTTTTTTGGTGGTTTTTTTTATAGATTAGTTAAAATAAACCGGTTTTTTAAATTACTATTCCAAATGAATTAGAGCCATTCATCTCAATCCGCTCAAATCCAATGGTTAGATTTAATGTTTCTCATTTTCTCATTTTAAAATGTTTCTCATTGGATCACTCCCTCTATATATATATATATATATATATATATATATATGTATATATATGTATATATGTATATATGCATTGACATTATTATTTTTCATACACCACTATTATTTTTATGTTAGTATGGTTATATTTTTTTAAAAGCCTAATTTGTTTTCTTAAAAGGCCCACAAAACCCAATCCAATAAGGTTATTTAGGACTTAAAGTGCAATTTCATAAAGTATAAGGGGTTATGTGCAAAAGTAAGGGACACCTAAGCCTTCTATACCCTTCCACACACCTCTCCTTCTCTCTTTTCCCTTCTATCTGCAGGCAGCCAGCAGCAAACAGCAGTTGTATTCCTCCCCTTTTTCTATATATTAACCCCTACTACTCCATTTACTACTACTACTACTAACTACTACCTTTTTCTCCTTCTCTCTTCCTTCTTTACTGCCGACAGCAGCAGCAACCTTCTTTTCTTCTCCCCTTTTCTATATTTACTACTACTTGCTACTACTTCAACTACTACTACTTACTACTATTACTACTACAATTACTACTACTACTACTTCACTACTTCTTCAACAACTACAACTTTTACTACTACTAATATACTGCTCCAGCAGTACTACTACTGCAGCATCTCTACTGCAGTACTACTGCACTACTTCTACTACCACTACTGCTGACTACAACCACTCCTACTACTTCTACTACTGTCCTAGTGTTGTCTATTACTTCTTCAACAACTACTACAACTCCTACTACTACTACTACTACTATACCACTCTACAACTACTTTTGAATTGGAGCAAGAAGTCAAGAAGACTAAAGGTGCAAGGAGGAGAAGTAGCAACTTGAAGCTTGCAAGCAAAACAAAATGGGTATTCTCCTTCTCCTTTTGATTTCTTTTATGACTTTATTAGATAGAAGTTATGTTTGTTAAAGTTTTTGAATTGAAGTAGAGAGGTTATGTTAGAAGTTTTATTGTTAGGATGTTGTTGGTTGAGATTATTAAATACTTTAGTTTACATAGAGTAAACATAGCAAGAAAAATGTATGTTTACTCCAATCATGTTTTAATTCATTGTTTTGATTATGCATAATAGATTGAAGTGATTAGGTGAAATAAAAAGTTGTAATTAGGAAAGAGACACTAGTAGAAATTATATATGCTAGTAGGGTAGAATTGATGAAGAAGTTGCATGCATGATTAATTATAGAGATTCTATATAGATATAAATTATATAGAATGATGATTGTATGTTAGTAGATATAAATTATATAGAGTGACGTTGTATGATTATATGCTTAGCCCTTATGACAAGGAAAGCTTAAATAGAAGAATTATGGGAAGTGTATGCCTAGTTAATATAATTATTTAATTAGCTTGTAGAATAGAAAACTACTCGTTCATGATGGTATGAACTACTTGTGAGTTAGTAATGGATGGAAGAACTAGTAATTCAAAGTAGAGTTAGTAGTTACTTAAAGTAATGGTAGTAAGTGGATAGTTGTAACGCCCCGGATCCCCGTCATCGGACATCCGTGACACAACCAGAATCTTTGCCTTCAAATGCATCTCAACGCAGTAAATAGTACGGAAATTTAAAACACTTTTATTGCCATCAGAGTTAATACATCAATAGTTACGAACATCAATTATTCGTATCAAGCTATAACACCCCTACTTTGACTCCAAACCCAATTCTTTCAATTTCTATATCACTTTAATCATAAACTAAGATAGTTATATTTCAAAGAAAAATCGGGCAGAGTCTCCCCTAAAATTTCTGCCCCGAAACACAAAAAGCTTACGGAATTCTGCTCTAAATTCCGTAGCTCACATCATAGGCAATTATATCACGGGCTCCCCAGGCCAAAATGAGCAGAATCACACAGGCAATATATATATATGCTATGGGGGCCAAACTCATACTAGAATATCAAATATCAAATAAAAACCATAAATTCCTTTGAAAACATAGTCAGGTTTTTAGAAAATAATTCATAAAACATACCACAGGGCCCGGTACTCCACAACGAGATGGGTACGGGTCAACAACATAGCATACCACCCCACACTATACTCATCATCATTATCCACATACTTATACATCACAAATACAGTTTAAAGCATAAATTTCACTATTCACATAAATAACCTTAAACGACAATTATAAGATGAAGCTCCACTCCACAGAATCTACACCTCACCTCTGCACCGCTGAAGACCTGTAACAGTAGGGGCCTAGGTAGTCCAGAGACTCCCTAACCCCCCAAACACTAAGGGGTTAGCCATTTCTGGTGTGAGTATAATATATTAATAAGCAACTAAATTAAACTTTATAAGTAAACAGAACGAACTTACGAATACCAAGATAAACCTGAACATGTAAATATCATAAATGGAATTTCACATCAAATACTCACTACATCACTTCCTGTATGCATATCCATACCTACTCACAGCATACTTATCATAAGTTTGGAAACCATTCCAATTTGTCGCTTAAGGCCCATCACTTTACGCCTTAAGCAACCATTCCTATAGCTTTATTTTTTTTATAAAGCTTTACATTCACAAATACTCTACTATCACATAACTGCACCATATTTACCATTCATTGCAATTACAGACTCACGACTTATTTTCTTTCCCAATCTCATATCACATATATCATCACGTCTCGCAATACATCACTTCCACACTCATACTTCATCTTAAATGGAAAATAAACGTGTATCCTAATTTCCTAGTGTTTGTGTATGCCATGACCTGAGTCTAATGCAACAATACAGAATATAGAACAGATGCACTTAATCTAATGTCAGCAAGATTCTGGATGCACATGCATCCCATACTACATGTGACCCAGGTCAAGCTAACATACTTAGTCTAATGCAAGCGAGACTTTGGAAATGTATGCATCCCATACTACATACTTTCCAAATCAAGCCGTTGTCTCTAAGTTTAGGGATTCGAACCCTCGCTATGCAATGCATTCTAATTTGGTCTACTTCCTGTTCCTGATAGTATGACATGGTTGGGTTCAAAGCCGTGACGAACTTAAAGATATACCGCAATATACCTATAGCATCGTATTTCACCGGACCGCAGTCCGTACGACCCGTTCGTGTCCACTAGCATATACCTGGATCCCATTCAACAACCGTGATGAACTTAAAGATATACCGCAGTATACCTATAGCATCGTATTTCACCGGACCGCAGTCCGTACGACCCGTTCGTGTCCACTAGCATATACTTGGATCCCATTCAACAGCCGTGACGAACTTAAAGATATACCGCAGTATACCTATAGCATCGTATTTCACCGGACCGCAGTCCGTACGACCCGTTCATGTCCACTAGCATATACCTGGATCCCATTCAACAGCCGTGACGAACTTAAAGATATACCGCAATATACCTATAGCATCGTATTTCACCGGACCGCAGTCCGTACGACCCGTTCATGTCCACGAGCATAGAACATGACGTCGGTACCCCCGATCCGTCAGGATATCAGCATCCCGTTCTTACCATAGTACTTCAGGAATTAACAGTGCAAGATACGCACCGCAGTGCGTATCCAATATGACAGGAAGAGACAACCAGTATCACCACTTAGTGCTAACTCTCAGAACGAGTTGGATTATAGGGAATCACCCCTAATACCAATTCGGACTTCGAGCGAAACAATAAAAGAAAACCTAATCAATGCAGTTTGCTGAAAGTATGTTGTTATTCAAATCACACCCGGTGTCGATCAACACAGTCGAGCCTGACTGGTCTGTCAAGGTAACAACCATCCCGAAATCACATCCAGTGATTCCCAATATCTTCATAGGTCAGCGACCAAATAATTCCAGCCCGTGACCCTCAACGAGTGGTCCAACGGCGCCCCAAGGATGCAATATAATCAATGAAGGTAAGCACACACATAACCATCAATTCTTGACCATTGACAGACTCAGGCATCGAGACACCAAATACAACCCGACCAGAGCTATATCTCAACTCACTCATGTCTACCATGAGTACTAAGCACCGGAACTTATCTAAGTTCCAAATGAAAATGCTAATACATCATTAAAAACCCGATAACTCATGATCACCACGCTGCGATATGCAGAGGTCTCCTCATCAATTATCCGATGAAGTAATTCAAGAAGTAGTAGTAGCTGTAACTCAGGCTACGCTCATCGAAATTCAACACAATCAGACTTCTAGAAGGGTGAGGAGATCCCCAGCAATCCCCTAATGGGCAACTCTCTCAACTATTTAAGAGCTCAAGTCTCCAAGCTAACTTAATCTTGAAATCAATCTCAACAACAGGGTGCTAAACTTACAACAACCACAACTTCCAACATAGCACACAAATTCAGCCACTCCTTCCGCAGAGCGTTTACTACCTTTGACCAAACGAACTCTAGAATTTCTAACACTTGAGAATCATCAAATAAACCCATACCAAAAGCTACTCTCAAGGTTCATAGCAAGATCATACCTACACAAATGGTTATGACCTTTTGGACTTCAGTCCAAAAGTGACCGGCTTCAGCTCTGCCCTTTCAGACCAGCTGAACTCTGCAAGTTCTGAGGTATCAACCGACATCGATAATTTATGAAATTAAACTATAGTTGTGGACACATACAAGAGTGTCCACACAAATCCTTAACTCAAAACATCCATGCTACATTAAGATACAAAAACAGAAATACACAGCAATTCATAATTTAAAATTTTCACAACGCACCATGTGCGTAAAATAAAAGATATCATACTCACAAATTGTCCCGCGAAGGCTCAAAGCGCCACCACGCATCCAAAGCCACTAGTATATCCTATCATCAAAGTTCAAAGCAATCAAGGCTCAAGCATCCAAAACAGTTATGGGAAAATAATAATACTAACTCCAATATCACACAGGCATTCTATTGAATGCCTAGGATGCACACGCGCTTTGCACGTAATCACTCAAATTCCGACGAGATTCTTATTTTCACACAATTACTAAAGCACTCCAAATTATTCTAATAGTTCTACTACAATTTCTACTACCATTCGAGAATTAATTCATATCCATATAATTATCTTTTACAAACCCAAAACCCTATTTTACTGACAACTTGAAATCTCTCTAAAATCCGCTAATTTCTCACATCTACAATTTCTAATATCTCTAAATCTCTCTATCCTAACATTCCTACTCAATAAAAATTAACCCAACAAAATTTTATACAATAAAATAGTTAGGGTTTTACCTTTCCGAAATCCTTTCGAAAAACGGACACCGCCACAACGTAGAGAACCCTTCTATTAGTCTACCCCCAAATTTAATTTGGAAACGGTGGAGAAATGGAGTGGATTTGAGGTGGGGTGAGGGGGAGCCGAATGGGTCGGCATGGGCTCTCGGCTGGGGAAGGAAACGGGAGAAGGAAATGGAGAAGGATACGGTGGGAGGGTGGGGTTTTATAAGGGATAAATAAATAAATAGATAAATAAATGTTATAAAGGGAATATTACATATAAGCCCCCCAAATCCCAGTATATTTC
Source organism: Hemerocallis citrina (assembly GCA_017893485.1). NCBI lineage: Eukaryota > Viridiplantae > Streptophyta > Magnoliopsida > Asparagales > Asphodelaceae > Hemerocallis > Hemerocallis citrina. Next base: position 261,643,254 of record CM030363.1, read on the forward strand.
AAATAAACCCAAAAATCTCTACTTTAATAATACCAACAATACAAAAATACCTTAAAACTACCCCGTAATAGTCCTTCAAAATCATAAAATAAGGTAGACACTAAATCTGATATTTCTCAATAACAATCAATTGTTATTAGAAAATACATAATCGTGTGCAATTCTCAATTGCACACAGATTACAATGCAAAATAGCCATATGCTATTTTTGCAGGGTATTACAATAGTGGTAAAAAGCCATAGTCGGATACTCGATTAACTAAAATTTATGATAGTATAGTAATGGTGGAAGAAGGAAAAGCCACTTGTAGTTACATGCTCAGCTAATAAAAAGCTCACGACAAGTTAAGTAAATTGTAGTAAAGAACTATTGGTTGCATATAAGAGATTGTAGGCATGAATATGGTGATTGATGGAATACCGTATGCTTGTGTATGCGGGTATGCATACTTGGATATTTACATATGGTAATGTTTTGTGCACATTGAGTGCACTAGTGTGGTGCATGTTGGGCCAACCTCTTAGCATGATTGGAAGCTAAGTTGAACCCAATTAAACCTAGACGAGACTTGTTGAGATTCAACTGGATTGGATTCGCGGAGAATCTAATTAGTGAATTAAGTTAATTTAGTTAAGTAACTTGCTGAAGGGTGGAAGTAGAAACTAGGAGCACAGTTTAATAAAGCAATTAGAATCGGGTAAGTTGGTGGATTAAGAAATTAATTTAGATAATTAGTAAGGACAGGCACTAGTTGGGCGTGTACTACTCACCTATCAAGGGGACACGTGCGTCGTCGTCTCGTCTGGGACATGTGTGACGTGGTCTCGACTGTTGATTCCTGAGATTTAGTGATGGAGATCTCGAAATTTAGGGGAATGGACCCTTATGAGAACGTTATGTTCTAAGTTATCCATATGAACAAAGAGCTAGAGTGTAACTCTCAGTCTCTGGCAGAGTAGGGAAAGGCCCTGCCGATTCGCCCTGTGTTCGGATAACTTATGGTAGAGTCCAGGTGTGGAGAAGGACCACCGATTCCGACAGGATTACAACGGAGCTGGATGATCACCATCCTGTCGGGAGTGGAGAGAGACCACCGGCCGGGCAGAGTAGAGAGAGACCACCGATTCCGATAGATCGGAGTGATCACCGACTTTCGGGAGTGGAGAAAGACCACCGATCTGATGCAGTAGACGGAATAGACCGTATTTGCTGCAGCTCTACCAGTCACTAAATAAATATCAGGAACAGGAAGGAGTACAAGAGTAGGATGCATGGCGAGGGATTGAACCCTACCATCTGAAGAATACGAACTCGATTTGGGGAGTATGTAGTATGAGATGCATACGTTTTCAAATCAAGTTTGCATTAGATTAAGAGCATGGTGTGCATATGAATTGTACATTAGAATCTAGATCATGACATACACCGACACTTGTGATTTGACTTTCACACTTTTCTTCTGCATCAAATATTGATTGTTGAGGATTTTGGAGATTGTGGCTTTCATCCGCGTTGCGTCAGTTGTATTCAACTGACGTGCCCACAATTTGCTAATGCAGGATCGCTGATCGTGAAGCAGGGGACTCGAGCTGCGGAAAGCATCCAAGTGGAAGTTATAGTTTCCTTGCGCAATGTAAGTTTCTAATTTCCTGTAATTTTTCTGTGTTGTGTACTCATTGAAGTAAAGATTCTGGGTAAGTGTCACGAGCTCCCAGTGTGTGGAACTCGGGGCGCTACACAATAATATTGTCATTTGTAACTCACTATACAAAGCAAAAAAAATCAAATTAAGCTATAAATACATAGAAAATGAGCTCTAACTCGAGCAGCTATAAATCAAGAGAATGAGATCTACAATGACACTATAAAAAATACAAGAGATCTACTTTGTAAATGCTACAGCACTAAGGCTTGAAAATACACATATTACAAACTCTGAATACTGGGTCTATGTTGACTTTGACCAGTAACTCCACTGCCACTGGCTCACATTTGAGCAGCCGCAGCCGCATGATTCATATAAAAACATGGCCTATGGCCAGGGCATAATGCAAGTGGATCTCAGTGCAGCAGCAGCCGCATGATTAATAAAAAAACATGGCCTACCCGTATATATAAATAACATCTCTACTTCTTTGCAAGCTGTGTTAAGTTCTTGAAGTTCAGTTGTGCCTATTCTTACCATTCAGTTCAGCCACTTCCTTGCGAGGTCTTCACATTCTTGTTGTGAAAGAGAAGAAACAATTAATCAGATTCCATGGACAAGTCCACAAAGGATGCTTAACAGATAGCCATTTAAAGAAAAGATGCTCCTGGTGATAAAGCATTTTTTGAATTGAAAATGTTAATATGATGTTTGGTTGAAGAAAATAAAACTCTAAGCAAAGCTGAAATATGTCACCGATCTGAACAATAAGCAAGATAAATGCGATGATATAGGATGACAGTATATTTGGCAGGTATTATGACTATTGAGAACAAAGTTAAGCAGTGTGCAAGGGTGGATAGCTAAGAAGGGGGTGTTATGTTGTTTACATCCCGAGACAGTTAGTTTGCCTTATGATAGTTTTATGGTTTACATTTTTCCTTATTAATGAAACCATCTGGTTGTGCATACTACATAAGAGCATGATCGCATGCACATTTAACATTCAGAAGCTGGACAACTTTCAGAAATACCTAAGAAAAAATTACTTCCCCATCAAAATTCCTAAACTTTCTGGAAATCAAAACCCAGATGTTTTAGCAAATTTTTGAAGTGCAGGCAGATAATACGAGAATTCTTCTTACCACAGATCGTAAGTTTGTGCAAGCAAAAATTTCATTTAATGTAAGGACAGAGGAAACAAGACTAAAACAAATAGACATCAAACTTTTAAAACTAAACAAAACCAAAACCCACCCACCGCAACCACAACTTCACACACTCACACACTCATAGACATCAAACTTTCAAAACCAAATGTGGACCCAAGAGTTAGACGTAGTTGTGGATAGTTCCAGAAATGGAATGGGAATTTATAAGTCGGTCCCCTGCAATGGAGCTTTAGCGACGTTGTTCTCGGTCATACTTTGTGTATGTTTTTCCAGACATGAGAAGGCGATTCTCACGGCCCGTTCTAATTAAGATTAACAAAATTGAAGAAACTGTTGTGCATGCTGAAAAATGTCAATGTATTGCTATTTTAAGACAAGTATTCATCATTTGCGAGTACATCTAGAGTTTAGGTAGCATACGCCATTATAGTTTCGAGTCAATCTCTCTGTTCTGCAAAATTTTATAATAAAGCCCCCAAGGGTAATGCATCTCTTCAGCATATTTTCTCAAATAGTTCAACCAATAATTATTTATTCTTCAAAAAATTGAACCATATAATAGATATCAATAACAGGATTTTGCACCATTCACGTCCAATTATCCTACAAATCCCATTCATATGATCCCTTGAACTTTGTACCCGAAAGGCTGAAACTAATCCAAAACCATTACTGGCCGGCAGTGCACATACATGCTATATGGGCTTCTTATCTATACTTAAATTAATTTTTTATGCGAGAATGTAATTTTAAAAATTAAATCATGAGCGTTCCACTCCTACCGCCTCCTTGTATCTCTGTTGTGATGATCAAATGTTCAAATTAAATCAAGGATAACTTATTTTCTGTTATACTATACAAAACTAGCTACTCAAACATGTAATTATTTGAGTGACATATATCCTAGTTGCTACAAGGCATAATGATTTTTTCAGACAATATGGTAGAAATTTGGCAAGCATTTCCAAATATCCTGATACCTTTTGACATATATTTCCAAACAAACCCCAAGTGTTAAAGATAATTTCTAACCCATGTGGGCAGTAGAATATCATCTTCTTTCTGCGAATTCGAGGTCAAATTTCTGAACATGAATTTGATCAAACAGGTTGTGGGCAATAACAAAAGTATGGCAGTAGACTTATAGGGTTATAATTAAACTGAATATGATGATGCTGTTCTGTTGGAACCACCATTGAAGCTACCGTTCTAGGAGCCTTCTTGGCCATGGTGAGTAGTAGAGTAAGGTGGGATTGAGAAGAATTGAGATGAGGAAGGGAATAGAAGAGTCTGGGTTGGGGAAGGAGACCCAAGAGCTCAAGAATTCAAGAAAGTGAGAAACAGAGTTCAGCAATTAATCGACACCCTCAATGGCGCCATCTCTCCTTTATTTATATTCATTTTTACATACAACGCACGTACAATGAAACTGAATCAGTTAGACAGTTACAATGATATTTACACAAATCCCCTATCATTCTATTTATTACACTTGAACATGTACACTGATACATTCCCAGTACTTGAACATGTACACTGATACATTCTCAGTTCTAAATGCATCGTCACTTCCTTCTCAGCAGCTGTATCCATCTTCGGAGCTCATCTACTCCATTGAAGCCTCGCTGCGATGTGTATCAACTCCACCCCCCAATCTTTTGGACCTTGCCTCAAGGTCAAATAAAGGAAATCTATGCACTAAGTCCCAATACGACTCCCATGTAGCTGAAGCTGCAGCTTGATCCTTCCACTTGATCAGAACTTCTGAGACTAGTTTCTTCCCCTTAATTACAGCTCGTCTATCAAGTATCAAGTCAGGTTCCAAGAGCACCTTGTAGACATCAGAAGAAACAGACCTTTGGACCTCCACCGCAGGCCCCAAATGTCGCCGCAACTGGGAAATATGAAAAACTGGATGGATCTTTGCATCTAATGGTAAATCCAGCTTATAGGCAACAACTCCAATCCTTTGGAGAACTCTATATGGACCATAGTACAATGGTGCTAACTTCTGAATGGACCTTGCAGATACCGATGTTTGCCTATACGGTTGTAACTTGAGATAAACCAATTCTCCCAGTGCAAAATCTTTTTCCACCCTATGAGCATCAGCGTATTTTTTCATTCTCTGTTGAGCTGCTAACAGATGGTCCTTAAGCAATTGCAAATGTACATCTCTGGAGAGCATTGCTTCTTCTACTTGAGGATTAGTGGCTGTATGAGGAATATATGAAATTAATGTTGGAGGAGGCCTATCATATAAGGTTTCATATGGAGTAGTTTTAGTTGCACAATGCCAGGTTGTGTTGTACCAGTATTCTGCCCACGACAGCCAATTGCTCCACTCCTTTGGCCTATGATGACAAAAACAACGAAGATAGGTCTCCAAACACCTATTAACAACTTCGGTTTGCCCATCTGTTTGGGGATGATATGCAGTTGAGAATTTCAACTTGGTGCCCTGCAGTTTTAATGTTTCCTTCATTAAATTGCTAGTGAATACTGCCCCCTATCGCATACTATCGAAATTGGCATCCCATATAGCTTAAATACCCCTTCAGTTAGAACTTGCACAATAGTAGCTGCTGTGTAAGGATGCTGAATAGGGAAAAAATGCGCATACTTGCTCAATCTGTCTACGACTACCAAGATAACTGAATATCTTCGACTGATAGGAAGCCCTTCAATAAAATCCATGCTTGCTTGCTGCCACACTTGATCAGGAATCGGTAGAGGTTGTAACAAACCAGATGGGGCTTGTGGAACATACTTACTTGTTTGACAAATTGTGCATTCACGCACATATGTTCTGACATCTCCCTTAATTCCCTTCCACCAAAAAGACCTACGAATTCTTTGTAATGTCTTGTCATACCCAGAATGACCACCTACAGGTGAATCATGATGTTCATATATCAACATCTGTCGAAATGGAGAAGTAGGACTAATTATCACCTTTGATTGTTTGTACCAAACTCCTCTAATTTGATGATACTTGCTGTTTCCTGACTTTGCAACTTTAGCAGCTAAGTCTTTAAAATAGCTATCTTCTTCATTCATCTTCACTATCTCCTTCCACCAATCTGCAATCAATAATGAGAGCTGCACAAAATAACAATCCAGATCCCTTCTTGACAACCTATCTGCTGGTATATTTTCACTACCTTTCTTATATTCAACCACAAAATTAAACCCATACATCTTAACTAACCAGGAATTTTGAGCTTCAGTCGACAATCTCTGATCCAGTAGGTATTTAAGTGGTTGGTGATCAGTACGAATGATAAATTCCCTTCCAAACAAGTATTGTTTCCACTTTTTCACCGCAAGTAATATAGCCAACATCTCCTTTTCATACGCAGACCAATGCAGACTTTTTCCTTTAATGCCTTGACTAATATAAGCTATGGGATGCTTATTTTGCAAAAGAACAGCTCCAATCCCTTCCTTACATGCATCACATTCAATTACAAATGTGTCTTCAAAGTTTGGAAGTTGCAGTACAGGGGCTGTGGATAATGCCAACTTTAATTGATCAAATGCCAACTGGGCTTCATTACTCCACTCGAATGCATCCTTCTTTGTCAGAGCTATTAAGGGTGCTGCAATGGATCCATAGTTACGAATAAATTTCCTATAGTATCCAGTAAGACCCAAAAATCCCCTCAATGCCTTCACATTCTTTGGCTTGGGCCATTGCCGCACTGCATCTACTTTATTAGGATCAACAGCAATACCTCCATTAGAAACCACATGACCCAAGTATTCTACCTCAGATTTGCCAAAATCACACTTAGACCTTTTAACAAACAACTGGTGTTGTCGCAGGACATCTAAAACCATGCTAATATGTTGAAGATGATCCTGCCAAGTATGGCTAAACACTAGTATATCATCAAAGAATACTAGAACAAATTTGCGCAAATAAGGTCTGAATATATCATTCATCAATGATTGAAATGTAGATGGAGCATTACTCAATCCAAATGGCATTACCAAAAATTCGTAATGTCCATTATGAGTTCTAAAAGTTGTTTTTGGAACATCATCCTCTGCCATTCTAATTTGATGGTAACCTGAGCGCAAATCCAACTTAGTGAAAAACATTGAACCATGCAATTCATCCAAGAGATCATCAATAATTGGTATTGGGTACTTATCTTTGATGGTTTGATGATTCAACTGTCTATAGTCAACACACATACGCCATGATCCATCATGCTTCTTAACTAAAACTACTGGTGAAGAGTAGGAGCTTGTACTAGGTCGAATAACACCCTGGTTTAGCATTTCCTCAACTAACTTCTCAATAGCATTCTTCTGCTCAAAAGAATGTTGATATGGCCTTATACAAACAGGTTTGGAGTCAGCAATTAAAGGAATTTGGTGATCACATGATCTATTCGGTGGCAGACCTTTTGGTTCTTCAAACACATCTTCATAACTTCCCAGTAATTCACTCAGCTCTGCAGGCAAGGCTTGTTTGATCTTATTACCTATTGCTGAAGATATCAAATATAGCACAAATCCTCAATGAATTTGAAAAGCAACTTTACTAGCTTCCTTATCAGTTAACAACTGTGTAGGAGTAGGGTGAAGACCCTTCAAAACCCAATTTCTTTCTTGATGAAAAAATTTAAGCTGCTTCTCCATCAAATTAACTGTAACTTCCTTTACTTGTTTAATCCATTTAGCTCCCAACACCACATCATGGCCCCCGATAGGAAAAACAAGGAAGTCATCTACAAATTCATAACCTTGGCAGTTTATCTTAACCCCTGAACATAGTCCACTTCCCTCGACTTCACCTCCTCCAGCCACTTTCACATTGAAAGATTGCTTAATAGAGAGCTTTAATCCTGCCTTCTCCACAATGAATGGGTCGATATAGTTATGAGTTGCTCCACTATCCAATAGGATATGTATGTCATGCCCATTAAGCTGCCCCTTCAAGATTAGACACTCAGAATTAACTCCTTTACTCTCAGCTGCACACAGCTGGTTATTTTGCATTTCATTTGACATATCATTGTCATTATCTGCATCTAACAAATGAGCTAGTTCCTCTTCACCTTGAATAGAGAATAAATCCCACTCCCTTTCTATGCACATATATGTTTTGTTTTTGCAAATATGACCTAGCAAAAATTTTTTATCACAGCCAAAACACAAACCTTTCCTTCGCCTTTCCCAAATCTCATTTGGGCTTAATTTCTTCAAAGTTGGAATAGCAGTAGTTGATTGAGACTTCGGTGGTGGGTATGAGGATGAACTTTGTGTGGGTAAAGGAGTAACACTCTGTGAGTATGTTGGTCTAAACTGGGGTCGAAAAACACTTCTGTTCAACTGCTTCACAGAATTTAGTTTCTTTTCATACTTAAGTGCAACTTTAAAAGTTTCTCCCAGGGATTGAGGTTCAACCATGGATACATCATGTTGAATATCCTCCTTAAGGCCACTAATGAATTGCTGTATTAGGTAAGATTCATTAACCCCTTCAACCAAACACTGCAATTTCTCAAACTTACGCTAATACTCCAAAACTGTGGTGGTTTGTTCCAATCTGCAAAGTGTTTTAACTGCATTCTCATATACACCTGAATCAAATCTGTTGCAAATACCTTCTTTGAATTGTTTCCAAGTTACAACCCCATCGTTGATCTTAAGAAACCAACAACACCATTGTACAGCTTCTTCTTTAAGGAAGAAATATGCTACTCGAACCTTCTCATCACCCGCAATATGGTATATATCAAAGTAATGTTCTATTTGAAATAACCAGTTCAAGACATCACCATTACCAGAGAAAGGACTTACCTCTAACTTCGGGGGTTTGTGAAAAAAATTTCCCTCACCAAATTGATCAAACCTCCTTCCTTTCTCATTAAAACTCACACCCTTATGGCCCAGTTCCAGATTTGTTCCAAATGAAGGCCGATCAAGATTCTGCTTACCTCTTCTATACGGTGGAGTTGGCCCTAATGGACCGCTATCTTCTTGATTCGGCTTCCCAGATGCAATCAAACTCCCTACTTGATGCGCCAGGTGTTGCAATTGAGCCAAGACTGATGGTAATTGCGTTGCAATTTCTTGTACTTGATTTTCAACTCCTAGCATTCTTTCTTCCAAGAATCGCTGCCTTTGCTGCAAATCCAACTCCGGAGCTCCTCCCAAAACTCCATTACTGATTCTTGGTTCCTCCCTTGTCTGATTATCTTCCTCATCATCTAAATTCGCCTGAGGATCGAACGGCTCTGATACCAATTGATGCTGTTCTGTTGGAACCACCATTGAAGCTACAGTTCTAGGAGCCTTCTTGGCCATGGTGAGCAGTAGAGTAAGGCGGGATTGAGAAGAATTGAGATGAGGAAGGGAATAGAAGAGTCTAGGTTGGGGAAGGAGACCCAAGAGCTCAAGAATTCAAGAAAGTGAGAAACAGAGTTCAGCAATTAATCGACACCCTCAATGGCGCCATCTCTCCTTTATTTATATTCATTTTTACATACAACGCACGTACAATGAAACTGAATCAGTTAGACAGTTACAATGCTATTTACACAAATCCCCCTATCATTCTATTTATTACACTTGAACATGTACACTGATGCATTCCCAGTACTTGAACATGTACACTGATACATTCTCAGTTCTAAATGCATCTTCACTTCCTTCTCAGCAGCTGTATCCATCTTCTGAGCTCACCTACTCCATTGAAGCCTCACTGCGATGTGTATCATATGAATTGAAAGACATTATCACCTTCATAAATCTAGGGTTTCGATAAATGAAAACTAGGGTTTCAAGTATGTAATCGAGGTTGTGAGCATCCAATCCAAAAAATGAAAACTAGGATTTCAAGTATGCAATCCAAAAACCAAAACTAGGGTTTCGAGAAAAGGAGAATTTACCAAAATCCTACTTGTGAACCGCTTGCATGACGAGGGCGGGAGGTCGAGCCGGGGATTCGGGAGAGAGATAGAGAGAGAGAGAGAGAGACGGGTGTGAGTGAAAGAGTATTAAAATTGGGGTTTTGGGATTTGGGATCTTGGGGGGAGGGGGGTGGTGGTTTCTACCGCAGCGTTTTATCTAATAAACGCTGGGATAGATAGGACATACCTCGGCGTTTATGCTTAAAACACCGTTATTAATCCTATTTATCCTGCCGTTTATCAAAAATATCGGAATAGATAGAAAATTTTTAAAATAAAAATAAATATCATTTATCCCGGTGTTCATACCCAAACGTCAGGATAGTCGGGATAGACCTTGCGACTTGTAGTGTATGTGACGCACCTTGACTATGTGCCAATGAAGTACTGAGAATAGGGATACTTTGATGAATATTATGCTCCCATCAAACATCCATGGACCTACACATGTTGAACTTGAAGTCCTCTTGTGAAGAAAAGTGAGCAAAAAAGAAAAGAAACATTGTTTCCCTAGAAAATATTTTTCGAGAGAAAGATAATTGAAGTAGGGACTTCCTACTTTTTTCGTAGAAAAAATAGTATGTTTCAATGTTTCATATTGTTATAAAAATTTGTTTACAATAAAACCAGGTTTGATCTTAGAGACACAAAATCGAAAAGGGAGGAGAAGAAGAAAACCAATAAAATAAAAAGGAAATGAAAATTACAAAAATAAACTAGTTTATGTCGAGACTTGTGTACCACACAATCTCCTTAAAATAGATTCACCTCATCCGTGTGTTGGAGTTTGCTGAGGCGTCTGCCTTACATGATGCAACGACAACAGAGGGTCGATGTAGGCACCACGCCGCGTTCTTGAACTGAACAGAGCTTGAAATCTATCACCGAACAACTTGACAGAGGAAGTATAAGAACATGATAGTGAGGGGAGAGAAGAGTTTCAGGTGTGTTGATTCTGGGAAAAGGGGCCTCTATTTATAGGGCCAAGGGTGAAAATTGTAACGACAGACAATACATTGACTGAATCAACTGTAACGGCAAACATGAGCTTAAAGACACCAGTGTAACGATGGAAAAAATCAATTTTGCAGTTTATTGTGTTCTTGTTCTTGGTTTTCACAGGGTGGGTTCATGTGGCTTTGACTGAATCTCTGCATATTATTGTGTTCTTGTGATTGTGAGATCTTGCGATTATTACAGCGGCTTGTTCTTGGTGCATCTAGTTCTTGGGCATTTCTGTTTTTTATGGTGTGTGTTCCGCAATTGGCACTACAAGTGGAATCTGATTCTCTACAAGTGGTATCAGAGTAAATGTTGCGTGATGACCGATAGCAAGTCGAAAGTCGAGGGGTTTAATGGGAGTGACTTTGTGATGTGAAAGGTTCAGATGATAGCGTATCTTCATCAGAAATATCTAGATGGTCCGTTGTTTGATGAGAAGCTAGAAGGTGCAGACAAGGATGTGAAGATCTTGGTGGATTAGAATCGTTTGGATCAGAAGGTGCTATGGCAAATTCAGTTGGGACTGAGCAGGAAAGCGTTATTTCATATCTCGAAGGCAAAAACCATAAAGGAGGCTATGGAGATTTGCACTGATATGTATGAGAAACCGTCGGCATCTAATCAAATTATTCATCTGAAGAAATTGATTAATATGAAATTAAGGGAAGGGGGTTCAGTAGCAGAACATGTGAACAATTATTGTATGGTTTACAACCAAATGGAAGCTGCAAGATTAAAGTTTCCAGAGAAGGGACAGTCATTGTTACTTCTACCGACTTTGCCCGATAGTTATGGTACGGTGGGACAGTCATGCACTATAACAGATTCGAAGACTCTACAGGATGTGAGAAGTATGAGAAGCAAACAATTTTCATCATCATCTTCTAAAGATTCTACAATGTCAGTTGAGAAGAGACATGAGAGATCTAAGAGCAGTCGATGAAGAAATGATCAGAGTAGTTCGTCTGAGAGTAGATCTGATGATAGCGACGAGGGACATGGACATCAGTGTTGGTATTGTCACAATAGGGATCACATGATGCACAGTTGTAAGACATATATGAAGAAGAATCAAGAAAAATCGAAGGAAGCCAAACCAAAGGAAGATAACGTGGTTTCTATTGAAAATGGCAAGTTTTGCTTATCAGCGAGGGAGGAGTTGGACACACGAGATTGATGTATTGATTCGGGAGCTTCTTTTCATGCACTTCGATGAGGGAGGTGTTTGAGGACTACATAGAGAGTTCTTTCAGAGATGTGATCTTGGGGAACAGTTAGAGGTGTCATGTAAGTGGAGTTGGTACTGTTCACGTGAAAGTCAGTGATGATCAGAGTATTATCTTGCGGAACACAAGACATGTTCCAAACTTGAATGAAAATCTTATCTCCATAGGAAGGATAGACAAAGAGGATTTATCAACTACATGTGGTAGTGAGGAGTGGTGCAGAGCTGTGGGGTCAAGGGTGATAGCAAGAGGGAACGTTGTATTTTCTTAGAGACGTGAGAGGTCGTTTCTCCTATAGATGACTCTCAGCCGAAATCGAGTAGTAGATTGTGTGGGGTGCAACTGAGTTCTTTCAGTTGTGGAGCGAATTTAGAGGTGGTTACTCATTTAGTGGGAGATGTTGACCATGAGAGGGATCCTAGAGAGCAAGACGTTGCTGCAGTGAGGGTTCTTTGTGATATGGCACAAGAAGCTTTCAAGTCGCCCTTGTGAGATAAAGAGTACTGCTACCAATATGTGGGGTGATGTCGATGAGTGTAACTGAAATGGAGCTGTAGGGATTGAGCAGTCTGCAGATTTTGTGGAGGTGTCATCCACAAAGATTTCTAGTGCAAAGGGTGCATTGAGAGGCTTTGAACCATGTCCAGTGTTAATGAAGATTCTGCGAGTTGGGGAGTCTTGTAACACGGAATCCGACACGTGAGGTTGTTCTCTGTTATTCGTGCCATATACGATTAATGGGGCACATCCTTCATGAACCTATGAGGGGTGGTTGGTGCACTCCACATGGTCGAGTGGCAGATGTGCTCTTTACGAGAGTAGAAGTACTTGGGTCTTTCATAGTTTTGGGAGACTGACAGAGATAATACGAGGTAAAGATACAATAACTTTGAAGCATTGTGTATTTGGTCCAAGTGAGAGATTGTTAGGATTGTGGCCTCAAATACACATATGCACAGAGTTGGAGTTGGAGAAGAAGAATAGAAGACACAAAGTAGCAGAGAGAGGCAGCAACGACAACAAGAGAACAACATCACATAGAGGAGGGGACAGTCGACAGTCACATGCATTCGACCGTGCAGTCGATTGCCCGATGCTCTGGTCCAGGAGAAGCTCATTATAGTCGACTGCAACAAAGTGCAGTTGACCGCAACGACTTTATATGTTATTTGGGCTGACAGATTTGCGGTCCAATAAGCTGTATTTGTGTATATATCTTTTATGATTTGCTTGGGGGCTATATATATAGCAATAAAAGTGGACTCTATGGCTGTAGATCACAGTAGAAGGAGAATTGGTGAGCCGTTATTATTGTACAACTTCAAGAGAGATGAGTGTCGAGTGCTTCAAAGGAGATTGAGAGTTGTGATATCTTTGTAATCTTTGTATTTCTTGGGGAATAAAAAATATTTATTATCTCTACATATTATTGTGTTCATGTGGTTGTGAGATCTTGCGATTATTGTGGTGGCTAAATCTTGATGCATCTAGTTCTTGGACGTTTCTATTTCTTATGGTGTGTATTGTGTAATTGGCACTGCAAGTGGTATCAGATTCTCTATATTTACCTGGAGAAAGAGAAGAAATTTCATCTCATATGCGAGCGTTATGGTACTTCTATGCTATGCAGTTCTTCGGACAATCACTAGGGAGAAGTTTTTACATCTTGGATCTTAAGAGATGCTCGACTGAGACTATAATGTTTCGGGCTTTGCTTATTGAATTTTTTCCCAAAACGACCATTTTTTGTAAAGTTTTTTCCAAACCGCCCTACTTTTTTTTTATTTCCCAAAGCACCCCACTCAGTCTTTGAAAGACCGAGTCTAGTTAAAAGTAGCTCGGTCTTTCAAAGACCGAGTCTTGCACTTTGAAAAATCGAAGAGCAAGACTCGGTCTTTGAAAGATCGAGCTACTTTTAACTAGACTCGGTCTTGCACTTTGAAAAATCCAAGAGCAAGACTCGGTCTTTAAAAGACCGCGCTAGTTTGTACTAGACTCGGTCTTTCAAAGACTGAGTCTTGCAGTTTGGGGGTTTTAATATCGCAGATCTCCTTTCTTCTTCTTCTCGATTTATTAAATACTTCGACTTTTTTTTCTTCATCTCTCTGTCCCTCAACGAACCCATCGCCCCCTAGCCAATTTTGTGGTCGATTACCCCTTTAATCGATCGATACAATCCCCAAAACCAATTAATCTCTCATCGATTTTTGATTTTCCCCATCCTTATTCGCCAAATTTGATTATTTCTTTAAACCCTAAATCCCGAATACCCAATTTCGTAGACCTAGTTTAATTTCGTCTTCATCTTTGGAAGATCTTGGTTGAAGGATCTTGCTCTTCTCTACCTTGTCAGTAGCTCGCTTTGGAATCCCCTACTTGAAATGTATATTTCTGAAGCTTTTGATAAGCAAATATTGTGTTAGTCTTGATGCTATTATGAAGTTGCTGAGTTGAATTTGACTTATTGTTGACAATGTAGAGTAGCTATTGTTGTTATTTTTAGTTTTAATTTTGTTGAAAAAGAAAGAGTTGAAAGAGTTGAAGTTGTTGCTATCAACGGCATTGTTATGTAGTATTTGTTGAATTCTATATAGATTTTTGCTAAAATTAAGAAAGAATTAAAAAATTTAGAATTTGTTGAAGTTGAATTTGTTATATAGAATTCTATATAGAATCTTGCTAAGAAAGAGTTAAAATTCTCTAATTTGCTAAAATTAGAGAATCAACGGCATTGTTATATAGAATTTGTTGTTGTGGAGATGATTCGAGATTGTTGTTGCTTTTGTTGTTGAGATGTTTTGGTTGTGGAGAATTTTCGAGATTTTTGATATTTTTGTTGTTGAGATGTTGTGGTTGTGAAGATATTTCGAGATTGTTGTTTTTTATATCTAGGTTATGTGTAGTTAATAACATTTTTGTTCAAGTTGTAGGATTTGTATTCTATTGTAAATGGCACGCACAAGGGGTAACATGGAGGTAGGAGAAAGTAGTAGACCTCCACCTCGCGATGGACCACGTACTCGCGGTGGACGTGGTCGTGCTCGTGCTCGTGCTCGTACCGAGGGTACTAATGTAAGTAATTAATTGTTGATTCTAATAGAATTATATTACATTTCGGTCTATTGATGTAAATATTATTGTTATGTAGGTTGAAGTCAATCCAAATGAGGCGGGCACTTCTTCTTCAGTCCCTTCGTCATCATATATCCCTTCTGGAGGCCCCGGACCCCTCGACCCTTCACTCCTCACTCTCCAGCCGTTGCATCGATTGCAGAATATTTGGAACGGTGAGGCTACGGAGTGCCGCTTTAGGACTGGTCATCCGCTACCTATGCACCCACGTATACACGAGATACTAAGAGACTGTGGGTTCTACGGTATTGCCAGGATGACATCCATCAAGTGCGATCGTCCTCTGTTGGAAGCACTTCTTGAAAGATGGTGGCCCGAGACACACTCCTTTCACCTTCCAGTTGGGGAGATGACAGTCACTCTGCAGGACGTTGCCATACTTACCGGGCTTCCAACCGATAGAGAGGCAGTCACAGGATCGATGGACTTCGACCCTGTTTACATAGTCGAGGAGTACTTAGGGGTTGAAGTAGAAGCCGGTGCGGTTAATGGAAAATTTATCTGTTTGAAGTGGTTGAATGACACATTTAAAAATAAATTGAATGACGGTTCAACTGCAGCGGAGGTGGAGTGCTATTGTAGGGCGTACATTCTCACGCTATTCGGCACCGTCTTGTTTCCAAATTCGACAGGAAATAGCATCTTATTGATGTACTTGCCATTAATCGCCGATCTAGGTAGGGTCAGCCGTTACAGTTGGGGCAGTGCAGTACTTTCGTCACTGTATCGGAGTATGTGTTTGTGCAGTATAGGTTCGAACCAGATGAATGAGCCTATGATTTTACTGCAGATCTGAAGTTGGGAGCGGATTCACGTAGGTCGGCCCGTAGTACGGATCCAATCTCAACACTGGACAGTTCTTCCCGATGATATTGACATGCTTACCTCCTATCGGTGTGTACTGGACAGGCAAATTGACATGGACAGCCAACCCCAACAGGTGCTTAACATACTACCGCGATGAGCTCGATAGGTTGGCAGCTGACTGTGTAGTGTGGTCTCCTTACACGGAGGAGCGACTGATTCGACTGCCGCCTATTTGCACGTACAGACGTAATTTATGGCTCACGAAAGCACCGTTAATCAACTTTGGGGTTGTCGAGTTTTACTACCCCGATAGAGTGTTATGCCAGTTTGGACTTCACCAAGGGAAGAGGGTTAGGAAAGAATTGGTAAATATATTTAGATTAAGATGAGATTTTGTGGGTAGGAGGTCGCCCTAGATTTAGGAAGATGGGTTAGAGAAATAGAATAGGTTAAAGTAGAGAGAGAAGAAGAAGAAAGGAGATCTGCGCTTTTAAAAACCCCAAAGTGCAGTTAAAAGTAGCTCGGTCTTTCAAAGACCGAGTCTTGCTCTTCGATTTTTCAAAGTGCAAGATTCGGTCTTTGAAAGACCGAGCTAATTTTAACTAGACTCGGTCTTTCAAAGACCGAGTGAGTGGGGTGCTTTGGAAAATAAAAAAAAAGTAGGGCAGTTTGGAAAAAACTTTACAAAAAAGGGTCGTTTTGAAAAAAAATTCTTGCTTATTTGGGAAAGTTTGTCTCAAGAATTTGATGAGTCGAATTTCTACTGGCACATGAGGTTCTGGACTTCGTATATTTTCTTATGAACCCCAATTTGGATACTCCAGTTCCCAAATCAACTGGTCCCCAACATCATGCCCAAAATCTGGTTGTAATAGGAAGACTTTTTTCCTTTTCTTTTAAATTGCTATTTTTGTTATTGAAAAATTGAGTGGTTGATATTTAGGAATATAATTAGTTACGTGCATCATACACCTTAACTTTTCTCTTGGTTGTTCTTTAACGTGTAAGGAACAATATACAACACAGCACAAAATTTCTTGCAAGTTGCAATTTACTCGCGTCTAATATCAGATATGTATTGTTTCAACCAAAAGATTTCTTAAACATACAAAAGAAAGTATTTTCTGAAAATAACAAGTAAATTGAGGGACGGGGAAAACCTGAATTTTTGGCCGTACTGACCCACTTTTTGAAAATATTTTGCGCTTTGACCCACTTTCGAAAACAATTAGCGAACTGATTTAATTTTGGACACGTCAGCAACAAACGTTCTTGGAAAAAAGGGTATGGGTTATTTACATGCCGTTTTTTTCAATAACGGCATCTATTTTAAAAAAAAATGTCATGCCGTTTTTTGGAGTAACGACATCTGTTAATGTTAGTTGAAGAAGCATATAGTTTCAATTGTGAGATAAAAGTCAAGTGCGACAATACTAAGAGATGACGTTCTTTGAGAGAACAACATTCTTTATACCGATGCCGTTATTTTGAATAACGGTGATATGGCTAAAAATGGGGTTAAATCGGGACCGTCCAGATTGGGTGCGAATCTCGAAGCTCGGGGGTAAAATGGTAATTTCACATACAAGGTGAATCCAAAGCGGGTTCCGGATCTCCTTCGCACGAGACCCAATAACCCGCGAACGGGTCCACACCGATTGGGCACGGGTCCCGATCCGAGGCGAGCCCAAACCTGCAGGAGACAAATCAGGGCCACTGATTTGACCAAGTCAACGGGCCTGATTTGCTCTCACCGGGAATCAAGGGGTTAGTTTCCTAAACAGACTGTGAGGATTTTTCTCCTAGCAGTTACACTAGGAATCAGGCCTCTAATCACTCCCCTGGCGACTATAAATACCTCCCCTCTGCCACTGTGACCATGTTAATCACTTTTTCACCACCTTAAGCTCTTTCTTTAATCACCACCGGTTACTGACAAGAGCGTCGGAGGGTGCGTCGCCGGAATCAACCCCGGTGTCTCGCACTTCCTTGCAGGTTGCGGCAGGAGCAAGAAGGCTTGGGTCTGTTGTTCAGGTTTTTCTCGAGCTCACAAATTCTATCTGTTTACCCCCACACCGAAATCAGCGGTAACAGATTGGCGCCGTCTGTGGGAAAAACCACACGAACAGCCTCAGCCCCTTCCTTGTCGTCCTCTCCAACCATGCCTCCAAAAAAGGTCAGATCGAGAGGGTCCAACCGCGGGACCAATCCTGCCGATCCTACGGAGGAAGCCCCTGTCAATCCTATTCCTCAGCCCGAACTTCCTCCTCCGGCCCCGCAGGGCCAACCTCCTCTTCCCAAACAGCAACCCAACAATGGCCCTTCCGGGCATAACGGTCGGAAGCAGAAACAGCCCTTCAATCCGGACCATGCCTCGGTCCATAATGAGTCCTCGGACTCAATGGCTTCTCATCACCCCGACCTCCGCAACACGATCCTGAACCGCCAGAAAGACGAGGACCTCCGCACCCACCTAGACGAGAGGCGGGCCTGAGAGGGAGCCTCCCGCCAGCATCGTGAAAAGCGGTCACCTCACCGCCGAGATGGCAGACGGTCTCCGGACCGAAGGGGCCGAGCGGCATCGCCCGAGCGCCGAAGGAGGAGGCCACATTCCCCCGCGGATCGGCATCATCGCAGGAACAATGACGCGCCCATCACCCGCGCCGAGTTCCTACAATTTCAGGACACCGTACTGCAGGCTCTCAACCTTCGGCAGAACATCCCAAATGCCCAGAGGGCTCCAACGCCCCCGAGGGCTCTCAGTCCTCGTCGCTGAACCCGA
The DNA here is from genome assembly GCA_017893485.1 of Hemerocallis citrina. NCBI lineage: Eukaryota > Viridiplantae > Streptophyta > Magnoliopsida > Asparagales > Asphodelaceae > Hemerocallis > Hemerocallis citrina. The sequence goes on from CM030363.1 coordinate 261,661,950, forward strand.
AGTCCTTCCCCGGCTCCCAGCCGCCAGTAGCAGCACTACAGTCCTCGCCGATCCCAGGACTACCGGCGCCGCAGTCCCCGCTCCCCCTCCTACGAAGAAGAGTCCGGGGGATCTTATGATTACCAGCAGAGGGATGATGCCCTCAACCGCCGTCTCCATGAGGTGGAGAGGCGCATTGGTCGCATGGACAGAGAGGAGGAGTCCCGAGCAGGAACCGTTCGCCCCAGCAGACCCCCTTTCTCTCGGTCGATCATGGAGGCCCACATACCGAGGGGTTTCAAACCTCCGCAGTTTGAAACGTACTCAGGGGAATCCGACCCGGTTGATCACGTCGAAAGCTTCAAGACCCTGATGTTGATCCATCAAGCTTCCGACGCCGTGCTCTGCAGGACCTTCCCCGCCACCCTCAGGGGGTCGGCTCGGGAATGGTATTCCAGACTCGCTCCCTCCTCCATCTTCTCGTTCGAGCAGTTCGAAACACTGTTCATAACTCATTTCGTGAGTAGCAGGCGAGCTGAGAAGACAAGCCTCTCCTTACTGAACCTGCGGCAGGAAAGGGAAGAGAAGCTACGGGACTATGTGAAGAGATTCACCGCAGAGGTCAGGTCTATCGCCTCCTTAGACCAGTCAGTGGCGACCGTGGCATTCCAGTCGAACGTCCTTAACGCCAACCTCCGATCTTCCCTGGCCAAGAAGCCCCCGCATAACTTCGCCGACCTCCTCCTGAGGTGCGAGAAGTATATCCGAGCAGAGGAGGCTGAATCCCTCCCGAGCTTCGGGGGGTCCTCCTCCGGGTCGAAGAGGAAGGCGACGGGGGAAGAGGGGTCCAAGAAAGCACAGAAGGACAACGGCGGTCAACGCCGTCCTCCCCCCAGGTTCGAGAAGTTCACTCCCCTCACCACCAACGTCTCCACCATCCTAATGGAAGTGGAGAAGGAGGGGGTCATCCTTCCAGCTCCGAGGATGAACACCCCGACAAAGAGGAGGAACAAAGATAAATGGTGTCGTTACCATCGGGACCACGGCCACGACACGAATGACTGCCGGGCATTGAGAGATGAGATAGAAGCCCTCATCCGGAGGGGGCAGTTGGCCAAATTCGTGAAGGCTAACGATCGGGCGGACCGCAACACTCCTCCACCTCGGGGGGCTAACAAGCGCTCCGAGCGACGCGAGGAGACACCCGAGTTCGAGGAAGAACGGATTCTGCACCTGATCCACGGAGGCCCCATGGGAGGCTCCTCTAATTCCTCTCGGAAGGCCTTCGTCCGAGAGGTTAACTTGGTTCACAGCGCCCCTCCACCCAAAGGTCTCGGCATCCCTGTGTCTTTCTACGATGAAGACCTCGAAGGGGTCCGAACCCCCCACTGTGACGCCCTTGTCATCGACCTCCGCATGGCCAACTTCAAGGTACAGAGGATCTTGGTAGACAATGGGAGTTCGGTCAATATCCTCTTCCTCTCGGCCTTCCGAGGCCTACAGCTGTCCCGGGACCGTCTCAAGCCGGCCGGTTATACACTCCACGGGTTCACGGGGGTTCTAGTAACTGTCGAGGGGGTGATAACCCTAGACGTAACTGCTGGAAGCACCCCTACTACCCGGACCGAGCCGATGGACTTCATGGTCGTCGACGTCCCGGCAGCGTATAATGTCATTCTGGGCCGACCCGGCCTAGCCGCCCTGGAAGCTGTCCCCTCAGCGTACCATCTCAAAATGAAGTTCCCCACTCGGTCGGGAGTAGGGGAAGTCAGGGGAAGCCAAGAGATGGCTCGGAAGTGCTACATGACTTCCACAGGGGGACCAGTGCTCTCGCTCGAGACACTAGAAATCCCCGAGCCGAAAGTTCGTCCAACGTCCGAACCAGCGGACGAGTTAGAAGAAGTACTCTTCTCGGACGAGGACCCGAGCCGAAAGTTCCTCATCAGCAAGTCCTTGCCGACCGCACTGTGCTCTGACCTGATTAAATGCATCCGGGATAACCGAGACCTATTTGCATGGTCGGCCGCGGACATGCCCGACATTTCCGAGGAGTTGCTCGTCCACCGCCTAAGTGTCGAACCGGGGTGCAAACCGGTTCAACAGAAGAGACGAAAGTTCGCTCCCGAGCGACAGCAGGCCATCAAGGAAGAGGTGGATAAACTGCTGAAGGCCAAGTTCATACAGGAGGTAAACTACCCTGAGTGGCTCTCCAATATGGTGATGGTCAAGAAGTCCAACGGCTCCTGGAGAATATGCATTGACTTCACCGACCTAAATAAGGCATGTCCGAAGGACCCATTCCCCCTCCCGAACATCGACACTCTTATTGATGCCACCTCGGGCCATGAGCTCCTCAGCTTCATGGACGCATTCTCGGGCTACAATCAGATCCGAATGTTCCCTCCGGACATTCCGAAGACCTCCTTCGTCACCGATCAAGGCCTCTACTGCTACCGGGTCATACCGTTCGGGTTGAAGAATGCGGGCGCCACCTACCAGCGCCTGGTCAATAAGGTCTTCCAGAGCCAGATTTGCCGGAACATGGAGGTGTACGTTGACGACATGCTCATCAAAAGCGTCCGAGGCACTGATCATGTGGCCGACCTCCAGGAGGCCTTCGACGTGTTGAGAAGACACAGCATGCGGCTGAACCCGAACAAGTGTGCGTTCGGGGTCTCCTCAGGAAAATTCCTCGGCTTCATGGTGAGCCAGCGAGGGATCGAAGATAACCCCGAGAAGATCAAGGCCATATTGGGCATGGCCCCACCTCGGAACATCAAGGAGGTGCAGAAGCTTACTGGTCGGCTCGCCGCTATCGGTCGGTTCCTCTCAAAATCGGGGGAAAAGTGCCTCCCCTTCTTCAAAGCACTCAGGGGGGCTAAGGGTTTTGAATGGGGCCAACCACAACAGGAATCGTTCGACCAACTGAAGGCCTACTTGGTGAACCCCCCTCTGCTCAGCAAACCGGTTCCGGGCGAGACTCTCTTCGTCTACTTGGCTGCTTCCGAGCAGACCCTAAGTGCTGTCTTGGTGAGAGAGGAGGACCGGGCCCAAAGGCCTATCTACTATGTGAGCAAGGTGCTCCGGGACGCCGAGCTCCGCTATCCGAGGATTGAGAAGATGGCCTACGCCCTGGTCATGGCAGCGAGGAAGCTTCGGCCGTACTTTCAATCCCACTCGGTCGTTGTCCTCACCGACCAACCCCTAAAGTAGATCCTCCACAAGCCTGAGACCTCGGGCCGACTGATGAAGTGGTCCATAGAGCTGAGCCAGCATGACATCTCTTACCAGCCTCGGACGGCAATTAAGGCACAGGCCCTCGCCGACTTCATCGTAGAGTCCACCATCCCCGAAGTCAGCCACGTACCGAATGGACCCCCCATTTGGACAGTCTTCGTGGACGGCTCCTCCTGCAGCGAGGGAAGCGGCACCAGAATCATTCTGAACGGCCCCGACGACTTCGTCCTCCAGTACGCGATCCGTATGAACTTCAAGGACTCGAACAACGAGGCGGAGTACGAGGCACTCATTGCCGGTCTCGGACTCGCACGAAGTGCTGGGGCGCAGCGCCTCCGAATCCACAGCGATTCCCAACTTATCGTGAACCAAGTCTTGGGCGAGTACGAGGCCCGAGATGAGCGGATGGCGAAGTACCTCGCCAAGGTTCGGGCCTTCATGAGCCGGTTCGAGGAGGCGCTCATCCAGCGGGTCCCTCGTGAAGAGAACTCACAAGCCGATGCCCTCTCCAAATTGGCCTCATCCTCCCTACAAGGTCTTGAACAGACCGTTCTGATCGAGGTCCTCTCTAAGCCGAGCATAGAAGACGAGACACCTGGCTCGGTGGAGTCATTGCCGGTCATGTTGCAGGATAATTGGATGAAGCCGTTGGTGGAATTCTTGAGGGACGGGGTTCTGCCCGAGGATCCCAAGGAAGCACGCCGAGTCAGAACTCGGGCCGAGCGCTATGTCTTGATCGAGGGTATCTTATACAAACGCTCCTTCTCCCAAATAGACGGCCGACCATACCTAAGGTGCCTCTCTCCGGAGCAGGCCGAATATGCCCTACAAGAGCTCCACGAAGGCATCGGTGGGGCACACTCAAGGTCCAGGTCCTTGGCCCGAAAAGCTTTGAATTATGGGTACTTCTGGCCGACCCTCCTTTAAGACGCCGAGCGACACGTTCGGCAATGCAGCTCTTGTCAGAGACACTCCAGCATCCGACGCCTCCCTCAGGCCAACCTCGCCTCCCTATCAAGTCCTATCCCCTTCGCAATGTGGGGGATGGATTTACTAGGGCCTTTCCCTCCGGCTCCGGGTCAATTCAAGTTCTTGGTCGTAGCCATCGACTACTTCTCGAAGTGGGTCGAGGCCGAGCCTCTCGCCACTATAACCGAGAACAAGGTGGTACAGTTCTTCTGGAAGAGCATCATCTGCAGGTTCGGCGTCCCCCGTGTCCTTGTGACGGACAACGGGACTCAGTTCACTGGCGCAACATTCCGAGATCTGTGCGATGACCTTGCCATCCAACAGCGCTTCTCGTCCGTCTCCCACCCTCAGTCGAACGGACAGGCAGAAAATGCTAATCGGCAGATCCTCGCAGGCATCAAGAAAAGGCTGGACAAAAGTTCCAAGGGCTTATGGGTCGACCAACTCCCCAACGTCCTATGGAACTACTGCACGAGCAAGCGGACCCCCACAGGCGAGTCTCCTTTTAACCTCACCTATGGGTCCTAGGCCGTGATACCCCTCGAGGTCGGAATACCTTCCCCTCGGCTCACAGCCTATGACGAAGAACAGAATGCCAGGGACCTCAGAGCAGACTTAGACCTAATAGATGAGCTGAGGGAAAGAGCATCAATTCGGTAGCAGAATTACCAAAGAAGGGTCGAGTTGGCATACAACAAGAAGGTCCGACCCACCAACCTTAAGCAAGGGGACTTAGTCTTGAGAAAATTGGCCATATCCTTCCCCAATCAGAAGAGCAAGCTGGCTCCGAACTGGGAAGGGCCGTACAGGATCACGAGGGTAGTTCAGCCCGGAGCATATCGTCTTGAAGACCTAGAGGGCAGAGAGCTTCCGAGGACCTGGAATGCCGACCACCTCCTAAAATACCAAGAAAGCACCACGGCGCCACTCTAAGTATCATGGGATATCGAGCCATTCCTGTTCTTTGACTTGTAACCTATTTTCATAAATTGTACTATGTAAAACGGTTCGCCGTCGATTATCAATAAAGAGTATTTGTGAATTCGCATGCTTTTCTCCCCTCTTATCATCTGCTTTTTAAATTTTGATTTCAACCAATGGTTCGGAGTCCACGTCCAGCTCGACTTCACCTCCTCGGCTCGTCCCCGGACGAACCAGGGGTAGACCATCGTTTGGAACTGCTCCCACAACCGTTGAACTACACCGATGGTTCGGAGTCCAACACTCGGCTCGACTTTACCTCCTCGGCTCGCCTCCGGACGAGCCAGGGGTAGATCGCCGTTCGGAATTGCTCCCACAACCGTTGAACTACACCGATGGTTCAGAGTCCAACACTCGGCTCGACTTTACCTCCTCGGCTCGCCTCCGGACGAGCCAGGGGTAGATCGCCGTTCGGAATTGCTCCCACAACCGTTGAACTACACCGATGGTTCGGAGTCCAACACTCGGCTCGACTTTGCCTCCTCGGCTCGCCTCCGGACGGGCCAGGGGTAGATCGCCGTTCGGAATTGCTCCCACAACCGTCGAGCCACAACGATGGTCCCGGAGTCCAACACTTAGCTCCCAGTCCCCCCAAGCTTGCTTCGCGGCAGACTGGGAGTGGTCCACCCCTCAGCTCCGTCAGTGGAGGGACACTGAAGCTACGTTCGGCTACATAATCCGAGCAATCTTGCCTAACAGCCGAAGCCCGAAGCCCTACGCCTTCGGTCGGCTACCGAGCAAGTGCCTTCCCGAGCTCGCAAACGGAGAAAACTCACTTTCTCCTCAACTTTCGTGCACGATCTCGATCAGACGACCCAGATCTTGCCACCGACGCTAAACGACAAGATAGCATTTTCTTGGGAACTGAGCCGCCTCGAGATTCATGCCAACATCCAACGGTTCAGATCTTGCCACCGACGCTAAACGACAAGATAGCATTTTCTTGGGAACTGAGCCGCCTCGAGATTCGTGCCAATATCAGAAGGCCCAGATCTTGTCAGAGTCGCTAAACGACAAGATAACACCCCGTCAAGAGCCCGTTCGCTTAGAGACTCTCGCCGACGGCACCATGTGCCCGGCTTAAAGACCTCGGCACGACCCACACACTTACAAGCAAAATAAGGACGCAGAGCAACAAAGAGAATTTTATTAATGATCGGCACACAATACAAAGCAGTCTTTCCATAGTTACAAAGTGTTGGGAAACAAAAAAAAAATACAACGCCGACCCATTACACTTGGTCCTCAAACGGAAATGTCTTCACCGGACTCTTCGGTCGCTAACCCTTCCACTTCGGCTGTTAGCCCCTCCGCCTCCTTCCGAAGTTTCGCCTCCACAGTCTGCAAGTGACGGATCTCATAGACCAAATCGTCTCGCTCGGTTATTATCTTCGACTGATTGTGCCGAATACATTGGACCCGAAGAGCGTTGCTAAAAGCAGACTGCGAGTCTTCATCCTCCCCTACGGGAGTCGCCTCGACGATCCTGCCCTCTAGGCATTGGATCTCGGCGTCCCGTTGGCCAAGGACGGACTGAAGGTGGGCCCGCTCGCTCTCAGCCCGGCGCAACCTCAGCTCCACGCTACGAAGCCGCTCTCGGCGCTTCAATGAGCTGGACTTCGTCGCCCCTGAAATCACCTCGGTCTCAGCGCCCTCGTTCGCGCTGTCGGAATCCGAGTCATGGACTGCCACCACGAGCTGAAAAGAAGGGAAAACGAACAGCAAAATTTCAATACACTGCCGAAGTCCAACACTTGGAAATTTTCTAAAGAAACTCTCAGATTCGCATTCAGATATAATAGTGTTACATACGACCGAACCGAACCTACAATTAGGTTTTACAACAACCAACAAAAATGAAAAACGACATGACTAGGGCCTCTTCGGAAGGGGAACGCTTCGGTTTAGGGAAACGCGAGGACGACGAGGCCTGCCCTCCGAGCTCGATCCTAAAACAACGAAGCGCGACCCCCCTTCGCTGCTGGCTCTAACTGCGGCGCCGACCGAGGCTCCGCTCGACGAGACGGCCACACTGCTCTGAGCATCGGCTGGACTCCGCCTGGTCGTAGGCAAGCGTGTCGCAAGTTCGTAAAATGTAATCCCTCTCTCGCTCTCTTCGCGGGTACACGATGTGCTCCGGACGTTAGCTCTCTCGGGCAGGGGCTTGAGCGACGCGACCTCCTCTTCCAGTTCGATGATTCTATCCCTCAAAGCATCGTCCTTTGCCAACTTCTTCGGGCGAGGGAGCCTCGACGAGCCCGAGGTGTTGGCACTATCGGCCGCAAGCCGTCGGTAATGGGTGACCTCGATCCCCCTATCTATAGAAATCCTCCTAAGCTTGTCGACCTCGGCTAGCAACTTCTTGCGCTCGGATGACGCCTTCTCCAGCTCAGAAGCAAGCTTCTCTTTTTCCGCCGAGCGGCCCCGCCCCACTACCTCCAAGTGTCGGATTTTGGCCGAAAGCTCTTCGTTCTGCCGCTCGGTGACGGCGAGCTCCCCACCAAGTCGCTCGACCTCGCCCTCGAGAGCAGAGACCGGGGGTCGTTTTCGTAGCTGCGCCAACTCGCGACACTTCGCCCTGGCCAGCACCTTTACCTCCCCCAGTTCCAAAAATAAGTAAAAGCGCTTATCACGACTCAGTGACAGCTCTCGCTTCGTCTTGACCAACTCTTTACGGAGGTACGAAACCTCCGTGATCGGACCGAACTTTACCTGAAAAGCAGAGACAAATCCGATGGGGCAATACATGGAAACATCTACAACTAATCACACGCAAATCCGAGACTCAACACTTGGATAAATTTTGGCCAAACAAAATATTTTCATTCAAAACCGAGGAGAAAGTTTTACAAAAGCGGTGGCCAGTCTGCAGTTAGGCTTACAAAAGGAGACAAAACAATAAAAGACTAAAAGAGACAACCGAGTCAGGGGTCGACCTTTTTGTCGCTCGGGTCCGTCGACCCCCTGGTCTTGCCCTCGCCATCGCCCTCGCCTTCGCCTTCGCTCCCGCTCTCCTCCTCGGAGTCGTCCTCCTCCTCACCCTCGGCCTCGGTCTTTCCTGGGCCTTCGACACCCCCCGTTTCTCCCTCGGGGTCGAGCAGCCCCTCGGGAACCTCCTCCTCCCCTTCCACGGGGTCGTAAAAACGGTAGGAGGACGTGTCGAAGCCCGGGTTCTTGGCGGCTACGTGGAGCAAGGCTCGACCGTAGGCATCCCCCATGTTCTGGAGCATGTGCTGCGCGGCCTCCTCCTGCACGGCCTTCTTCACCTTCTTCACCTTCTTCTGGTGTTTGGCCATGATCTTCTCGGCCCTCTTTCGAGCCTTCTCCGCTTCCGACCGAGCATTGGCCAGCGCCTCCTTCAGCTCGGCGACCTCCTTCTCCGAAGCCTCAAGCTTGAGAGCCGTGTCCTTCGACAGCTGAATGGCGTCGGCCAGCTGCTTCTCCAGCCCTTTCACTTCGGCACCCCTCTTCGCCGAGAGGAGCTGCTCGGCATCAAGCAGCTGCGTGGCCTTGACATGCTCTGCCCTCTCCCGTTCATTCTCCTGCTCCTTCTTGCAAACTCCTCGAGCAGGAAATTGAAGTGGCAGAGGGTCTGAAAAAGAACAGAACATTAAAACCCTAACCCAAGGACTTAGAAAAATTCTAAGAAAGAAATTTTGATGAGGGAGAGCTCGGCCTACTTACCGACATAGTATTCCGAGCAATCTGCATCACGGCGTCCCCTGCTAGCCCGGCCTTCAGGGTCGCTCGATCCTTTGGGGTCGGCAGGTGCCTCACCGCCTCCATGCAGATGTTGCCGTCGCCCAAGAAGCCGTCGACATTCATCACCTGCTAGTCAGGGACGAAGATCTGCTTATGATGCTCGGTCAAGATCTTCTCTGCCTCGACAGTAAGGGACGGAACTTGGAGGGACAACACCTCCTTCACGCCGAACGCACCGCTTGACGAACCGGGAGCGTCACCCTTCGGGGTCGGTGTCGGCGCACCCGAAGCAGGAGGGTCGAGGACCATGACTTCCCCCTGCTTGAGGACCATGACCTTCGGCTGGTCGGCAACCTTCGCGACCGAAGGCTTCTTCGAGGCTCGGCCGTCCTGAGGCCCTGCCGAAGGCCTCTTCTTCTTCGCCTCCTGCTCCGACCTGCCCTTCGCCATCAGAGCCTTGTAGTCCAGCTTCATCGTCTCTCCACAAGCCGAATGAAAAAACTTAGAAAATTTTTCATGAACCCTAAGCAAAGAGTATAAATACCAGAAGCATACTAGGGTCGATCGGACTGAGACCCCCTCGGAACAGATCCTCCTCGGTAATATCTTTCCAGCTTAGCGCTGGCAGGGCGAGGAGCTTCTTCTGGACCTCCATCTCCTCGTCACTCAACACCGACTCCTTCTTGGTTCGCTTGGGCAGACCATCCTTCGCCCAAACCGTCGGTATCACCCACGGCGTAGGAGCTCGAATGAGGAAATACTTCTCTTTCCAATGTTTGATCGGGTCCGGATTCTCGATCAGCTTCACGCCCGTCCGGGGCGAAAGGTAGAACCTTTGTTCGTCTCGCCTTGGCTGACAAGGTCGGTAGAGGCTTTGAAAGAGGAACATACTCGGCTCGGCCCCAACCTCTTGGCATCGGAGGACGAACGCCATGACGTGCCTCCATGTGTTCGGCATCAGTTGGGCAGGGCTCAAACCGTACCACGTCAAGACATCAACAACGAACGGGTGGAGGGAAAACGGAGTCCGGCAATAAGGGAGTCGACCGGAAAGACGCACACGTCTGACGAAGACTTTGTATTGGCTCGGAAACCCGGCCCGGGGAGGAGCAGTCCGTAGTCGGCAGGGATCCGGAAACCCTCTCGGATCAGGTGAAGGTCAGCCTGGGTAAGAGACGAGATGGTATGGTCCACCTCGGACAGCTCTCTTGGCTCGTTCTCCTCCACCAACTTAGCCGTACCTTGTGTCACTCTCTCCAAGGTGTCCTCGGCATAATCCCGTACACCTCCTACGCTCGACAGAGCAATGAGTTGCCGACCGAACGCTCCCGCTGTCTTCGGCGTTTCCACGATTGTGACCACGGCTTTACCCTTCTGGGACACCGCCGCGACCTCCTTAGGCAGCTCGGTCACTTCGCCCTCCCTATCCGGACGAACGACGTTCTGATCGCTCGGCTCCACTACCTCCTTCCCTTTATCCCCTCGGCTTACTGCTAGCTCCGAGGTGGGGGTCTCATTTGAGGACATGATCTTAACCATTTTCTAAGAGAGAAGGGAGAGAGACTGACCTTGAAGTGATAGGTACGGTCGGAAAGTTCGCCGGAAACAAAAAACGCCTTGCCGCGTCAGCTAGCACCACCACCAAGGAGCTAAAAGCTTCGAAGGCGAAAAGTAAGAACTGAAGAGAGAGAGTAAAAGTGAAAAGTGAGACTTGGTCTGAGGGGGGGGTGAAGATTTATAGTAAAAAGAAACGTCCCTTGGACTTCCAAACGAAAAAGTGCGACTCTTGGGCCACTCTCGAAACGTCGCGAAGGCCCAACACAACTACCTTCCTCGCCAAGACAACTAGTTCGGTATATCGTGACCGGGAGCCGAACTATACGCCATCCGACCACGCCAGCAAAGAGACCGGTCGGCTACCGAGCAAGTACCAATCCGAGCTGGCAAATGGAGAAAACTCCCTTTCTCCTCAAACTTCGCGTAAAATCTCAATCAGACGGCCCAGATCTCGCCGAGAACACTAGACGACAAGATAGTGTTTTCTCGAGAAATGTGCCCGTCTCGAGATGCGCGATGCCATCCAATGGTACAAATTGCGTCAAGTCGCTCGGATGGCCTACACTTCCTCTATACCCCACCTCTGTCTGAAGAAACCAGAAAAAATTTCAATTCAAAGTTTTAAGGCACCGCCTTCGGCGTGCCCCCCAGGCCCTATGTCTCGGTCGGTATTCCGCCAACCCACGGGGCCCAGTCAAAAACAGATCGGCACACCCCCCATTTCTAACTCCTTCGGACCGACAACCATCGGAAGCCGTCGGCCCGGAAGGAAGACAGAGATGGGAAGAGGCCCATCATTCTGAAGCTGCTGCAGTCCCTCGGTTCCGGACTAGGGTCATCACCTCTTCTACCATGACCTTCCCCGATCCTGACACCCACGATGGGGCCCTCAGAATCGGGTGAAGATCATGGTGGAAGAACGACCACCCGTCCTACCGAGACAGATCGTCCCCTTCAGATCCGGACTTCGGTGGTCTACCCTTCGGCCCAAATCTCCCCTGACCCTGACACCTCCATCCGGGCCGTCAGAGTCAGGAGAAGATTTGGGCGGGAGAACAACCACCAGTCGTCCCGAAGCAAACCCTCCCCTCGGACCGAACTTGGGTCATCACCTCTCCTACCGTGACCCTCCGATTCTAACACCCATGCCGAGGCCGTCAGAATCGGGAGAAGATCACGGTAGGAGAATGACCACCCGTCCAACCGAGGCTCGTCCCTCAAATCCGGACTCCGGTCATCACCCCTTCTACCAGGATCACCCCCGATCTTGACACCCGAATCGGGCCGGTCAAAATCGGGTGATGATCATGGTGGAAGGGTGACCACCCGTCCTTCCGATGTAGCTCACCCCTCGGCCTCGGACATGGATCATCACCTCTTCCACCATGATCTCCCCCGACCCTAACACCCACGTTGGAGCAGTCAGAGTCAGGAGAAGACCATGGTGGAAGAACGACCACCCGTCCTTCCGAAGTAACTCGCCCCTCGGGTCCGGACTACGGTCGTCACCACTACTGCCTTATCCTCTCCCGCTCCTGACATCCCCTTTCGAGCCGTGAGGAACGGGAGAAGAACAAGGCAACAGAGCGACCACCCGTCCTTCCGAAGTAACTCATCCCTCGGGCCCGGACTATGGTCGTCACCACTACTGCCTCGTTCCCCCCCGCTCCTGACATCCACTTTGGGGCCGTCAGGAACGGGAGAAGAAAAAGGCAAAAGAGCAACCACCCCCTCGGACCTCGAAAGACAAGTTACCCAAGGCCAATACCTCCGAGGTTTGAAACTCTACATTTGTTGCGATTGAAATGACAAAGGGAGTGGAGTACTTATAAGCTCTCCTCCAAGGTCTGGCCATTATGACCCTCGGAAGTTGAAACGCCACGCATTAATTGAAGGAGTTATCCTTAATGACCTGGGGAAAGAGAACGCCGTGCAAACCCCGGAGCACCATTAATGCCCTTGGGAACAGGATCGTCTCGAGACAGATTGCGCCACATCGCTCGACCTGCCGAGACCCCACGCCGAGCAGGTGTCTTTCCGAGCTCGCAAACGGAGAAAACTCACTTTCTCCTCAACTTTCGCACATGATCTCGATCAGACGGCCCAGATCTCGCCAAGGACACTAGGCGACAAGATAGTGTTTTCTTGAGAAATGTGCCCGTCTTGAGATGCGCGTCGTTATCCAATGGCTCAGATTGCGCCACGTCGCTCGACTTGCCGAGATCCCCTGTCTTCGGTCGGCTTCCGAGCAAGTGCCTTTCCGAGCTCGCAAACGGAGAAAACTCACTTTCTCCTCAACTTTCGCGCATGACCTCGATCAGGCGGCCCAGATCTCGCCGAGGATACTAGGCAACAAGATAGTGTTTTTTTGAGAAATGTGCCCGTCTTGAGATGCGTGTCGTCATCCAATGGCTCAGATTGCGCCACGTCGCTTGACTTGCCGAGACCCCCTGTCTTCGGTCGACTTCCGAGCAAGTGCCTTTCCGAGCTCGCAAACGGAGAAAACTCACTTTCTCCTCAACTTTCGCGCATGATCTCGATCAGACGGCCCAGATCTCGCCAAGGACACTAGGCGACAAGATAGTGTTTTCTTGAGAAATGTGCCCGTCTTGAGATGCGCGTCGTCATCCAATGGCTCAGATTGCGCCACGTCGCTCGACTTGCCGAGACCCCCTGTCTTCGATCGGCTTCCGAGCAAGTGCCTTTCCGAGCTCGCAAACGGAGAAAACTCACTTTCTCCTCAACCTTCACGCATGACCTCGATCAGGCGGCCCAGATCTCGCCGAGGACACTAGGCGACAAGATAGTATTTTCTTGAGAAATGTGCTCGTCTTGAGATGCGTGTCATCATCCAATGGCTCAGATTGCGCCATGTCGCTCGACTTGCCGAGACCCCCTGTCTTCGGTCGACTTCCGAGCAAGTGCCTTTCCGAGCTCGCAAACGGAGAAAACTCACTTTCTCCTCAACTTTCGCGCATGATCTCGATCAGACGGCCCAGATCTCGCCAAGGACACTAGGCGACAAGATAGTGTTTTCTTGAGAAATGTGCCCATCTTGAGATGCGCGTCGTCATCCAATGGCTCAGATTGCGCCACGTCGCTCGACTTGCCGAGACCCCCTGTCTTCGGTCGACTTCCGAGCAAGTGCCTTTACGAGCTCGCAAACGGAGAAAACTCACTTTCTCCTCAACTTTCGCGCATGATCTCGATCAGACGGCCCAGATCACGCCGAGGACACTAGGCGACAAGATAGTGTTTTCTTGAGAAATGTGCCCGTCTTGAGATGCATGTCGTCATCCAATGGCTCAGATTGCGCCACGTCGCTCGACTGGCCGAGACCCCCTGTCTTCGGTCGGCTGCCGAGCAAGTGCCTTTCCGAGCTCGCAAACGGAGAAAAAAGGCACCGAGCTACTACAACCGCTGGATCTCTTAAAAATTCGCGCCCGTCTATGATCAACGGCCCGGATCAAGCCATGTCATAAATCGGTATTTAAAATCATCTTTTATTTATTTAAATCGTTCTATTTATTTAAAAATTGCGAAAAAATTGCTAAAAATTCGGGGAAATTAACTAAAAATTCTGGAAAATAATTTAAAATTCGAGGGTGTATTTTTGAGCCCCCGAACGAATAATTATTGCCTAGAAAGTACTGTTAAGGCCCCCGAACGAACAATTATTGCCTAGAAAGTACTGTTAAGGCCCCCGAACGACTAGTAAACACATCGCAAAATTAAATAAATAGTCCGAAAAAATAAATAAAAGCCGTCAAATACTCGATATGGCTAGAGAACAGCACATAGCATCAAAAATTACTTCACTACCCCCTTCAAGATTCAAAATCCTCCACTTGGACTCCGATACAACTCCACCTGCCACTGAAACAGTTAAACTACTCCTCAAAGGCTGATCACGCTCAGTCTTTAGGAGTGGGGGGCTCGTGATATGGCTAAAAATGGGGTTAAATCGGGACCGTCCAGATTGGGCGCGAATCTCAAAGCTCGGGGGTAAAATGGTAATTTCACATACAAGGTGGATCCAAAGCGGGGTCCGGATCTCCTTCGCACGAGACCCAATATCACGCGAACGGGTCCACACCGATTGGGCACGGGTCCCGACCCGAGGCGAGCCCAAACCTGCAGGAGACAAATCAGGGCCACTGATTTGACTAAGTCAACGGGCCTGATTTGCTCTCACCGGGAATCAAGGGGTTAGTTTCCTAAACAGACTGTGAGGATTTTTCTCCTAGCAGTTACACTGGGAACCAGGCCTCTAATCACTCCCCTGGCGACTATAAATACCTCCCCTCTGCCACTGTGACCAGGTTAATCACTTTTTCACCACCTTAAGCTCTTTCTTTAATCACCACCGGTTACTGACAAGAGCGTCGGAGGGTGCGTCGCCGGAATCAACCCCGGTGTCTCGCACTTCCTTGCAGATTGCGGCAGGAGCAAGAAGGCTTGGGTCTGCTGTTCAGGTTTTTCTCGAGCTCACAAATTCTATCTGTTTACCCCCACACCGAATTCAGCGGTAACAAACGGCATCAGTTATTGTATTTTCACACTTGCCTTTAATCAGTGCCCCCCTCTTCTCCTTTCCCTTTCTCAATCGATCTGATTTCTCTCTCTCTTCACTTCTACAACCCACAAACTCTAGATCCCTAAATCAAAAAATCCCAACTATTGGAATGCTCTCAAACTTCATATATCATACCTCCTCACTCTCACTCTCATCTCATTCCTCATCCACAACATATTTTCAAGCTATCCACACTACGGTCTAATTTGAAGGTATTATTATAACCATATGTTTGATATGTATTCTCATGTTATGCTTATGAGTAGTTAATGACTTGAATATGTTTGAATCTTTATGTTTAGGTATGGAATATGATATCCCTATTTGGTTATATTTTGGGGATGAAATAATTAAAGATCCGAAGATTGGATATTTTTATAGCGATGTTGAACCGGTCATTATTTGGGCTCCCCGCAACTTTATGTACTCACAACTAATAGATAAGATATTTGAAGTCACTAATTGGGATAGAGGTGAAATGAGTGTCAAAATCAAAGCTCGTTATGCTGCCGGTAAAGGGGAAGGGCAATATTTCATGGTGGTTCCCGTAGATAATGATAATTCTCTGAGGTCCATAATTGGTAGGACACTTAATCCAAATTGTAGTTGGAATGCATTAGAGTTATATATTGACCAAATGAGGATTCCAAATACTAGGCAAGCTGTTATTGAGAGTCCAAGGCCCGCACCGAGTTTGAAACCATCTGCCGAGTCACATGCAAGAATACCAAATACAGAAGAAGATATTAGCACAACTCTAACGGAACCTATTACCACCGAATATGAGCAGGTACATCCGTTGACCTTGTCATAAAATATTGTTCGCATCGACATGGCAATGCAAGACTTTGACAACGCCGTTGTAAATAACGATTTGGTAGAAGAGGAAGAAGATGAGGATCACGGTCTTCAAGTTGATGGAGGAGGATGTTGATGAAGCTTCGGTTGATGATGTCAACGTTGATGTGCCAGTTAACAATGTGGTGTTGCCAAATCATTCCATAAGAGCATCCACAGTCGTTTTCTAAAATTCCCATATTTCCAAATTATAGCAAACGAATACAAAAGAGACGCTGCAGTCGTTTCTCAAATTTCCATATTTTGGCAAACTTGCTATTTCCATTTCTCAAATATGAGAAACGATCTGAGCTTTCTCAAATTATAAAGGACGGGGTATGATACCTCGTCTCTTCGATTTAATTATTTTTTAATCCTATCGGACGGAGGATCATATACCGTCTCTCCTATTTTCTTATTTTTTTTTTAAAAGGTCGGACGGGGAATGATACCCCGGACGGGGTATCAAACCCCGTCTCTCCCATTTTTTTTATTTGTTTTTTTTTTTTTTAATAAAACGAACGCTCAGGATTGAGCGATAGGAAAAAAAAAAAAGGTGGGACGGGGACACACATACCCCGTCCGGGGTATGATACCCCGTCCATATAAGAAGGAGCATTTAATGCTGTGCAGGGTATTAATTAGGAGTAGTTTTAGTATATTAATTAGGTTTAGTTAGTATATTAATTAGGTTTAGTTATTTTTATATTATTT